>CP136058.1:562985996-563585996 GCA_032464435.1 Aegilops umbellulata | reverse complement strand
TAAAAATACGGTTTTCTGATCGTCTAACTTGTGTTTAGGTGCTAATACGGTCACCCCGATTGTTTGCGCGCGTATCCGCCGATGGCATGGCATGCCAAGCATACACAGGCCCACTGTCAGCTACATACATCGCTTCATGGCGACCCGTGAGGTTTTTTTTTAACCCTTCAAATGTATTTAATTATAAAAAAGGCCCTCAAATAAAACAAAACCAGATATACATCCACTCACCAGCAAAGGCTGACCTTAACAGTGTACTACTAAATATTTAATTATACACATATATGCCCCAACGTAAAGTGAATAACGGGTGGAACAGGGTTACGGTCAACCCTGTCAAGTTTTCTCACGGTCAATCAGATAAATAAGCCCACGTGTCATTAATTGGTTATTAAGGTTAGAGTCTAACTGAATAATTTAGGGATGGGGCCACAAGTAAGTGGGACACTAACAAAGGGTAGGCCAATCTATGCAGGGTTCGCCTGTGAGTGGGTAACCAGGGCTTCTTCACCCGCACGTGGAGCCTGACGGAATTGATCTCTCGAGCCACGCAACCGGTCACGTTTTTTCGACCCATACGGGAGTCTTAGACGCGTCTTAAATGCCCAGGCTGATCGGTACCCCTTGTATTTAGCCTAAATACGGGACTGATATAGGGGCATCCGGGCATGCCCGCCACGTCGGACTGATAAATGGATCCCAGCCGGAAACGTCCTGAAACCCGGCGGTCCGAAACTCGTCTCCTTTGTCGGACCGGTGACGCCGCGTGGCGCAGCTCCAGCGGGCCGTGTAGTGCCTTGCCCGGCTATTTAAAGTCGACCGGCGGCACCAAAACTCTACCATCCATCCACATTTTCCTCCTCCTGTCTGCCGCCATAGTCACTTTTCACTCCACCCGTCCGCCTAGTAGCCATGCCCCCACGCCGACGGATAGTTCCCTCAGCGACAATTAATTTTGATTGGAGAGAGTATATGAAACCATAACCAATTATACAAATACATAAATTAATTTAGCATAAATCTTATCTTCAGTAATTACTTTCACAAAAACAACACGTAGAGAAGGCATTGCCCACACATGCTGCGGGTTACCGTGTGTTTGTGTGCTACTCCCTCCGTTCCTAAATACTTGTCTTTCTAGGCATTTCAACAAATGACTACATACGGAGCAAAATGAATGAATCTACACTCTAAAATATGTCTACATACATCCGTATGTAGTAATCATTTGAAATGTTTAGAAAGATAAATATTTAGGAACGGAGGGAGTAGGTTGAATGGTTTAAACAACCTATGCTTCATCTCTGGCCAAAAGGACAAACAAAAAACGTGTACGCGCGTAACAAATTACTACTCCCTCCGTTCGAAATTACTTGTCACAGAAATGGATGTGTTTAGACGTATTTTAGTTTTAGATACATCCATTTTCAAGACAAATAATTCCGAGCGGAGGGAGTACTACTCATCATCAACATAAAAAGAAGCCGATCATGCATATGAACAACGTTAACATACAGCAGTATCATCATCAAATTACCATGTACATATAATAACCTGATGCATCATTATCACCGATCGAATCCATCATTCAAACTCGACAATTAAAATTACAGGACGTCCATCATCATCGCCACCCGCCAATAACTACCGGTCGATGAACTAGCACGTACGCATATACGACGTACGTACGAGATTAGATGTCGAAGGAGTTCTTGCCGGTGAACTTGACCTCGATGGGGCTGACGTTCTTGCCGATGCTGCGGAAGTTCTGCCCCACGCCCTGCCTGCCGGCGTTGACCTTTTCCGGGTAGACGCCGTCCTTGGGGTGGAGGTACTGCACCTCGCCGTTGGGGAAGACGCGGTAGAACTGGTAGGCGATCTTGTACTTGGAGCGGAGGCGGTTGCCGAGGGCGAGGCACTGCTCCTTGCGGGCGAGCTTGAGGAGGTTGGGCCCCTCGCGCATGATGGCGGCGCCGCCGGTGGGCATCTCGAACACCTGCTCCTTGGGGGAGGTCCAGGTGATGACGTAGAACTCCTCGACCTGGGCCTTGCGGAGGAGGCCGCCCGTGCTGCCGCCGAAGATCGGGGACGGGGTGGACGGGTCGAGCTGCGGCGGCACGAAGCCCGCGGGGGCGGGCTCCGCCGGCGGCGCGGCGGGGGCGGGGGTGTCCGGGGCCGCTGCGCAGAGCGGGGCCGGGCCGCGGGCGGAGGATGGCATGGCGACGGTGGCGGGGCGGGGCTTGGCGGAGGGCGACCAGGCCGCGGTGATCAGGTGGCGCGTCGCCGCCGAGGCTTGCGTGGCCATGGCCATGGCGGTGGCGCTCCAAGCTCGGTGGTTCTTGGCGAGAGAGGAGATGGGGAGAGGAGCGGAGGCCACACGCGCGCGCGGGAGATGGAGTGGTGTCTGGTGGGTGATGAGTAGGAGAGATGGCTCAGCTAAGAGGTACGGGGGCTTGGGGTGGAGGGGGTGGGGGGAGTGGATAAGGCGATATGGCGATATGAGGCCGGCCAATGGGGAGTGCCGATTTTGATACGGCCGGGGTCTCCGCACCGCCACCACACACAGGTGCAGGTATGCGCACGGCCGGGTCCCGGATGCCAATGACATGGCATGCAGCGGCCACGCGACGATCGATGTTCGGATCACTCTCCACGAGTCCACGGGTATGTTCCGTTTACGTTCATGGGGCGACGGGCGAAGCAAGAAAAATACACCCGCGGTATTTGATCATGGCAAATCAAACGTTTTCAATGACAATTTTAATGATTCGAGGATGGCAAGTTTAGTCAACATGCACCGTAATTTTCTGGAATACACTAAGCATGAATTTGCCATGCTTGCCAACTAAACTTGTCATCCTCACGTTATTAAAATTGTCATAAAAAATGTTTGATTTGTCATGGTAAAAAAAAAATAACGTGTCGGCGTTATCGGGGTCCTTTTTTAACATTGTACAGAGGCAAATGTTCATACATACGTACATATACTCACTCATATGAACGCACGTACGTATATCCTACCCTATGAGTACCTCGTAGAGACTGAGTAGGCACATCATCTTGAGAGTGACGAAATCAGATAGGCGCCTCCGTAGTCCATGGAAACATATCCTCTCATTGAATGAGTATTGTCGGAAAGTCTGAAATAAATCCAGAAGAATGCGAGCACCAATGTCAAGTCTAGGACTTGAACCCTGGTGGGCTCTACCACTCTTAATGTGCAATAGGGGGGTCGGCTCGTCCTAAGGTACTTTGATATGGGTCGTCCCTTAACATACATTTATTTATAATAAAATTTTGAAATATAAATTCTAAATGTATACATTGCAATAGGGTATTATGACCATGTACCTAAATATAAATGTGTGTATGCAGAAATGAAAATGTTCATCTCACATTAATAGATGTTCAGGTATCTGAAAAAAAATCATGCATTTTAAAAAAAGTTCATATATTTTAATAATAATTTACATGGATATTAAATTCATGTAAATTCAATTTTATTAAAAACAATACATTTCCCAAATCAAATTGAAAAAAATAGAAGAACGCAAAAATAAAAATAGAAACGAAAAAAGAAAATAAAATGGAAAACGAAAATAAATTAAATAGAGAAATGAATGAAAAGTATCAATAGTAAGACCACAAAAATTTAAATTAAAAGAACGAAAGGTAAAAAAAAGACACAAACACGTAAATGGGATATGACAATATCTCCCGCTGGAGCTATATGTCGCTTACATGGGCTCCTGTTTTGCGCAAGAGCTATGTCCCGCTTACAACGAGAGCTTCTCAAAAAACAAAAACGAGACATAGCTTCTCCGCCGAAAAAAAGCTTCATCTTGCAGAGAACTGGGCCAGCCCGTTTGCCTTCTTATTTTCGCTCGCTGACACGCGACGGTCGCTCCCGAGCGATCGCTTCGCTACTTTAAATCCTTTTTCTCGGTTTTTATTTCTTCTCCGTTTTCTCTGAATTTTTCTAATTTGTTTTCTTTGTTTCATATACAGTTTTGTTATTTTTTCGTTTTCTTTTCTTTTACATTGGTTTTCTTCCATTCTTTCTCGGATTGCACCGGTTTTCATGTTTTCGTTATTTTTATCTGTTTCTTTTTCTTTTTAATTTGTTTTTTTTCTTTTCTCTCTTTCTTTTTTCTTGGTTTTCATCGTTTTCCACTCTTTTGTGTTTGTTTCTTTTGTTTCTTTTTTTTAGAAAAGGAGGATGACCCCCGGCCTCTGCATCTGGGCGATGCATACGGTCACTTTATTAATTATTTTCACAAGACCTTACAAAGTGATACAACAGCAAGACCAAAGCCACCGTCTAAGCAACAGACTGTCGCTACACCTATCCAGCTGATGAAGGGGCGCAGATAGCCTGGGCCTAATACCAAACAGACATCGCAGCCAGGCCTAACATCTAAGACCTGAGACCCCAACCTAGTCACTTGCCGGGTCTGGGGCACACACTGGTCCGGCGTGCTCTCAGAGGCCGCCGCCGCCAACTGCCACCGCTCCATCTTCAGAACTGTACTGATACATCAACCTTGCTCGGTCTAGCTATCGTCGACGCCACCACGGCGCCCAACGGCACCTCCTCCCTGCGCGCAAACAGCTGAGCACGTCGCGGTGGCCACTGATACACCTCGGCGCCATGCTGCCAAGTACCACCAACCGACACAGCTTGAAGTCCTTGAAAGATCTGTTGTGCGTAGCACCTGTCGACCAGGCATGACAAAGCGTAGCACATGTCGGTCAGGCATGACTTGACATCTCCACCGAAGCTCCGTGCAAGACGAAGCCGCTCCACCTCCTGCCTCTGACTTCCAGCGCTGCTCCACAAACGATGCTCCCAAGAGAGAAACGACACCGCAGTGCCGCCATCGTCCGAACTGGAAAACCAGATCATAGGGTTTCCCCCGGAGCAGCATGAGTGGGTCGACAGTAGTTACAAAACGATGCCTTCATCAAGGTAACGGCGCAGAACGCCGCCATCGGCTCGGTTTTCACCGGCAACTATGTCTCCCCGACTTGTAGCCGGGACTAGATTACAGATCACGAGATTCGATCATCCAGTCTCAGGTCGACCACCTCCGACGTAGGAGATGACCACCACCGCCATAATCCTCGTGATGCGATGCAGATCCGGAGTGCTTCAGCGAGCCGTCGCCGAATCCGATGAGATGCAGCAGTTTGAGGACGCAACGGCGGCCCGGGACGCGCCCGGCCGCCGCTGCTGCCGCCGGCTGTAGCCAAACCCCCCGTCGCGCCCCGGCCGCCGCTGCCCGCCATCCTCGTCGGGAGGGAGATCCAAATCAGGCTGCCGCCGCCTCAGATCTCAGGACGCCAGAGGAGGTCTTCTTTCTTTTCTTTAGCTTTTTAATAATTTTCATCGGTTTCTTTTTTTTGTTCAACAGGTCGTAACTTTTTCAGTACACATTCAACATTTTACTTATACATCAGAAACATACTTTATATAAACATTTAACATTTTCCAAATATATGATTAACATTTTTTGAAAACTTATTTTTATGGCAATGTTTCTTATGCATATTGTACATTTTTGGTGTATATCTAATACGTGTTAAACATCTTGCAAGTACAACATTAACATTTTTTAATACATGGTCAACATTTTTCTATACATGTTTAATATTTTTTAAGTGCTTAGTTAACATTTTTAATACAAAATTTACATTTTTTAATACAAGGTCAACATGTTTTTTATAAATATCATTTTTCAAATGGTTAATTAACATTTTAAAATAATTTTTTAATTTTTTATGAAATGCATGATTAACTTTTTTAAATAAATTATCAACTTTTTTTCACACACATTGTATATTTTTTGTATACTTTTTTAGTATACATGAGAAACAATTTCTCTATACATGTTTAATAGTTTTCAAATGATTGGTCAAAAGTTTTCTTCAATGTTTTATTTAAAGTGTTTTTAAATATATTTATTTATAATATTTGGTAGAAAATTAGAAAAAAGGAAAGCATTTTTTTTTTGAAGAAACAAAATCCGACGTTTCCGCCTCCGCGTGCCTGGTCCAAGTCACAATCGCCTTTAGCGAGGCTTCCTTGCGTCCTCTCTAGGTCGGCGCAGGGGCTATATCTCGTTATGAGCAAGATGATAGCTCCCCTCACCTAGGGCTGCAAAACGAGTCGAGTTCGAGCAAGTTAAACTTGGCTCAGCTCAACTCATATTAAAATTCGAGCGACCGCAAACTGAGGGAAGCTCAAGGTCGAGCTGTAAAACATAACTCCTGCTCAGCTTGTAACGATTTCGAGTCAATGTTGAGCTAGTTTCGAGCTAAACAAGATGGTTAAAAAATCTAAGGGGATTATTTCAACTAGATAAGGCACAACACGAGATAAGAAAGCACTAGAAAAATATTATTTCAATCAAGACGATGATAATATAAATTTGAACAAAGGAGCCGAGATTATTAAGATGAAAAGTATTAGTGATGATGTTGTTTGTGAAAATACTATTCTAAATCTACAAGAAAACGTTTTCAAAGTGACACATGTAAGACCAAAAATCCATGAAAACATCTTCTTAGTAATCTGAATCACATGCAGAGGATGCACTAAACAGCTGACATAGGTTTATCATCCCAAATATGACATTATGGCTTAAAAAGTTGTGTTGAAAGGAGCTCACCTTGATCTATGTTAATTGCTAAACCAAAAAAATATTTGGATTAAAACTAACAAATAATTTCGTAGATACAACTTGCACCCAGTCCAAGAGTATTTTACACGCGAACGGTCTAACTATAACTCAGATCTAGAAAAGGAACAACATATGTATTTAGATATCATTCATTTACTTATAAACTGTAGTATCAACTAGATGATGTGAAATTGAGAAAAAAAACTTTGTTTAATCAATGGTATGGCCGTTTCGTCATGCTAGGGAGAGCTCATTGTGGACGAAAGACAGGAAATCGAAAGTGCATATGCTTGGAAACTTTTGCCCAAAACACATGATATATATTTAGGGTTACGCTAACTGTCACACGTGTGGCAGGAAGGAAGACGCACCACACGTCTCTAATGTAAACAGATTGCCACGTCATCGCATGTATGCAAGTAGGAATCTTTTTGGATTTTCAGTTTTTAAAATGTTTTATCTCTTAAACGAAAAATCCGATTGAAAATTCGTTTTCACCATTAAATCCATCGCGATGAGATCTTCGAAACTAGATCCCATGTTGATATGTTTTGATGAATTTTTTTTTGATTAAAAGTTGCCATGTCTATTGCATATGAATTGCCATGATGTTTACACTGAAGTTGACATGATATGTTTCAGCTATTTTCTTTTACATTTAAAAGTAAATTTTGACATTTATAAAATGGGGAATTAAGAAACTAGATTTGCCATGAACCATAAACTAAAATTGCCATGATACATGCACGTAAAATTGCCATGGTTCATACAAAAATAATTTTCATGGTCAAAGTACAGGAGTTGCCATCATCAAAATACTAAAATTGCCATGATCTACAAACTAAAATTGTCACATGGCAACTTTAGTTTAAGCCCTATAGCAACTGCAGTGTAAACATCATGGCAACTTCTGGGAAAAAAAATTCGTCGAAACATATCAACAAGGGGTCTAGTTTTGAAGATCTCGTCGAGACGGATTTAATGGTGAAAACGGATTTTTAGTTCGCTTTTTTATTTAGGAGATACAACATTTTTAAGCCGAAAACCAAAAAAAAAATCTGCTGATGTCATCTATTCATACGTGGCAAAATGAGTGATGATGAAGGCGTGTGGGCGATGTGCAAACGCCCACACGTGTGGGCGTTAACATTTCCGTATATTTATGCACAGCTGATCACAATTTAAAGGTAAATAAAGTGGAGAATAATCGTAAACAACATATATGGTAATAAATTATCTTATTCCCATTTAATATGTATCATGATCATTTATCATAGTTATATTATCTCGAGCTATCGAACTAAAATCAAGCGAGACAACATTAGCTCAAGATCGGCTTGTTTCTCAATCGAGCTACATAAAGTGTTCGTACTCAACTCGTTTCGTTCGAGTCGATCTTGAGTCGAGCCAAAAGACAAGTCGATCTCGAGTGGCTCACGAGTGTCGAGCTTTTTTTGCAGCCTTACCCTCACCTGAAATTTTCTAGAGCGTCGTGTGACTAGGCCGGCCCAGTATAAAGTGTGTTCTAGTTCGTTCATTGTTAACGTTGGCTGTTTTGTTTTTCTTTCTTTTTCTTTTTCGTTTTCTTTGGTTTTTCATCTATTTTAAATTTCTTTTCCGCTTTTCCTTGATTTTTTATTTTTCTTCATTATACTTTGCCTTTTTTGTTTCTTACTTTGTTTCTTTGTTCTGTTTCTTGCACTAGTTTTTCTCTAGGTTTCCACGATATTTCTTTTTTCTTTGTTTTTTATAGGTTTTCTTCGTTTCCTTATCAGTTATCATTGTTTTTTCTTCTTTCTTTGTTTTCGCTTATTTGTTTACATCATTATCGATAGTATGCTATTTGTCCCAACTGATTTCTTAGGGATTTGTGCTTCCTTGCTAAAAGTACTAGAAAAATAGGACACCATATGCGTCATCCGAATGATATTCATCAAGGATCAGCCGGCTAGCAAGCCATTCGATGGTATGATGCTCACTGTCTGATTGTTCCTCTTACATGCTCACCTCATTGCAGCATGATCTATGCTGCATACCTTCGTTGCAACACGACTCTTTTTGTGAAAGGCACCTTTGGTTAGCGGCCGTGTCCGTTGCTATTGCAACAAGACCCACAAACCTTCATTGCACCAGGACCTTTGTTGCAAAGCATCTTCGGCTTGCGGGCGTGCCCGTCGTCATTGCAACAAGACCCATATTGAGAACCCTCATTGCAATATGACCCTTATTGCAAAAACATCTTCGGCGCGCGGTCGTGCGTGTCACCGTGCAACCCAGCGACGTGCCTTCCAGCACTGGCGCGTGCTGCGGTGGTTCACCTGCAGTAGCGGGCGTCGGCGGTGGCTCACCAGCGGGAGCTTCGTGCAACACTAGCGCGGCCGCGGTGGCTTGCTAGCAGCTTCGAATGGCAAACGTTGAAGCAGTAGCGCTACTCCTGCCCAAACTGGGCAACGCGACTGCGCGCACACATGGCTTCATGCCCAAGGAGGCGGGAGGGACGACGCCACCGCAGGGAGCTTGCACGGCTATGGCGGTGAAGCGGTGCTGATCTTCAAGGGAAAAAGAGATAGTGTGTGTGGGGCATGGAGGATTGGAGATGGGAGACGCGACCATGGGCGTGAGTAACGAGATAGACCCATAGGGACACGCGTCACAACTGACAAGCAGGAGGCGGCGGACAGGCAATGAAAAACTAGTCGGTTGAGAATATTATTTTCAAAGATTGCACAATTCAGCACTCTGGGTTTTTTTCCATGGTGTGACGAAATTTAAAACCCTTGCAAACCTTATGATTTTAGTTTGAAAAACCTCGCAACTTCTGTAACCCACCAAAGTCGTGGCAGCAGTAGTAGGAGTGGATGATATCTTTGGGGTTTCCCACCCCGCCCGGCTACCCCGCGCTCCGCAGGCCGCAGCGCAGCGCCTCCATCTTCACGCTGACCCCCACTCCCATTCTTCCCCCAACTTCCCAGCCGCCTCTCCCCAAAAAATCCACCCCAGCGCTCAACCTCTCTCGCCTCCGCCGCCACCGCCCGCCTCCATTCTTGCCGCCGCTCCGCCCTCCGCCGGGCCCCTCCTCACCTCCGCCGGCGCCCCTTCTCGCCGTCGCGCCTCGTCAACCGTCGAGATCTGCCGCGACTCTTCCTCCGTCCGCCTGCCGTACACCGTCGAGCGCCACCACGCCGTCCGTCGTCCAACGCCGCGCCGCCCCATCTCCTGCGCCAGCCTCCTCGCCGCCTGCGTCGGGAACTTCCTCCTCGTCCTCGCCGCCGGGAACCTTATCTGCTACCTCAACCGCCGCCAGGAGCTCCAACCTGCAGGCCGCCTCGCCGCCGAACTTCACCAACCCTCTGCTTCCTCAGCCGCCAGGAGCCCGGCTCCTGAGCTCCACCGCCGTCTACAGCAGGCAGCGAGAAGGTGAACCGCCAGAAGCCCACCTCTTCCCCCCGTCTCCCTCTCTCTGTTCCCCCTGAGCCCCTTCTCTGTTCTTCACGAGGCCATGTCCGATCTGATGCATCTGTTGGGCTGGATCTGAAGGATACGCCCAACAATCCTTAAGCACTTGCTACTTTGCAGCAGAAGATTTAGCGGTTTATCCGAAGTCGTTGGATCTACAGCTTTTGCTTATCTCCCCTACTGCTAACTCTGTTTCACAAAGTTCATCCCGATCTGCAGTTTATTAGGGTTTATTTACATGCTGACGCCTTCGCCGTCTTTCAGGATATAGATGGACCAGGAGGTCAAGGAGTCAAAGCCCTCCGGCGAGCCAAACCTGTTCCTGCAATGGGGCAGCCGGAAGCGGCTCCGATGCGTCAAGTCACGGGAAGACGGCTCGCCGTCGCCGGCCCGGTCGGATGCGCTCAGGCGCACCATACCCCGGGTGAATCGCCCCCTTCTAGGAGGCGACGTCGCGCAGTTTCGTTCACCACGCCGCCCCAGCACTCTTCACAGGAGGTAATTTCAGTATTGCATCTGTAGACCCATTTCCCCTTGGCCGTGCAAAATGTCAAGAAATGTCTGACCATGGTATTTGCTTGGGAGCAGGAAATCCGAGGCGCAGGCGAGTGAGGCCAGGCAGTCCATATCCCTCTCACCAGAGAAGGACCGGTACTACTCCACCAGGGGCTCCCCATTTCCCTTTGAGGGGAACGGGTTTGATTTCAGCGGCGGGGTGGAAGAGAAGGGCACCGCTGCCCTTCCAAGGTTCTTCATCTCATTGTCGAACAAGGAGAAAGAGGAGGACTTCTTGGCAATGAAGGGCTGCAAGCTCCCTCAGAGGCCGAAGAAGAGGCCCAAGCTGATGCAGAAGTGCTTGCTTGTAATGTTCTCTTCCATCTCAGAAAATAAACTGTCAAGTTCGTTTCTTTCAAAGATGTGTTGATGCTCATTTCCTAACCCTAATGTTTTGTTGGTCGTTGTTGTGTATGGCCATAGACGGTGTGCCCAGGAGCATGGCTGTCAGATTTGTCGCACGAGAGGTATGAAGTTCGAGAGAAGAAGAGCTCCAAAAAGGTACCCCAGATCTCCTCATTTCCCTTTGATTGCAAACAAGTAACATACACTGGAGTTGTTGGTTCCCTCTACGTTTATCGATGTGTTACTTATATCTCGCAAATTCAATCAGCAGAGGGCGAGGGGACTGAAGGCACTGTGCATGGAGAGCGATTCGGAGTAGAGGCAGAAGCAGGATGGATTCATTTTTTGACTTGTGCTCGAGGCAGAGAAGCCGCACCTAGGTAGCAACGGCGGTTCTTCTAACTAGGCAAATGCTCAGCAAGCAGCTAATTTAGTGCCTGTTCCCCCTCTCCTTATTCATCATCATCCCCTGTTTAATCTCCATGATCCTTTCGTCTAATTGTCTGCTCATCAGAACTCTGAAGAGATTGTTGGTCTGGAACCATGAAGCAAAATAGTGGTAGCAATATATTAGATCATCATCTCTAATGCTCTGTGTGGAAAATGCAGTCGCTGTGGATGAATTGGGATGTATTTATGGCCCCATGTCTTGGGCGTGATCCTGAATTCCTGGCGCCTTGCTCCGTGGGCGAGGAGCATCGTTTCCATCGTAGCGTACTACTGGTGGTTGGCCTTTGACTCTGTTGCTTGTTAGCTCCGTCGGCCTTTGCTTTCAGACTATAGCCGTGGCCTGGCTTCTGCCTTCAAAAGAAATATCTCTTGTTTAACCTAATAGAATTGAAATGACCGTGAGCATGGAACGGTTTTCGTCGGGGAATGATATAGTTTAGCAACAACAGTAAGGTACAGGCATGACTGGATTTCTTTTTTTGAACATCAGTACAGACACAAGCGGTCATATAAACTCACCCCTATGAACGCACATACTCACACCAGACTGAGCAGGCATATCAACGTCTTCCACTGAATGTGCATCGTCAAAAAATCCAGAAATAAATTCAGTAATAAATGCGAGCACTAGGATTTGAATCCTGATGGGCTGGGGATACCACAGGTTGGTTCGCGGCATGACTGGATTTCACTCACTCAAGGATATTACTCGCATAAGGTATTTCTACCTATAAAAAAGAGAATAATTGAGCAGTGTCAAGCTTGAAATGGGCTAGAATCTGGTTCAATTTTTTGCGTTCTTTGCAGTCTTACGCTCTTCGGCCCAGGGATGCTGACACAATCTCAAAGGGATGCTGACACAATCTCAACACCAAATTATTGAACTAGGCCCGTTCACGTGGCCTCACAAGAATGCAGAAAAGCTACTCCAACTTTTTAGGGTTCGTGATCTTCCTCAGCGTCTAGTGATCTTCATATTTTGTAAAATAAAAGTACTCTCATTCTTTTAGCGGTGTCATGAGGTTAGAGAGTTTTTTGTCCTCACAAATTCGATTATTCGGATCTAATGACTTTATGTTAGTGTGTTAAGTTTTTATATTTGGTTTGATTCTTTGTGGGGATGAAATCCTTCACCGACACCATGGTGAAAATATCATGATTCGCCGACCTGCACTTTTAAGGGATCATCCCTGGCCCAAGTACTCTCATCGATCAATGCTTCCCATCTTTTTGGATGCACGATTCAAGGCGCTTTCAAAAACCACAGTTGGTAATGTTCGTGCAGGTGAAGGAGGGACGACATCTTTGCTTCAATCCAATTGTAGCCTCTTTACCAAAGTCTTTGAGGAATTTCTTCTAGCAGAGATGAATACCGCGAAGAAGGTGTTTCCAAGAGATTTTGTTGTAATTCTTAGTTATAGAAGTTACTTTGTATTTTCTTGGATCTTTGATCCAAATCACTGTACCTGTAATTGTTATGAGTGTGAATAAATTTACAGGTGTTTCTAAAAAAACATTGAACTAGAAGATTCTTAAAAAAATAAAAAAAAAATTTTGTAAAAAAAAAGGTTTTTTAGTGTTAAAAATAAAAAAAATGTTGAACTAGGAAAACGGGTGCAGCTATGTGCCCCCAACTGCAAGGTGCACAGCCGCCTTGCCTAGAGAGCATCAGTGGTGGCTCGGCCTAGTAGAACGTGGGTCGCCCAGTTTTTTTCCTCTTTTCGCTATATTTATAAAAACATTATGCTATATCTATAAACAATTAGGCTTTATTTATAAAACAATGTGTATACAACGTAAAAAAAATATTTGCATAATGTCAAAAAAGTTATGTTCCATTAAAAAACATCACATTTGATGGAATATTCCCGCATTTCAAAACAATGTTCATGATATTTTAAAATTTGTTAGGTACAAATGAAAAAATAGGACATGTAGGTTAAAATACAATAAAAATGTATAATGAAATTTTGTTATATTCACGTGTTTCCAAAAAATCATCAATTTTTTAAAATAAAATAAAATGATAAAACAATGTTCGTGTAACTTTTAAAAATGTTTATCGCCATTTTAAAAAAGTACAATTTGTATTTGGAAAAACATGATGATGTATTCGAAGAAGTGTTCAAAACATGTATTTTCAGAAAATGTACATCCTGTGTTTGAAAAACATCCAGCGTGTATCAGAAAATAATATCACATGTGCTCTTAAAATATACATTGTGTACTGAGGAAAAAGTAAATATGTGTTGAAAAAAAGAATACTGATAATAACCGACAAAGAAATAAATCTAAAGAAAATGAAAAAAACTAATGAAGAACAAACAAAAACAACGTATAAAGAAGATGAAAAACCAATAGGAAAATAAAGTAGATGAAGAAAAAGAAAACTGGTGAAAAAACAGAAAGCAAAAAAAAATGGAGCATAGAATGAACCTACGTGCGATACGAGCGGCAACGAAGCAACAACGCCAACGGGCTAGCTTGCTAGGCGGCGCCCGTAGGCGATTCTATTAGGAATTGGTATGGGCGAGGGCGACGTATAGCCCTAACGCTAGGAAAGCCAAAATCATTAGTTAAGGGTTAGGGCGTCTTCAACACGACCCCTCAAACCGCCCCCATCTGTCTGTACCGTGTGGTCTGTACTTTGCCATCCAACATAGTCTTATATCCATCCGTTGACCAGTTTGGACGTTGTTTTTCCTGCAAACCAGGGGGCGGGGGCTTTGCGGGCGTCCAGAAACTGCCACACACACGTCCGACAACCCTGACCCATTTAGTGCTTTGTGGCCAGTCGGCAATAGTGGTTGGGTTGTTACCTATATCAGCAAAGAAGGAACTCGGGTCGCGCATGGGCTATGCCTCGCTCGTACCAAGGGCAAGCTCATGTCTCACTTATAGCCAGACTTACCATGCGTTCATCTCAGGCGCCTTCCTAAATGGGTCGACTCAGCATGCAGGACGCCACAGGTCAGATCCACGTTTCCCCCCTGTTTTTCACTTTTTATTTTTTGCTTTCTTTTTTACTTTTGTTTATGCTTCCAAATATTCAAAAAAAAGTGAAAAAAACTTTACATAAAACATTTGAAAAAGTGTTAATCAAGCATTTTAAAAATGTTAATTATGTATAGAAAATTGTTTCTCATTTATACAGAATATGTATACAAAAAATATACAGTGTGTATGGAAAAAGTTGATCATGCATTTAAAAATGTTAATCAAGTATTTGGTAAATGTTAAATGTGTATAGAAAAAAATGTTTCTCATGTCAAAACAATTTGTATGTAAAATGTTGCTGACGCATTTAAAAATGTTAAATATATGAAAGATGTTCCTCATGTCAATAAAAAAGGTACAACATACATTAAATAAAAGTAAACATCAAAGCATATATTTTCAAAAAAATTATTATGTATTTAAGAATTGTTACACATGTATATATAATGTTCCATATGTATAGGAAAATGCACACTGTGTCAGAAAAATGCATACTACAATTAGGAAAATGTACACTATGTATTTGAATTTTTTTACCAGGTATTCAAAAAAAAGTTAATCATGTATCTGAAAATTACTAAACATGCCTTACAAAATGTACAATCTGTATGGAAAAAGATAGACAAAAAATATTTAAAAAAAATTAATCATACATGAAAATGTTAACCATGTGTACAATATATGTTTCTTATATATACAAAAAATATTGAATGTGTACCAATTTTTTTTACATGTGTTGAACTAAAAATAAAACGATAAAAATCAACAATGAAAACAATGAAAAAAACATAAACGAGAAACAAAGAAAATCAAAATATTTAAATGAAAACCAAAGAAACCAAATGCAAAAGAACGGAAACAATGAAACCCGAGAAGAAACAAAGAAATAAGAAGGAAACCGATGAAAGAAAGAAAGGAAGAAAAAGTAAAACCAAGAAAGAATCTAAAAAAACAAAGTAAAAAAGAGAAGAAAAACAAAAACTGTGAAAGAGACAAAGAAAACCAGTGAAAAAACTAAGAAAAAGAGAAAACCTAAATAAAATGGTGTAGACACAAAAGAAAATCGGTAAACCCCCAAAATATTGATAGAAACCAACACTTTACAAAAATAGCGCCCAAAAAATCACACCTGCAGTTACCCATTATGGCCCAGCCAATTAGCCAAATAACGCTTAACGCGGATTGATGCTGCGATGTACCAATTTTTATTAGGAAACGCCGACGGGAATAGTTTAGTCAATGGTTGGGAAGAGTCAATTACCTCAACTTGATGTATTCAATGAGTTCAGCGTAGACTTTAAGGTGCAGGAGACTTAAAAATTAGCTTCCCTGTGTCACATGTAGTACACATAAAATCCAAATATTATTAGAATTTAGCATCATTTTAGTCATAATCTTATACGCAACATGTGCTGCGGGTTTTGTAATATGTGTAGTACAATCCGGAAGATAAAGATATAATGTGCTTGCCATATCCATACAATAATTGCAAGAGGCAACTGACAAGTAGTAGAATAGTAGAAGAAGGTGCCTTGTTGTGCCCCACCACACCACGGTCAGAAACGGCCAACAGCTCCACACCTAGCCCCCACCGCAACCAACGACATCACCATGGCGCCAAGCAACTGGTGAGGTTTGCCAACACAACACCAGATGCTCTACCGGAGACACCCAATGGTCCAGATCAAACCCGCTGCGCGGCCCAGATCCGCGGCCAGCCACCGGTGCTCGAAACTCCATGCGCCAGCAAAGGCGCCCATCCACATGACGTCGGGCGAATGCGGCCGCTAGGCTGCAGAGCTGGTGGAACCTCCTCCGCTGGACGGCGGCCACGCGTCAAGCCGGCCGCCTATAACACCTGCCCATTGCACCACCCGCGCCCTCATTAAAACCCAGATCAAGGCCAACCCCCACTACACACGCACTCCGAAGGCTCCCACGCCTCATCTTCTCTTTTGATCTGGCTCGTGCGCCACAGACGCATACCCAACCATAACAGCCTTCAAGGGCGCACACCCAGCACGTCCGTGCCGGATGCGCCGCCTGTGCAGTGCCCACCAGACGCAATGGTGACTCGGCCTAGTAGGAGTGGGTCACCCAATTTTTTTTCTCTTTTCGCTATATTTATATAAAAAATATGCTACATCTATAAAGAATTAGGCTATATTTATAAAACAATGTGTATACAACGTAAAACAAATGTTTGCATAATGTAAAAGAAGTTATGTCCCGTTAAAAAAATATCACATTTCATGGAATATTCCCGCATTTCAAAACAATGTTCATGATATTTGAAAATTTATTATGTACAAATGAAAAAAAGGACGCATAGGTTAAAATACAATAAAAATGTATCATGAAATTTTGTTATATTCACGTGCTTCCAAAAAAATCGTCAACTTTTTTTAAAATACAATGATATAAAAATTTTCGTGTAGTTTTTAGAATTTTTTATCTTCATTTCAAAAAAGTACAATTTATATTTGGAAAAACGTGATCATGTATTTGAAGAAGTGTTCAAAACATGTATTTTCAGAAAATGTACATCCTGTGTTTGAAAAATATCCAGCGCGTATCAGAAAATAATATCACATGTGCTCTTAGAATGTACATTGTGTACTGAGGAAATAGTAAATATGTGTTGAAAAAAAGAATGCTGATAATAACCGACAAAGAAACAAAAGAACTATAGAAAACAAAAAAAACTAATGAAGAACAAAAAAACCAACGTATAAAGAAGATGAAAAAACAATAGGAAAATAAAGTAGATGAAGGAAAAGAAAACTGGTGAAAAAACAAAAAACAAATAAAAAACAAAAAATGGAGCATAGAATGAACCTACGTGCGATACGAGCGGGAACGAAGCAACCACGCCAACGGGCTAGCTTGCTAGGCGGCGCCAGTAGGCGATTCTATTAGGAATTGGTATGGGCGAGGGTGACGTTTAGCCCTAACGCTAGGAAAGCCAACATCACTAGTTAAGGGTTAGGGCGTCTTCAACACGGTCCCTCAAACCACCCCCATCCGTCTGTACCGTGTGGTCTGGACTTTGCCATCCAATGTAGTCTTATATCCATCCGTTGGTCGGTCCGGACGTTGTTTTTCCTGCAAACCAGTGGAGGGGGCTTTGCGGGTGTCCAGAAACTGCCACACAGACATCCGACAACCCTGACCCATTTAGTGCTTTGTGGCCAGTCAGCAATAGTGGTTAGGTTGTTACCTATATCTTCAGTGGATAAGGCAAACGACGAGCAAAGAAGGAACTCGGGTCGCGCATGGACTATGCCTCGCTCGTACCGAGGGCAGGCTTATGTCTCACTTATAGCCAGACTTACCATGCGCTCATCTCAGGCGCCTTCCTAAATGGGTCGGCTCAGCATGCAGGACGCCATAGGTCAAATCCTCGTTTCCCACCTGTTTTTCACTTTTTATTTTTTGCTTTCTTTTTACTTTTTTTATGCTTCCAAATATTAAAAAAATTGACAAAAAACTTTACATAAAACATTTGAAAAAGTGTTAATCAAGCATTTAAAAAAGTTAATTGTGTATAGAAAATTGTTTCTCACTTATACAGAAAATGTATACAAAAAATATACAATGTGTACGAAAAAAGTTGATCATGCATTTAAAAATGTTAATCAAGTATTTGGTAAATGTTAAATGTGTATAGAAAAAAGTGTTTGTCATGAAAAACAAAAAAATATTTTATTTTTATTTTCATTAAGAATTTCCTAGTTTAATGTTTTTTTAGAAACACCTGCAATTTTATTCACACTCATAACAATTACACCTGTAATTTTATTCACACTCATACATGAAAGAAAGAAAGAAAGAAAAAGTAAAACCAAGAAAGAAACTAAGAAAAATAAAGAAAAAAGAGAAGAAAAAACTAACAAAAACTGTGAAAGAGACAAAGAAAACTGGTGAAAAAACTAAGAAAAAGAGAAAACCTAAAAAAATGGTGTAGACACAAAAGAAAATCGGTGAACCCCCAAAATATTGATAGAAACAAACACTTTACAAAACAACGCCCAAAAAATCACACCGGCAGTTACCCATAATGGCCCTGCCGAATAACGCTCAACGTGGATTGATGCTGCGATGTACCAATTCTTATTAGGAAACGCCGACGGGAATAGTTTAGTCAATGGTTGGGAAGAGTCATTTACCTCGACTTGATGCATTCAAGGAGTCTGAACGGTTCATCGTAGACTTTAAGGTGCGCGAAACCTAAAAATTAGCTTCCGCGTGTCACATGTAATACACGTAAAATCCAAATATTGTTAGAATTTAGCATCATTTTAGTTATAATCTTATACGCAACATGTGTTGCGGGTTTTATAATATGTGTAGTGGAATCCGGAAGATAAAGATATAATGTGCTTGCCATATCCATATGATAATTGCAAGAGGCAACTAACAAGTAGTAGAATAGTAGAAGAAGCTGCCTTCCCGTGCCCCACCACACCACGGTCAGAAACGGCCAACACCTCCATACCTAGCCCCCACCGCAACCAACAACATCACCATGGCGCCAAGCAACCGTTGGGGCCTGCTAACACAGCACCAGATGCTCTACCGGAGACACCCAATGGTTTAGATCAAACCCGCTGCGCGGCCCAGATCTGCGGCTAGCCACCAGTGCTCGCAACTCCATGCGCCAGCAAAGGCGCCCATCCACATGTCGTCGGGCGAATCCGGCCTCTAGGCTGTAGAGCTGGTGAAACCTCCTCCGCTGGCCGGCGGCCAGCGTCAACCCGACCACCTACAACACCCGCCCATTGCACCACCCGCACCCTCATTAAAACCCAGATCAAGGCCAACCCCCACCGCTCGCACTCTGGAGGCTTCCACGCCTCATCTTCTCGTCTGATCCGGCTCGTGCGCCACCGACGCATACCCAACCATAATAGCCTTCATGGGCCCACACTGATAATCCCCAAGTGCAGGGAATCATCGTAGCAATTCCCAATGGTGGAAGTGATAAGTAGGGAGTGTCGAACCCACAAGGAGCTAAAGGTAAAATCAATATTCTCTCAAGTCCTATTTTCCACTGATATGACTCTACGTACACCGAATGTTTGCTTCCAACTAGAAACGAGAAATAAAACTACGTTGTGGGTATGAAGAAGATAACTTTGCATGATATCGGAGAGCTAACATATAAAAGTAGGTGCTGTTATCATAAAGTTAGAATATATTACTAAATATTATAAATAGCGAGTGTGGAATAATGATGGGTCGATGTGCGGTATTATCCTAGGGCAATCATTAAAAATACCGGTAGTCGTCATTGCAATTTTATATGAGGGGAGGCATAAGCTAACATACTTTCTCTTCTTGGATCATATGCACTTATGATTGGAACTCTAGCAAGCATCCGCAACTACTAAAGATCATTAAGGTAAAACCCAACCATAGCATTAAAGCATCAAGTCCCTTTTATCCCATACGCAACAACCCCCTTACTCGGATTTATGCTTCTGTCACTCAAGAAACCCACTATAAGCGAATCATGAATGTATTGCAACACACTTAAGCGGGAATACCTCACTCTTGCGCGACACGGAGGGCACAATAGGACAACACCAAAATAAAACATACTCCTACAACTCATACCAATCTAGATCATCAATCAACCCAAAGACAAAGGATATCTACTCAAAACATCAAGGATGGCAACACATCATTAGTTCATAATATGTGGCATAAAGCACCATGTTCAAGTAGGGATTACAGCGGGGTGCGGGAGAGTGGACCATGTAAAAGAGATGAGGATGGTGATGATGATGGTGATGTTGATGAAGACGATCACCGCGGCGATGATTCCCCTCCCGATGGCACTCCGGCGCCACAGAGAGAGGAGGAGAGGTTCTCCCCCTTGTGCTTCCTCCTCCATGGCCTCCCCCTGGACGGGGAAAGGTTCTCCCTCTGGATCTTGGCCTTCATGGCGATGATGGCCCCTCCGGGATCCTCCTCCATGGCCTCCAGTGATGATGGCCCCCTCCGGCAGGGTGCCAGAGAGGGCCTAGATTGATTTCTCGTGGCTACAGAGGCTTGCGGCGGCGAAACTTCCGATCTAGGTAATTTTCTGGAGGTTTGGGCATTTATAGGAGAGGTTGGCATCGAGAACAAGTCAGGGGGGCCGACGGGAAGTCCACGAGGCACAGGGGCGCACCATCCACCCTCGTGTGGCCCACGGGCCTCCCCTCGGGTAACTCTTCATTCCAGTATTTTTTATATTTTCCAGAAAAATTCTCCGTTGATTTTCATCGCATTCCAAGAACTTTTATTTCTGCACAAAAACAACACCACGACAGTTCTACTAGAAACAGCGTCAGTCCGGGTTAGTTCAAATCAAATAATACCAAAATCATATAAAACTATTATAAACATGGCATGAATACTTCATAAATTATAGATACATTGGAGACGTATCAGCATCCCCAAGCTTAATTCCTGCTCGTCCTCGAGTAGGTAAATGATAAAAGAAATAATTTATGAAGTGTGAATGCTAGCAAGTGCATAAGTTTGATCAATAATTGTTCCAATCACTTTTTCTAGAATCATTATATATCATAACAGTAGATCAACTCATGAAACTTCTCATGATCAAGTAACAAGCTATTCACATGTTAATGTATACATCATAAACTTTCTTGAAAACTAACAAACCATGCTCTTAGTCATCAAACAATTGCAATTCATCTTATTTTCAGGAAGGGTCTATGTAAGATCTTTGATTCAGCAAACTCCACATACTCAACTATCATTTAATCTTTCACAATTGCTAACACTCATGTGATATTTATGGGTTCAAAGTTTTAATCGGACACAGAGAAAGATAGGGGCTTATTGTTTCACCTCCCAACCTTTTACCTCAAAGGTAATGTCAACAATAATAATTTATGAAAACCTACATCCAAGTGGATATATATATCCGGATCGCTCCAACACAAAGTGTTTGCCAAAGGAAAAAGTGTAAAAAGGAAAGGTGATGATCACCATGACTCTTGTATAAGGGTAGAAGATAAAAGTAAAAGATAGGCCCTTCGTAGAGGGAAGCAGAGGTTGTCATGCACTTCTATGGTTGGATGCACAAAATCTTAATGCAAAAGAACGTCATTTTATATTGCCGCTTGTGATAAAGACATTTATTATGCAGTCCGTCGCTTTTATTTCTTCCCTATCACAAGTTCGTATAAAGCTTATTTTCTTCACATTAATAAATCATACATATTTAGAGAGCAATTTTTATTGCATGCACCGATGACAACTTACTTGAAGGATCTTACTCAATCCATAGGTAGGTATGGTGGACTCTCATGGCAAAACTGGTTTAAGGGATGTTTGGAAGCACAAGTAGTATTTCTACATGGTGCAAGGAATTTGGCTATCATGAGTGGGAAAGGCAAGCTCAACATGTTGGATGATCCAAGACAATATAACATTTCGGATATAGGAAAACATAACCCATTAAGTTGTCTTCCTTGTCCAACATCAACCTTTTAGCATGTCATATTTTAATGAGTGCTCACAATTACAAAAGATGTCCAAGATAGTATATTTATATGTGAAATCTCTCTTCCTTCAATATTCTTTCATGAATTGTTCAAGTGACCAATTCTGCGTTTGCTAACTTTCAATAAGTTTACTACCTATACTTATTATGTGTGAAGTCATTACTCCCCATGTTATAAGCATATGAAACATATATAATTTCAGATTTATGATATTCAATTCATTCAACCATTTACTCATAGGATATACGTGAAGCACATGAGTAAATGACAAACTACTCCACAAAGATATAAGTGAAGAACACTGAGTAGTCAAATAATTAACTAGCCATGGGAGGATTCTTTTTCATTCAAGATTTTAGATCCAATGATTTTATTCAAATAGCAAGTAAAATTGAAAATACGCTCCAAGCAAAACACATATCACGTGACGAATAAAAATATAGCTCCGAGTAAGGTATACCGATAGTTTTGAAGACGAAAGAGGGGGTGCCTTCTGGGGCATCCCCAAGCTTAGGCGTTTGAGTCTTCCTTGAATATTACCTTGGGGTGCCTTGAGATTGCCCAATCTTAGGTTCTTTCCACTCCTTATTTTCCTCATATCGATATTTCACCCAAAGCTTGAAAACTTCAATCACACAAAACTTAACGGAACTTCGTGAGATAGGTTAGTATGATAAAGAGTAAACCATTCACTTTGGTACTGTCAAAGACAAGGTTCATAATTATTCTCACACAATTTCTACTGTACCATATCATTTCTACAATTTATATTGAGAAATATAAGCCATAGAAACTAGAAAACAAGCAAACTATGCAATGAAAACAGAATCTGTCAGAAACAGGACAATTTTTAATGATATGAACAACAACCATACTTTGCTAATCAAAAATTATGAAATAAATTGGTGGACGTGAGGAATTTGTCTATTAATCTTTTGCAAAAATAATCAACTCAAAATCGCTCTTCTGTAAAAAAAATGCCAGCTAATCTCGTGAGCGCAAAGTTTTTGTTTTTTACAACAAGATCACATTAACTTTCACCCAAGTCTTCCCAAAGGTCTTACTTGACACTTTTTTGAAACAAAAGCTATAATACATGATTACTACTGTAGCTTAATCATGTGAACACACAAAAACAGTAAGGGTAAATATTGGGTTCTCTCCCAACAAGTGCTTTTCTTTAATGCCTTTTACCTAGGCATGATGATTTCAATGATGCTCACATAAAAAATAAGAATTGAAACATAAAGAGAGCATCATGAAGAATATGACTAGCACATTTAAACCTAACCCACTTCCTATTCCTAGGGATTTTGTGAGCACACAATTTATAGGAACAAGGATCAACTAGCATAGGAAGGCAAAACAAGTATGACTTCAAAACTTTAAGCACATAGAGAGGAAACTTGATATTATTGCAACTCCTACAAGCATATATTCCTCCCTCATAATAATTTTCAGTAGCATCATGAATGAATTCAACAATGTAACCATCACATAAATCATTCTTTTCATGATCTACAAGCATAGAAATTTTTCTACTCTCCAGATAAGCAAAATTCTTCTCATTCGGAATAATGGGAGCAAACTCAACAGAATAACGGTCATGTGAGGCATAATCCAATTGAAAATTAAAATCATGATGACAAGGTTCATAGTTAACATTATTCTTTATAGCATACATGTCATCACAATAATCATCATAGATAGCAGCTTTGTTCTCATAATCAATTGGAACCTTTTCCGAAATAGTGGAATCATTACTAACTAAAGTTGACACTCTTCCAAATCCACTTTCATAAATATCACACTAAGATTCAACACCCTCCAAAATAGTGGGATCACTAATCCTAAAGTTGACACTCTTATTCATACTCCAAAAGATATAAGTGAAGTTCATGCAACATTCTATAATTAATATAGACTAACCAATATCCAAGCTCAAAATATATAAGTGAAGCACACGAAGCATTCTATAAAACCATACTCAAAAGATTTAAGTGAAGCACAAAGAGCAATTCTATAAGATCATACTTAAAAAATATAAGTGAAGCACATGAAGTATTCTATAAAATCAATGAAGGGCTATCTCATACTAGCATGGTTCTTAAAGGAAAAACAAAAACGCAAAGGACACAAATCATGTGAACAAAACAAAAACCGAGGTATACCGATAATTGTTGAAGAAGAAAGATGGGATGCTAACCGGGGCATACCCAAGCTTAGATGTTTGAGTATCCTTGAAATATTTACTTGGGGTGCCTTGGGCATCCCCAAGCTTGAACTCTTGCCTCTCTTTATTCTTCTCATATTGATAGCTCCTCGATCTTCGAACACTTCATCCACACAAAAATTTAACAAAAACTTTGTGAGATCCGTTAGTATAATAAAGCAAATTACTACTTTTAGGTATTGTTTCAAACTTATTCCAATTTCATATTAGAACTATATCTACTGTATTCCAACTTCACCATGGTTCATACCCCCCGATAGTACCCATAGATTCATCAAAATAAGCGAACAACACATAGAAAACAGAATCTGTCAAAAACAGGACAGTCTGTAGTAATCTGGAAGTTTAGTATACTTCTGTAACTCAAAAAATTCTAAAACAAATTGTACAGAAGTAATGTGCAAAAAGTTTCAGACCCATTTGTCTTTCCAGTAAAAAATGTAAATTCACGCGCTACAGCCAAAGTTTCTTTTTTTGTACTGCACAAAGTAAACAGGCAATCTAATCATCCTAAAACCAAATCTTGGCACATTATTTTTATAATACAATGGATATATACAAGGGGATAGTTATTTTCAGAGAAACTTCCATGAAATTTTTCTATATTTTTTCCATGAGCATGAACACAAGTGTTCAAGGTCGACCCTCACTTCTCCAATACATAACCTTCCAATCACTTCTCTTATTGAAAAACTTTTTAGGCATGAGAGGCAAGTAATTTTTTTGTATTTTCATTCTTTTAATTTTTTTGTATGTTTCACCCACAACTAAACATAAAAAAAAGGAAAAAGAAAATCTACTAAGTGAAGAAAGCAAACAAGCACACACACGAGAATATCAACCCCACGCTATTGCTCCCCGGCAACGGCGCCAGAGAAGAGCTTGATAATTCCCAAGTACAGGAAATCATCGTAGCAATTCCCAATGGTGGAAGTGATAAATATGGAGTGTCGAACCCACAAGGAGCTAAAGGTAAGATCAATATTCTCTCAAGTCCTATCTGCCACTTATACGACTCTACGTACACCTAACGTTTGCTTCCAACTAGAAACAAGAAATAAAACTACATTGTGGGTATGAAGAGGATAACTTTGGATGATATCGGAGGTGCTGTTATCATAAAGTTAGAATATATTACTAAATATTACAAATAGCGAGTATGGAATAATGATGGGTCAGTGTGCAGAATTATCCTAGGCAATCGTTAACAAGACCGATAGTCGTCATTGCAATTTTATATGAGGGAGAGACATAAGCTAACATACTTTCTTTTCTTGGATCATATGCACTTATGATTGGAACTCTAGCAAGCATCCGCAACTACTGAAGTTCATTAAGGTAAAACCCGACCATAGCATTAAAGCGTCAAGTCCCCTTTATCCCATACGCAACAACCCCCTTACTCGGGTTTATGCTTCCGTTGAAGGAAATATGCCCTAGAGGCAATAATAAAGTTATTATTTATTTCCTTATATCATGATAAATGTTTATTATTCATGCTAGAATTGTATTAACCGGAAACATAATACATGTGTGAATACATAGACAAACAAAGTGTCACTAGTATGCCTCTACTTGACTAGCTCGTTAATCGAAGATGGTTATGTTTCCTAACCATGAACAAAAGAGTTGTTATTTGATTAACGGGATCACATCGTTAGAAGAATGATATGATTGACATGACCCATTCCATTAGCTTAGCACCCGATCGTTTAGTATGTTTCTATTGCTTTCTTCATGACTTATACATGTTCCTATGACTATGAGATTATGCAACTCCCGTTTGCCGGAGGAACACTTTGTGTGCTACCAAACATCACAACGTAACTGGGTGATTATAAAGGAGCTCTACAGGTGTCTCCAAAGGTACATGTTGGGTTGGCGTATTTTGAGATTAGGATTTGTCACTCCGATTGTCGGAGAGGTATCTCTGTGCCCTCTCGGTAATGCACATCACATAAGCCTTGCAAGCATTACAACTGATGAGTTAGTTGTGAGATGATGTATTACGGAACGAGTAAAGAGACTTGCCGGTAACGAGATTGAACTAGGTATTAAGATACCGACGATCGAATCTCGGACAAGTAAACATACCAATGACAAAGGGAACAACGTATGTTGTTATGCGGTTTGACCGATAAAGATCTTCGTAGAATATGTAGGAGCCAATATGAGCATCCAGGTTCCGCTATTGGTTATTGACCGGAGACGTGTCTCGGTCATGTCTACATTGTTCTCGAACCCGTAGGATCCGCACGCTTAACGTTACGATGATAGTTTCATTATGAGTTTAGATGTTTTGATGTACCAAAGGAGTTCGGAGTCCCGGATGAGATCGGGGACATGACGAGGAGTCTCGAAATGGTCGAGACGTAAAGATCGATATATTAGACGACTATATTCGGACATCGGAAAGGTTACGAGTGATTCGGGTATTTTCAGAGGTACCTGGGAGTTACGGGAATACGAGGAAGAAGCAATGGGCCTTAATGGGCCTTAGTGGGAAGGAGAGGAAGCATCCAGGAGGTGGCGCGCGCCCCTCCCATGCCCAGTCCGAATTGGAAAAGGGGTTTGGGGCGCGGCCCCTCTCTCCCTTCCTTCCCCTCTTCCCCCTTCTCCTAGTTGGACTAGGAAAGAAGGAAACCTACTCCAACTAGGAGTAGGAATCCTACTCCCTTGGCACGCCCCTCCTAGGGCCGGCCTCCTTCCCCCATGCTCCTTTATATACGGAGGCAGGGGCACCCCATGGACACAACAATTGATCCTTGAGATCTATTAGCCGTGTGCGGTGCCCC
The DNA here is from genome assembly GCA_032464435.1 of Aegilops umbellulata. NCBI lineage: Eukaryota > Viridiplantae > Streptophyta > Magnoliopsida > Poales > Poaceae > Aegilops > Aegilops umbellulata. The sequence continues at coordinate 563,558,959 of CP136058.1, read as the reverse complement.
CCTCCACCATAATCCTCGATAATATTGTAGCGGTGCTTAGGCGAAGCCCTGCGACGGTAGAACATCAAGATCGTCACCACGCCGCCGTGCTGACGGAACTCATCCCCGACACTTTGCTGGATCGGAGTCCGGGGATCGTCATCGAGCTGAACGTGTTCTAGAACTCGGAGGTGCCGTAATTTCGGTGCTTGATCGGTCGGGCCGTGAAGACGTACGACTACATCAACCGTGTTGTTATAACGCTTCCGCTTTCAGTATACGACGGTACGTGGGCAACACTCTCCCCTCTCGTTGCTATGCATCACCATGATCTTGCGTGTGCGTAGGAATTTTTTTGAAATTACTACGTTACCCAACAGTGGCATCCGAGTCTGGTTCTATGCGTAGATGTTATATGCAGGAGTAGAACACAAGTGAGTTGTGGGCGATATAAGTCATACTGCTTACCAGCATGTCATACTTTGGTTCGGCGGTATTGTTGGATGAAGCGGCCCGGACAGACAGTACGCGTACGCTTACGCGAGACTGGTTCTACCAACGTGCTTTGCACACAGGTGGCTGGCGGGTGTCAGTTTCTCCAACTTTAGTTGAATCGAGTGTGGCTACGCCCGGTCCTTGCGAAGGTTAAAACAGCACCAACTTACAAACTATCGTTGTGGTTTTGATGCGTAGGTAAGATTGGTTCTTGCTAAGGCCGTAGCAGCCACGTAAAACTTGCAACAACAAAGTAGAGGACGTCTAACTTGTTTTTGCAGGGCATGTTGTGATGTGATATGGTCAAGACATGATGCTAAATTTTATTGTATGAGATGATCATGTTTTGTAACCGAGTTATCGGCAACTCGCAGGAGCCATATGGTTGTCGCTTTATTGTATGCAATGCAATCGCCCTGTAATGCTTTACTTTATCACTAAGCGGTAGCGATAGTCGTAGAAGCATAAGTTTGGCGAGACGACAACGATGCTACGATGGAGATCAAGGTGTCGCGCCGGTGACGATGGTGATCATAACGGTGCTTCGAAGATGGAGATCGCAAGCACAAGATGATGATGGCCATATCATATCACTTATATTGATTGCATGTGATGTTTATGTTTTATACATCTTATTTTGCTTAGTTCGACGGTAGCTTTACAAGATGATCTCTCACTAAATTTCAAGATAAAAGTGTTCTCCCTGAGTATGCACCATTGCCAAAGTTCGTCGTGCCCAGACACCACGTGATGATCGGGTGTGATAAGCTCTACGTCCATCTACAACGGGTGCAAGCCAGTTTTGCACACGCAGAATACTCTGGTTAAACGTGACGAGCCTAGCATATGCAGATATGGCCTCGGAACACTGAGATCGAAAGGTCGAGCGTGAATCATATAGTAGATATGATCAACATATTGATGTTCACCATTGAAAGCTACTCAATTTCACGTGATGATCGGTTATGGTTTAGTTGATTTGGATCACGTGATCACTTAGAAGATTAGAGGGATGTCTATCTAAGTGGGAGTTCTTAAGTAATATGATTAACTAAACTTAAATTTATCATGAACTTAGTCCTGATAGTATTTTGCAAATTATGTTGTAGATCAATAGCTCGCGTTGTTGCTTCCCTATGTTTATTTTAATATGTTCCTAGAGAAAAAATATGTTGAAAGATGTTAGTAGCAATGATGCGGATTGGATCCGTAATCTGAGGATTATCCTCGTTGCTGCACACAAGAATTATGTCCTTGATGCACCGCTAGGTGTGACAGACCTATTGCAGGAGCAAATGCAGACGTTATGAACGTTTGGCTAGCTCAATATGATGACTACTTGATAGTTTAGTGCACCATGCTTAATGGCTTAGAATCGGGACTTCAAATACATTTTGAACGTCATGGACCATATGAGATGTTCCAGGAGTTGAAGTTAATATTTCAAGTAAATACCCGAGTTGAGAGATATGAAGTCTCCAACAAGTTCTATAGCTAAAAGATGGAGGAGAATAGCTCAAGCAGTGAGCATGTGCTCAGATTGTCTGGGTACTACAATCGCTTGAATCAAGTGGGAGTTAATCTTCTAGATAAAATAGTGATTGACAGAATTCTAGATAAAATAGTGATTGACAGAATTCTCTAGTCACCATCACTAAGTTAGTAGAACTTCGTGATGAACTATAATATGCAAGGGATAACGGAAACGATTCCCAAGCTCTTCGTGATGCTGAAATCGACAAAGGTAGAAATCAAGAAAAACATCAAGTATTGATGGTTAACAAGACCACTAGTTTTAAGAAAAGGGCAAAGGGAAGAAGGGGAACTTCAAGAAGAACGACAAGCAAGTTGTTGCTCAAGTGAAGAAGCCCAAGTCTGGACCTAAACCTGAAACTGAGTACTTCTACTGCAAGCAGATTGGTCACTGGAAGCGGAACTGCCCAAGTATTTGGCGGATAAGAAGGATGGCAAAGTGAACAAAGGTATATTTGATATACATATTATTGATGTGTACTTTATTAGTGTTTATAGCAACCCCTCAGTATTTGATACTGGTTCAGTTGCTAAGAGTAGTAACTCGAAACGGGAGTTGCAGAATAAACATAGACTAGTTAAGGGTGAAGTGATGATGTGTGTTGGAAGTGGTTCCAAGATTGATATGATCATCATCACAGACTCCCTATACTTTCGGGATTAGTGTTGAACCTAAATAAGTGTTATTTGGTGTTTGGGTTGAGCATGAATATGATTTGATCATGTTTATTGCAATACGGTTATTCATTTAAGTTAGAGAACAATTGTCCTTCTATTTACATGAATAAAACCTTCTATGGTCATACACACCAACGAAAATGGTTTGTTGGATCTCGATCGTAGTGATACACATATTCATAATATTGAAACCAAAAGATGCAAAGTTAATAATGATAGTGCAACTTATTTGTGGCAATGCCGTTTAGGTCATATTGGTGTAAAGCGCATGAAGAAACTCCATGCTGATGGGCTTTTGGAATCATTTGATTATGAATCACTTGATTCTTGCGAACCATGCCTCATGGGCAAGATGACTAAGACTCCGTTCTTCGGAACAATGGAGCGAGCAACTGACTTATTGGAAATAATACATACTGATGTATACGATCCGATGAGTGTTAAGGCTCGCGGCGGGTATCGTTATTTTCTGACCTTCACAGATGATTTGAGCAGATATGGGTATATCTACTTGATGATGCATAAGTCTGAAACATTTGAAAAGTTCAAAGAATTTCAGAGTGAAGTGAAAAATCACCGTGACAAGAAAATAAAGTTTCTACGATCTGATCACGGAGACGGATATTTGAGTTACGAGTTTGGTCTTCAATTAAAACAATGTGGAATAGTTTCACAAACTCATGTCACCTGGAACACCACAGCATAATGGTGTGTCCGAACGTCATAACCGTACTTTATTGGATATAGTGCAATCTATGATGTTTCTTACCGATTTACCACTATCGTTTTGGGGTTATGCATTAGAGACAGCTGCATTCACGTTAAATAGGGCACCATCTAAATCCGTTGAGACAACGCCGTATGAACTGTGGTTTGGCAAGAAACCAAAGTTGTCGTTTCTTAAAGTTTGGGGCTGCGATGCTTATGTGAAAAAGTTTCATCCTGATAAGCTCAAACCCAATCGGAGAAATGTGTCTTCATAGGATACCCAAAGGAGACAGTTGGGTACACCTTCTATCATAGATCCGAAGGCAAGACATTCATTTCTAAGAATGGATCCTTTCTAGAGAAGGAATTTCTCTTGAAAGAAGTGAGTGGGAGGAAAGTAGAACTTGATGAGGTAAATGTACCTGCTCCCTTATTGGAAAGTAGTTCATCACAGAAACCGGTTTCTGCGACACCTACACCAATTATCGAGGAAGTTAATGATGATGATCATGAAACTTCAGATCAAGTTATTACTGAACCTCGTAGATCAACCAGAGTAAGATCCGCACTAGAGTGGTACGGTAATCCTGTTCTGGAAGTCATGCTACTAGATCATGGTGAACCTACGAACTATGAAGAAGCGATGGTGAGCCCAAATTCCGCAAAATGGCTTGAAGCCATGAAATCTGAGATGGGATCCATGTATGAGAACAAAGTGTGGACTTTGGTTGACTTGCCCGATGATCGGCAAGCAATTGAGAACAAATGGATCTTCAAGAGGAAGACGGACGCTGATAGTAGTGTTACTATCTACAAAGCTAGAATTGTCGCAAAAGGTTTTCGACAAGTTCAAGGTGTTGACTACGATGAGAGTTTCTCACTCGTATCTATGCTTAAGTCTGTCCGAATCATGTTAGCAATTGCCGCATTTTATGAAATCTGGCAAATGGATAAACAAAACTGCATTCCTTAATGGATTTATTAAAGAAGAGTTGTATATGATGTAACCAGAAGGTTTTGTCAATCCTAAAGGTGTTAACAAAATGTGCAAGCTCCAGCGATCCATCTATGGGCTGGTGCAAACATCTCGGAGTTGGAATATACGCTTTGATGAGTTGATCAAAGCATATAGTTTTATACAGACTTGCGGTGAAGCCTGTATTTACTAGAAAGTGAGTGGGAGCACTATAACATTTCTGATAAGTATATGTAAATGACATATTGTTGATCGGAGATAATGTAGAATTATTCTGCAAAGCATAATAGAGTGTTTGAAAGGAGTTTTTCAAATAAAAACCTCGGTGAAGCTGCTTACATATTGAGCATCAAGATCTATAGAGATAGATCAAGGCGCTTGATAAGTTTTTCAATAAGTACATACCTTGACAAGATTTTGAAGTAATTCAAAATGGAACAGTCAAAGAAAGAGTTCTTGCCTGTGTTACAAGTTGTGAAATTGAGTAAGACTCAAAACCCGACCACGGCAGAAGATAGAAAGAGAATGAAAGTCATTCCCTATGCCTCAGGCATAGGTTCTATAAAGTATGCCATGCTATGAACCAGATCTATTGTATACCCTACACTGATTTTGGCAAGGGAGTACAATAGTGATCTAGGAGTGAAAGTGCGTTATATCGACTAGAGGGGGGGTGAATAGGAGCGAAGAACTACTAGCAGCGGAATAAGTACTCAGAGGTAAACATAGCAGATTACATGCGTGGTCATCATGATGAAATGAAGACAGACACAGAGTACAGAAAGCGTAAACACAGGATAACACAAGATGAAGACAAACAGACTGAAGAAATTGAACTGAGGAAATTAAGAAAGTCTTCAGGCAAAGTCTTCAAACACAGATATGAACAAGTACACAACACAGTAATGAGGAAATGAAAGTGTTGAGGAAATAGAACCAGTAAGCTTGGTGAAGACAATGATTTGGTAGACCAGTTCCAACTGCTGTCTCAGTTGTACATCTGGTTGGAGCGGCTGAGTATGTAAACTCAAGGACACCTAGTCCCGGACACACAGTCCTCACCGTATTCTCCTTGAGCTAAGGACACACAGTCCTCGCCCAATCACTCATGGTAAGTCTTCAGGTGACTTCCAAACCTTCACAGACTTGGTCACTCGGCGATCCACAATTCCTCTTGGATGCTCTAGACCTTGACGCCTAACCGTCTGGAAGAAGCACAGTCTTCAAAGGTAACAAGCGTCGGATCCACGCAGGATCAATCTCTTAAGTGATGCTCAATCACTTTGGGTTTGTAGGTGTTTTGGGTTTGGGTTTTGGATTTTCCTCACTTGATGATTTTCGCTCAAAGTCCTCGGAGGATGGGTTGCTCTCAAATGACAAGTGTCAAGTTCACGCGGAGCAGCCAACCAGCTAGTGGTTGTAGGGGGCGGCTATTTATAGCCTAGGGAGCAGCCCGACATGATAAGACATAAATGCCCTTCAATGATATGACCGTTATGTGGATAAGATATTTTGGGACAGCTGGCGCGTAGCACAGCAACGGTTGGAAATTTGAGGTACAAATTCCTCAGGGCTATCATGTTCCTCACTGTGTAGGCAATTCGCACTGGCGAATTCCTAACTCCTCAGTCAGAGCAAAGTCCTCAATGACCAGAAGAACTGCGTCTCTGTCACTGAAGAAATTGACTGAACTGTATGAGATTTCCAATGGCTTCACTCGAAGGGATTGGTAGGTGTAGGATTTGAGTTGAGCATCACTTGGAAATTTTCTCCTTAGTATTTCCTCGACCCCCTTTAATAGTACGGTGTTTCCTATGACTCAAGAAAGAGAAAATGAAACTACGAAAACAAAAGTCTTCACGCTTCATGTTCCTCGAATGAATACCAAGTCTTCAAGGTCACACCAATTTCTTCACTTTCAAAGTCTTCAGAAAGTCTTCAAAATATCAAAGTCTTCAGTCGAAGAACTTCATTTTTAGGGGTCGACTTTCTCTGTAAATATCAAACTCCTCATAGACTTATAGACCTGTGTACACTTATAAACACATTAGATACTTAACCTATAAGTCTTCAATACACCAAAATCACTAAGGGGCACTAGATGCACTTACAAGGAGTAGATCACTGAACAGCGTGAATATTATCCTTAGTGGAATAAGGATATGTTTCTCGATTATGCAGGTGACAAAAGGTTCATCATAAAGGGTTACGTCGATGCAAACTTTGACACTGATCCAGATGATTCCAAGTCTCAATCTGGATGCATATTGAAAGTGGGAGCAATTAGCTAGAGTAGATCCGTGCAGAGCATTGTTGACATAGAAATTTGCAAAATACATAAGGATCTAAATATGGCAGACCCGTTGACTAAACTTCTCTCTCAAGCAAAACAAGATCACACCTTAGTACTCTTTGGGTGTTAATCACATAATGATGTGAACTAGATTATCGACTCTACTAAACCCTTTGGGTGTTGGTTACATGACGATGTGAACTATGGGTGTTAATCACATGGTGATGTGAACTATGGGTGTTAAATCACATGGCGATGTGAACTAGATTATTGACTAGTGCAAGTGGGAGACTGAAGGAAATATGCCCTAGAGGCAATAATAAAGTTATTATTTATTTCCTTATATCATGATAAATGTTTATTATTCATGCTAGAATTGTATTAACCGGAAACATAATACATGTGTGAATACATAGACAAATAGAGTGTCACTAGTATGCCTCTACTTGACTAGCTCGTTAATCAAAGATGGTTATGTTTCCTAACCATGAACAAAAGAGTTGTTATTTGATTAACGGGATCACATCATTAGAAGAATGATGTGATTGACATGACCCATTCCATTAGCTTAGCACCCGATCGTTTAGTATGTTGCTATTGCTTTCTTCATGACTTATACATATTCCTATGACTATGAGATTATGCAACTCCCGTTTCCGGAGGAACACTTTGTGTGCTACCAAACGTCACAACGTAACTGGGTGATTATAAAGGAGCTCTACAGGTGTCTCCAAAGGTACATGTTGGGTTGGCGTATTTCGAGATTAGGATTTGTCACTCCGATTGTCGGAGAGGTATCTCTGGGCCTTCTCGGTAATGCACATCACATAAGCCTTGCAAGCATTACAACTAATGAGTTAGTTGTGAGATGATGTATTATGGAACGAGTAAAGAGACTTGCCGGTAACGAGATTGAACTAGGTATTAAGATACCGATGATCGAATCTCGGGCAAGTAAACATACCGATGACAAAGGAAACAACGTATGTTGTTATGCGATCTGACCGACAGGAGCCAATATGAGCATCCAGGTTCCGCTATTGGTTATTGACCGGAGACGTGTCTCGGTCATGTCTACATTGTTCTCGAACCCGTAGGGTCCGCACGCTTAACGTTATGATGATAGTTCCATTATGAGTTTATATGTTTTGATGTACAGAAGGAGTTCGGAGTCCCTGATGAGATCGGGGACATGACGAGGAGTCTCGAAATGGTCGAGACGTAAAGATCGATATATTGGACGACTATATTCGGACATCGGAAAGGTTCCGAGTGATTCGGGTATTTTCGGAGGTACTGGGGAGTTACGGGAATACGAGGAAGAAGCAATGGGCCTTAATGGGCCTTAGTGGGAAGGAGAGGCAGCAGCCAGGAGGTGGCGCGCGCCCCTCCTAAGCCCAGTCCGAATTGGACAAGGGGTTTGGGGCGCGGCCCCTCTCTCCCTTCCTTCCCCTCTTTCCGCCTTTCCCCCCTTCTCCTAGTTGGACTAGGAAAGGAGGAAAACTACTCCAACTAGGAGTAGGAATCCTACTCCCTTGGCGCGCCCCTCCTAGGGCCGGCCTCCTTCCCCCTTGCTCCTTTATATACAGAGGCAGGGGGCACCCCATAGACACAACAATTGATCCTGGAGATCTCTTAGCCGTGTGCGGTGCCCCCCTCCACCATAATCCTCGATAATATTGTAGCGGTGCTTAGGCGAAACCCTGCGACGATAGAACATCAAGATCGTCACCATGCCATCGTGCTGACGGAACTCATCCCCAACACTTTGCTGGATCGGAGTTCGGGGATCCTCATTGAGCTGAACGTGTGCTAGAACTCGGAGGTGTCGTAGTTTCGGTGCTTGATCGGTCGGGCCGTGAAGACGTACGACTACATCAACCGCGTTGTTATAATGCTTCCGCTTTCAGTATACGAGGGTACGTGGACAACACTCTCCCCTCTCGTTGCTATGCATCACCATGATCTTGCGTGTGCGTAGGAATTTTTTTGAAATTACTACGTTACCCAACATCTGTCACTCAAGAAACCCACTATAAGCGAATCATGAACGTATTGCAACACCCTACAACGGGAATCCCTCACGCTTGGGCGACACGGAGGGCACAATAGGACAGCACCAAAATAAAACATACATACCAATCTAGATCATCAATCAACCCAAAGACAAAGGATATCTACTCAAAACATCATAGGATGGCAACACATCATTGGATCATAATATGTGGGATAAAGCACCATGTTCAAGTAGGGATTACATCGGGGTGCGGGAGAGTGGACCGTGTAAAAGAGATGAGGACGGTGATAATGATGGTGATGTTTATGAAGACGATCACCGTGGCGATGATTCCCCTCCCGATGGCACTCCGGCGCCACCAAGAGAGAGGAGGAGAGGTTGTCCCCCTTGTGCTTCCTCCTCCATGGCCCCCCTGCATGGGGAGATGTTCTCCCTCTGGATCTTGGCCTTCATGGCGATGATGGCCCCTCCAGGATCCATGGCCTCCGGTGATGATGGCCCCTCCAGCAGGGTGCCAGAGAGGGCCTAGATTAATTTCTCGCGGCTACAGATGCTTGCGGCGGCGGAACTTCCAATCTAGGTTATTTTCTGGAGGTTTGGGCAATTATAGGAGAGGTTGGCGTCGAGAACAAGTCAGGGGGCCCCACGGGAAGTCCACGAGGCACAGGGGCGCGCCCTAGGGGGTGGGCACACCCTCCACTCTCGTGGGGCCCACGGGCCTCCCCTCCGGTAACTCTTCATTCCAGTATTTTTTATATTTTCCAGAAAAATTCTCCATTGATTTTCATCGCATTCCGAGGACTTTTATTTCTGCACAAAAACAACACCACGGCAGCGTCAGTCCGGGTTAGTTCTAATCAAATCATACCAAAATCATATAAAACTATTATAAACATGGCATGAATACTTCATAAATTATAGATACGTTGGAGACATATCACACACCCAGCAGGTCCGTGCCGGATGCGCCGCCTGTGCAGTGCCCACCGGACGCAAGCACCATGCTACCCGTGGGCCTCCATCGGCTGAGCCGCCCCACGCCGCTCAAACCCATCGGAGGTAGAAAGGAGGGGACCTCCTATACAGCGCTGCAGGCGCCCGTTAACGATCCGGCGCCTGCAGCTCTGCTAGCATGGGCCGGCCCACTAGCGTGCTGCCCTAAGTTTTTTTAGTTTTTTTACGAAAATACAAATATGAAATGAAAAAGGTTTACAGAATTAAAGAAAAAAAGTTCATCCATTTGAAAAAATATGTTCATATCTTTAAAAAGGTTCATAAATTTCGAAAAAGTTCATCAATTTGAAAAAAAGGTTATTCAAAATTGAAAAAATGTTCATCCAATTCAGCAAAAGTTCATTAAATTTGCAAAAAGTTCATAAAAATTGAAAAAAAGTTCATGTAATTTTAGAAAAAGTTCATGGAACTGAAAAAAAAGTTCATCCATTTTAAAGACAAATGTTCATTAAATTTCGAAAAAGTTCACCAATCTCAAAAAAGTTCACAGAATTTTCAAAAAATAAAATCGTCTACCGGCGCCTAGATGGGCCGGCCTATTTACGGACGCCACATGCGCCAGTTAACAAAATGCACGTTAACTGGCGCCTGTGGCGACAAATAGGAAATACCAGGAAGGAGAGCCCCACCGCCGCCTGCGTCGTGCGGGCCTTGTCCGAGGGCGCCTTCTGGGGGCGGTGAGGGAGGCCAAATGGTGGGGTGGTAACTAGTATAACGACTAGGTTTGCTCCCGGGGCACTCTATGGGGGAGTTACATGGGAGTCTGGTCTGTAGATAGTCTTTATTATTCATGTATATGAGAATACATGCAGTGTTACGTGTAACCTATTATCTGAAGCATGTCTAACATTAGTCGATCTCAGATTGTTATTGAGACATGTTTTGTTGCATATTGTTTTTCTTTTTGTTTTGTCACCCCAAGATCAGGTTGTTTATTTATGATGAATTCATTTTTAAGGTCTTCTAACTAATGTTAAATTTGAGATTTGGTACCACACTTTAGGCCCTGTTTGTTTCAACTTTAGGCAGCAGATTCCCGTAGAAAAGAAAAACCAGAAGCTGAAACAAACGACTATTTGGAATCAGCTTTGCAAGTGAATCTGAATCTAGATTCGAGCCATTTTCAGTGCAATTGCTCGAAGCTCATTCATGTGTACCTTAATGAAGTGAACCTGCAGGTGTTTTGAAGCCAACTAAAGCCGAAACAAACATGGCTTTTTGATCTTTCTTAGGCCATGTTTGTTTCAGCATTGATCTAATTCGAATCACCTGGGGATTCACTTCTCCAGCAAAGCGGATTCACGGTTATATAGGATCCTATTTGTTTTAGCTTTGATTGGATTCGAATCACCTGTAGATTCGCTTTAGTGGTGAAACTGACTCGCCACTGAAGTATACTTTGAGGTGCTTTAGCAAATTGCACTAAAAATAGCCTGAATCCAGATTCAGCTCACTGGCAACGCTGATTCGAAATGGCTGTTTGCTTCAGATTCCAGATCTAGCTGCACTGACAAAGTTGATTCAAAATAGTTGTTTATTTCAGATTACAGATTCGGCTTCACTAGCAAAGCTGAATCTGGTTCCTGAAGCTCAAACAAACAGGGCCTTACTACTGCGTCTTTGATAGTACCTCCATCGGAACTCAAAAGACATTTCTAGTAATGTAGTGTTTCTTGTGTCATGCTTGTAGATATGCTCATTTGGTTTGCAAAATTTTAAATGTTCCCATTCAAGGTTCAGTTTATGTCTTCAGAAGTTTGCAACCTTGGTGCTTCTAGGCTTCTTGCTTCTTGCTTCAGACAAATTGTAAAATCATTGTGTCACCACTTATCGGGCACTGGATCCTTTGAATTTATCTAGCAGATCTGTAGGTCACAACAAACGAGCAAGATCCGATGATAAGGCGTTTGGACAAAGCTATATACCTGGCATAGGCATGCGGAAGCCAGATCTGGGTTCGACTCGTTCTAGAGGAGGGTGCGTGTGCTTGGGGTGGGCTGACCAGCCAGACCCTATGCAACGTTGGCATGCCTGCTGCGTTTGGGATGCGCGGTCTAGTGGAGGTACTTGTCGGCTCGGCCGGCTGTGTGAGAGTGCTGGTTGTGCTGCTCCGAGTGAAAACCTTGGCCGGTGCTTGCTGGCTGGCGGTGATGATGCTTGTGGGCACTGTTATCCTCCTTGGAGGCGCCGTGGGGAGATCTGTACATTCTCAACTCCTAGATCGAGATCTTCGGGCTAAATCCTAGATCCTACTGTAGTGTCCGGCGGCGGCGGTGCTTTCGGTGTCGTTTCCCCTCTTTAGAGCGCCATCTTGAATATCTTGGTCCCTTTGGTACTTCTTTGCGGATTGGACGTGCATGATACTGGGTTCAGTTGTCTGCCAATGTGGGCGGCCAGGCTTCTATGGCAAGATGGCAGGGTGAGCGATGTCAGAGGTGTGGCATTGGTTTGAGTTGCATCATGATGAAGTAACACATATATTTCACTTGGGTTCATCTAATAATGTATCACTTTGTTGTAAAAAAGATATTCAGTTATTCTCCTTATATGAAATTTGATTAGGCGATGAACACTAGAGAACAATGAGCATGTGTAAATTACCTGCTCTTATCCAATCCTAAATAATAACTACAAACTAAGATGGGAACTCCTACCATATTTTAAGAACAAACATGAAACCGGGTTTGAGTAGACCAAACATGAAGTAACCAAGCGTTGCAACATCAGCCAGAAATCAATACGACACCTTTGTAGAAAAAAAATGGAAAGTAGCTAGGGAGAGCGGCGATATGGTGCCCGGGCTCAGGGCATGAACAGTACCGTGTTTTGTGAGGAAAAAATTCAAAAAAAATCAATTTTTTTTGTGGTGCAAGATGCTTCTGTGCATGAACTCCGTGCAAAATTTGGTGATGATTGGATGTTTGAGGAGCTCGTGGCAAAAAAGACAAATTTTTAATATGTAAGAAACTTTTGAAAATCGCACTGTTCACGCCTGATTTTGTCTTTTTGGCCACGAGCTCTTCAAATGTCCAAACTTCACAAAATTTTGCACACAGTTCATGAACAAGAGCATCTAGCACCACAAAAAAATTGGGTTTTTTTAACCTTTTTCCCTTTTCAACCGTGGCACTGTTCACCAGGTTGATCTGAGCCCGGGCTATGGGCTGAATTATCAGTAGCTAGGTCCCAACATTAATTATCATACAAGGAACAAACTACATGTTACTTCAAAAAGAACAAATATTTACCCCCTGAAAAAGAACTAATATTTTATCTAAAATACAAAAGGATTGTAGTTGAAGAAATATAGCATGTAGACAATGAGCAATATCAAATCTAACTGGCCTTCTAGCTTCTCATAGAGATTATTTCCGTTAGAGTGCATTGCAAGGTCAACCTTATCATGTTTTCTCGGGCAGTTCATCTGCCTGCAGGTAGGTCGGTCACTCTAGTTTTTCATTCTAGATTTTTCTGTTCCCCCTGTTTAGACTTCACATCTTTAATATGAAAATTAGAAAATATATTTTATGAATTTGGAAAAAGTTCATGACTTTGCAAAATGTACGCAGATTTAAAAAAAATCATACATTTGAGAAAAAGTTTGCAATTGTGAAAAAATTCCATGGATTTGAAAAAGCATAATGATTTAAAAATATGGATTTGAAAAGGTTTCTTGGATTTAAAAAATGTTCAAAGATTTGAGAATGATCACAGGTTTGTAAAAAGGTACCTGAATTTTAAGAAGTTCATGCATTGTGTGGATTTTATAATTTTTTGTGGGTTTGAAAGAAGATTCCCAAAAATTTAAGAAGTCCATAAATTTAAAAAATTATCCTGAATTTGAAAATGTTATTATATATTTTTATAAAATTATGCAAAAGAAAAAGGAAAGGAAAATGGAAAAGAAAAAAAAGCGACTAAAGAAAAACGAAAAAATGAAAAAGAAAAAGGTAAGAGAAAGAAAAATAAAAAGAAAGAACCAGAACAAAAATAGTCCTGAAAAAACACCAGAGAGAAACCGGCCAAAACGATAGGACTCTTCTAAAAGGTTCCAAAACCGATGGGAAAAGAATGCTATATGAGTTGTCTTCTACCTTAAGCGCCAAATAGGAAGGTGTGTACCTTATTCCGTCCCGAGGTTGGCACGAGGTTCCGCCGAGAGCACGAGAGACCGCCCTTGGTATTCTCAACAGAAAGAAAAAGTAGGCCCCTTGATAGTCTTCCTCGTCAATCAACAATCAAAAAGGTCAATTGCACGCATCCCCCTAATCCGCCTCTATTGTTGGCCTCTCAATTCACTAGACGCTCTGACAAGTACTGTTTTCAGTTTTCGACGCCCCACTCCCAGATCTATCATCGATGGACGATGCGGTGCCGCCGGCCACGGACTGGTCGTTGCTGCCCCTCGATGCACTATCCTTGATCTTCGTCAGGCTCGGCGCCGTCGACATCCTCATGGGCGCCGGCCTCGTGTGTCACTCTTGGCTTGAGGCGGCGAAGTTGCCAGAGGTGTGGCGATTCGTCGACATGGACAAACACAAGGTCGTGTTTCTAAAGGGTGATGATGTCCTGCGTGAGATGGCGAAGGCAGCCATCGACCATTCCGACGGACAGCTCAGGGAGTTCGCCGGGAGTCTGTTTGTCACTGATGAGCTCATCAAGTATATCATGGAAAGGTGTTTTTCTTCCATTACTACTTGATTTATTATTATCAAAATTTTGTTAACTTATTAAAGACCTGTCAGCAAAAAAATCCACTTAGGTAATTAATATCTTCTGCTTAACCCAATAACAAATTGGATTGATTTTTGATGAATTAGATTCAGCTTTTTAGCAAGAACAGTAGGGAGTCCCTACTGTAACTCTTTTTCATTAATATTTGCGGGACATGTACAAATGGTTCACAAATAGTCTTCTTGGACACTGCATCCTTTCCTTTAAGCTAGATTGGCCTTCTTGATGATTGTATCAAACTGAGATTTGAAGCATCATATGCAATATTCCAATATTTTGATCTTGTCGTCAAAATAAATACTATTCATGTGCTTCCAAGTACTCCAATAGCCAGCATTAAGGCATTCTTTGAAACATCGAATTGAGTATCTCCCTTTCCCTTCCACGAGTATCTCTACAATATCATAGTTAGTGTTCCATTCAAAACCTAGAGCAAGCCAAAAACATTGCCTAAAATCACAATTGAAGAAGAGATAAGGTGATCATTAAGCTCATCATCACACAAAACACAATTATTGATTTCAGTGTGGAAGTTATTTCTTATCAGGAGATCTCTGATATATAACCTGTCCTATAATAGTAGCCAAAAGAAAAATTCCCGTTTAGGAAGACTACATGATTTCCATATCCATTGGAAAGGCGAGATTGAGGTAGATTTCCAATAAGTTCCAGATATATTATTTTGTTGGAATATTTATTTCTATGCCAATAGAATTTCCAAGTGTCTTTGCTATTGTTGCTAATCATTCCATTTAAAAGATTCAGTATTATTGTGTTTTGTTGGACAACAATGGATGACATTGGTAGGTGAAACATATCATAGAAGTCATCAACAACATAGTTGTATGCAAGGGCACATGGATGTTTTTGTCTTTGGCATATGAGAACAACTGTGGGAATCTTTCCTGAAGAGTCTCATCATTCCACTTATCAATCCAGTGTTTGACTGTATTTCTAGAAGCAAGTTTACAGATGCTCGTGTTCTTGAAATCCTCTAATATAGAACTATAGTCTCTCCACCAAAAAGATCCAACCCTAGTGGAATAGCTAGGCACATCACCATCATTATAATATGTATTCCAAATCAAACTCAACCCAAGTTATATCATGTTGGTTGAAGAACTTGTATTAGAATTTGGTGGGCAGAGCTCTGTTTTGTGTTCTGAGATCAAGAACACATAGGCCACCAACCTTTTCGGGAAGACATACATTTTCCCATTTTACCAGAAATTTTTCATGCTTATTAATTCCTTTTCCTTACCAAATAAAACTTCTGCCAACTTTTTTAAAGTGGTATATAGGATTGTTAAAGGTACTCTAATGCAACACATGAAAAATACGGGGAGGGAAGAAATCACTATGTTTAGATGTACAAACACGCCAGAGTATGACATCTTTGGAGCAATCCTGGATAGTATTTTGTCAAGTATGGACGCGATAGGCATAAGATCACCCACTCTAGGCCTAGTAGAACCCATAGGGAGCCAAAGATAGATAAAAGGCATAGCTTCTTTTTTACAACCAAGAATGTTAGCCACGAACATAGCTCTTTCATCAGATATATTAATTGGGACCAATGAGGACTTGTTGTAGTTGACTTTTAAACCAGTAAATTATGGGGAAATCTTTAGAACATTCATCAGATGTGATAGTTGCTCTTGTTCTGCAGGCGTGATAATAAGTGTATCATCTGCATATTGGATAATAGGATATCTCATAGTATGCTAATTATCAATAGGCAAATCCAGATGTCAATCATGCTGTGATTCATTCACCAGGATCTCTAGAAGTTCATTAATCAAATTCAGTTAAGATAGTGGGAAACTAATAGAACAATTTTAGAATTGTATGAGGTAGGAAACACTAAGTATGGTTATAAAGGAACTAACTATTCCGATCTAGGAGAATATACCATTCTACAAGTTGATTCAAAAATTGTGGAAGTTTGGTTTGACCAAGCCGTTGAGTATTGAAAACAATGTTATATCGCTTACTACGAAGGACCTTGAATTTGAATAAGACTACACTCCTTTTTCATTAAATGGGTGGTTTTGTTACTGATCCATTAGTCAAATAATTAGGTCATTAGATTGAGTCAGGAATTTCCTTATATCCATTTATTATACCTTCTATTTTATATGGTATTTCATAAGAATAAACCACACATGGCTTAGAATAGAAGTAATAAAGTGAATAAAAAGAAGGGGGGTCTAAATATTGCTAATATAGCAGGACCATAAATTCCACTTCACAGCATCATCCCCGCATCCAGTCATATGAAAAGATTGCCCTAATGTTTGCAGGTCACCCTCATTGACTACCCTTCGGCTTGTATCATGCTTCGGGGTCTTCAGCAAACAACTCGCCAATGTTATAAAAGAGACACCTCTGCTGGAGCTACGTTCCCTTGAACTTGAAAACATTAACCTCACTGTGAGAAGACTGACCGCTGTCCTTGAGAGTTGCCATGTCCTGGAGGTTCTTGGGTTGCGGTATTGTTTCTTGATTGGCTCCAATGATGAGCATGCCTTGCGGGAGAAATTCACCAAGATCAAGATCACGACGCTCAAGTGGGATGACGAGTGTCGCAACTATTAATGTTTTGAGAGCTCCAACAATGACCATGCTCTTGATTCTAAAGATGAGGGACATATTATTCAGTGTGATCTTTATGATCGGTATACCTTATTCAGCATGGATCCTAATGTTTGTGATAGTGATTCGCGAATTTATGTGGGGCTTACTTCTATACCAATTCTGGCTTGTACTCCCCCTTTCAGATGCATTTTAATATCTTTGCCTCTAGCGTTGTATCGAAGAAATAATTATTTAATATGATTGTTGAGAAAAAAAAGAAAAACTTGAGTTAGTTCGGTGATGGGAGCAGTACTCGTATCTGACTTCCATAGTAACTCTCTTTTATGAAATCTTGGTACCCTCGCCTTCTTGGCTTTTTATTCTTGGGTACTATGGAATCATCTTGCTAACAAAATCTTTAACAGAGTAGCCGAAGGTTGGTGACTCTTTGTACTCCAATTCTTGTCCAGAGAGATCTTTGTTTGCATTCAGTATCTTCAGTGATTCCACTAGTTCTAGCTTAGGCTTCCTAGCAAACTTGGTTAGAGCGAGAGTCTGAGGCCCTATTTGTTGCAGCTTTTGGGACCAGATTCATCTTCGGAATTTGAAACAAACAACTATTTTGAATCAACTTTGATAGTGAAGTCTAAATCCAATTCATTCCATTTTCAGTGTATTTTCCTGAAGGATGTCCTGGTGTAATTCAGTGGCAAAGTTGATTGATAGTTAAGCAAATCAATGGTTGATTTGGTAGAAATTGAAGCTGAAACAAACAGGGCTTGAATCTCAGAGTTTTTATTGATTTGGACTTTGATACTACGACTCATTTCCCGCAAGTTCTTCAACTGAGAGGTGCAACCAACTTTCTTGGCCATTTGACTTGACCATGAGTCATGAGTTCTAATTACTTCAAAAAAGGAATTATTTTTCTCGGTTTGAGCAGGGATTTGTTTTATTGTCTAATCTAGGCTTTGGTGATTGCCATTTCCATTTCCCTTGATGTAGCCAATGGGATTACCTACATGGTTTGCGTAGGGCTTTTGATAATTATTTACCTTTCATTGTCAAAGATGATCTATGCACATTCACTGTTCATGATTTTATGTCAAATAGTCTATCATTTTCTTAGCTTCTGAAAATCATGGTCCCATCAATGCACTGTTTGCACGCATATGGAACATATTCTTGGATATGAAATTTAAATCAATGTAGAAGGTATGAAAGGTTAAACAGTCCTACATTCCGTGACTGGGACAGTTTCCGACGACTTCCTTCATCCTATCCCATGCTATTGCAAGAAGTTTACACTCTGCCTGACGGAAACATGTACCAGCTGAACAAAGTTGCATTGTTTCCACGGGAGGGAGAATTTTAGTCTTAAGAAAATTAGAAAATATTTCACAAATTGTGATGTTGCCTCTTGGATGAGATAAGAGCCATTGTTTTCCCCTTCCTCTTGAGGAAAAACAAATTATCTTAACTTAACTACGTCGATACCGACATATTTCACCTTCATCATATTTTTAGAACCCTAGATTTTCACTCCTTGAAAATTCTTTTTGCAAGTTTTGAGTTTTGGCTTCTTCATTTTTCTTCTAGTGTTCTTGGATTTTCTTAAACTCGATGTGTATATATTTATGATGAACTTGCATTGTTACTGTGTTTCAACATTTTATCTCTAGAACCCTAATTTCAAATTCTTTTTAATTAAATCCTAGAGACCATCTTTAAACTAGGCATCCTTTTTATTTGAAACTTTGGCCTCACCAATTTTTTCAGGGACTAACCAATACCTACCAGCTACACATCCACAAAAAGATTGTCATGTCTTATGCAATATTTTCCACCCAAAAATATTCCAAATTCATTTTCCAGTTGAAGCTTTGTGAAGGAGCTACCTTTTCCCTTGGACCATAAACCCCAAAATTATTTGTAAAGATCATCCTACAAATATCTTGAACCACTTCCACCCTCAAACCAAGACCTATAGACCAAATGTTGACCATACCATCTATTCAGAGTTTCTGACATATATGTGACCCGTGAAGCAAGTACATTGTGTCTTAGTCCTATGAAGCAGAAATTTTGCATGGATCCAAACCTAGCCATAAATCCTATCAATGAATTTTGAGCCTCACCAAAGTCCTACAACTCCCTCCACAAATTCCCAAACTTTTTGTCCACCAAACCACTTTGTGAAGGAAGTATATTTTCCACCCATACATTTTAGTCTCAAATTTTTCAGGGTGGTCAACCATGACAAAATAACACTACCACCAAAAAATTCATCCAATTCCACCACTACATTTGACCACCACAAATTCTCAAAGATTTGGACCAGAAACCAAGTTTGTACGTTAAGTACCACCTAGACCTATCGAAATGGCCTCAAATTTTAAAGACATACTCACCATCTAAACCCCGCCAAACCAAAAAAAACTTAATTTCGCAAGCCTGAAACCCAGCACACAATGCAAACCATCTTGTTGTCAGAAGTAAGTTTTGATGCTCGCCTTTGATTCTATCCATCCCAAGCTATCATATTGCACCATAGTGGCCCTAGGAACCATACAAAACACACCAGAAAAGGTTTTCATGACCGAAGACACCCAAGCGACGCAATGCCAGTGGTGACCACCACCTTGGAATACCAAATGCGGTGCTCTGGGCACTGTGTCAGTGCTAAAACCGACGGATCTCGGGTAGGGCATAACGAGCTGGTAATCTTGGCACGATGGTGAACAGGAAGTAAAGGGACACCGTTTTACCTAGGTTCGCGCCCTCTCTAAGAGGTAAAACACTACGTCATTCTTTTAATGTATTGATTATGGATGGGGTACAAAGTATAGACGATCTACCTCGAGATCGTATGAATGATTTCTACCCTCTAAGCCTTAAACGCGTGCCTCTATAGACTAAACGCCTCGAAATATATAGCATCGGTGGTATCTAGGGTTTACACATGGTTGGTAAACAATCTAGGGATAAACATGTCAATCCTTCAAATATGTCTTGAAGTGTACGCCAAGTCTTCGCAAAATTTTGTCTTTAGTACTGATACGTCTCCATCGTATCTACTTTTCCAAACTCTTTTGCCCTTGTTTTCGACTCTAATTTGCATGATTCGAATCGGACTAACCTGGACTAACGCTATTTTCAACAAAATTGCCATGGTATTATTTTTGTGCAGAAATCAAAGTTCTCGGATTGACCTGAAAATTTACGGAGATTTTTTGTGGAATACATAAAAATACTGGCACAAGAATTAACCAGAGGGGGTCCACCAAGAGGCCACAAGCCTGGGGGCGCACCCCCCTAGGGCGCGCCTAGAGGGCTTGTGGGCCCCCTGGACCTCCTCCGACCCTAACTCCAACTCTATATAACCTTATTCAGGGAGAAAAAAATCAGAGAGAAGGATTCATCATGTTTTACGGTATGGATCTGCTGCCGCCTCCTGTTCTTCATCGGGAGGGCTGATCTGGAGTCCGTTCGGGGCTTCGGATAGGGGGATTCGTCGCCATCATCATCACCAACCTTCCTCCATCACCAATTTCATGATGCTCACCGCCGTGTGTGAGTAATTCCATCGTAGGCTTGCTGGACGGTGATGAGTTGGATGAGATTTTATCATGTAATCGAGTTAGTTTTGTTAGGGTTTGATCCCTAGTATCCACTATGTTCTGAGATTGATGTTGCTATGACTTTGCTATGCTTAATGCTTGTCGATGCTGCTACAGTTGCATGACTTAGTAAAGTGTGGCCCCGCAGGTAAATGTCGCTGGTTCTAGCATGTATATATTACTCGTTTAAAATTCAAAAAAATTTTAAAAGACAAGTTGTGTTTGAATTTTCCATTTACTCGGTGTTGGCGCTGGCTTGCCTTGCGCGCACTGAAGGCGCCGAATAGGGAGCCTCATAGTTCTTCTGGTCCTTTGCACATGTTTCAACCTTGAAGCCCTCCTAGGCTTTGGACTTTCTGTTTACCGGCTCGACCCATTTGTAAATAGGGAGGCACGCTCTTCAACCCACTAAGAAAAGGGAAATGGTACCCCAGTCCCGCGGTCTACTAGAAAGAACAAGTCGCAACTTTGCAAGGTCACAAGATGAGCCCCCACATAGGGTGGCGGGACGGGGTGCCGTTTTTTTATTAGTCTTCAAAAAGGTTTGGAGATTTCAAAAAAAGTTCCATCATTTTAAAGAAGTTTTCCAATTTTAAAAATATTTAGGACTTTGAAAATTGTTACCGTACCTCAAATAATTTCAAATTTTAGAAAATATTTTTGTGAAATATTTAATGTATTTTTAAAATAATCATAATGTTCCATGATTTTAAAAAAGGTATATGAATTTGAATATTTGTTTACATTTTAAAAATAATTTTAAAGCATGTTCTTGAATATGAAAATTTTCGGAGTTCAAAAAAATATTCTAAAAATATGTACCTAAAATGCAAAAAATACTCATGATTTTGAATATATTTTCCTCAAATTTCATGAAGTATTAATAATTTTTTAAAAACTGTCCCACTTTTGAAAAAATATTTCTACATTTAAAAATGTTCAGCAATTCAAAAAAACAAAAAACAGATGAAGACGTAAAGAAAAAAAACAAAACCAAAAACAAGTTCAGTGAATATTCTAGAACCCGGTGGGGTGGAAAATAGGGAATGTGATAGCCCAATTGAAGAAGCACAACCCGCTGAGCTATTTGGTCTGGCCCAGTGCTTGTTTATATCATTTCTTTTTTCTTTTCGCATTTGATCCCGCCTCTGCGGACCGTGGCCGTTGTGCCCGTGGATGGGGTGGTGGTGGACGTGGTGGCCATGGCCGCAACTAGGCCCCGCTGGGGAATCCATCCGCCCGGCCACAACTATTAGCTAATTAGTCTAATATTTTAGCTAAGTATTCTACGTGCTATCAATATACGTGCGAATTATTAGAGATCAAGTCAAATTGAATAAATTCTGTTGTGAATTTCATTTTTTTTTTTTGGAAAGAACCCTTGTAGGCAATGTCAAAGAGTTTGCACGTTCCCTCGACAACCTCCATACTCATATGAACTATGAAGCGCGCTCCAAATGCGACATGGAGCCTGTCAGTATGACAACTCTACTTAAGTTGCTCTTAATAACTCCATCCCGGGTAGCAATTTTCCTGCAGGGATCAGTGTTACCAAGGACATTAGGCTATGTTCGGGACAAAGGAATTTACAGGATTCATGGAGGTTTCTTTTCCTATGGACATCTTTCCTTTAGATGCGTTCGGTACACACCATTGTTTACGGGGTCGTAGCTCATTTTTCGCGTAGGCCTGAGGCAAACAGGTGCAGCTCCGTGACTGCAGGATTTGATGTGCTTGACGGGGTGCACCTGGTAACTGGTTTAGGAGAGCCACGCAAGGACACACAGCAAAAAGGCAGTGGTGCATGCGGTCTGTGTTCCCGTGTGACTATGATTCATCAAGAGACATGCACGGCCGGTTGCCCTTAATTTTTTAATCCAACCGCTAGTTTATTCTATCTCGTATGCTGGCTTCCTGCGAACGCCACTAGTCCAACTTAATCATGCGATTTCAAGGCTGTAGGTTTTCACTTTGGCCTATTCCTTTGTTTTGCATACCTTCGATCCGAACAGGGCCTAACCTGTTTAAAAAAAGATGTGCTTTAGCAAAACTGTTAAAAAAAACATGAACCGGGAGCAGAAGGTCAAAACTGGGCTTTGCTACACCTACGTAATTATTCTATGTACAGCTACGTGAAAACTGATTTGGGGAGATTTCATTGGAAGGAAAAAATAGCCCAGGCCCCACCCCATGAAAATAGGGGGGAGGGAGAAGTATATTAGGAAGTTTACCTAAGTTTACGTAGGTGGGTACGTAGGTGTAGGATTATTGGTCAAAACTGGGGCCGAGTGAGCAGGAGATCCACACCATTCTAGGGCCATTGTGCCTCTCACCACTCACCAGCTCTCTGTAGACTGGGCTCTGTCGCCTTTACAAGCAGTCTCATCCGCTTTCCTTTCAGTTTTCAAAAACGTAGAAAACCAATACTCGAAATTTTCTCCAACATGGCATTTGCGGATCTCGAAGCAACATTGTGCCACAGGGTGGACAGGATGGTATTTTGCCTTTTCTCCTAAAACAAACCAAGCCATTCAGCCCAGTGCTTTTGTTGTCATCAGTGCTGTCTATACTCTATACATGCTGCGGTAATGGATTAAGCCAACTAACCAACCTGCATGCCTCACTTTTGTTCTTAAAACGTG
The DNA here is from genome assembly GCA_032464435.1 of Aegilops umbellulata. Classification (NCBI taxonomy): domain Eukaryota; kingdom Viridiplantae; phylum Streptophyta; class Magnoliopsida; order Poales; family Poaceae; genus Aegilops; species Aegilops umbellulata. The sequence continues at coordinate 563,535,693 of CP136058.1, read as the reverse complement.
ATCTTGTGCATGGAGTAGTGGATGATGGACCCAACTGCCACTCTTTTAAATGCAGCATGCGCTCTGCATGGATATTTCCTATTACATCGTACTACTACTATCCACCAAAGGCAAAAGCAACTCGCGCCTAACTTACTGGTATTCACATTTCACAGCCACAGGGATCACTACCCTCCCTCGACACAGGCTATAATAGAACACATCAGAGGAGAAGCTAGAACACGCAGGCGATCAATGGAGGCTAGCGCCAAGAAGATGCTGAGGGACGAGATCACGGACGCCACCGCAGCCGCATTCGCTGGCTCCACCGTCATCCCTGACAGGTACGTTTGGCCCGACGAGACCGCTGGCCGGGGCAGCACTGTCGTCGGAGACGACGAGAGCCTCAAGCTTATCCCCGTCCTAGACATGGCCAGCCTGCTGGATGGGTCACCAGAGGAGATCGCCAAGCTTGGCGCTGCATGCCGGGACTGGGGTTTCTTCCAGGTTAGTAACTAATTAATCCATCAATTTCTTGTGCATTTTTTTTCCCAAACCATGTTGGGGAGCTTCATGTAATTCATCATTAAGAAAAAAAGAGTAGAACGTCCAAGATCGACACTGACCATTACATCGTCAAAATGTCTTAGCTGCAGTTGTTTTGTTCATCGACAAATTGTTACTCCTGAGTCCTGATAATTATGCAGCTAAGAAACCATGGCGTCGACGAAACGGTTGTGGAGCGTGTGAAGGATAGCACCCGAGAGTTCTTCAGGTTGCCGCTGGAGAAGAAGAAAGCAGTGGGGATCGTCAAAGCAGAAGATGGCTTCCAAGGGTTTGGTCATCACTTCAACACGTCGACGGGTAAGCTGGACTGGGCAGAGTCTCTACTCCTCGGAACGCAGCCAATCGGCCACAGAAACATGGACCTGTGGCCTACTGAGCTGCCAACATTTAGGTGAGTACACATATAAACATAATATTAATATACTACTACCCTTAATGTACATAGTACGTTTTTGTGTGCGCATCTATCTACGTTGTACTTGTTTCTAAAAAAATGATTTGGTGTACAAGGGATGCAGTTGAGAAGTACTCCCTAGAGATGACCAAGTTGAAAAGCCTCCTCATGGCGTCCATGGCCATTGATCTTGGGATCAAACCAGGGACGCTCCTCGAAACCATCCAGGGCAAGATCCAGAACATCGTGTTCCACCACTACCCTCCGTGCCGGCAAAATGCCGATAAGGTGATCGGCATCCCACCGCACACGGACGGCCTCTTTTTGACGATAGTCCTGGAGGTGGACCCCACGCCTGGTTTACAGGTTAGCAATGACGGCAGGTGGTTCCCCGTGCAGCCATTGCCGGGGTCCCTGACCGTCTTTGTTGGTGACATCCTTGAGGTCCTCACCAACGGCAGGTACAAGAGTGTCGAACACAGGGTGCTCGTCGACGCTGAGGGAGACCGAACCACCATCGCCACATTCCAAGATGCATGCGTCGCCGGAATGGTGAAACCGCTCCCCGAGCTTGCGGAGGTGGCACGGTACATTTCTATTGAGAAGCACGACTACGTGCATCGCCAGTTTCAGGCACTGACTGAAAGAGCAAACATAGTCGACAGCCTCAAGATATAGCCGCAAGCTCCATTGCCTCCAATCATGCTATATGAAATTCATGCCGAGCCGAAGAACCACGAACGAGACAACGTTGGAAATGTATGCATCTATTTTTTTTTTATTTTTTTTTTTGTTATCATCGATCCAGTCTCCTCCTTCCTATGTATGCATCTATTTTGCTTGCATGTTTAATAATTCTTCTGGTTTCAGTTGTGTTCCGAAGATTATAGTTTGTGCATGTTGTTGTTCGCTACGGTGATGACATGTTGTACTGTTGATTTCTATTTTTCGTTCTTTTCTTTTGTAATAATCTAGCCGTATACATCAACATCTCTCGATGTCCAGGCGTATTATGTACCATCTTTGAAGCAATATATTGCAGGGACTATTTCAAACACACAAAAAAGATGAGTATAAGGTTACAAATGGAAGTATATCTGCCAAAAAAGCAATTCAGTTTCAATTAAAAGTAGTTTTTTAGGGTAGTCTTGTAGAATCCCAATTTCTACAAGCACTCTCCGCCACGGGCAGCTCATCTGGGCCTGCAAGGCCTATATGTCACCTGTACCGATTTCAAATATGAATCGCCTACCAACAATGACAAGCGGGTCGGCTAGTCGCGCGGATTTGTTGCAAAATGTAGATTCATTCATGTCATGTTTTCTATCAACTAAAAAAAAGGTCAGGTTTTCTATGGGTTTTTTTCTTTTGTTTTTATTTGTTTTCTCACCAGTTTTCAGCGGTTTTTAATTTTTTCCCCTTTTCCTTTGGTTTTCTCTGTTTTCCCATTGGTTCTTTTGGTTTTTCATTATTTCTTTGTTATACATTGGTTTTATTTCATTATTACTTTATATTTTGATTTCTTTTATTTTTTGCTTTTCTATTTCTTTGTAGGTTTTCAACAGTTTTAGTTTTTAATAAACACATATCTACTTTTTTACCAGTAACAATGTAAATCTTTAGAGCACACGTGAAGCATTACATGTTGGTCATTTTACAAATACCTGACGTATATTTTTCAAAACACATATTTTGAACACTTTTCTGAATACATGGGGAAAAAATCCAAATACATGTTTTACTTGTTTTGATGGAAATAAACATTTTTAACTATGCAAACATAATTTTTACATTGTATAAACATTGTCAAAAATTTCATGGACATTTTTCATGGAAATGAACATTGTTTACATTACACACAAAAAATTACAATGTACACACATTATTTAAAAGTTTGTATGCATTTTTTGAAACACATGAATATTTTTATACTGGAATCAACATTTTATTGAAACTTGTCGCTTTTTATTAAAACTGATCTAACAAAAAATTTACTCGGTTAAGTATCAAATACCACATTCCCCTAGGGTTTTCCTGGGGTCCAACTCTTCCTTCGGCGGCGGCGCCGAAGTACACCAAGATCGACGTGAAAATCACTGCCCGACGACGGGTGCTTGAGAGGAGGACATCGAGGAAGGGTCGGGAATCGCCTCCGACGGCTGCATGAAGAACTTGGGCGACCAGAAGGTGCGGGGTGGGATGGAGAAGCCGGAAGTAGGGGCGGCAAGGGTTGAAGATCTAGAGGCGGCTAGGGCTGAAGATCTGGCGGCAGGTACCGGGCTTGATCCGGGAGATGGGGCGGTGAAGGGAGATGATGTTGTTGGGGGTACGGTCGATGGGAAGGATGCGGACGTAGAGAAGGGTGAGGTGGAGGAAGATTGGGACCAGTATGAGCATGGCCACGATCTAGAGGGAGCGTTTGAGAATCTCAAGTTACAAGGGGAGGAGGAAGAAGATTTGGATCTATCTGGGGAGTTCGAGGACCTGATCAAGGACGTACGCTGGATGGCGCTCTTTAGGGTTCATACCCTTCGGCCGTTTAGCCATGCTTCTCTGTTGAACTCCATGAGGAACGCATGGGCTTGTGCGGAGGGGGTGACCTTCAACATTAAGGGCCCCAATTTGTTCTTGGCTCAATGCCATTGTTTGGGCGACTGGAAGCGTGTGATGGAAGGGGGACCATGGCAGCTCAGGAGAGACCCGGTGGTGCTAGTTGAGTAATGGTTTTTCGGATGTAGAAGAATATGAGCTAAACATGTATCCCCTATGGGCAAGAATAAAAGGATTGCCGGATGGTTTGACGAGGAAGAAGGAGCTGGCCGAGAAGGTAGCAAAGAAGGTGGGAGAACCTCCCTTTACGGTAACGGTGAATGAAGGAAGGATCAACCCTTCAAATTTTTTTAGAGTCCGGGTGTTTGTTAATGTTACAATACCATTAGTGAGGTTTGTACATATCACCTTGAAAGAGAGGAAGAGGTATTCGGTGTTCTATGAAAAACTTCCAGATTTATGTTTCTTCTGCGGTCGTATGGGACATGTTGTGGAGGAATGTGGTGATGGTGTACATGATATTGCACTGTGCGAATGGGGAGACTGGCTGCATTGGGTCAGTGAACCCGTGGGGTCTGGAGGCCGAGGGGGTAGAGGTGGAGGGAGTGATGGAGGTAGAGGGGGTGCTGGCCCGATAGGGGGGGCAGGGAGGAAGAAGAGGAGGTAGAGGAGGTGGATCTCTAGGAGGTAGAGCAGAAGGTGCGGAAGAGAGAGTTAACGTGGAGTTGTAAAGGGAGGGAGGTTTGGAGCTGCAAGTGGGGATGGATATCATGCAGTTCAAGATGATGAAAGCGGCGGAGGTACGCACAGCGAGGAAGAGGCTCGTGGATGATGATGGTGTGGCAAATGTGCGAGGCCCGGACGGGCAAAACTTGGGAGGAAAGGTGGCTGATGCGGTCCTGCGTCTGGAGTATGGGGAGTCAATCAATTCGGGAAACCGGTCGGATCCTAAAGGAACACCGGGCAAGAACCCTATAGTGAAGCGAAGGAAGCAGGGAGAAGACGGGGTGGAGGAGAGTGAGGGAGTTGATATGGACACATCTACGCAGGCGGCCTCCGGAGAGGAGGACCGCCGGGCCCAATGAATTGTATCAGTTGGAACTGCCGGGGAGGGGGAACACCCGGACAGTTCGTGAGCTAGCGACGTTATGTAAGTCGCGTTCCCCCATGTTGGTCTTTCTGTGTGAAACGAGACAAAAGGCAGAGAAGATGAAACGGATCCGAGCTAAACCTGGATTGAAGGGCTTTTGTGGAGTGGATAGCAATGGATTAAGCGGTGGCTTGGCACTATATTGGAGGGAGGAATGTGTTCTAGATGTTTTGGACACGGATGACAGATTTATCGACATTGTCATCAAAGTCCGAGAAGGTGCACCGGAGTGGAGAGCTACTTTTGTATATGGGGAGCCTCGGGTGGAAAACAGACACCTAATGTGGACTAAGTTACGGGAGCTGAAAGTTGTTAATAATTTGCCATGGTTGGTTATCGGTGACTTTAATGAAGCTATGTGGGATTTTGAGCATTTATCGATCACGCCGAGGGCAGAAGCACAAATGATAGCATTCAGGGATACCTTGGAGGTGTGTGACCTAATTGATCTTGGGTTCACGGGCCTGCCTTTCACATATGATAATAGAAGAGCGAGGTCGGCAAACGTCAAGGTGAGATTGGACCGCGCGGTAGCTACAAATGGTTGGCGAAATCTGTTCGCGTTTGCTGCAGTGGAGCACATACCGTCTCCATGTTCAGACCACCTCGTTATGTTTCTTAAAGGAGAACCGGACCCGGGTCCGGTGAAGGAGACGTGTAGGAGGTATGAGGTTTTTTTGGAGAGGGACTCGGAGTTGCCACAGGTGGTGGAAGATGCATGGGTTGCGGTAGGGGAGATTCACAGCCTCCCACAGCTAAAAGAAGCTTTGTCAAAAACAATGACTGCGCTACGGTCATGGAGCAAGAAATTTGGCAATGTGACCCGAGAACTGGCCAAGTCGAGAAGCCAACTGGAGGAGCTTATGAATATGAACGCTGATAGGGAAGATATAAGGAAAGTGATGGATAAAATGAATGAGTTGTTGTATCAAGAAGAGATGATGTGGATGCAAAGATCGAGAATTGCTTGGCTTAAAGAAGGAGATCGTAACACAAAATATTTTCACAGTAAAGCAGTTTGGAGGGCGAGGAAGAATAAGATAAGGGAATTAACGGACAGCATTGGAATAGTGCATACGGAGTTTACAGCAATGAGTCAGATTGCAAATCAATACTTTCAAAATATTTTTGCTGCGGATACTAACTTGCAGGCCTCCGAAGTAGTAAACTTGTTTGAACGAGTGATCACACCGGCTGATAATGATAGATTGTGTGCACCGTTTACTGATAAGGAGATTTCTGATGCCTTGTTCCAGATTGGGCCGTTGAAGGCACCAGGCCCAGACGGGTTTCCCGCTCGTTTCTTCCAACGGAACTGGAGTACGGTGAAAGAGGGTGTGATTGCTGCAGTCCGGGATTTTTTCAGTACGGGGGTCATGCCTGAGGGTGCTAATGATACATCCATTGTGCTTATTCCAAAAATATCTAATCCCTCAAAGATGGCGGACTATAGGCCTATAAGTCTTTGTAATGTCACATACAAGATAATATCCAAATGCCTGGTTAACAGATTAAGACCCTTGTTGGATGACATAATATCGGTTGAACAAAGTGCATTTATACCAGGCAGGATGATTACAGATAATGCATTGGTTGCCTTTGAGTGTTTACACTATATTAAACAAGAGAAGGATCCGTCAAGGAGTTTTTGTGCGTATAAGTTGGACCTGTCCAAGGCTTATGATAGAGTGGATTGGGCTTTCTTGAAGCAGGTGATGCAAAGGTTAGGGTTTTCCCACCGATGGATTGACTGGATAATGGCGTGTGTGACATCGGTGAGGTATTCGATAAAATTAAATGGAACCCTCCTGGATTAATTTGCACCGTCGCGTGGGCTACGGCAAGGAGACCCATTGAGGGAGTCCTGGATTAGGGGGTGTTCGGATAGCCGGACAATACCTTCAGCCGGACTCCAGGACTATGAAGATACAAGATTGAAGACTTCGTCTCATGTCCGGATGGGACTTTCCTTGGCGTGGAAGGCAAGCTTGGCGATGCGGATATTCAAGATCTCCTACCATTGTAACCGACTCTGTGTAACCATAACCCTATCCGGTGTCTATATAAACCGGAGGGTTCTAGTCCGTAGGACAACTTCATCATATACAACAATCATACCATAGGCTAGCTTCTAGGGTTTAGCCTCCTTGATCTCGTGGTAGATCTACTCTTGTACTACCCATATCATCAATATTAATCAAGCAGGAGTAGGGTTTTACCTCCATCGAGAGGGCCCGAACCTGGGTAAACTTCGTGTCCCTTGTCTCCTGTTACCATCCGCCTAGACGCACAGTTCGGGACCCCCTACCCGAGATCCGCCGGTTTTGACACCGACATTGGTGCTTTCATTGAGAGTTCCACTGTGCCGTCGCAATCAGGAAGGATGCCTCCTCCCGTCTTTAAAGACGGCGCCTTAGCTGAGGGAGCCTTGGCTGTCGGCCAAACTCTCCGGCTAGGTGGTTTTCTCATGACCGCCTGTTCGGCCGTTGCGTCGACGATGACCCCTCGGGTCATCAAAAACAACCTTTACGTCAGCTCGGAACTTGCCGAGCAGCTAGATCCGATGGAGCTCTCTTCCGTAAACGAGCTCTTGGATCGCATCGCCGCCCTGGGGGCCGCAACGGATTACGACCAGGTTGGGCTTAAACCCGATCTAAGGGAAATTAATTCTCCCCAGGTCACCCACCACGTCGCCGTGGTAGAGGCGCAGTGCGGCGACCCTTCATCTATTTTAAGGACTAGTTACGTCCGAATTCCTGACCCCTCCAAGCCGGATACCCGTGGAGGGAAGGATGCAACTCGAGATCTGAGCTTAGAATCAGGCAACGGGCTAGACTCATTGGACAACATCCAAGAATCCGGACCTCAGAGTTCGGAAGCTCTTCGGCCTCTGAATCTTAGATTGGGCGAGGTTTCAGAATCAACGCCACCCGCCCACCCGAACATAAGCGATCTTTCCCAAATCAGGCAAAACCCCGAGGAAACAGTACATCATTACTGCGCCAGATTCCTCCTGGTTATGAACAGGATAAAATTGCCGCGAGGGAGACGCAATATCAATCTTCTGCAGTAATTGCACGGACGAGGGAATCCTTAACGCCATAAGTCGTCGTCATATTACACGCTTCGCTGACTTGGCGTCCATAGTACAAAAGTACTGTGCGATGGAAAGTGCCTGGAAAACCGAAATAAAATTTTGGGACAATCCGGCCTTGAATAGCAATCCCGTCCGGACCAAGAGGGTGCATCATCGTAAGACACCCGGGTTAAACACCAAAAAACCAAAACCCTCTACAGAGCACGGAACCGTACTGGAAAGATGGCTTGATGGACCCTGTAAAATTCACAGTACAGAGGACGCCACACCAACTTACAGCCTTAGAGCATGTTGGATACTCCGGCAGGTGGCCAAAATTGGCGAGGACCTCTTAATTTTGGAGGCCACGGAAAACCACCCCGGGGACACCAGTACCGTTCTCATAGTCATATGTGAAAAAGAACACTCCACAGCCTTGCCGAAGTCTATCAAGTAGCAACAATAAACCCATGGAGCGGCACAGCTATTACCTTCAACGCAAGTGAGGAACCTAAATTCCGAACAGCCCGAGCACCAGCCGCATTGGTCCTCAGTCCAATAGTGGACGGCTTTCGCCTCACCAAGGTACTCATGGATGGAGGCAGCGGATTGAACCTCATTTATGAGGAAACTCTTCAAAAAATGGGATTAGACTGGAGCCGCGTTGAGCGAAGCAGCACAACCTTTAGAGGAATAATCCCCAGTCGGGAAGCGCGCTGCACAGGAAAAATCACACTAGATGTGGTGTTCGGCACGTCGGATAATTACAGATCCGAAGAGGTCACATTTCAGGTGGCCCCGTTCAGCAGCGGATATCACGCCCTACTAGGGCGGGAAGCATTTACAATCTTCCAAGCAATACCCCATTACGGGTACATGAAGCTCAAGATGCCCGGGCCGAACGGAATTATCACTCTCGCTAGTGATCCGGACATAGCACTCCGCGCCGAAAACAAGACAGCCGCATTAGCCCTGGAGGCACTATCCGAAGCCTTAGCAGCTGAGGAACTGACTGCGATGCGCTCCTCAGTTAACAAGGATGATGTGATACTCGACAAGAGATCCAAGTCCACATCCTTTAAGCCAGCAGATGAAATAGTCAAGTTCCAGGTCCATCCAACGGACCCCAACAAAACGGCCTCCATCGGGGCACGATTAAACCCTGATATGGACGCCGCACTGCGAGAATTTCTATGTGAAAATTGGGACATCTTCGCCTGGCACCCTTCAGACATGCCAGGAATCCCACGCAGGTTGGCCGAACACAGCTTAAATATCCTAAAAGGATTCAAACCTGTCAAACAAGCCCGACACATATTCAAACTGGATCATACATTTCGACGGCTCCAAAATGTTGGCCGAACTAGGCGCTGGCGTCGTCTTGACGCCCCACAGGAGACACAGTTCAATATGTGCCCCAGATCATGTACACGGACTCCAACAATGCAGTCGAATCTGAGGCCCTCCTACATGGTCTCCGGATGGCAGTATCCATGGGCATTCAACGCCTAGAGGTACGCGGGGACTCGAACCTCGCGATATCCCAAATAAACGGAGACTTCGACGCCAAGGATCCAAAAATGGTAGCTTACCGCAACGCCGTCCTAAAAATGTCAGCTCGGTTCGAAGGGTTGGAGTTTCACCATATAGCATGAGAAAACAATCAGGCAGCGGATGTCCTGGCACGCATTGGAGCAAAACGCGATGCAGTCCCCCCAACATATTTTTAGAAAGACTGTTCAAGCCATCCGTAGCATGTGAGGGGGAACCCGCAGATAACAGCCCAGACCTAACCGCACCACTCGACGCCGAACAATCTGACATAATTGGAGGCTCTGCCACCGAAATTACACCTTCAGCCCACGTAATAATGGCGGTCATTGCCCCGTGGATAGAACCGTTCCTAGCCTATCTTACTAGGCAGGAACTCCCAGAGGACCAAAACGAGGCACGCTGCATAGTGCGGCGATCTGAAGCCTATAAAGTCCACGAGGAAGAGCTTTATAAGAAAAGCACTACCGGAGTCCTTCAAAGGTGCATCTCCGAAGAGGAAGGGCGGAACTTGCTGGCTGAAATTCATGCCGGACTCGGTGGCCACCACGTTGCAGCTCGGTCCCTTGTAAGCAAGGCTTTCCGTACGGGCTTTTTCTGGCCGACGGCCCGAGCAGACGCTCAGGACTTGGTCCAACGATGCGTTGGTTGCCAGCTTTTTGCAAATCAAAGCCATATGCCACCCACCGCCCTCCGAACTATCCCCATCACCTGGCCTTTCGCGGTCTGGGGGCTTGACATGGTTGGACCCCTTAAAGGCGGAACCCACAAGAAAAAATACTTACTGGTCATGGTGGATAAGTTCACCAAATGGATAGAAGCCAAGCCTGTTAAGACGGCCGAATCCGGACCTGTGATAGACTTCATATCCGGGGTTGTACACCGTTACGGCGTCCCCCACAGCATCATCACTGATAACGGCACAAACTTCACCTCCGACGAGGTGAAACTCTGGTGCAAAAACATGGGCATCAAGCTCGACTATGCTTCCGTCTATCACCCACAAACTAACGGCCACTACAAGAAATATGTCAACTTATGACCTTCTATCAGTGACCCTCGAAGAATTGGTCATAAATTTATGACCATTTCAGACCAATTGGTCAAAAGCTGTTCGGGGGGCTCCAAATCCTCACACGAAAAGGTCATAAAGCAAACAGCGCTAGTCCGCTGCCTTATTTCTAGTTGTTAACGACCAATATAGATGGTCATAGCCTTGTAAATTGTGGTGGGTTGCTATGACTAGGCGCCACCTCATCAGTTTTGCCTATGTGGCATGTCCATGTGGCAGTTTTTGCCCTAGGTTGTGAAGCAACCTATATTTCTGTCATTCCCAAAATTCCCAAAAAAATCTCATAAATTCTTTGGGTCATATCTTCGTCAAATATGTAAAAACCTTCCTTGCCTAGTTCAAAAATAATTCAAAAATATTCATTTTCCTATTCTATTCAGAGTAACAGATTGTGAAGGAAGTACCACTTTGGCATGTCAAAATAGTATCCATTTTCTACAGTGCTTTCCTATGCCCAAATAACCATCCTCCACCAAATGCCAGCTCAATCCATTCATTATTTTGAGCCGAGCTTCAACATTCGTATTTATGTCCAGTGTGGTGGTTTGCAAAGCAAGTACCAGCTAGGCTCCTCCTTTTGAGCTGAAAATTTGTGAAGACGGTCTTCTTAGTAACTGATCATCCTCAGCCAAAACTCACACCCATTAGCCATGTACATTTCCCGTACCGCTAATCAAACACTTGGCTGCTAATTCATGTTTGAGCACCGATCGGTCTTCTCGTGAGAATCTTATGTTGTAATTTTCTTCCTAGCACCTACATGGGGAGTGCCCAACCCACTAGACATTTCTAGGCCACCCAGAACACATGGCAACGCCACGGTCACGCGGTGACCACGCGGCGGGCATGCGAGCTTACGCGCTCTATAGTTCGGGCCCTCGGCACCGTCCAAACCTCGATGTCTCTCCATCAAACCATGTATTTCTGATTAAATAGATACTTATTTACCTAGAAATGATTTTTGAAAAAAAATAAAGAGCAAACTATGAGGCAGCTGCAGTTCAAATTTGCCCCGCTTCCAGCTGAATCGGCAGAAATTTGTCCTTTTCACGAACGGTGGATCAAAACAATTTACACCCAACCATTTTGTCAATTGTGCATTAAATATGGCCTAGTATTTTATAAAAATGATTTGGTCCATTTTTCCAACAATTATTTGGTAGTTCCTTCACAAAAAAACCTCCTTTCGGGCACTCGAAAAATGGAAAATGGTTTTTTCGTCCAACGAAAATGAAAACTTCCTTAGGCAACATTGTTTTCCATTCCAAGATGCACCCTTGTGCACAATATGAGACCATTTGAACAAACTATGCCATGAATGTGGCCATAAGATTGATCATTTGGCTTGAAAGCCACTGATCTCCACACATGATAGCTCGTTTCTGAGAACACTTTTTTAAAATAATTGCCGTATTACAAGTTTGTTATTTTTCCTAGGAACTTGGCCACATATGATGACACAATGCGAAGGTTTACCAATTTTTTGATTTTTTTTGAATTTTTTATGCCCGTTTCAAAATGCGGTCAAAACGGCGGGAATGACCGTTCCTAGCTAGTGGTTGAATCTTGGAATTTTTTTGGTATTTCTCTGATTAAATAGATACTTATTTACCTAGAAATGATTTTTGAAAAAAATAAAGAGCAAACTATGACGCAACTGCAGTTCAAATTTGACCCGCTTCCAGCTGAATCGACGGGAATTTGTCTTTTTCACCAGAGGTGGATCAAAAATTTTGACACCCACCCATTTTGTCAATTGTGCATTAAATATGGCCTGGTATTTTAGAAAATTGATTTGGTCCAATTTTGCAACAAATATATGGTAGGTCCTTCACAAAAAAACCTCCTTTTGGGCACTCGAAAAATGGAAAATGGTTTTTCCGTGCACAGAAAATGAAATCTTCCTTAGGCAACATTGTTTGTAATTCCAAGATGCACCCTTGTGCACAATATGAGATCATTTGAACAAACTATGCCATGAATGTGGCCATAAGATTGATCGTTGGACTTGAAAGCCATGAATCTTCACACTTGATAGCTCATTTCTGAGAACACTTTTTTAAAATAATTGCCGTATTACAAGTTTGTTATTTTTCCTAGGAACTTGGCCACATATAATGACACAATGCGAAGGTTTCCCAATTTTTTGATTTTTATTGAATTTTTTATGCCCGTTTCAAAATGCGGTCAAAACGGCGGGAATGACCGTTCCTAGCTAGTGGTTGAATCTTGGAATTTTTTTGGTGTTTCTCTGATAAAATAGGTCCTTATGTACCTAGAAATGATTTTTGGAAAAAATAAAGAGCAAACTAGAAGGCAGCTACAGTTCAAATTTGACCCGCTTCCAACTGAACCGGCGAAAATTTGTCTTTTTCACGAGAGGTAGATCAAAACTTTTTACACCCAACCATTTGGTCAATTGTGCATGAAATATGGCCTAGTATTTTAGAAAAATGGTTCGGTCCAATTTTGCAAAAAATATATTATAGGTTCTTCACAAAAAAACCTCCTTTTGGGTACTCGAAAAATGGAAAATGGTTTTTTCGTCCAAAGCAAATGAAAACTCCCTTTGTCAATATTGTTTGCCATTGCAAGATGCAAACTTGTGCGAAATATGGAATCATTTGAACAAATATTTGATAGGACTTTCACAAAAATACTCATTCTGAGCACTGAAAAATGGAATGAATTTTTTCATCTTGAATCGATCACGACCAATTTATATTGGTCATAAGGTCATCAAATGGTTTGCTACGTTCTGATTGGACCATGAGCATATCACGCGGATCACGCATCAACCACCATCGGATGCTTCCGGACATTTTCCACCCACCCCCCCACCCCCCGCCTCCATTCTTTCTTTCTTTCTCTCCCTCCCCCCTTAGATCCTCTCCCCTCTCCCCCGTGCAGCGAACCCTAGCCCCTCTCTCCCCCGCACACCACTCCTCCCTTCCAGATCACAGCCGCCACCTCCTCCTTTCTAGATCGCCACCTCCACCTCCCTCCGGACGAGCTCCCCGTCGTCCATGGCCTCCCCCACGCCCTTCTCCCCAGCGAGCCCTCTCTCTCTCTCTCCCTCGTGCGACTCCTCTATTCCACTCGATTCCGGCGTTCGCCAGGGCGGTGGCGGACCTAGGCAGGCGTGCGGGCGACCACGGCGCGGCGCTGGTGGTGCCGGCGGGGCGGTGGCTCACGGGGCCCTTCAACCTCACCAGCCACTTCACCCTCTTCCCCCACCGCGGCGCTGAGATCCTCGCATCCCAGGTGCACCCCTCTTCTCATGATCCATCCATCCATCCGTTTTTCCATCCGATCCACCTGACGCCATCGCATCCCCTTCTCGCTCGCAGGGTTGCAGGCGATTCGATTCGGTCCGAGTCCATGGCGTCCACGGCCGTGGCGGCGCTCGCGGTGACGGACGAGCTGGCCCTGCCGCTCCATGCGGTGGGGGACCTGGCGGTGGCCGCCGGCGTCTCGCGGGAGGAGGTCGTCGTCATCACGCAGTGCACCTCGCTCGGTAACACCCCCCTCCCAAGCCCCTCCCCCCTGTCTCCCAACCCCAAGCCGTGATTTCTTTTTTGCTTTGCACTAGAGGGCCCAAATCATGCAGTGAAAAACTGAGTCAGATTACTGATGGACCGATGGATGCCTTGTATGTCCCGTTAATTAGTGCATACAAGGCCGATGTGGGATTCTCTGAGCCCATTTTTCTCGGCATCATCGGAAGAATGTGAATAGGGTAGCACCAGATTACTACTATTTGCACTTGGAGTACATTGTTTTGGTTGTTAGTAGCCTGCTTGTTCTTGTTCGCTCATAGCAATCTAGCGCTCTTGTTTGTACACTTGTATCTGGCCGAAATCGGCACTGGCCTATTCTATCTGGGGTGTCCTGTGTAGATTGCTAGTAGGACATGCATCGGCTTCTGAAGCTGATGCTGCTACCATGTAATAACTGTTGTTTCGTCATGGTCAATCGTTTCCGTTCCATTTTGCTAGTTGTAGATTGACCTTATAGTCTATTGTCTTAGTGGCACCGAGTAGTTCAAGTGATTTCTCTACATTCCTGGTCTCAGGAAAATACTGGTTAACTGCAAATCATTGATGGATGTTAACTGCATTATTGTTAATTTGATAGGTGCTGGAGCAGTTGAGCGGACAGTCACCGGTGTTCTCCAAGGGTGAGTGTCTTAAATCCGACTTGGTCCTGCTGTTATGCATGTTTGTATCTGGAAGTCTTATGCATGACATAAGTTTGTGAAATGCAATGTTTTTGTTGTGGTCTGTTTGATGGGGATTGATGCACATGTAGGACATATCTCTGTGTGTTTGGACCAAGGGAACAACACTAGCTTATTAGCTTACTTTTCATCAAGTACTAGTTGAGGTGTAGAAGGACTGTTTCTTTAACGATTATATGTCCTTATCCATCATTGTCTGGTTGTTCTTGCAAGCATTATTAGTTAGGTTGTGTAGGTGCCAAATTCTTCTTCTGGATTAGTCTATTGTTCTCCTCAGACCCTCCTTTTTCTTAAATTGTCCGCTGTTTGGATGGGCCGCTATCATTATAGTCTTTTAATTGATGCTACCTATATTGACAGTTTGTACCTGGGCCCTTCACGGTGGGGTTTGGACCCTGTGTCTGGGTTATTGTTATTGAACTTTGGGCCTAATCATGGACTTTTTGGGCCTTCATTTTTTTGGTGGTTTGTGTACCTACAGTTCTACAAAATTGATATGATTGATTGTTTTGTTACTTGGACAATAACTTGCTATTTATGTACCTACAGTTCTAGTTTGTTGCTGCTCAATGCTCACATTCGTTTCTCATCCTTGCTATTTATGTTGGCTAACATAACTTGCCTGTTGCTCTTGTGCGACCAACATCCTCGTGACAGGGTTTGTCAGAACCGCCATCGCTTTAGGGTGCTTCTCCGGCGCCGCCATCATCACCAAGCGCAGGAAGTACCTGTACCTCGGTGGCCTGACCTCTTCTGGCATGTCGATCCTTCGACATGAAACTGTATGCTTGGTTTCTTCTCTTCCTTTTGGTGCGCATGCCATTACTGCATGGTGACCATGTAGGTAAAGCTTGCAAGTTGATGGCAGTTAGAATTGGCGACTGGAAAGAAGCGCACACCTAGGTCGATCTATCTGCTGGTCGCTGCGAGCATTGTTCTTCTAGTGTGGTCCAGGCCAATGGCAGCATACATACATTTATATTTACTAGAAATGCATGCATTTCTTTACACGCTTGACAAACAAAAGTCGTTGATGCTGCTAGGATAGGACATAACAGTAGCTTGCTGGCTAGCTAGTGTATGTTGAATTGCTGATCAACTCATCCTTTGGGCTGGCTGCAGTGGATTATTAAAATATTACAATCTCTTGATCAGCAATGAAAAGCATCGAGATGCAGCTTTATACTGGCATGCGCGCGTATGCATGCAGCATGCTGTGTATGTGCACACTCGTGTACATCGGGAGCAACAATATGCAGTGATGGTGCCAACCATATGGATGAAGCTTATAAACCAAGCATGCATGCACAGTAGTGATGGTTTTGCTAGTAAAAATATAGCAACACTTACATAGTATACACTGGGTGCCAACATTTGTGATTCGTGTCAATATGGTCTGACCAACTGAGCTTAACGGTGTTGTGTCCTCTTGCAGCTCAAGAACGCAGGTGACAAGAAGAGGAAGAGGAGGTCCTGAACGTTTCTCCCGCACATCGTAGATACCACCACCGCGGCCTTGTAGGAATTAAGCTGGCGCTGTGCCACCCTTGTGTATCTGTTTTTGATTGTATGTGGAAGTTTGACGTGCATACGTGTATTTGCTCTTGTGAGTATTTGACTAGATGTTCTCTGGATTTAATCAGTTAATTGACAGGTTTATTGATATTTTGTTGTTCAAATGTGTAAGTTGAAATCTGTGAATGAAAAAGACCAAATGTTCTACTTGACAAAAAAATATTTGGGCTCTAAAAAGGCTGTGGCCCAGACTATAGTGGATCAGAACCTTGTACATTTCTGAAAAACTAGAAAAATAGGCTTAATGAAATGGTCCGCAAAAAGGCCATGGCCCAAAATAAAAAAGGCCAAATTGTTGGGCCAGGCCCATCTAGCTAGAGAAAATTAACAGAAAAATATATGGCAAAAAGGCTGTATTAGTGGGCTCGGCCCATCTAAAGCACCGAAATGGACCGGGCTGAATCTTATCAACGACCTTCCCAATTGGTCGCAATTTTGCCACGTCAGATTGCCACGTCGGATCCGACATGGCCTGGGGAGAGAGCTAGCGACCAAAACAGAAGGTCATAGGATCAACGACCTTTTGTTAAAGGTCGCTATAGTCAGTTTACGACCGCCAGCTTTTGACCTTCTGTTTTTGGTCACAAAAAGGTCGTAAATGGAAATTTGTGACCTTTCAGTGACCAATAGTGGTGGTCATAAGTTGACATATTTCTTGTAGTGGGCCAGGTCGAACGTGCAAATGGTCTTATCATGAGCGGCATTAAACCCAGACTAGTGCGGTCCCTCAAGGAATCTAACACGCACTGGGTCGAGGAGCTCGACTCTGTACTCTGGGGGCTACGGACCACGCCGAATCGCACCACCGGATACACACCATTCTTTATGGTGTACGGCGCAGAGGCAGTTCTGCCCTGCGACATAATTCATGACTCACCTCGAGTGTGCATGTACGAAGAAAAAGAAGCCGAGCTCGATCGGCAGGACAACTTGGACGCCTTGGAGGAGGAGCGTGACGTGGCAAAAGCCCGTTCCGCATTTTATCAACAGCAGGCTCGAAGATATCAAAGCAGAGAAGTACGGGCCAAAAATTACAATGTTGGCGAACTAGTTCTACGCCTGCCGGATAACAAAAAGGACAAACTCAAGCCCAAGTGGGAAGGTCCATTCATAATCGACCAAGTCCTGACTGGTGGAGCGTACCGCCTGCGAGATGCGTCGGATAACCGACTCGAGCCGAACCCATGGAACGCCGCCCGTCTCCGAAGATTCTATGCCTAGCGCCGGACTCTGTGTTTGTCTCCTTCCTCTGTCCATTTTTTACATTTTCTGTCTTACATTTCTCTCCTTCCCCTCTTTTCTCTTATAACCCTTAAAGCCTCATCAAGTGACGCGCTACCCGCGCTCATTAAACCTGGGGGCTTCTTTAACAGAAGCTTATTTATATGGGCTTCACGCCCAACACATGCGTCAAACTTCCGCATGTACCTTTTTCTTCACCATTATATGCATCGATATGACTTAAGTTTTGGCCAAGCTGGGTTGCCTGGCTCCTGTGCTTACCCCTACGTTCCCGATTGTTGGGCTAGGCGGTAAATGGAGCACCTCTGCGATTGTTACTGCCGGATCAGTCGGATGTGTACCTCAGACTGGGTGAAGCCGAAAGCTAGCGTTCTTAAGGAAATATTCGGTCTGTGAACTAAAAGACGACCTTTTTTACTTATTTATATACATGCCCCCAGATGACTTTCCTGCATTTGCAGTCCGTACATGCACTTTAGGGCATGCCTCCCAGAGAAAGGAACCCCTAACGGAACTGTTCTCTCTGGAAGATGTTTCTTACTACCCATGTAATATAACATAACTAGTTGGGCACTTGTCTGATAAAGCACTAATGACTCCTACGCCTGGTCTCCATGCATACCCCGGTTCTTACATAACTGGTAGGGTATTCGGACACACTCCGGACCGTCAGGTCCCGAGGTAGAAGCGAAAAGGTCGGCAATGACAAACGATCTACAATTCGGCTAGAAGGCATTACACATGTCAATTAACAATTACATAGTCACTCTGACTGATTGTATTCCTCTTCTATACCATCTAACAGACTCTCTAATTTACAGTCCTGTTGGGAATACTTTGCAGCCAATTCTACTTGGCAGTATACTAAGCTTACAGGGATCTCCTTCCCATCAGGCCCCACAGGTCCGACTTCGGCCATGTGATTTGGGTCAGACCTCGTAAACCGGGTCTTCACCATGGCCCAGGCCTCCCTAGCGCCTTGTCGGCAGGCCGATATCTTCCACAACCGGAAGCACTGCCGAGCTCCCTTAAGCTTCTCCGCAAGATCTCCAAGGCCCTCGGGCATGGAGTGGGAAGGCCATAAGGTTTGGGCAACGCCTCGCATTGCCTGCCGAACTTTCTCATGCAGTTGCGAGAGCTCGGGAAGAAGGTCACCCGTAGAATCGGGCATCTCCTCTGCAGGATGACCTGTTAGCATACCTACAGACATTACTCTGTTAGTCGACTTCCTCGCCGAACTCTTTTTTCAAAAGATTCGCTTAAGCACTTACTAAATATGCCGTGTCGAAGCCGCTGGTTCTCCTTAGTGGAGTCCGACAGCTGGCCACGAACATCTTTAAGTTCAACGTCCAGCTTGGTGTTGGCATCCTGAAGATCATTCTTCTCTCGCCTCACCTTTGTCAGCGTACTCTCACCGGCCTTTAGCCGGCGTAAGAGTTGTTGTCTCTCCGGATCGAGTCCGACGCCATCTGCAATATGATTTGTCAAATTTGCACCCACGCCGTAAAATACTAATCTTTCGAAGTGTATCTTACCAGAGGGGATCTCTTTGGGCTCCCCTGCCGCGGCTAGTGCAGCCTCCAATTGGGCCTTGCACTCTTCCAGCTCCTGGGACAGTACGGTATTCTTCTCTGTAAGAACCTGCATACCAAATGATCCTTAAATCAGTTACTCTAACTGTTTCAAGTTTCGGGGGCTACTGGTATATATATACTGCTCCGTGGCTCTGGCTAAACCATTTTGAGCAGCACGGAGGTACGCATCTCCCGAATTGAAGGCATCTAATGCCTCTTGGGAGAAACAAGCGTCGCGAAGAACTGTCCGGCGACGCCTGTGGTTCATGGCACTCTCCACCTCAGAATTTGTGGCGGACAGCCTGTCTGCATCCTCTGTCGGAGGAGCGTCCGGTGCGCGCCTTGTGCTCGCCTCCGCTCCCAGGCCAGGCGTTGGAGCCTGGCTGGTGGAGGCACGATTGGCAACCTCTCCGGATGTAGTCCGGCGAGGTCTCTTCGTCCTGAAGATAGCACGAACGTTAATATGCCCTGAAGAAATAACACCAGGGAAAAAGAGGGTGCACTATACCTTTGCGCCGGCATCTCAGTCCGGACCACATTCCTTTTTACCCCACGGGGCCCTGCGGCCCCTCGTTGGCTAGCCGTCGCAGGTTCGGCCTCCCGCCTCGGAAATCTCCCCTGCAAAATGCGGTCGTCGTCAGAAAAACTGAAATACGTGACAATGGAATCCTTCTCAAGGGAATGAGGCTCCGGTCTCTGTCACCTGGGAGGCCGGGATTAACCCTGGGTAATCAGCCGTAATGGCCACCAAGGTATTGTCCTTGCTTAGCTGATGGAACACCCCGTCGATAAGCTCCACCGATATGTCTGGATCCTCTTTGGAGTCCGGATCGAGGGGCCGTTCTGGATCCTCGGGCTGTGGAGGACAGCTATTTATATCCTTCACCTCCTGACGCAGTTCCTGCGTTGAAGTCGTTAGACTATATATTTAATCATGGGAATATAAAACGAATGGGCAAGCACAATTGTCCACTTACCCAACTTGGAGGGTTGTACATGGTAAATCCGCCCTGCGGGTTGACGCGACGGGAATCCTCCTCTTCTCCCTTGTACAAAGAGGATAAGATCTTTACTAGAGCGGCAGCTGAGGCTGGCCCCTTACGACCGTAACGGGTGGCGTCATCCTCCCCGTTAAAATCCCACATGGGGTGGCTTCTATATTGAAGCGGCTGCACCCCTTGCATGATGCATGCGGCCATGACTCCAATCATGGTTAGTCCGGAATGAGCCAATAGTCTTATCCAGCCCATCAGGTAAAGGACGTCTCTGTCGTTTTCTCTCTGAGAGCTCCGCGGACGCCAGCTCAAGCGTTTCTTTAATGGAGCTTGGTTGAACTCAGGGAGACCGACCCGGACAGGGTCCGGTAGCGGGACATCATCTATATAAAACCATTCCGAAGGCCAGTCCTCGGACGCCTTCTTTGGGGTCCCGGATAGGTATCCGGTCCCGGCGATGCGCCACACTTCGGCTCCGCCCACTTGATATATAGACCCCTCTTGATAACGGGGCACCAGGCAGAATATCCTCTTCCACAGCGCAAAATGAGCCTCAACACCCAAAAATAGCTCGCAAAGGGCGACGAAGCCCGCAATATGTAATATAGAGGCGGGCGTGAGATTGTGCAGCTGGAGGCCGTAGAACTCCAGAAGCCCACGGAGAAATGGATGAACTGGAAATCTCAGTCCCCTTATTAGATAAGGGACGAAGCACACCCGCTCTCCTTTAGAGGGATTGGGGGTGCTCTCGGCTTGTTTTCCGCCATTGTAGGTGGCGAGTCCGGCTCGGACCGGGACCATATAAGCCTGAGGGAGAAATCCCTTGGCCTGAAGCGACACTAACTCACTGTGCGGGATGGAGCAATTCTCCCAGTCTCCGGGTTTAGGACTGGAAGGGCGAGAGGAGGAGCTGCGATGGCTGGCCATGTTGGAATGGACCTTTGCTGGAGGCGCTCTGATGATTACTCGCGGAGAGGAGAAGATGTGGTTTGGATCTGAATCCCCATCCCATTAAATAGGCGGCTCGTTTATGCGGCTAGGGGTGTGGATGTAAAAACGCCCCAGCTTTTCGCATTCGTTTGACACGTGGAAGACGGCCATTATTGGGCGTAAAAGCCAAGGAGCGCTACATTACAAAAATCGGACATTATTCCTACAGGTACACGGAATTTGGAGAAGAACCCGCCTTGCAATGCCGAAGACAATCTGCGCGCCGGACTCGTTGTCATTGAAGCCTGGTTCGGGGGCTACTGAGGGAGTCCTGGATTAGGGGGTGTTCGGATAGCCGGACAATACCTTCAGCCGGACTCCAGGACTATGAAGATACAAGATTGAAGACTTCGTCCCGTGTCCGGATGGGACTTTCCTTGGCGTGGAAGGCAAGCTTGGCGATGCGGATATTCAAGATCTCCTACCATTGTAACCGACTCTGTGTAACCCTAACCCTATCCGGTGTCTATATAAACCGGAGGGTTCTAGTCCTTAGGACAACTTCATCATATACAACAATCATACCATAGGCTAGCTTCTAGGGTTTAGCCTCCTTGATCTCGTGGTAGATCTACTCTTGTACTACCCATATCATCAATATTAATCAAGCAGGAGTAGGGTTTTACCTCCATCGAGAGGGCCCGAACCTGGGTAAACTTCGTGTCCCTTGTCTCCTATTACCATCCGCCTAGACGCACAGTTCGGGACCCCCTACCCGAGATCCGCCGGTTTTGACACCGACACCCACTCTCTCCGTTCCTATTCTTATTTGTGGCAGATGGACTTTCAGCTATTTTGAAGAATAAAGTGCAAGTTGGTGATATTGCCCCTGTAAAAATTTGCAGGAGAGCTCCGGGCATATCCCACTTGCTTTTTGCAGATGATACTATGTTGTTCTTCCAGGCTTCGAGGGACCAAGTGGAGCAGGTATAAGCAGCCTTGGATCTGTACAGCACGGCTATGGGACAAAGTTTGAACTATGAGAAGTGTTCGATATTTTTTGGTGAGTCATGCCCGGTTACAAATCAAGAGCATGTAAGAGACGTTCTACACGTCACAAGTTTGGTTTTTGAGGAAAAGTATTTGGGTCTCCCCACGCCTGAAGGACGAATGTCGAAAGGTAAGTTTCAGAATTTGCAGACAAGCCTTACCAAAAGACTTGTACAGTGGGGAGATGGTTTTTGGGCTCAGCCTGGTAGAGAGGTGCTTACCAAGGCTGTCGCGCAAGCTTTACCCACGTATATAATGGGTGTGTTCAAGCTACCGTTTTCGGTGTGTGACGATCTTACAAGAATGGCGAGGAATTTTTATTGGGGTTCAGAGAAAGGGAAGAGGAAGGTTCATTGCAAGGGTTGGGACCATCTTATGCAGCCAAAAGAAAGAGGTGGGATTGGTTTCCGAGATTTTCGAATATTTAACCAAGCCCTTCTGCCTCGTCAGGCGTGGAGATTAATCACAAGGCCGGAGAGTTTGTGTGCTCGTCTACTCAAAGCCAAATATTATCCGGCTGGTAAGTTGGAGGATACTGTGTTTTCTGGTAATGCATCATCGTCCTGGTCGGCCATTAGTCATGGTTTGGAGCTTTTGAAAAAGGGTTTAATTTGGAGAATTGGCAATGGAAGAAGTATTCAGGTGTGGCGGGATAGCTGGATTCCACGGCCTTACTCATATAAACCGATCACACGGCAGGGGGTGTGCCGCTTTAGATACGTTTCTGAACTGCTGAATGAGAACGGATCCTGGAAAGTACAAATTTTGAACCAATATTTCATGCAAGCTGATGTGGCCGAGATCTTAAAAATCAGAGTTTCACCGAGGCAGAGCGAAGATGTCCTTGCATTGGGGACCAGATAAGTTGGGGGTTTTCTCAGTAAAGAGTGCGTATCATCTGGCGTTTGACGAGGTGCATAGGTCCAATACAGCGTCCTCTAGTTCGATGCCTTCGGGTGCGAGGAACTGCTGGAAGTTCATCTGGAAGTGTGGTGTGCCGCCAACAGTGGCAAATTTTGCGTGGAGAGTTGCGACGGATGGGTTGCCAACGTGGAAGAATAAGCACAAGATTGGCTTGGAGACCACAAGTATTTGTCCAGTATGTGGTGTAGACACGGAGGACAATTTTCACCCGTTCTTGAGGTGTCAACTAGGAAGAGATCTTTATTTGAGTATGGCAAAAATCTGGAACTTACCCCGGCTTCAGACAAGTGCCAACTGTGGAAAGGAGTGGCTCTTGCAATTGTTAGCCCCTAGAAGTGATATGGAACGGTGTATGATCCTGCTTGTTTTCTGGAGAGCTTGGTATATTCGCAATGAAGTAGTGCATTACAAGCCGGCGCCGCAGATGGATACATCCGTAAGATATCTGCAGAGTTATTTTTCTTCTCTTATGACCATCACGATTGACAGTGGTGCCGATCCAGTTAAAGGGAAGTCATATATCACAATGGAGAAGAAAGGGCAAAGTGATAGCCATAGTGCAAAGATGCCTGGATGGGAGAAGCCTAAGCAAGGGTGGACTAAACTAAACACAGACGGAGCTTTTGTGGCATGTGATAATGCGGGTGCTGGCATGATCTTGAGGGATGATTTTGGCAATATAATCTTCTCTGCTTGCAGGGCATTACAGTTTTGCCGAGACGCTTTGGAGGCGGAACTTCATGCGTGCTTGGAGGGGTTATCTTCGGCGGTCCAACGTACTTCTCTTCCAATTCAAGTTGAGATGGACTCGTCTCTTGCCGTTGCTATGATCACTAGTGGTGATGCTGATCGATCACTTTATTCGTCGTTGGTTAATGAGATTAGGGGTTTACTAAACCATCATCAAGCTTGTATTACTCATATTGCTCGTTCACAGAATAAGGCGAGTGATAAGCTAGCGTATTTTGGTCGTTCTAATAATCGAACTATGACCTGGTTAGGGTCAGGTCCTCCTGAAGTTTTGGAGGTAGTTGCTGAGGATTGTATTGATACTGTGATTGAGTAATACAAGTTTTGAGTTCGCAAAAAAAAATTACTCGGTTAACATTTTTAATGCATTATTAACTTTTTTTCAAATACATGTTTTGATTACTAGTTTTTTAATTCACATGTTTTAAGAAAAATCGTCTACATCAGCCACAATTTTATTTATACCATTAAACTTTCCTAAAATGCATGGTTGTCATTTTTTAAATGTGTGATGAACAATTTCAAAACTAAAGGAAAATAGGAAAAGAAAACGAAAGAAAAAAGAAATATAAAATGGCCGTGACGTCAGCACTACTGGCTGGGGCAGGCCACGAATCGGATGCCTTCAGGCGAGGAAAGCTACTGCCTCTCAATCTCTTATTTCGCCAGGCCTATATCTCGCCTACACCAAGATGCAGCCTGTAATTGCCGTCACGCTACAGTATCGGGCTACCCCGTTATTGTAGCACCTTTTTTCACTGCGCTGCAGTGTTTTGCATTAGCTTTCTGTTTATTACAGTTTTTTTTCGTTTTTACTTTTTCCCTGGTTTCTTTCTTTTCTTTCTTTCTCGGTTTTTTGTCTTTTAGTTTTTTTTCTCTGCCTTTTTTCCTTTGACTTTTTTTTGCTTTGTTTTCGGTTCTCATTAGACTTTTTCAATTTTCACTGTTTTCTACTGTTTTGCATCAGTTTCTTCGGTTCTCTTCATTGTTTAGGGTTTCTCTTTTTTTTTCTTTTTTCTTCGAATTTCTTTGTTTCTTTGGGGGGGTTTCAGCACATGTCTACTTGTTTTCACACACAATGTATATTTTTGTATACACATGCGAGACTTTTTTATACATGTTTAACATTTTTTAAATGCATGAATAACTATTTTAAAAATACATGTTTCTATGGCTACTGTTTTCTCATACACGTTGTACATTTTTCTTATACATCTGAAACACTATTTTTGTATATGTTTCACCCATTTTAAACACGTGATTTACATTTTTCAAATATATAGATTGTACTTTGTTTTATACATAATGAACATATATTTTCACATCTCTTCTTTTTCTATATAGATTGTACATTTTCTTATACATAATGAACATATATTTTATAGATATTTAATATTTTTCAAGTACATGATGAACATTTTTTTCATATTTTTTGATGTCAAATATTTTATGTACAGCGGAAACATTTTTTTATACACGTTCAACATTTTTCTAAAACATGATTACCATTTTTAAATTATATTTTGATGTCTACATTTTCCCATACACCACGTACCTTTTTGTGTATACATCAGGTTTGATAAAAAAATCATATATATTTTGATGTCCACTTTTTTATACACATTGTACATTTTTCTTATACAATAGAAATATTTTTCTATCCAGGTTTAACATTTTTTTCAAATGCATGACTAATATTTATGCAAAATTTTATGTAAATTAATTTTTGTAATATACTTCCTCCGCATGAATTACTTGTCGCATAAGTGGATAAAAATGGATGTATCTAGAGCTAATACATCTAGAGACATCCATTCATGCGACAAGTAATTCGGGACGGAGGTAGTATATATTTAGAATATTTCAAAATATAACACAAGTAAAAAAGCAAAAGAAAAAAAAATAAAATGCAAAATAAACAAGTGCTTAAGGCTTATGGACCCCTAGCGCGCTGGGCTAGCCCATTATTGCCCACTTCAGGCAAAGACTTTGTTCGACTTCGCTATAAGCGACACATAGTCGTGCCCCCTCCTATTTGGTGCGCTAGGCGCTGGCAAACGAGTCAGCGCGCACCCCCCCCCCCCTCTCGCGCCCTTTTGGCTCAGTCCATGTGCGACGCGCCCTGTTTTTTCATTATTATTTTTTGCTTTTCTTACTTTTTTTTCAAGTAATTTGGGATTTCAAAGAAGTTCCAAATTTAGTAAAAAATGTGAAAGGATTGTGAAGATAAGAGGGCAAATAAGCTTGCAAGGGCTAGCCTTGCACAAGTGGAGGATGAGGCATGCGACAAGAAGAGGGGAATGGCCCCATGTGACTCAATAGAAACTTGAGTTGTGCTACTGTTTGAGAACTATGTCAAGAACTTGTGAACTATATCGTGAACTTGATTTGTGCTTTCTGTCATGAACTTGTGGTATGTGTCATATGTTATGAACGGGCGGTAGGACCTCAAATTTTAGTGAGATGGTACTGGTTTTTTGGGGGCAGTAGGGCATGGGAACCTACCGTCAACGTTCATAGCAGTACGCTACAGGAACTTACCACGGGAGGTTATGGCGGTAGGGTCGTGACATTGCTTGCACAAGTTAACTACCCGTTACAATTTTGTCTTTTTCATCTCAACTAATTTCATAGCTAACAGAACTTAACCCCCAATAATAAACAAATTATTTTAACCAAATTGCACAAGGATCGCTAAGTTCAAAGGAGATGCAACATTTTCGAGGTCAAAAGGGAATATACAATATCACTTAGTTCAAATGACATGCATCTTGGAGTTCCAATAACATGCGACATCACAGAGTTCAGATGACATCATGACATACGACATCTTGGAGTTCAAATGACATAAAACATCACGGGAGTTCAAACAAATCTCGGAGCATCGAAAAGGAGGTTCCATTGCATATAATCCCTAGAAAATTTCTTGTTTGCAATTTCCTGGTCACGATATGGCATAGGCTCCAATCGAATATCATTGCATCCTGGCCATCAACTGATGGCATTCATTCTTTTGGCGAATCCAATACCAGCGAGCAGCATGGCTCAATCGGTGACGCTCATTCCTTGATTTCCCATCCAATGATCTGCCCTGGCCTTTACAGGTCCATCGGATCAAATTCTTCCCTACTAGCTGGAAATGTGATCTACATTTTTAAATCGTGTCTACAATCCTCTTCCTTCCTCTCAAGCTCACGAAGATTATTTTTGTTTTAAGCGGCGACCTTTGGAGGGTACTCAGGTAACTAATACAGATTAAACTCCCTCGTAGTTGCATATGCCTTGCCACAACTCCTTGCCCACTTGTTCATCTCTACCTCGATGAGTTGGCGCTGACGTTCTTCCGCCGCCTCATAAGTTTTCTCAATGCCGGTAATGTTGTCCACCCAACATGAGTATTTAGCGAGAATGTTAGTGAGTGACCTAAACCTAGTTTTTGCTAGAAAACCACAAGCATCACCATAACCTAACCCTGATCATCACCATAAGCATATCCATACATCCAAGCATCACCATAGCAACATTCAACAGCATATCCATACATATGCATACGAAAACACATAGTGAGGGCATCTCCAGCCGTTCGGCCCCCCAGGACGCCTAAATAGAGCGGCCTGGGGGCGAGCCGGCGCTAGTTCGGCCCCTGGGGGCGAACTAGCGCCCAGTCACGCCCCCACGCGCCGGCCCCAGGATACAGGAAATTCAAACTTGGTCGTTCCCGCTCACAAAAGACACCGCAAATCCGACGATCGGACGTAGTCTGGCATTACAAAAAACAGAGTTCGCGTGCGCAATGATTCACTCGGCGGGGTCGGCTCCAGGCGTTGGCGGAGTCGGCGTGCGTGGACTCGGCGGTGTCGGAGCTGCTTCGGTGTTGGGCTGTGTCGGCGCGGCTTCGGCACTGCTGGGCGGCGACGTGAAGGCGTCGTTTGGGCTTGGCGTCCGGGTGGTCGTGGGCGTCGTCGGCGTTGCTGTCGGCAGCTCGTTCAGGATGAGGCCGCGCTGCATCAGGTACCACGCCTTGAGCTTCTCGTCGTTGCTCTGGAGCATGTCCGCCCCGCCCATCAAAAAAGCCATGTCGGTGTTCCTCTTCTTCGCGGCGACGTTCGTTCGGAGCAGGTCGAGTTTGATGGCGTTGTTCTTCATCAGCGACGACCACCGCGCCTCGGTCTTCTCTTCGCGCAGGACGGCCCGGGCCTGCGCGTCGGCGAGGCAATGCTCGATGGACTCCTGAACTCGCGCGGTCGCCGCGTCGGCGTTTTTCCCCTTCTTCGCCAACTTGTGCCCGTCCGGCCGCCCCTCTGACGCGCCCGGAGTCGGCGTGTCCGGCTTGTATGTCTCCTTGGCCTTGTCGAGGGCACGCCGGACTTCCGCCCACTTTTTGCACTTGTCAATGCGCTTGTGGACGTGGAGGTGTTTGAAGTCGGCGTCTTGGTTGTCGCCCCGATACATGGCGAACATACGCAGCAGCTGATCCTCAACGCTGGCGCCGCTCTCCGGGCGAGCCGCGACCTCCTCGACGATTCCATGCCATTTTTTGCACGCCAACTGGACACGGCCCCAATGGTTCGCCATCGCCTTGGAGCCGCGCTGCATGTAGACGCCTTTGAAGTAGGGGTCGACGAGTTTCCATTCGTTGAACTCGGCCTTGATGCGGTCCCAGTACGTCTCCAAGCTCTGGTTCGCGCCGGTAGTCGGGTCGAGGCAGACGACTTTCCATGCTTCGGCGAGGCATTCCTCTTCCTTGGACGTCCACTTGATGCGCGGTTTGCCTGACCTGGCCGCCCGCTTCTTCTTCTTCTTCTGGCGCCCCTTCGTCGGAACAGGAGCCGGCTCATCCTCCTCCTCCTCCTCCTCCTCCTCCTCCTCCTCCTCCTCCTCCTCGGGTTCCTGCGCGTCCTCGCCGTAGACGTAGCCTAGCTCGGCCTCCATGTCGCCGCTGAGATCCACTACCTCGTCCTGGGTGGCGAACCCAGGAGACGCGACGGCCGCGATCGATCCTGTCACGATGATGTCGTCCATGTCGGCTCCCGTGTCGTCGGCGTCGCCGAGGTGTGGGAAGGGCAGCGGTCCACGGTAGAGATGGGGCGTTGGTGTGGTCGCGTAGGCGGCGGGTGGCGAGTAGGTGTATGAAGGGTACTACACGCCGACGAAGGCGGGCGAGGGCGTGCGCGTAGCGGGGTGACCATGAGGGAAGGTCACGTTTGGGTTGAACCCACCGTGCGCGTCGCCGTCGGCGTAGCCGGGCGACGATGAACCCCATGGAGATCCGGCGCCTTGCTGTCCCCAGGGCGCGTACTGGGCGTGGCTGACGACGGGCGGATTCATCCCCGCCTGGTCGACCGATGAGGAAGACGCCGCCAAGCGCGCCGCGTTGTCGCGGGCCTTCTTGGCGATGGCCCTGTTCCGCCTGTCGGCGGTGACTGCTTCGCGGCACTGAACTTCCACCCTCCACTCGGCGTTCGACATGCCGGGCGGCTTCGATGGCGGCGCCCTCGGCTTCCTCTGCTTCGGCTGGACCACGGCGCCAGTCGCGTTTGTCGCGCGCGCGGCATGGCGGTGACTGGAAGGCGAGCGGGGAGGGGTTTCGCGGGAGAAAGAGGGAGAATGGCGGGAGGAGGGCGAGCGAGCGGGAGAGATGCGAGGGAAAAGCGTCAACAAACGGCGGGAAAAGGCCCTCGGGTCGCCTCCAGGGCGGGCCCACGCGCCTTTTTCGCTTGCGCCGGCTCCCCAAGCGCCCCCCAGGGCGTCGGGTTCGACCTGGGTCCGCTGGCATCAGTTTTGGCCCGAGCCGGCGAAAATCGGGGTCCTGGGAACTAGGGTGGCAACATTCATCCACATATCCATATACAACCACACAAAAAAAACATGTGTCAATCTAAGTTCATATTCAATCGTATTGAGGAACTAGGTTGCGCCTAGTGCCAAAAATGCATCAAAACTGAAAAGATTTGATAAAAATTAATTGGAGGGATGGAAAAAAGACTACCTTCCTCAGTTTGGCCCCAAGATCTACTACAAAGCTATGCAGAAATGGAGAAGATCTCTTATGTTTTCGTGGACGAGAGAAGGAAGATGGGGGTCTATGTATGTGAGTGTTGTGACGGCGGAGGGACGTCGACCTGGTTCCTACCGTCATTGAGCACGACGGTACGATGACCGCAGCAAAATGGTTAGATCCAAAGAAGAAGGAAACAGAATGAGAACGAATCATGCTTAACTTTGGAAATGGCTTTGGCCGATTTATGACGCAACAAACTTACTCTATGTGTGAATCCCGCGAGAGAGAGAGGTTTCAAGATGGCGTACGATAGTACTCTGCTCACACGAGGCATCATTTTCAGGGGTCGGTAGAGCGCAGCGCAACGACAGTAGTACATTGGTCGCCGGCACAGGGTTACCGCTGGGCACGTGAGCGCCTCCAGCCCGTGCCTCCCCTTGTAGCGCATCATCATCTGAAATCTGAAATCTGAAATCTGAGCATGAATGAATGACTGGATCTGGATGCGAGTGACCCCATCGGCCCATCGCCTCCCAATCCACTCTGCCTTTTTCTGTGAGCGTCAGAACAGAGAACCGACCAACACATGACTCAGAATTACTGTCCGCCCGTACCATACATGTACCCCTACCAAACCAAACAAATCCAATGAGTTAAAAGCACCAGGAGTCCTAGAACTTGCTCTCAATGTGATGCTTTAGTCCTAGAACTTGTCCTTGAACTTGCAGCAAATGTGCAAATTTGGTCCTGACGAATCACATAGCGCCATGTGGACGCGTGGGTGCCGACCCGGTCAGCGCGCGGCATTTTGCAAAGAGGCCCCTGCCGTTGGTTCGAATCAACCCGCACTACCAGCACGGGAGCACCTGAATTTATTAACCTCATTTATTCTGTTGAGGGGGAGGAACTCCTGTAGCTTAAGCGCAGACATGCAAACTGTCTCTAAGCGTGTGCTCTCTGATGCTGAGATAGCATTGTCGTCTCTTGCCTTATCATGCACCCTTTTAGTTAAACAGATGTGCAAACAAAATATTCACTCAGGCAAACATCAATAAATACGATATGCTAGCAGAAATAATTCTTTAGCAAATCCTCTAGATTTTTCAGATACGTGCTTGCTTATTTGTTCAATCAACAATCAAGTATATAAGCTAGCAGGTACTGTTCTAAAAACAATTTCCTACATGAACCAGCTTGTGTAGCTAACTATACAACCCTATACAAACTCTACTGAATGTGTATATGACAGGTTTCCATTTGCGACGACATGCAAAGGTTAAATGGCCTGAACCTGATTCATGTTGCATATATATCCTCCACTGACATTATGTACTTTGCTGCTACAATGTACACTAACCATGACATTTCTTCCTCGGTTATTGTTAGAATTACAATCTGACTACTTCCCCCTAATCATCTTTATAATCCGACATGAGCATAATCCCACACTGAATGGTTTTGTAACCGCTACAGTGCTAATTGTTGTCTCACACACTGGAATAGATTACAGTTTGACCCGCTTGACCAAAGATTTATTCCTGCACTACTTTGGTGCTTCTGATCCCCTATCCTTTTATCGAACTTCTAATTCTTCTTTCCTATCTGCATCTAGATTGTTTCATGGTGGCATTTTAATTCATAGAGCAGGTTTTTCTCTAGCAGGTAGTGTTCTAGGAAATGAGCTTGTGTAGCTAACTATGCAACTCTATACAAAGTTTACTGAATATGTATATGACAGGTTTTCATTTGTGACGACCTGCAAGGGTTAAATGACCTGAACCTGATTCATGATGCATATATATCCTTCCCTGACACTATCATATATACACTAACCATGCATTTCTTCCTCTATTCTGGTCGGAACTACAATCTGATTACTACCCCTAATCATCTTTCATAATCCCACAATGAATGGTTTTGTAACTGCTACTGTTTTAACATGATAAAATGGACAGCTCCTAACTGTTGTCTCACACACTGGTATAGATTACAGTATGACACACACTTTTGTACTTCTGATCCACCATTCTTTTTATCAAAATCTGAATACTTCCTTTCCATCTGCAGCTAGATTATTTCATGGTAGCATTTAAATTCATAGAGCAGATTTTTCTGTAACATGAGAATCTGATAAGAATAGAGACTAACCCAGAAACAAATCGATGATTAACATAACTGAATCTAAATCCTATAGCAGTCAGTCTGTAATTTCTTTGACTAAATATTGCAGAACCGATCAGGATCACAAAAAGTTACGGAATGGAGAAGATCACATCCCCATTAACAAAAACCAAGGATTCACCTATCACCACCTGGGCTCGCAATGCAAACACGCAAGGAAAATATTCCCATCAACAAGTTTTTCATGAAACATTCCTTAAAGAAATAGTTTATCAAGAAACATCTCAAGTACTGACATAGATTAATCCTATCCCCCAAATGAAGCCAAATCCTTTCTGAGTTCAGATAGTAGATAGAGAACCTTGGTAACCAACAACATACTCATAACGCATCCAACACTAGACAGAAAACAGCAACATAGTAAACTGCCATAGGTCGCTACTCTTCAGGTTCCAAGATGCTCAACCATCCGCAGCTGAGCATAGACGGGGTGCTGGCAAAACAGACGATGAACAGGGTAAAGCCTTCCATCAGACAACAATGCCCAAACTCTAGGAGATCAAAGAGGGAACTCTCTCAGCACCAGCCACCACAGTAGACGGAGCCAGGCGGCCCATCTTGGCCAGGACCGCCCGGATCAGCTCTCGCTCCGAGGCTGGACTCCGAGGACGCTTGCATTGGATCGATTCATGACCCCGTCCCCTCCAGCTGACGCCACTTTGCGGGAGGGCCTGGGGATCTCACCGGACTGGTGACCGAGTCGCCACCTCACGAGCAGGAGCTGGATCCGGAATCACTCCACGAAACCACGGCTGGGGCGGCTTGCTGGACGGCGGCGACGAGCTGCGGGCTTGAGCAGAGAGGAGAGCAGAGCAAAAACAGAGAGGGAGTGAGTGGCTGTCTGGATCAGAGGGCAGACCGTGGTCTCGTAAAAAATTAATTCAGGTGCTTTCGTGTCCCGCGGGTTGATTCGGAGCAACGCCAGGGGGCTCTTTGCAAAATGCGACACGCTGTCCACATGGCGCTATGTGATTCGCCAGGACTAGATTTGCACATCTTGAGCAAGTTCAAGGACTGGGTAGGGTCAAATTTCAAGTTCTAGGACTAAAGCATCACATTGAGAGCAAGTTCCAGGACTCCTGGTGCTTTTAACTCAAATCCAATCCAATCATTCTTGCGAGGCCGTAGATGTACAAGGAGGTTCATCAACGAACTGCGCGCCGCAGACAGCTCGCCGGTGCTGCTGCAGTGGATGCAACGCAACACAGGTTTAGGTTTGACTGGACCGGGCTGGACATGCACATTTGATTGCGAGCGGTCGCTCTGCCCCGGGCCGGGCCAAGATCGGACCAACAAAGCAAAGCAGCATGGGCGCAGCAACGCAAGGGGAGGCCACGAGCAGAGATGGCTTTGGAAAACAAACAAACAATTCAGACCAACTCCCAGGGGCAGCGGGTCAGACCGGATTATCTACTGCTGATGACAGGCAAATGAGGCGGTCAATTGAGGCAGCCATGGACTCCTTCTCCCTCTCCGGTTCACAAAACCATGAGTATAGCGTATGCTGCCTTGCTATCTTCATGCAGGGATAATCTCAATACCATGGCGAGCACTTTGTTAGCTTGGGCGCCATCATGAAGAAGACTTCACGGTATTCCATAACACTCAGCGGGACACACGACCCATTGCTGCTTTCGATGCGCCATAGAACCATAGTGGCATCCAAAGTAGAGAAAGTCCCTCCCAAGAACTTCCCAAGAGAAACAAAAGCCATTGTATTGTTGCCTTCCCCATGCCATGCCATGCCATGCATGAGCCCAACCCTTTCCTTTCCTTCCTTTGGTTAAGCCAAGCCAAGCCGGCCAAGAGAGAAAAGAAGAGAGCCCCCCATCCAATAATAGCCACAAACAAAGACAGACAGGTGAATGAATCTACTACCACAGTATGAAAAAGGGACCCTTTGGTAGGCCATCACACAACTGGTGCACCACCACAGACCACACCACATGCCATGCTTCTCTTCAGAAGGCTTGATTGACACACGGGAGAAAATCAAAAACAAAAAAAAATCAGGAGACAACAACACCAGGACCCATTCACATGACACCTATCATCATCTAGGCCTAACAATGCAGATGGTGCACCACACTACACTTCCAATGGTGCACACTTGCTTGCCTGCTCACTCACTCTCTCACCCGGTCACTGGCAGTTGGCGCTCCGGCCGGGGCCGCCGTAGTAGAAGTAGGAGCCCCAGTCGGCGTTGTTGCCGTTCTGCACGTCGTAGCAGTTGGACTGCTCCGTGAAGGTGCCCATCCCATGCGGCGCCTTGAGGTTGTTGCTGCTGTCCACCACCTGGACGTTCTTGAAGTAGCTCGCCTTGCCGAACCCTTCCTCCGGGAAGTGCCCGCTGCCCATCTGCGTCGACGTGTGCACCCCCTCCGCCTGCGAGTTCACCACCTCCCCGCCCCACTCGATCATCGACGCGCTGTCCGCCAGGTACGAGAAGAGGAACGACGGCCAGTAACCCAGCACGTACTCCTTGCCGAACTGCATCCACCAGTGACCCTCCTTCGGATCCTACATACATACGTACATACATTCGTTGGCGCAAAGCGTCGTTAGAACAAGAACAGAATCATTAGCTTTGGCATGTATCTAGACTTCAGTAGGGGTTAGCCGTTTATTAGCTTCAAGAAGATGCCGACACTCATGGTGCACTAAGCAGGCCGTGGAATGCACTCATTGCCCGTGCGTGATAGAATGAAGAACACATGACTTGCTATCTCGGCATGGCACTCGCTTGCTGAGGTGAAAGGTAGGCAATGCTTCATGAGGCTTCTATTGACAAACGCAACTAGAGTAATCATCAAGGCTAAAAAAGGTGTTGACAAAACATGTAACATAGCCACATGCTGCTGCATATGTCTTGTTCACTCAGAGTCCAGTCAAGGAGCAAGAGGAGTAAAGGGCACAGCAGCAAGTGGGCAATAATCTTCATGTTTGTGACAATTCTCAAACAGTAGTACTGCTAGATGAACTGCTTGCTCACTCACCTTCCAGATGAGTATGCTGATGTCGTACTGCGAGCCGGAGTAGCCCGAGATGGGGAAGATGCTGGCCCCCATGGCCACC
This sequence comes from Aegilops umbellulata, assembly GCA_032464435.1. Classification (NCBI taxonomy): domain Eukaryota; kingdom Viridiplantae; phylum Streptophyta; class Magnoliopsida; order Poales; family Poaceae; genus Aegilops; species Aegilops umbellulata. Next base: position 563,500,817 of record CP136058.1, on the reverse strand, counting down.
TCGTTGTTGATCTGAACGAACCCTGAGCACAGTATGTTGTAGCACCCTGTTGCCTGATACGCATCACTCTACACACACACAAAACATATATACAGGTTAATAAGATCATCAGCACAAGCACATGTCACGAAGAATTGCAGGCTTGGTTGTTTTTTCCCACGGTTGTGTGAAGGGAGAAAAACTCACAGTCCAATAGGTGAACAGTCTTGTGTTGTTGTCCCCATAGAGGTCCGGGCTAACCTGATGAACCAACCAACACAAAAGAGAAAAGTTCAGGGCCCGTGACACCACCGACCTAGCTAGAAACCGCAGGAACAGAGCTATCCATCCATCAATCAACCGCAGCGACGGTGTGGCATTAAGTTGACAGACATGGGCTACGAGAGCTCAGTGATGAAGATCATGGAGCTGCATGTGGTTGGGTGATCTTATTCTTATCGGTGGTACGTACCTGCCAGCCAGCCTCGATGCTGTTGAGGTCCTCGCCGAAGGAGCCCCCCAAGATCCACAGCTGGGAGAGGCTGAACTCGTTGGGCTGCTCGATCTTGGGCTCCCACACGTTGATGGTCGCCTTGGCGCCGTAGTACTTCTCGCCCTGAACGTACGATATCGCGTGCTGAAAAATTCACAACAGTCAAAGTTCATACACATTCAGGCACAGCACTAGACAGTGAGTGGCATTTCTTCTTCCTTGCTGCCACTCAAACAAACACTGAGTGAGATAGTGGATGGATGCAATGCGTGCGCGTACTTGATGGCCGCCCTCGTTGAGCATGGCGAGATCGACCGACATCGGGTTCGCCACCGTGGGCTTGTGCTTCCTGCCGTAGCGCCGCATCGAGCTCGCGCGCATCAGGTCGTCCTTCTTGGTCCTCCGGACCGGGACGGTGCCCGGGGCGCACCTGCCGTTCCGGTGCCAGAGCTGAACCATCGGCCTCTCGCCGTCGCCGGAGGAGGCCACATTGGCCTTGGACTCGTCGTACAGGCCCTCCGGGTGATAGCTCGGCCTCATCTGCAAGGACAGAAAAATTCTCAGGGCTGAATCCAGGAAAAACAATGGCATCTCCTCCTGCTGCTGATGCATCTGAAGCCATACCTGGATGGTGTGGTTCTTGAGGAAGGGGTGGTCGAAGGCCGGCTGGTGCGAGATGTGCACGCAGTCTATGATGTCCCCGTCTGGGCTCTGCTCGATTGATTTGCAAACAAACAAACGAAAGTTAGCATCCACTGACTGAAGTTTGAGTAGCATTGCAAAAGGACACTAGTACTACTTTGGTTGCCATCCACTGACTGAAGTTTGAGCAAGAATCAATGAAGAATGGCATTGCAAAAGGACACTTGTAGTACTACTACTTTGGCTGGCATCCACTGATGAAGCTTCAGATGTTGCAGTAAGCAGGAAAGAAATTCGTCGCAAAGTAGTGGGCATCTTTTTATTGAAATTTTTCATTAACCTTTTGCAAAAATTCGTAAAGAGAGAAAGCGAATCGGCCCCAAGAACGAGCCGCCGGGAAAAAACGAGTCACCGGAAAGGCCACTCTTTTGAATCAGGGCGTGGCAACTTTGAGCGGCTGGAGCAGGCAAGGACGGCGCCCGCTGAATCAATCTCGCCCAAATCCACCCAAAAATGCAGATTGAAACGGACACCGGCTTTGACCAGGAAGGAAGGAAGAAAAGAAATCCCCCATTCAAATCTTGAGGGAAGAATAGCAGCGGGTCAGTCAGCAAGAATCAATCTAGGTAGGTCGGCGAGCGGGCGCACAAACCTCGATGCTCTTGACGGCCGGCTTGTTGAGGCGCTTGAGGTGGCGGTGCATCCTGGCCTCCGGCGACCTGGCCGCCCCGCACGAGAGGCACATCACCGCCGCCAGCAGGCACGCGACGGCGCGCGCAGCGGCCATGGCTCCCCTCTTCCTCTCCCTCTCTCTCACTCCACCGCTCTGCCTCCTCCCCAGCCCCTCTTTCGCCCGCCTCCGCGCTCCGGCAAGGACTTCAAGAAGATAGAACCCCCTCCTGCTGCTGCACCAGAGACGCCCCTGCCCGCCGGCGACCCACCGCCGCGCCGCCTCCGGGGACCGGCCTGCGGAGTTTGAAACAATGCGGGGGGTGGAGAGTGGAGCGGAGCGGTGGCACACTCTCGGGCGCCACGCCGTCTCAGCTGGGGAGTAGCGAGGTTTGCAACAAGTGGGCAGTGGAGCGAGGCAGCGGCTGGCACTAGTGCACTGCGGTGTTTGTTTTCTTTGCTGAGGGGAGGGGGAGTGCCGTCCGTCCGCCGCCCAGTCGAGCACGCTGCGCCTTTTGCCGTTTTCCGGGCGTGGCTTTTTGCGGGGCGCCCGGACGGGAATGCCCCTGCGGCACACCATCCGTAAATTGCTCCGGGGCCCCGGGCGAGCGGACGTCAGACGGAGCCAGCCCCCACTGGAATGTGGGCCCGAGCGATAATTTGGGTAGTATGTTTGATGAATAAATTTTTCAAAAACAAGAATGTTGTACTCCCTCCGATCCATATTACTTGTCGCTCAAACAGATGTATCTAGACATATTATTTGTATTGAAGATCAGTAGCCTGTATTTTTTTTGGAAGATATGACATCTGCTTTGCGGTGGGCGCAATATATTGATAGGGTGTGGTTAGGTCTCAGTTGACTACTGAGACTTAACCAAGTCTTAGTCAAGTGATATACTCCCACTTATTTTGGAACGAAGGGAGTATTACGTAAGAAGAAAAAAGTAAAAGCAATTTTTGCACGAATCTATATGCTATATCAAGAATATAGCATCGACTGAGACATAACAAAGTCTCAGTCGACTGAGGCTTAGCGAAACTGATATTGATATGCTTAGCAAATGTCAAACACAATGGTCCGAACAAAATACAAAGGTTGAAGTATACGAATAACACACTGAACCTTGTATACTCAACGCAAAAAATAGTCCAGCTTTGTTATGATAATTACCCCCTGTTCACAAATGTGAGATGTTCAAAGTTTTTTATGAATCGGATATATATATAGGCATGTTTTAGTGTATTTATTCACTTATTTCAGTCTGTATATAGTCCATATTAAAGTATATTCAAAACATTTTATATTTGTGAACGGAGGGAGTAGGTTATAATAGTTTGGTACGTTATATGAACTGGTACATCGGAGTGATGAGAACATGCACACAACCGCGTCCAATGGAGAGAGAGAGAGAGAGAGAGAGAGAGAGAGAAATGATATGAATGCTATGGATGTATAAACCAGTGCGACATAACACATCCATATATCCAACTATAAAACAAATAAAAGAAAACCAAATAAGATTGGCATAAGCAGGATTTGGTGATATAGTTACATGACATTCGTTGGAAAGATTTTGTTGTACCACTAATCAAGGTGAGCTACTCCAAAATAAACAAGTACTGGGTATTAGAAGGTTCTAATGATACAACGTTCGACCGAACTAATAATTGTTCATAGGTGAAAGTTTCAACATCGTATCAGAAAAAAATGCAAAAGGCAATCTCGCCAACTGAAAAAGATTTAGGTAAACCACACAACACATGTATAGTAAAATAATTTCACCCAACAAGGTGACCTATTTGCCAGCAAAAAAATGTTGACTTGACGACCCACGTAGGATTAAGACCACATTGTATCACAAAGACTTTGTTTTCGGTTTTATTGCCGACATGAGTACTCTACTTCCTCCGTTTCACAAATGCAAGATGTCTTGAATATTTGATATGGATTACATATGTGCTGAATGAGTGAATAAAATACGCTAAAACGTGTCTTCACACATCTGATTAACAAAAAAGTTAAAACCCTTTATAGCTGTGAACGGAAGGAGTATTTGGTAGAAGTCGAGATTTTTCATATACACCAAGTTTGTATGAGCAGTATCCTATATCTATGAACGGAGGAAGTATAAAAGAAGAGACATAAACAAACCTGGAATAAGGAAGTATTCTGTAATACATGATTCCATGCCTCATAACCTTCACTTGTCAAAAGAACTACGTACATCCTCCACATATAATTAAACAAGGAAGTAAGATCGCTCGCCACGTGGTGTATAGGCGGTCAAAGTTTAGCGAAGCTATAGAGAAGCAAACTCGAAGCTGGGATTATAAAACCGGACATGCTCTTTGTTTTGTGTTTAAGGATAAGGATGATGGCGGCCGTTCGCGCCTCGGACGTGCGCGTGCCAAACCCAATCCTCTTCCCACGTGGGAGTATAAGGTGTATTGGATAGATATGAACTATATACGGACTGAAATGAGTGAATAAAATACACTAAAACATGTCAACATACATCCGATTGACAAAAACATTTTATACTCCTATTTGTGAACGGAGGGAGTACTTGGTAGAAGGCGAGATTTTTCATATGCACCTATAAGAAAACAAACCTGAAATAAGGAAGTATTCAGTACATAATTCCATGCCTCCTAAACTTCACTCATATCATCTCTTTCGTGTCAAAAGAACTACATCCTCTACATAGTTAAACAAGAAAATTGGTCGCTCACCACGTGCTGTATAGGCGGTCAAAGTTTAGCGAAGCTATAGAGAGAAGCGAACTCGAAGCTGGGATTATAATACCGGACATGCTCTTTGTTTTGTTTTTAAGGATAAGATAAGATGATGGCCGCCGTTCACGCCTCGGACGTGCGCGTGCCGAACCCAATCTTCTTCCCGGGTGGTGCGTGTGTGCGTGCACCCGGTTGGTAATTTCCGCCACCACCACGATGAGGGATGGGGCGCCCGGCCGGCACCTACCTCGGGCCCGGGGACGCGTCACGTCCCGTCCCGCTCACCCCGCACCCGCGCCCACGTGCGAGCTGCCGCCGCGCTGCGCGCAATCTCGCCGACAAGCGGGACCGTCACCGCTTGGACCCACCCGCCTTTCCCCTTTCGGTGCGTGCGAGAGAGCGGCCGGGCGCACCCGTGTGAGGAGAGAAGCGGTGGTGCGGCATTGGATCCGGCCGGTGTGCGGGCGGTCGGACGCACGCATGCACCGTGTGATTAGCGACAGTGTGTCGGTGTGAAAAGCTCCCTCGCAAAAGTGATTAGCCAGCCGGTGCTTACCACTGAACGTGTACGGGAGCTGTAGCGATGGAGCCCACAATACAAACAGGGCAGGGTACAAATCCTGCACCGTTGCTCGATTATTTTGTACAGTATACCACTAGCAAAAGGAAGCTACAAGCCTACAAGCAGAGGAGTACTACACATGTTGCTTAAGTGCCTAACCTTTTTGTACTGTACTATCAATGGTACTCCTACTAATAATGAACTACTAATAGTTTAACTACGCCTTCCATCATGATCGCCATGCAAACACGCTCAACCCCCTGTTAACAAGCACTGTGTAGCATTACTACGATCCGTCTGTAGCGGACAACCAGACACGAGACCATCCTATACAAAGTCTACACGATTGAAACTAGCTCCTTTAATCTGTATATCTCTACATTCCTGAAAGCCCGAAAAATCTACGACGGCGTCACGCAGGTCGTACGTACCTCGGCGCGTGAAAATGCTGGGAAATGGGTCAATGTTCGTACACAACACTAGAGTATCATGGGGCGAGAACCCCGTCCGTACCCTAATCACTCTGCTGCTAAATATTTTACTTTCACTGCGGCAGACAACATCGCCGGGGATGTCTTTTCGCATCAGTCGCTCTCAATCAGAGCCGCGTCAGTCAGTAGCACCACCAACAACAGTTAAGTACTAATTAAATTTACATAAACAACCCCTGGTAAAACACTGCACGCGGTAATTATAGTGTTACCGCTGCCGCCGGGGATTGGTGATTTGGTCTGGTCTGATCTGTTGGTTGGCGCGTTGCGGGACCTGCAGTAACACATGGTCAATGCACGCACCGCTGCGACAATTCAGTAGTAAAACAGGATGATTGGTCTCCCCACGACCGGATCTTTACGGGCTTGGTAATCGGGGTAAAAACAACTTGCTAAGCAGAACACTACAAGATTCATTTACGTGCAGTACGTGTGGTCCGCCTCTCTTCTGACGAAGCAAGGGCCCGCATGGCAGGACCCCCACACCTCTCCGGATGCCTCAGGGCTCAGGCCCACAGGGAAGGAAGGCCGGTGGAAACACAATCAGCTTGGAATGCCGCAAAGCACTGCACAAAGCAGTACTGTAGTAAAATGAAAGAGTTTTCACTCTAGGGCTGACTGCCTACGACTACAAGATTGGAGTTTTCTCCATTTTCTGTTTCGAGGAAGCAGCCATGCACACTTTGGTCTCGTAAGTTCAAGATTTTTTTTTGCGGGGCTCGTAACTTCAAGATTAGAGCTAATAAGCTCATTTAAAACCCACTTGGTGCCTAGCTAGAAAATTCTGATATACCACAGCGCTGTCAGTGAGTAGCATGGCATGTGCTTGAGGCACAAGCTGCTGCTGGAGCATTGAGCTTAAGTAAAACAAAAGGCAAGGCAAAATGGCCAACAGAGGGAATCAATCTGTGTAGAAAGCCGTCGATTTGCTTTTGCCCATGGCTGGCTTTTCTCCTCATGCCACAAGCGCCCGAAAGACGCCTTTCTTTCCTACGCACTTTCGTGCCTCTATGATTGTTTTCTCGATCGGCCATGAACAAAGCGGTTACCAAAAGCTACTAAGCTAGGGATGCTCCGCTACAGCAAATGGCAATGCTTCCCTACGATAACAAGAGCCGAATCATTGCATGCCCTAGCTCCTTCACTTGTTGATGAAAGGATGGAGCAGAATTGTAGAGATCGTCAGATCGGTGGTGCACCAAGATGAATTGAATTGGATGGATATATATATATATATATATATATATATATATATATATATATATATATATATATATATATATATATACATACATACATACATATACATACATTAGTTTATTATACGGAGACAGAGCACGATCGGTATAGTATAGGTATGTAGTACGTCAGCTTGGCGTGTGGTGAGATGCTGGCTGGCATGTCGCAGTTGCCATGGGCCATGGCGTTGGGACCCCAGGGCGCCCGCGCAATTCAAACGCCGTGATATAATGTCACGTGGTGTGCCTCCCTCCCTCCCTAGCGAGCCAAGCCGGCGTGGCAGCAGCCAGCAGGCTTATCCTAACGTGCCCATGCATGAAGCGGCAGCTGAAACAGTAAACGCACAGCATTGTATCCTCTTCTCCGGTACGGTCTACGGTCAAGATCGAACGAACGAACCAACTCCCTGGAGGCAGGCAGGTAGGCTGCAGCGCGCCACTTAATTAGGTCAGCATGCATGCATGCATGGATGCTCGAAACATAAACTAGCAACAGGAATATAATCTGGCAAAGATAGATAAAAAGAAAGATGCGGATCGCTCTCAACCTCTCTATCTAATCTAAGCCTCGCACCCGCAGGGTCCAGCTCGGAATATTTATTCTCATAGTTAAGCATGGCGTCGTTTCTCTCATACTAACTCGCCACCGGCCATTCTTCAGTACTCATAAACAAACGACGTGCCAACAGCATGCATTGGTTGGTCTAACCACGTACCCTAAAACTATATCAACGCAACAAATATGGTCTGGATAACCACGTACGTTCCCCGTCAGCAGGGTCCAGGCCAGGGGATCACACGGCCAAACCTATGCATGAGCTGTGGTACGCACTAGAATAAAAGCTCATCTAGTTTGGCAGTAGCATGGCTTTCTTGTGTGTGGTTGAGACGCCGGCCGGCCGAAGAGGACGGCTCACCAAAATGACAGCCCGTGCCTAATTGTACCCTCCTGTGCACTATGCACAGGAACATTTCGTGGTCCGCTCAATCACAGCGTGTCCTATGCATCCATGTTAAACTGGACCACCTATCCTCCTGCCACGTACTGCAGCAAGCAATGTATGCAGCAATCTACCGTACGAGTACCCTTACAAAGCTGTGTGTACTCGATATACAGTACAGGCCTGGACTTTGTCCACCCCTCCTTCACATATAGATCTCTAGAGCATTTACAACCGGACGCCTCAAACCCCCTCAAACGAACAGGCATACGGCCCAGCTAGTGACCGGTCAAAAAAAAACTGCAACTCGGACGGACGCCTCAAACCTGTCTCAAATGCCCGGGCTCACCAATAACCCTAATATCCAGGCCAAATCTGGGGCTGCCCTGACGTGACCGGGCACGTCCACCACGTCGGACCTAACAGCCCGACCCCAACAAACATTGCACCAAATCCCCCGTTCGACCTACCCGATTTCACTTACTCATCTCCCCCCTCCACGCCAGTTGTCTCCTAGCTCCTCCGCCACCACCGGCCTACTGTCGTTCTCAGCCTCAGCACCGGCACAACAACCCTCCCATCCGTGCTCTCCGCAACGGGCATCATTGCTGGCCCGGACGCCACTGTGATACGTCCGGTAACTCTCGGACTATGCCTTGCCCTTTGAGTGTTCGACACATTGTCCGACCAGGTTTTTCGGTGATTTTCTCATAGGCAGAACGATGGATTCTGATGGTTCGTCGGACGAGCAGTATGGACAGGCTGAGCTTGACGAAATGATTCAGAAAGTGTTCTTGGTTTCGTCAGATTCGGAAGAAGAAGTCGATATGATCATGCCCGTGACCATCCAATAGGAAATGGTCGGGGAGGTGGAGCACATTCTCAACTTCAAGCGCTCGATCAAAGGGAGAAGAGTTATTGACCGGGATAGTATCTCTGGAGTACGACTGCTTTACAAGGACTAATTTGGCTCCGGACCCAACTTTTCCGAACAATCCATGGTTTCCTCGCCGTTTTCGTATGCGCAACCAATGTTTTTGCGCTGTGGAGGGAGTGGAGACACACAATAACTACTTCAAGATCAAGAGGGATTGTTGCAGACAACTTCCATTCTCTGCTAAGCAGAAATGCTCGGCTGCTCTGAGGATGCTTACACTTTGTACTGCCGTCGATGTTGTTGGTGAGATGGTCCGGATGGGGGAGAGCACATGTACCACTGTGAGGTTTGCCTGCGCCCTGGTGCAGGTGTTTGGAGCAGAGTATCTGAGAGAACTAACTGTACAAGGCATAGAAAAGTTGTTGGCTATTGAAGAGGTAAGAGATTTTCTAGGTATGCTCGGTTCAATAGATTGCATGCATTGGCGATGGAAGCACAAAGGTTTGCGCGGAATGTAGCAAGGTCACACCAAATAGGTAACCATCATATTGGAAGCAGTGGCATCACATGACTTATGGATTTGATATGCTTTCTTCGAAATGCCTGGTTGTCACAATGACATCAATGTGCTTCAGTGATCTCCCGTGTTTAGAAGACTTTGCAATGGGGAATCGCCGCTATGCAAGAACAATCTCAACGTCTGGGACTACAAGTCTATAACATGGGGTACTATCTTGCTGATGGTATCTATTCTCAGTGGGCGGCGCTTGTGAATACCATATCCGAACCCCAAGGCAACAAACAAAGCCACTTTACAACAATGCAGGAAGTAGTTAGGAAGGATGTGTTGAGGGCGCTTCAAGCTTGTTGAAGAACTGTTCGTGGAGTTGCAATGACGTGGGAATCAGAGACTTTGTGACAGTTGATGACATGTTGTGTCATTTTACACAATATGGTTGTCGAGGACGAGAATGATGGGTAGCCCAAAACAATGATTTTGAAGCGCCTGGAGAACAAGTCCGCATCCGGAAGATCAAGATGCAACACAACTTACGAATTTTCTGCTGATGCATCAGAATCTTCGAGACCATCTAGTGTACATGCAACTACTCAGTGATATGTGGAGTATAAGTGGACCCACAATGAAAACCAAAAAGCTAATGTTTGAGTTGTGTACTTAAAATATTTTTTTTATGCTTGAATTATGTATTTGAGAGTATCCCGGTACCAACTTTTGTTATTTACGTGTGATATTAACATGTATGATGGACGGATTTTGCACGAATTTGAGAGTTCAACTTTAAGGTATGTGGGTGCCGGGCACGACATATAAGGGGTTGTTTGGCTCTGCCTGCGGGCGTCCGCGGACGTATATGGTGCCGGATTTGCCAAGTCCCAACGTTGGAGATGCTCTTCAAGTTGCAATCTTTGAAAATTATGGTCTACCAAAACTGCACTGAATAGTTTTTATGCAAGTCGATGCATGAGTCTCAAGTACTGACGCAAAAATGTACTGAAGGGAAAGTAGTGGCCGCACCCACTCTCGGTGCACCCACGTAAGAAAATATATCAAAACATTTTTTAAAAATCTAAAACTTCGTGGAAATGATCATCAACAAATGTTATGAGGGCTTGCAAAATTTGGTGGTCAAATAACATTCGAGAAGCGCTCTACAAAGTTTAGCAGATTTCTGCCGGGTAATCATTTGTTTGCAAAACGAAAGAGAATGACTTGTCTAATCTCCTGGTGCTACAAAAAAAGATTAATAAATGCAAGATGGATTATGGAGGATAATGGATAAATGCAAAGGCTGTCTTTGAGCATATACCTGCTGGGTACTAGTCCTTGGATCATGGTAGAGGCGCGCGCGCGCACACACACACATTATTGTTGAACAATGCAAGTAGGAGTACTAGAAGAAAGCATGCGCTTTGTTACAATAGAGATGGATGCAAATGTACCCTTTACGAGGTTTGGAGAATACTCACTTCCTTGCATCTTCAGGGCTGGAAGCCAAGTGAAACCTGGGATATCTGTAACCCAATAGAGCTGAAAAGGGGAAGTGAAACAGTAAGATTTAGGTGGACGTGGAAATTGCTGACAGTAGCAAGGGATGAAATTTGTTGGCTGTATGAGATCGAAAGCGCGACGGGGCTCCAGTGACGGTTGGCGTACGAGACGTACGAGACGCGCCCCTCGCGTCGCCCCCTGGCGACTCGGGGCGATCCGATCTTTCGCCGCCCGCCTCCCCTCATCCCCCTTCCGTCCCTCGCCGCCGCCGGAGACGGCCGCCGTCAAAGCCCGCGCGGACGCCGGGAAAGATGGCGGCGGGGATCTCGGCGCCCGGATAGATCCCGTCGGCCTGCGGGCTGGAGTATCGCATCGGTGGCCTGCGGATCCTTGGGCGGCGGCCCTATCGGCGAGGCGGCGTCGTCCGGCGGCTGGAGACGTCTGCAGGTGACGCTGGCCAGCGTACTCGGCCGCGCGGGTGGCAGGTCGCTGGTGGAGTCCGGCCATGGCGCTGTTCTCCGTTGCGTCAGATCTGGAGGTTCCCCTTTCTCCTGCTGCCTCTGTCGTCGTCCCGGTGGTTTGCGGCTGCAGGCTCCGGTGGTGGTGAGCCCTGGTGGTGTACTTTGGGTCCGGGGGAAACCTTGGCCAGTCTAGCCGGCCCGGCGGCGGCGACGCCCATGGGCGCCGCTTTCCTTCATGAAGGCGCAGCTGAGGGCCCAATCTACCCACCACGATCCCCGGTCGGGTGAAAACCTTCAATCCTTTTCGGATCTGGCGGCAGCGGCGTCTCTTGCGTCGTGACCTTCCTGGAGGTGTCGTCAGGGGCACTGGGGCTCGGTTGGGAGTGCAGAGGATCTACAGGTGGAGGGGATAGGGCTAGTGGTAGCAGGTGGTGTTCGCGAAGGAAGAGCGGCGTCGCATCTAACACGTCGATAATGGCGGGTCTTAGCGGCATGGAGCAGCGGGGTCTCGCTGCTGTGCGTGTGTTGGTGGACGAGCGCAGGATGGTGGCGTTGTCTGGCGTCGTGATGGTGTCGACGGCAGCTAGACCGGACAAGGTAGATGCAGCAGTACTTCTCTGAAGATGGATTGGGCGGCGGCCTCATACCCGGCAGGCGTCCTGGTTGAGGAGTGCGCCGGACTGGTGGGTGACCCATACCCGGCAGGCGTCCTAGATGGGAACTCAGGTCTTAGATGTTAGATTTGGCTGCGAGGTCTGTTTGGTATTAGGGCCAGACTATCAGCATCCCTTTATCAAATGGATAAGAGTAACGACAGATGTTGCCTAGACGGTGGTTTCAGACTTACTGTTGCATTTCTTTGTAAGCTCTTTTGAGAATAATTAATAAAGTGTCTGTATGCATCGCCCAGATGCAGAGGCCGGGGGTCTTCCTCCTTTAAAAAAAAAAAAGAGATCGAAAGCGCATAAGATTCCACACCTCTCTCTGTGCATGCCCAGCTCCCTGCACCACCACCACCACCAAGGCCCATACTTATTCCCTGGCCATACCAGGGGTAACAAATATCTAACAAGGAAGAAATTGGAGGTGATGATGGCCAAAAAATACGATAAGATATCATGACATAATTAGTGCTTCTGGCTCAAATCCACCAACCCCCATTCCCTGCTGAGTGAAGCGTGATAAAAGTTGTCTTTTCTCAGATAGTTTCCTATGTCTTTACAAATATAAATCCAATTTTCCTGGAAAGAAGGCACCAGAATTCTACAGGCACATTACATGTTCAGCTCTCTTACCAACACTGACGGCGACGGGGTCACGAAAAGCATCGCATGTTGCAAACGCCTTTAATCAGAACACAGGAGTCGGCATGGCATAGTGCACATCTGTAATCCATCACAGATTTATCATACAGCAAAAGGTCTCCAGTATAGCTGAAAGCAACCATAGGTTATCCTGTTTCCTTACTGAAGGAGTATTTCCTTCCTTGTACTATAAAGGATGTCTTAGGGCATCTCCAACGCCGACCCGTAAACCTCCCGCAACCGTCCGAACCATGCTGTCCAGACCACAGAAGCCATCTAACACGGTCCTGTATCGGTCCGCGGCGCGTTCCTGACGTGTTCTTCCTCAAACCGGAGACAAGCATGGGGGGCTTTGTGGGAGTTTAGACACGAGAAACATCGCTCTCTATCTCTACCCCCTGCCCCAGTCAAAAGGAAGGCGGAGCCCGCACTTTTGTAGCGTCCCGCACTGTTTCTATGCCAAAATCCCCCACTTTTCTTCTCCTATTCCCCGCCACTCTCCGCCCAATTCCCGCTCTGTTCTCCCACCCTCTCATTCCTCCCGCCGTCGACGCATGGAACCGTGGGAGAACCTATCGAAGAACCTATCAAATATGGAGCCGGTGGAGGTGCTGAAGGATCCGAGCATCACGCTCGCCCGGAAGATCAATCGGCGCTCGGAGATCAAGCAGGAGAAGAAGGCGGAGAGCTTCAAGCTGTTGATGGAGGCGACAGACAAGAAGCTCAAGCTCGAAGAGAGGAGGACCATGATTGAAGAGAGGAAGGCTGCGCTCGAGGAAAAAAGGGTGAAGATCGCCGCCAACGCGGAGGACGCCAAGATGTTGACCTTGAATGTCGACTCTTTGGATGGCGACGCAAGAATGACCAGATGTTGTAGCGGCAGAAAGATGCGTTGGTGGTGGCGGACTATAAGGACGCGGCGGAGGCAGACGCGGGGGCGGAGACCGCCTACGTGGCGGCGACGACACCTCCTTGATCGGGGAGCGGCTGGCTGGGATTGCTGGTTCAGCAGGGCATAAATGCAAGGACTGTCGGACTGATGTTCTTTAGAATTCAGACATATAAAAACTAAACATATTTGCCTTTTTTTGTTGTGATCCGACGCGCTGGACGCATCGGAGCACATTTGAATTTGAATTTGAATTTACTCACTGACATATATAGACTACGGTTGGATGGCGGCCTTCCGCATTCGTGTCCGTACTGCGGGCCGACATGGGAGAAAATTTGCCCTTAACTCCTAGATTTAACCAGTGTACTTTCAGAGAAAGAAGGATGTGTTGCCACACATCATGTAGCAATAGTGAGACCTTGTTATTTGCACATATTAAGGCAGACATTTCAAATGAAATCTCAAACTGCATTTCGACTTTCATGTACAAACGTGAACATGATTTATCCAATTTATTTAATCTAACCTATGTACTGACGAGCTGTACGATGAAAACCTAAATGAAAATAGGCCAAACAAATGGAAGGGTCATTTTGGCGAGCACATTATTTATTGTTTGCCACCATTTGCGCCCACATATGTGCTTTGCTCATCTTATTATATAATAATAATGATGTCTGCATTTTCCCCCCTCAAATATGCATAGCACGCGTATCATATATTAGTGGAGCAAAGGGTACAAGAAACACTCCACTCAGAGTGTTACAAGTTGTTACATTGGCCCATATCCACCTAAAGTACTATACTTAAGGCATCTCCGACGGCTGCCCTATAATAGGGCACAAGCCATTTTTAGGGCATCGGAGGGCAAAAAACGCCCTCCAACAACTACCCAACAACAAAAACGGCTTTGCGTGCAGCAAATTTGTAGCTCACAGCCGGCTGTCGCAAACCACTCCTAACCACGCAGCCTCACCCCCACCCCCCGCAAACCAGATCTGCCGCAGCCTGGCAACACCCCGCCACCACTCGGATCCACTTCCCCGCCGCGCCCGACTGCCGCCGGTTGAAGGAATCCGCCCAAATCGGCTGAAAGCCACCGCCGAAGTTTCCTCCTCGCCATCGCATCCTCTCTGGTCGGCCGCTGCCGGTTCTTTTCGGGGCCGTCACCTCCCCAGATCCGCCCGCTTCGTCACCGGCCAGCCACTTCGCCATCGCCGCCGCATACGTGGCTCCAACGCACAAGAACTCCGCCGACTACAACGGGGTGCGTCGGCAGCCTTCCGACAACTACGACGTGGAGTTCCAGCACGCCGGCCGCCGGTATTGGCTTGGCACTTTCACTTCGGCTATCATCGCCGCCCGCGCATACAATGTCGCCCTATGGAGGCTCGGGTTCCCCCGGTCGAAGCTCAATTTCCCGGAAAACTAAACTCGGGAGGATGCGGAGCTCACCGGCGCAACGGTGACGATTGAGCCAAGCCCGATCCGGCCTCCTCACATCGTTATCGATGAGCGCGACAATATTCATGAGAGCGACGAAGAATCCATGTCGGCGTTTGCTCGAGCACATCCGGAGTATGTGCAAGCCGAGAGAGAATACTACTGGAAGAAAGAGGTCGAGAAGCGCAATAACGACACTGAGGCAGGACCATCATCGTCATAGAGCAACAAGAGGAAGAATAGAGGAGGCGACAAAGTGGTCGATGTTGACAGTGACTCCGATTCCACCAACCGAGACAACTTGTAGTTTAGTTTTGTAGTTTAAGTTGTTTATTCAATAAGTTTCATGTAGTACTTTAACTATGTTTGCATTTTGGTCGAATGTTGTTTGAAATATGAGTTATGGTCGAAGTAGTTCACATAGAAGATGAATTGGTTGATCTGGGTGCCCTATTTTAGGTCTGCTGTTGGAGATGACGACCTCTCATGCCCTAAAAAACTAGTTTTTTTGTCCAAATTTTTTTACTCCACGAAATTTTTTGTGCCCTAAAATAGGGCAGCTGTTCGAGATACTCTCACACATTATCCATGGATGCATCTCCGCAAAGAAAATTCTGTACATCGGCTGGGCGAGAAAATTCTGTACTTGGGTCACAGCACAAGTTTCCCTTGGTATGTCTGGCTAGTTCACACGGTCAGCAGCATCCCTTTTTGCCTCTTCATCCATCCTACTGGTTGAACAGAATCTGAGACCTCCGCCTTCCAATTTTATAACGAATCACGTCAAACACTTTGTCTGAACCATCCATCCATCCATATCCATCTCCCAAATATGGAACCGTTATTAATCCGTCCTCCGCCGGCCGGAGCTTCTGAAAGATCCATTGTACAGGGGTACCAACGATCGGCCGATCCTTCCCCTTGCGCCGATGCAATGCCAAGGACAGCATGATAACAATCTGCTCAAACAACAATGGTGTGAGAGTGATATTGCAGACAAAGATGTATGCATGTATTGTGGACTTTGTGAGCAAGGAAAAAAAGCTAGCTAACCTGTCAAGATCAAGAACAGGATTCTCCGAAACTAACTTGGGGGGGGGGGGGGGGGTGCTCCTGGCTGCTGCCCTCTCGGTCCCCTAAGGCCCACACTGGCACTCCGGTTTTATCCGAAACTACCTGGAACACTTCCGTTGTTCGAATCTTTATGTCTCGACCATTTCGAGACTCATCGTCATGTCCGTGATCTCATCCGGGACTCCGAACAACCTTCGGTCATCAAATCACATAAACTCATAATACAAATCGTCATCGAATGTTAAGCATGCGGACCTTACGGGTTCGAGAACTATCTATGTAGACATGACCGAGACACATCTCCGGTCAATAACCAATAGCGGAACCTGGATGCTCATATTGGCTCCTACATATTCTACGAAGATCTTTATCGGTCAAACCGCATAACAACATACGTTGTTTCCTTTGTCACCGGTATGTTACTTCCCGAGATTCGATCATCGGTATCATCATACCTAGTTCAATCTCGTTACTGGCAAGTCTCTTTACTCGTTCCGTAATGCATCGAGTTGTAACTAACTCATTAGTCACATTGATTGCAAGGCTTTTAGTGATGTGCATTACCGAGAGGGCCCAGAGATACCTCTCTGACAATCGGAGTGACAAATCCTAATCTCGATTTATGCCAACTCAACAAACATCATCGGAGACACCTGTAGAGCATCTTTATAATCACCCAGTTACGTTGTGACGTTTGATAGCACACTAAGTGTTCCTCCGGTATTCGGGAGTTGCATAATCTCATAGTCATAGGAACATGTATAAGTCATGAAGAAAGCAATAGCAATAAACTAAATGATCATAGTGCTAAGCTAATGGATGGGTCTTATCTATCACATCATTCTCTAATGATGTGACCCCGTTCACCAAATGATAACACATGTCTATGGCTAGGAAACTTAACTATCTTTGATTAACGAGCTAGTCTAGTAGAGGCATACTAGGGACACTCTGTTTGTCTATGTATTCACACATGTACTAAGTTTCCAGTTAATACAATTATAGCATGAATAATAAACATTTACCATGATATAAGGAAATATAAATAACAACTTTATTATCACCTCTAGGGCATATTTCCTTCACGCGCCACCTCCGGGGAGCGGCCGTACTGCGCTGTTTGTTTTCTTTGCAGGGAAGAGGCCGCCCGTCCACCGACCAATCTCGCACGCTGCGGCTTTTTCCGGGGCGCTGGACGGAAATACCCCTGCATTACACGATTCGTAAATTGCTCCAGGGCTCCGGGTGAGCCGAGTCAGCCCCCAACAGAATGTGGGCCCATGAACAATTTTTGTAATTATAATGAGCAGTACATTTTCAAAAACAAAAAAAGTTGTGTTGAAGAGTAGTAGCCGATAGTTTTCATGGAAAATATTAAATCTGCTTTCGCCGAGATGAGCGCAATATATTGATATGCTTAGCAAATGTCCAACCTAAAAATACAAGGATTGAGTAGACGATTTGAGGATCAAACCTCATCTCCTCCACACAAAAAATAGTTCATTTTTCATGTAATAGGTTAGTAGAACAATTTGGTACGTGAGTTGCACATTTTCGTCCGAGTGATGAGAACATGCACACAAGCGCATTCAATGGAGGAAAAAGAATGATGTGACTGTGGTCAATGCATAAACGAATGCAACATGAAAAATCGGGAACCAAATAAGTGAAGGAAATATGCCCTAGAGGCAGTAATAAAGTTATTATTTATTTCCTTATTTCATGATAAATGTTTACTATTCATGCTATAATTGTATTAATCGAAAACTTGATACATGTGTGAATACGTAGACAAAAAGAGGGTCACTAGTATGCCTCTACTTGACTAGCTCGTTGAATCAAAGATGGTTAAGTTTCGTAGCCATAGACATGAGTTGTCATTTGATTAACGGGATCACATCATTAGAGAATGATGTGATTGACTTGACCCATTCCGTTAGCTTAGCACTTGATCGTTTAGTATGTTGCTATTGCTTTCTTTATGACTTATACATGTTCCTATGACTATGAGATTATGCTACTCCCGTTTACCGGAGGAACACTTTGTGTGCTACCAAACGTCACAACGTAACTGGGTGATTATAAAGGTGCTCTACAGGTGTGAAAGGATTGATACAGCTGACTAGAGGGCGGGTGAATAGGCAACTAACAATTTTTAGCCTTTCTTTACCAATTTAAACTTTGCAACAAAGTAGGTTGTCTAGATATGCAACTAGGTGAGTGCTACCTCTTGAGCACTGCGTTGGATTTCCCCGAAGAGGAAAGGATGATGCAGCAAAGTAGCATAAGTATTTCCCTCAGTTTTTGAGAACCAAGGTATCAATCCAGTAGGAGGCTACGCTCGAGTCCCTCGTACCTACACAAAAACAATAGCTCAACGCAACCAACGCGATTAGGGGTTGTCAATCCCTTCACGGTCACTTACGGGAGTGAGATCTGATAGAGATGATAGATAATATTTTTGGTATTTTTGATATAGAGATGCAAAGTGAAAAGTAAAAGGCAAAGTAAAAAGCAAGCAAGATTAAAGTGATGGAGATTGATATGATGAGAATAGACCCGGGGGCCATAGGTTTTACTAGTGGCTTCTCTCAAGAGCATAAGTATTCTACGGTGGGTGAACAAATTACTGTTGAGCAATTGACAGAACTGAGCATAGTTATGAGAATATCTAGGTATGATCATGTTTATAGGCATCACGTTCGAGACAAGTAGACCAACTCCTGCCTGCATCTACTACTATTACTCCACTCATCGACCGCTATCCAGCATGCATCTAGAGTATTAAGTTAAAAACAGAGTAACGCCTTAAGCAAGATGACATGATGTAGAGGGATAGTTTCATGCAATATGATAAAAAGCCCATCTTGTTATCCTCGATGGCAACAATACAATACGTGCCTTGCCGCCCCTTTTGTCATTGGGTAAGGACACCGCAAGATTGAACCCAAAGCTAAGCACTTCTCCCATTGCACGAAAGACCAATCTAGTAGGACAAACCAAATTGATAATTCGAAAAGACTTGCAAAGATAACCAATCATACATAAAAGAATTCAGAGAAGATTCAAATATTATTCATAGATAGACTTGATCATAAACCCACAATTCATCGATCTCGACAAACACACCGCAAAAAGAAGATTACATCGAATAGATCTCCACGAGAGAGAGGGAGAACATTGTATTGAGATCCAAAAAGAGAGAGGAAGCCATCTAGCTAATAACTATGGACCCGTAGGTCTGAGGTGAACTACTCACACTTCATTGGAGGGGCTAGGATGATGTAGAAGCCCTCCATGATGATGGCCCTCTCCGGCGGAGCTTTGAAACAGGCCCCAAGATGGGATCTCGTGGGTATAGAAGGTTTTGGTGGTGGAATTAGGTTTTTTTGCTCCGTATCTGATCGTTTGGGGGTACGTAGGTATATATAGGAGGAAGAAGTACATCGATGGAGCTCCGCGGGGACACGAGGCAGGGGCCGCGCCCTCCACCCTCGTGACCGCCTCGTGGCTTTCTTGACGGAGGGTCCAAGTCTCCTGAGTCTTATCTGTTGAGAAAATCACGTTCCCGAAGGTTTCATTCCGTTTGGACTCCGTTTGATATTCTGTTTCTCCGAAACTCTAAAATAGGCAAAAAACAGCAATTCTGGGCTGGGCCTCCGGTTAATAGGTTAGTCCCAAAAATAATATAAAAGTGGAAAATAAAGCCCAATATAGTCCAAAACAGTAGATAATATAGCATGGAGCAATAAAAAATTATAGATACGTTGGAGACGTATCAGGCATCCCCAAGCTTAATTCCTGCTCGTCCTCGAGTAGGTAAATGATAAAAAGAGAATTTTTGATGCGGAGTGCTACTTCGCATAATTTCAATGAAAATCTTCTTAATTGTGGTATGAATATTCAGATACAAAAGATTCAAGACAAAAGTTCATATTGACATAAAAATAATAATACTTCAAGCATACTAACAAAGCAATTATGTCTTCTCAAAATAACATGGCCAAAGAAAGTTATCCCTACAAAATCATATAGTCTGGCTATGCTCCATCTTCACCACACAAAGTATTTAAATCATGCACAACCCCGATGACAAGCCAAGCAATTGTTTCATACTTTAACATTTTCAAAACTTTTTCAATCTTCACGCAATACATGAGCGTGAGCCATGGATATAGCACTATATATGGAATAGAATGGTGGTTGTGGAGAAGACAAAAAAAGGGGAAGATAGTCTCACATCAACTAGGCGTATGAACGGGCTATGGAGATGCCCATCAATAGATATCAATGTGAGTGAGTAGGGATTGCCATGCAACGGATGCACTAGAGCTATAAGTATGTGAAAGCTCAACAAAAGAAACTAAGTGGGTGTGCATCCAACTCGCTTGCTCACGAAGACCTAGGGCATTTGAGGAAGCCCATCATTGGAATATACAAGCCAAGTTCTATAATGAAAAATTCCCACTAGTAAATGAAAGTGATAACATAGGAGACTCTCTATCATGAAGATCATGATGCTACTTTGAAGCACAAGTGTGGTAAAAGGATAGTAACATTGTCCCTTCTCTCTTTTTCTCTCATTTTTTATTTGGGCCTTTTTTATGGCCTCTTTTTTCATCCGGAGTCTCATCCCGACTTGTGGGGGAATCATAGTCTCCATCATCCTTTCCTCACTTGGGACAATGCTCTAAAAATGATGATCATCACACTTTTATTTTTCTTACAACTCAACAATTACAACTCAAAACTTAGAACAAAATATGACTCTATGTGAATGCCTCCGGCGGTGTACCGGGATATGCAATGATTCAAGAGTGACATGTATGAAAGAATTATGAATGGTGGCTTTGCCACAAATATGATGTCAACTACATGATCATGCTAGCAATATGACAATGATGGAGCGTGCCATAATAAACGGAACGGTGGAAAGTTGCATGGCAATATATCTCGGAATGGCTATGGAAATGCCATGATAGGTAGGTATGGTGGCTGTTTTGAGGAAGGTATATGGTGGGTGTATGATACCGGCGAAAAGTGCGCGGTATTAGAGAGGCTAGCAATGGTGGAAGGAAGGAAAAAATGCGTATAATCCATGGACTCAACATTAGTCATAAAGAACTCATATACTTATTGCAAAAATATAGAAGTTATCAAAGCAAAGTATTACACGCATGCTCCTAGGCGGATAGATTGGTAGGAAAAGACCATCGCTTGTCCCCGGCCGCCACTCATAAGGAAGACAATCAATAAATAAATCATGCTCCGACTTCATCACATAACGGTTCACCATACGTGCATGCTACGGGAATCACAAACTTTAACGCAAGTATTCTTCAAATTCACAACTACTCCACTAGCATGAATCTAATATCACCATCCTCATATCTCAAAACAATATCAAGTATCAATCTTTTCTTAGTATTCAACGCACTCAAAAGAAAGTTTTACAAATCTTGAATACCAAGCTTATTATTATTATTAAGAAAATTACCATGCTATTAAAGACTCTCAAAATAATCTAAGTGAAGCATGAGAGATCAATATTTTCTTTAAAACAAATCCACCACCATGCTCTAAAAGATATAAGTGAAGCACATAGAGCAAAACTATAAAGCTCAAAAGATGTAAGTGAAGCACATAGAGTATTCTATCAAATTCCAATTCATGTATGGCTCTCTCAAAATGTGTGTACAGCAAGGATGATTGTGGCACACTAACAAAAACACACACAAATAATACATGACACTCCAAGCAAAACACATATCATGTGGTGAATAAAAATATAGCTCCAAGTAAAATTACCGATGGAAGTAGACGAAAGAGGGGATGCCTTCCAGGGCATCCCTAAGCTTTGAATTTTTGGTGTCCTTGGATTATCTTGGGGGTACCATTGTCATCCCCAAGCTTAGGCTCTTGCCACTCCTTGTTCCATAATCCATCAATAGATTTCACCCAAAACTTGAAAACTTCACAACACAAAACTCAACAGAAATCTCATGAGCACCGTTAGCGAAAGAAAACAAAAGACCACTTCAAGTTATTTATATTGGTGTTAAACCTACTGTATTCCAACTTCTCTATGGATTATAAACTATTTTACTAGCCATAGATTCATCAAAATAAGCAAACAACACACGAAAAACAGAATCTGTCAAAAACAGAACAGTCAGTAGTAATCTGTAACTAACGCAAACTTCTGGAACTCCAAAAGATCTACCAAAGTAGGACGACCTATACAATTTTTTTATTGATCAGAAGCAATTGGAATCGGTATTTTATCATGTTCTGGTGATTTTTAACAATTGTTTTCGTGAACAGAAAGATTCTGGAAATTACAGCAATTTCAAATAACTATCATCCAAGAAGATCCTATAGGTCTAACTTGGCACAAACACTAATTTAAACACAAACCACATCTAAACAGAAGGTAGATGGATTATTTATTCCTAAATAGAAGCAACAACAAAAAAACTAAAATAAAATTAGGTTGCCTCCCAACAAGCGATATCGTTTAACGCCCCTAGCTAGGCATAAAAGCAAGGATAGATCTAGGTATTGCCATCTTTGGTAGGCAATTCTTCATTGAGGCATCTATCTTCCTTAGAAATTTCCTTCTTTCTAATAATTATCAAACTTTTAGGCACAAGATCGAAAAATTCATTAGTAGCAAATGGTTCCCTAATGATAGCAAAAAGATCGGGATGAATACTTATAGATTTAAGATCCACGGTTCCCTTACTAGAGGATTCACCCGTATTTTTAGGAACATACATAAGCTTGGCAATTTTAGTAGGAGGACTTGGAGTATTCTTTACGGAAGAAAAAGCGGTTCCCAAGTTTGTAATGATACCCTCAAGTTTATCGATTCTAGTGGAATCTAGAATTATTTTCTCATTAACTATGGGTTCCTTTTCCTTAATATTTTTCAAAGTCATTCCTGTTGGAAATATGCCCTAGAGGCAATAATAAATAGGTTATTATTATATCTCCTTGTTCATGATAATCGTTTATTATCCATGCTAGAATTGTATTGATAGGAAACTCAGATACATGTGTGGATACATAGGCAACACCATGTCCCTAGTAAGCCTCTAGTTGACTAGCTCGTTGATCAATAGATGGTTACGGTTTCCTGACCATGGACATTGGATGTCATTGTTAACGGGATCACATCATTAGAAGAATGATGTGATGGACAAGACCCAATCCTAAGCCTAGCACAAGATCATGTAGTTCGTATGCTAAAGCTTTTCTAATGTCAAGTATCGTTTCCTTAGACCATGAGATTGTGCAACTCCCGGATACCGTAGGAGTGCTTTGGGTGTGCCAAACATCACAACGTAACTGGGTGACTATAAAGGTTCACTACAGGTATCTCCGAAAGTGTCTGTTGGGTTGGCACGAATCGAGACTGGGATTTGTCACTCCGTGTGACGAAGAGGTATCTCTGGGCCCACTCGGTAGTACATCATCATAATGTGCACAATGTGATCAAGGAGTTGATTACGGGATGATGTGTTGCGGAACGAGTAAAAGAGACTTGCCGGTAACGAGATTGAACAAGGAATCGGGATACCGACGATCGAATCTCGGGCAAGTATCGTACCGATAGACAAAGGGAATTGTATACGGGATTGATTAAGTCCTTGACATCGTGGTTCATCCGATGAGATCATCGTGGAACATGTGGGAGCCAACATGGGTATCTAGACCCCGCTGTTGGTTATTGACCGGAGAACGTCTCGGTCATGTCTGCATGTCTCCCGAACCCGTAGGGTCTACACACTTAAGGTTCGATGACGCTAGGGTTATTAAGGAAGTTCGTATGTGGTTACCGAATGTTGTTCGGAGTCCCGGATGAGATCCCGGACGTCACGAGGAGTTCCGGAATGGTCCGGAGGTAAAGATTTATATATGGGAAGTCCTGTTTTGGTCACCGAAAGGGTTTCGGATTTTATCGGTAACGTACCGGGACCACCAGGAGGGTCCCGGGGGTCCACCAAGTGGGACCACCGGCCCCGGAGGGCTGCATGGGCCACATGTGGGAGGGGACCAGCCCCAGGTGGGCTGGTGCGCCCCCCCACAAGGGCCCAAGGCGCCTAGGGTTTGGGGGGACCCTAGAAGGGGGCGCCCCCCCTTGCCTTGGGGGGCAAGCCACCCCCTCCTGGCCGCCGCCCCTCCTCAGATGGGATCTGAGGGGGCCGGCCCCCCTCTCCCTTGCCCCTATATATATGAAGGGGGTGGGAGGGCAACCGCACCAATGTGCTGGCGCAGCCGTCCCCCTCTCCCAAGTTCTTCTCCTCTCCCGCGGTGCTTGGCGAAGCCGTGCAGGATTGCCACGCTCCTCCATCATCACCACGCCGTTGTGCTGCTGCTGGATGGAGTCTTCCTCAACCTGTCCCTCTCCCCATGCTGGATCAAGGCATGGGAGACGTCACCGGGCTGTACGTGTGTTGAACGCGGAGGTGCTGTCCGTTCGGCACTAGGATCATCGGTGATTTGGATCACAACGAGTACGACTCCATCAACCCCGTTCACTTGAACGCTTCCGCTTAGCGATCTACAAGGGTATGTAGATGCACTCTTCTTCCCCTCGTTGCTGGTTTCTCCATAGATAGATCTTGGTGACACGTAGGAAAATTTTGAATTTCTGCTACGTTCCCCGACAGTGGCATCATGAGCTAGGTCTATTGCGTAGATTCTTTGCACGAGTAGAACACAAAGTAGTTGTGGGCGTTGATTTTGTTCAATATGCTTACCGTTACTAGTCAATCTTGATTCGGCGGCAATGTGGGATGAAGCGGCCCGGACCGACCTTACACGTACACTTACGTGAGACAGGTTCCACCGACTGACATGCACTAGTTGCATAAGGTGGCTAGCGGGTGCCAGTCTCTCCCACTTTAATCGGACCGGATTCGATGAAAAGGGTCCTTATGAAGGGTAAATAGCAATTGACATATCACGTTGTGGTTTTGCGTAGGTAAGAAACGTTCTTGCTAGAAACCCATAGCAGCCACGTAAAACATGCAAACAACAATTAGAGGACGTCTAACTTGTTTTTGCAGGGTATGCTATGTGATGTGATATGGCCAGAAGGATGTGATGAATGATATATGTGATGTATGAGATGATAATGTTCTTGTAATAGGAATCACGACTTGCATGTCGATGAGTATGACAACCGGCAGGAGCCATAGGAGTTGTCTTAATTTATTTATGACCTGCGTGTCAACATAAACGTCATGTAATTACTTTACTTTATTGCTAAAGCGTTAGCCATAGTAGTAGAAGTAATAGTTGACGTGACAACTTCATGAAGACATGATGATGGAGATCATGATGATGGAGATCATGGTGTCATGCCGGTGACGACGATGATCATGGAGCCCCGAAGATGGAGATCAAAAGGAGCAAAGTGATGATGGCCATATCATGTCACTATTTGATTGCATGTGATGTTTATCATGTTTTTGCATCTTATTTGCTTAGAACGACGGTAGTAAATAAGATGATCCCTCATTAAAATTTCAAGAAAGTGTTTTCCCTAACTGTGCACCGTTGCGAAGGTTCGTCATTTCGAAGCACCACGTGATGATCGGGTGTGATAGATTCTTTCGTTCGAATACAACGGGTGTTGACGAGCCTAGCATGTACAGACATGGCCTCGGAACACACGCAAACACTTAGGTTGACTTGACGAGCCTAGCATGTACAGACATGGCCTCGGAACACAAGAGACCGAAAGGTCGAGCATGAGTCGTATGGTAGATACGATCAACATGAAGATGTTCACCGATGATAACTAGTCCGTCTCACGTGATGATCAGACACGGCCTAGTTGACTCGGATCATGTAATCACTTAGATGACTAGAGGGATGTCTATCTGAGTGGGAGTTCATAAGATGAACTTATTTATCCTGAACATAGTCAAAAGGTTTTTGCAAATTATGTCGTAGCTCGCGCTTTAGTTCTACTGTTATAGATATGTTCCTAGAGAAAATATAGTTGAAAGTTGATAGTAGCAATTATGCGGACAGTAGAAGGCTTGTGTCCTTAATGCACCGCTCGGTGTGCTGGACCTCGAACGTGGTTTGTGGATGTTGCGAACATCTGACATACACGTTTTGATGACTACATGATAGTTCGGTAATGTTAAATGGTTTAGAATTGAGGCACCAAAGACATTTTTTGAAATGTCGCGGAACATATGAGATGTTTCGAGGGCTGAAATTGGGATTTCAGGCTCGTGCCCACGTCAAGAGGTATAAGACCTCCGACGATTTTCTTAGCCTGCAAACTAAGGGAGAAAAGCTCAATCGTTGAGCTTGTGCTCAGATTGTCTGAGTACAACAATCACTTGAATCGAGTGGGAGTTGATCTTCCAGACAAGATAGTGATGTTTCTCCAAAGTCATTGCCACCAAGCTGCTAGAGCTTCGTAATGAACTATAACATATCAGGGATAGATATGATGATCCTTGAAATATTCGCGATGTTTGACACCGCGAAAGTAGAAATCAAGAAGGAGCATCAATTGTTGATGGTTAGTGAAACCACTAGTTTCAAGAAGGGCAAGGGCAAGAAGGGATACTTCATGAAACGACAAATCAGCTGCTGCTCTAGTGGAGAAACCCAAGGTTGAACCCAAACCCAAGACTGAGTGCTTCTGTAATAAGGGGAACAACCACTGGAGCAGAATTACCCTGGATACTTGGTAGATGAGAAGGCTGTCGATAGAAGTATATTGGATATACATTATGTGAATATGTACTTTACTAGTACTCCTAGTAGCATCAGGGTATTAGATACCGGTTCAGTTGCTAAGTGTTAGTAACTCGAAATAAAAGCTACGGAATAAACGGAGACTAGCTAAAGGTGAGCTGACGAGATGTGTTGGAAGTGTTTACAAGGTTGATGTGATCAAGCATCGCACGCTCCCTCTACCATCGAGATTGGTGTTAAACCTAAATAATTGTTACTTGGTGTTTGCGTTGAGCATAGACATGATTGGATTATGTCTATCACAATACGGTTATTCATTTAAGGAGAATAATGGTTACTCTATTTATTTGAATAATACCTTCAATGGTCTTGCACCTAAAATGAATGGTTTATTGAATCTCAATCATAGTGATACACATGTTCATGCCAAAAGATATAAGATAGTAATGATAGTACCACCAACTTGTGGCACTGCCATGTAAGTCATATTGGTATAAAACGCATGAAGAAGCTCCATGTTGATGGATCTTTGGACTCACTCATTTCTGAAAAAATTGAGACATGTGAACCGTGTCTATTGGTATGTACGCATGAAGAAACTCCATGCAGATGGACCGTTTGGACTCACTTGATTTTGAATCGCTTGTGACATGCAAATCATACCACATGGGCAAGATGACTGAAAGCTTCGGTTTCAGTAAAATGGAACAAGAAAGCAACTTGTTGGAAGTAACACATTTTGATGTGTGCGGTCCAATGAGCGCTGAGGCACGCAGTGGATATCATTGTGTTCTTACTTCACAGATGATTTGAGTAGATACTGAGTATATTTACTTGATGAAACACAAGTCTGAATTATTGAATGGTTCAAGTAATTTCAGAATGAAGTTTGAAGATCTTTGTGATAAGAGGATAAAATGTCTATGATATGATCATAGAAATGAATATCTGAGTTACGAGTTTGGCACTATGGAAATTGTTTCACAACTAATACCGCCTGGAACACCATAGTGTGATGGTGTGTCCAAACATCATAGTTGCACCCTATTGGATATGGTGCGTACCATGATGTCTCTTATTGAATTACCACTATCGTTCATGGGTTAGGCATTGGAGACAACCGCACTCACTTTAAATAGGGCACCACGTAATTCCGATGAGATGACACCGTATGAACTATGGTTTAGAGAAACCTAATCTGTCATTTCTTAAAAGTTTGGGGCTGCGACGCTTATATGAAAAAGTTTCAGGCTGATAAGCTCGAACCCAAAGCGGACAACTGCATCTTCATAGGACACCCAAAACAGTTGGGTATACCTCCTGTCTCAGATCCGAAAGCAATAGGGATTGTTTCTCAAATCGGGTCCTTTCTCGAGGAAGAGTTTCTCTCGAAAGAATTGAGTGGGAGGATGGTGGAGACTTGATGAGGTTATTGAACCGTCACTTCAACTAGTGTGTAGCAGGGCACAGGAGTTGTTCCTATGGCACCTACACCAATTGAAGTGGAAGCTTATGATAGTGATCATGAGACTTCGAATCAAGTCACTCCCAAACCTCGTAGGATGACAAGGATGCGTACTACTTCAGAGTGGTACGTATTTCTGTCTTGGAAGTCATGTTGCTAGACAACAATGAACCTACGAGCTATGGAGAAGCGATGGTGGGCCCGGATTCCGATGAATGGCTCGAGGCCATAAAAATCCGAGAGAGGATCCATGAATGAAAACAAAGTGTAGACTTTGGCAGAACGGCTCGATGGTCGTAAGGCTGTTGAGTACAGATGGATTTTAAAAGGAAGACGGACAATGATGGTTAATGCCACCATTAAGAAAGCTCGACTTGTCATTAAGATGTTTTCCGACAAGTTCAAGGAGTTGACTGCGATGAGACTTTCTCACTCGTAGCGATGCTAAGAGTCTGTTGGAATTATGTTAGCGATTACTGCATTATTTATGAAATTGTGCAGATAGGATGTCAAAACATTGTTTCCTCGACGATTTTCTTGAGGAAAGGTTGTATGTGATACAACCAGAAGATTTTTGTCAATCCTGAAAGATGCTAACAAGTATGCAAAGCTCCAGCAATCCTTCTAAGGACTGGAGTAAGCATCTCGGAGTTGGAATGTACGCTTTGATGAGATGATCAAAGATTTGGGTTTATACAAAGTTTATGAGAAACTTGTATTTCCAAAGAAGTGAGTGGGAGCACTATAGAATTTCTGATGAGTATATGTTGTTGACATATTGTTGATCAGAAATGATGTAGAATTTCTGGAAAGCATATAGGGTTATTTGAAAAGTGTTTTCAATGGAAAAATTGGATTAAGCTACTTAAACATTGAGCATCAAGATCTATAAGGATAGATCAAAATCGCTTAATAGTACTTTCAAACGAACACATACCATGACAAGGTTTCGAAGGAGTTCAAAATAGATCAGCAAAGAAGGAGTTCTCGGCTGTGTTACAAGGTGTGAGTATTGAGCAAGACTCAAGACATGACCACGGCAGAATAGAGAGAAAGGACGAAGGTCGTCCCCTATGCTTTAGTCGTAGGCTCTAAAGTATGCTATGTTGTGTACCGCACCTGAAGTGTGCCAAACCATGAGTCAGTCAAGGGGTACAAGTGTGATCTAGAAATGGATCATAGGACAACGATCAAGGTTATCCTTAGTAACTAGTGGACTAAGGAATTTTCTCGATTATGGAGGTGGAAAAAGAGTTCGTCGTAAAGGGTTACGCCGATGCAAACTTTGACACTAATCCAGATTATTCTGAGTAGTAAAATTGGATTCGTATAGTAGAACAGTTATTTGGCATAGCACCAAATAGAGCGTGGTAACTGCATTTAGGAGATGACATAGATATTTGTAAAGCACACACGGATCTGAAAGGTTCAGACCCGTTGACTATAACATCTCTCACATGAATAACATGATCAAACCCAGAACTCTGTGAGTGTTAATCACATGGCGATGTGAACTAGATTATTGACTCTAGTGCAAGTGGGAGACTGTTGGAAATATGCCCTAGAGGCAATAATAAATAGGTTATTATTATATTTCCTTGTTCATGATAATCGTTTATTATCCATGCTAGAATTGTATTGATAGGAAACTCAGATACATGTGTGGATACATAGGCAACACCATGTCCCTAGTAAGCCTCTAGTTGACTAGCTCGTTGATCAATAGATGGTTACGGTTTCCTGACCATGGACATTGGATGTCATTGATAACGGGATCACATCATTAGAAGAATGATGTGATGGACAAGACCCAATCCTAAGCCTAGCACAAGATCATGTAGTTCGTATGCTAAAGCTTTTCTAATGTCAAGTATCGTTTCCTTAGACCATGAGATTGTGCAACTCCCGGATACCGTAGGAGTGCTTTGGGTGTGCCAAACATCACAACGTAACTGGGTGACTATAAAGGTTCACTACAGGTATCTCCGAAAGTGTCTGTTGGGTTGGCACGAATCGAGACTGGGATTTGTCACTCCGTGTGACGGAGAGGTATCTCTGGGCCCACTCGGTAGTACATCATCATAATGTGCACAATGTGATCAAGGAGTTGATTACGGGATGATGTGTTGCGGAACGAGTAAAAGAGACTTGCCGGTAACGAGATTGAACAAGGTATCGGGATACCGACGATCGAATCTCGGGCAAGTATCGTACCGATAGACAAAGGGAATTATATACGGGATTGATTAAGTCCTTGACATCGTGGTTCATCCGATGAGATCATCGTGGAACATGTGGGAGCCAACATGGGTATCCAGACCCCGCTGTTGGTTATTGACCGGAGAACGTGTCGGTCATGTCTGCATGTCTCCCGAATCCGTAGGGTCTACACACTTAAGGTTTGATGACGCTAGGGTTATTAAGGAAGTTCGTATGTGGTTACCGAATGTTGTTCGGAGTCCCGGATGAGATCCCGGACGTCACGAGGAGTTCCGGAATGGTCCGGAGGTAAAGTTTTATATATGGGAAGTCCTGTTTTGGTCACCGAAAGGGTTTCGGGTTTTATCGGTAACGTACCGGGACCACCAGGAGGGTCCCGGGGGTCCACCAAGTGGGACCACCGGCCCCGGAGGGCTGCATGGGCCACATGTGGGAGGGGACCAGCCCCAGGTGGGCTGGTGCGCCCCCCCACAAGGGCCCAAGGCGCCTAGGGTTTGGGGGAACCCTAGAAGGGGGCGCCCCCCTTGCCTTGGGGGGCAAGCCACCCCCTCCTGGCCGCCGCCCCTCCTCAGATGGGATCTGAGGGGGCCGGCCCCCCTCTCCCTTGCCCCTATATATATGAAGGGGGTGTGAGGGAAACCGCACCAATGTGCTAGCGCAGCCCTCCCCCTCTCCCAAGTTCTTCTCCTCTCCCGCGGTGCTTGGCGAAGCCCTGCAGGATTGCCACGCTCCTCCATCATCACCACGCCGTTGTGCTGCTGCTGGATGGAGTCTTCCTCAACCTGTCCCTCTCCCCATGCTGGATCAAGGCATGGGAGACGTCACCGGGCTGTACGTGTGTTGAACGCGGAGGTGCTGTCCGTTCGGCACTAGGATCATCGGTGATTTGGATCACGACGAGTACGACTCCATCAACCCCGTTCACTTGAACGCTTCCGCTTAGCGATCTACAAGGGTATGTAGATGCACTCTTCTTCCCCTCGTTGCTGGTTTCTCCATAGATAGATCTTGGTGACACGTAGGAAATTTTTGAATTTCTGCTACGTTCCCCGACAATTCCTACCATAGATCCATATTGGGTAATTTTATTGTGGATCTTTTTATCTAGATTCTCAATTGATTCAATGGTAGCAACTTTATTTTCAATAATTTCAAGTCTTTGCATAACATGCTCCAAAGTTAACATAGTTCCCTAAACCAAAAGAGGTGGCGAGCCAAATAAATCTATCACAGCATTATAAAAAATCAAAAGTATGGCTACCCAAGAAATTCCCTCCGGTAATGGTGTCAAGGATATATCTATACCAAGGACTAGCACCTACATAATAATTGCGAAGAAGAACTGAAGTAGATTGCTTCCTGGTAGATCTGTTTCGAGCATTGCAAATTCTATACCTAGCGTCTTTCAGATTTTCTCCCTCCCTTTGTTTAAAATTTAAGACTTCATTCTCGGGAGATAACGGAGAAGATATAATACTAGCCATGACGACAAGGCGAGCGAGAAAAAGGCAAACGAAAAGGAGAGGGCGATTAAAACGGCAAGGGTGAAGTGTGGGAGAGGAAAATGAGAGGCAAATGACAACTAATGTAATGGGAGAGATAGGGATTGTGATGGGTACTTGGTATGTTGACTTTCGCGCAGACTCCCCGGCAACGGCGCCAGAAATTCTTCTTGCTACCTATTGAGCACCGCGTTGGATTTCCCCGACGAGGAAATGATGATGCAGCAAAGTAGCGTAAGTATTTCCCTCAATTTTTGAGAACCAAGGTATCAATCCAGTAGGAGGCTACGCTCGAGTCCCTCGTACCTACACAAAAACAATAGCTCAATGCAACCAACGCGATTAGGGGTTGTCAATCCCTTCACGGTCACTTATGGGAGTGAGATCTGATAGAGATGATAGATAATATTTTTGGTATTTTTGATATAGAGATGCAAAATGAAAAGTAAAAAGCAAGCAAGATTAAAGTGATGGAGATTGATATGATGAGAATAGACCCGGGGGCCATAGGTTTAACTAGTGGCTTCTCTCAAGAGCATAAGTATTCTACGGTGGGTGAACAAATTACTGTTGAGCAATTGACAGAATTGAGCATAGTTATGAGAATATCTAGGTATGATCATGTATATAGGCATCATGTCCGAGGCAAGTAGACCGACTTCTCCCTGCATCTACTACTATTACTCCACTCATCGACCGCTATCCAGCATGCACCTAGAGTATTAAGTAAAAAACAGAGTAACGCCTTAAGCAAGATGACATGATGTAGAGGGATAGTTTCATGCAATATGATAAAAACCCCATCTTGTTATCCTCGATGGCAACAATACAATACGTGCCTTGCTGCCCCTTCTGTCACTGGGTAAGGACAACGCAAGATTGAACTCAAAGCTAAGCACTTCTCCCATTGCAAGAAAGACCAATCTAGTAGGCCAACCCAAATTGATAATTCGAAGAGACTTGCAAAGATAACCAATCATACATAAAAGAATTCAGAGAAGATTCAAATATTATTCATAGATAGACTTGATCATAAACCCACAATTCATCGGTCTCAACAAACACACTGCAAAAAGAAGATTACATCAAATAGATCTCCACGAGAGAGGGGGAGAACATTGTATTGAGATCCAAAAAGAGAGAAGAAGCCATCTAGCTAATAACTATGGACCCGTAAGTGTGAGGTGAACTACTCACACTTCATCGGAGGGTCTAGGATGATGTAGAAGCCCTCCGTGATGATGGCCCTCTCCGGTGGAGCTCCGGAACAGGCCCCAAGATGGGATCTCGTGGGTACAGAAGGTTGCGGCAGTGGAATTAGGTTTTTGGCTTCATATTTGATCGTTTGGGGGTACGTAGGTATATATAGGAGGAAGAAGTATGTCGGTGGAGCTCCAAGGGGACCACGAGGCAGGGGGCGCGCCCTAGGGGGGGCCCTCCACCCTCGTGACCGCCTCGTGGCTTTCTTGATGTAGGGTCCAAGTCTCCTGGGTCTTATCTGATGAGAAAATCACGTTCCCGAAGGTTTCATTCTGTTTGGACTCCGTTTGGTATTCTGTTTATCTGAAACTCTGAAATAGGCAAAAAAACAACAATTCTGGGATGGGCCTCCGGTTAATAGGTTAGTCCCAAAAATAATATAAAAGTGGAAAATAAAGCCCAATATAGTCCAAAACAGTAGACAATATAGCATGG
This sequence comes from Aegilops umbellulata, assembly GCA_032464435.1. Lineage (NCBI taxonomy): Eukaryota > Viridiplantae > Streptophyta > Magnoliopsida > Poales > Poaceae > Aegilops > Aegilops umbellulata. The sequence goes on along the minus strand of CP136058.1, from coordinate 563,467,388 downwards.
AGCAATAAAAAAGTATAGATACGTTGGAGACGTATCAATGAGCAACCTATATGATGCAACAACAACAAGCACACATGCAAGCAAGAGATATAACGCAAATAAGCTTGCACAAGTAAAGGCACGAGATAACCAAGAGTGGAGCCAGAGAAGATGAGGATGTGTCACCGAAGTTTCTTCCTTTTGAAGGGAAGTACGTCTCCGTTGGAGCGGTGTGGAGGCACAGTGCTCCCCAAGAAGCCACTAGGGCCACCATATTCTCCTCACGCCCTCACAAAATGCGAGATGCTGTGATTCCACCATTGGTGCCCTTGGAGACGGCGACCGAACCTTTACAAACAAGGTTGGGGCAATCTCCACAACTTAATTGGAGGCTCCCAACAACACCACGAAGCTTCACCACAATGGACTATGGCTCCGCGGTGACCTCAACGTTTAGGGTGCTCAAACACCCCAGAGTAACAAGATCCACAAGGGATTAGTGGGGGGATTCTAATTTCTCTTGGTGGAAGTGTAGATCGGGGTCTTCTCAACCAATCCCTAGACAATCAACAAGTTTGATTGGCTAGGGATAGAGATCGGGCGAAAATGGAGCTTGGAGAAACAATGGAGCTTGGAGGTGGAAGAGGTGGTCTACTAGAGTAAGAAGACACCCGTTATATAGTTGAAGAACAAATCCAACCGTTATCCACAAACTCAGCCTGCGCAACGCGGTACTACCATACCTGCGGCGCGGTACTACCGCAGGGCCCCGTAGTGAAGGAAATATGCTCTAGAGGCAATAATAAAATTATTATTTATTTCCTTATATCATAATAAATGTTTATTATTCATGCTAGAATTTTATTAATCGGAAACATAATACATGTGTGAATACATAGACAAACAGAGTGTCACTAGTATGCCTCTACTTGACTAGCTCGTTAATCGAAGATGGTTATGTTTCCTAACCATGAACAAAAGAGTTGTTATTTGATTAACAGGATCACATCATTAGAAGAATGATGTGATTGACATGACCCATTCCATTAGCTTAGCACCCGATCGTTTAGTATGTTGCTATTGCTTTCTTCATGACTTATACATGTTCCTATGACTATGAGATTATGCAACTCTCGTTTGCCGGAGGAACACTTTGTGTGCTACCAAACGTCACAACGTAACTGGGTGATTATAAAGGAGCTCTACAGGTGTCTCCGAAGGTACATGTTGGGTTGGCGTATTTCGAGATTAGGATTTGTCACTCCGATTGTCAGAGAGGTATCTCTGGGCCCTCTCGGTAATGTACATCACATAAGCCTTACAAGCATTGCAACTAATGAGTTAGTTGTGAGATGATGTATTATGTAACGAGTAAATAGACTTGCCGGTAACGAGATTGAACTAGGTATTGAGATACCGACGATCGAATCTCGGGCAAGTAACATACCGATGACAAACGGAACAACGTATGTTGTTATGCGGTTTGACCGATAAAGATCTTCGTAGAATATGTGGGAGCCAATATGGGCATCCAGGTTCTGCTATTGGTTATTGACCGGAGACGTGTCTCGGTCATGTCTACATTGTTCTCAAACCCGTAGGGTCCGCACGCTTAAGGTTTCGATGACATTTATATTATGATTTTATGAGTTTTGATGTACCGAAGGAGTTTGGAGTCCCGGATGAGATCGGGGATATGACGAGGAGTCTCAAAATGGTCGATACGTAAAGATCGATATATTGGACGACTATATTCGGACATCGGAAAGGTTCCGAGTGATTCGGGTATTTATCGGAGTACCGGAGAGTTACGGGAATTCGCCGGGGAGTATATGGGCCTTATTGGGCCATACGGGAATAGAGGAGAGAGGCCAAAAGGAAGGAGGCGCGCGCCCCCCTTCTGGTCCGAATTGGACAAGGGGTGCAACCCCCTTTTCCTTCTTCCTGTCCCCCTCTTTCCTTCTCTCCTACTCTAACAAGGAAAGGAGGAATCCTACTCCCGGTGGGAGTAGGACTTCCCCCTTGGCGCGCCCTCCTCCTAGGCCGGCCGCCTTCCCCCTTGCTCCTTTATATACGGGGGCAGGGGGGCACCTCTAGAGACAACAATTGATCCTTGAGATCTATTAGCCGTGTGCGGTGCCCCCCTCCACCATAATCCTCGATAATATTGTAGCGATGCTTAGGCGAAGCCCTGCGACGGTAGAGCATCAAGATCGTCACCACGCCGTCGTGCTGACGGAACTCATCCCCGACACTTTGCTGGGTCGGAGTCCGTGGATCGTCATCGAGCTGAACGTGTGCTAGAACTCGGAGGTGCCGTAGTTTCGGTGCTTGATCGGTCGGACCGTGAAGACGTATGACTACATCAACCGCGTTGTTATAACGCTTCCGCTTTCGGTCTACGAGGGTACGTGGACAACACTCTCCCCTCTCGTTGCTATGCATCACCATGATCTTGCGTGTGCGTAGGAATTTTTTGAAATTACTATGTTCCCCAACAGTGGCATCCGAGACAGGTTTTATGTGTTGATGTTATATGCACGAGTAGAACACAAGTGAGTTGTGGGCGATATAAGTCATACTGCTTACCAGCATCTCATACTTTGGTTCGGCGATATTGTTGGATGAAGCGGCCTGAACCGACATTACGCGTACGCTCACGCGAGACTGGTTCTACCAACGTGCTTTGCACACAGGTGGCTGGCGGGTGTCAGTTTCTCCAACTTTAGTTGAACCGAGTGTGGCTACGCCCGGTCCTTGCGAAGGTTAAAACAACACCAACTTGACAAACTATCATTGTGGTTTTGATGCGTAGGTAAGATTGGTTCTTGCTAAGCCCGTAGCAGCCACGTAAAACTTGCAACAACAAAGTAGAGGACGTCTAACTTGTTTTTGCAGGGCATGTTGTGATGTGATATGGTCAAGACATGATGCTAAATTTTATTGTATGAGATGATCATGTTTTGTAACCGAGTTATCGACAACTGGCAGGAGCCATATGGTTGTCGCTTTATTGTATGCAATGCAATCGCCCTGTAATGCTTACTTTATCACTAAGCGGTAGCGATAGTCGTAGAAGCATAAGATTGGCGAGACAACAACGATGCTACGATGGAGATCGAGGTGTCGCGCCGGTGACGATGGTGATCATGACGGTGCTTCGAAGATGGAGATCACAAGCACAAGATGATGATGGCCATATCATATCACTTATATTGATTGCATGTGATGTTTATCTTTTATGCATCTTATCTTGCTTTGATTGACGGTAGCATTATAAGATGATCCCTCACTAAATTATCATAGTAAAAGTGTTCTCCCTGAGTATGCACCGTTGCGAAAGTTCTTCGTGCTGAGACACCACGTGATGATCGGGTGTGATAGGCTCTACGTTCAAATACAACGGGTGCAAAACAGTTGCACACGCAGAATACTCAGGTTTAACTTGACGAGCCTAGCATATAACAGATATGGCCTCGGAACACGGAGACCGAAAGGTCGAGCGTGAATCATATAGTAGATATGATCAACATAGTGATGTTCACCATTGAAACTACTCCATCTCACGTGATGATCGAACATGGTTTAGTTGATTTGGATCACGTGATCACTTAGAGGATTAGAGGGATGTCTATCTAAGTGGGAGTTCTTAAGTAATATGCTTAATTGAACTTTAATTTATCATGAACTTAGTCCTGGTAGTATTAGCATATCTATGTTGTAGATCAATAGCTCGCGTTGTTGCTTCCCTATGTTATATATATATATGTTCCTAGAGAAAACTAAGTTGAAAAATGTTAGTAGCAATGATGCGGATTGGATCCCTGATCTGAGGTTTATCCTCATTGCTGCACAGAAGAATTATGTCCTTGATGCACCTCTAGGTGACATACCTATTGCAGGAGCAGATGCAGACGTTATGAAACGTTTGGCTAGCTCAATATGATGACTACTTGATAGTTTACTGCACCATGCTTAACAGCTTAGAATCGGGACTTCAAAGACGTTTTGAACGTCATGGACCATATGAGATGTTCCAGGAGTTGAAGTTAATATTTCAAGCAAATACCCGAGTTGAGAGATATGAAGTCTCCAGCAAGTTCTATAGCCAAAAGATGGAGGAGAATAGCTCAAACAGTGATCATGTGCTCAGATTGTCTGGGTACTACAATCGCTTGAATCAAGTGGGAGTTAATCTTCCAGATAAGATAGTGATTGACAGAATTCTCTAGTCACCATCACCAAGTTAACAGAACTTCGTGATGAACTATAATATGCAAGGGATAGCGGCAACGATTCCCAAGCTCTTCGTGATGCTGAAATCAACGAAGGTAGAAATCAAGAAAAGCATCAAGTGTTGATAATTGACAAAACCACTAGTTTCATGAAAAGGGCAAAGGGAAGAAGGGGAACTTCAAGAAGAACGGCTAGCAAGTTGCTACTCAAGTGAAGAAGCCCAAGTCTATAACTAAGCATGAGACTAAGTGCTTCTACTGCAAAGGGACTGGTCACTCGAAGCAGAACTGCCCCAAGTATTTGGCGGATAAGAAGGATGGCAAAATGAACAAAGGTATATTTGATATACAGATTATTGATGTGTATTTTACTAGTGTTCATAGCAACCCCTCGGTATTTGATACTGGTTCAGTTGCTAAGAGTAGTAACTCGAAACGAGAGTTGCAGAATGAACAGAGACTAGTTAAGGGTGAAGTGACGATGTGTGTTGGAAGTGGTTCCAAGATTGATATGATCATCATCGCACACTCCCTATACTTTCGGGATTAGTGTTGAACCTAAATAAGTGTTATTTGGTGTTTGCGTTGAGCATGAATATGATTTGATCATGTTTATTGCAATACGGTTATTCATTTAAGTAAGAGAATAAATTGTTGTTCTGTTTACATGGATAAAACCTTATATGGTTACACACCTAATGAAAATGGTTCGTTGGATCTCGATCACAGTGATACACATATTCATAATATTGAAACCAAAAGATGCAAAGTTAATAATGATAGTGCAACTTATTTGTGGCATTGCCGTTTAGGTCATATTGGTGTAAAGCGCATGAAAAAACTCCATGCTGATGGGCTTTTGGAATCACTTGATTATGAATCACTTGATGCTTGCGAACCATGCCTCATGGGCAAGATGACTAAGACTCCGTTCTCCGGAACAATGGAGCGATGGAAATAATACATACTGATGTATGCGATCCGATGAGTGTTGAAACTCGCGGTGGGTATTGTTATTTTCTGACCTTCACAGATGATTTGAGCAGATACGGGTATATCTACTTGATGAAACATAAGTCTGAAATATTTGAAAAGTTCAAAGAATTTCAGAGAGAAGTGGAAAATCATCATGACAAGAAAATAAGGTTTCTACGATCTGATCGCGGAGACAAATATTTGAGTTACGAGTTTGGTCTTCAATTAAAACAATGTGGAATAGTTTCAAAAATTCGTGCCACCTAGAACACCACAGCATAATGGTGTGTCCGAACGTCATAACCGTAATTTATTAGATATTATACAATCTATGATGTTTCTTACCGATTTACCATTATCGTTTTGGGGTTATGCATTAGAGACAACTGCATTCACGTTAAAAGGGCACCATCGAAATCCGTTGAGACGACACCTTATGAACTGTGGTTTGGCAAGAAACCCAAGTTGCCGTTTCTTAAAGTTTGGGGTTGCGATGCTTATGTGAAAAAGTTTCATCTTGATAAGCTCAAACCCAAATCGGAAAAGTGCGTCTTCATAGGATACCCAAAAGTTACTGTTGGGTACACCTTCTATCACAATCCGAAGGCAAGATATTCGTTGCTAAGAATGGATCCTTTCTAGAGAAGGAGTTTCTCTCGAAAGAAGTGAGTGGGAGGAAAGTAGAACTTGATAAGGTAATTGTACCTTCTCCCTTATTGGAAAGTAGTTCATCACAGAAATCTGTTCCTGTGACTACTACACCAATTAGTGAGGAAGCTAATGATGATGATCATGTAACTTCAGATCAAGTTACTACCGAATCTCGTAGGTAAACCAGAGTGAGATCCGCACCAAAGTGGTATAGTAATCCTGTTCTGGAGGTCATGTTACTTGACCATGATGAACCTACGGACTATGAGGAAGCGATGATGAGCCCAGATTCCGCGAAATGGCTTGAGGCCATGAAATCTGAGATAGGATCCATGTATGAAAACAAAGTATGGACTTTGGTGGAATTGCCCGATGATCGGCAGTCCATAGAAAATAAATGGATCTTCAAGAGGAAGACAGACGCTGATAGTAGTGTTACTATCTACAAAGCTAGACTTGTTGAAAAAGGTTTTTGACAAAGTTCAAGGTGTTGACTATGATGAGATTTTCTCACTCGTATCTATGCTTAAGTCTGTTCAAATCATGTTAGCAATTGCCGCATTTTATGAAATCTGGCAAATGAATAAACAAAACTGCATTCCTTAATGGATTTATTAAAGAAGAGTTGTATATGATGCAACCAGAAGGTTTTGTGAATCCTAATAGTGCTAACAAAATGTGCAAGCTCCAGCGATCCATCTATGGACTGGTGCAAGCATCTCGGAGTTGGAATATGCGCTTTGATGAGATGATCAAAGCATATAGTTTTATACAGACTTGCGGTGAAGCCTGTATTTACAAGAAAGTGAGTGGGAGCACTACAACATTTCTGATAAGTATATGTGAATGACATATTGTTGATCGGAAATTCTGCAAAGCATAAAGGAGTGTTTGAAAGAAGTTTTTCAAAGAAAGACCTCGGTGAAGCTGATTACATATTAAGCATCAAGATCTATAGAGATAGATCAAGACGCTTGATAAGTTTTTTCAATGAGCACATACCTTGACAATATTTTGAAGTAGTTCAAAATGGAACAGTCAAAGAAAGAGTTCTTGGCTGTGTTACAAGGTGTGAAATTGAGTAAGACTCAAAGCCCGACCACGGCAGAAGATAGAAAGAGAATGAAATTCATTCCCTATGCCTCAGCCATAGGTTCTATAAAGTATGCTATGCTGTGTACCAGATCTATTGTATACCCTACACTGTGTTAAGCAAGGGAGTACAATAGTGATCTAAGAGTAGATCACTGGACAGCGGTCAAAATTATCCTTAGTGGAATAAGGAAATATTTCTCGATTATGGAGGTGACAAAAGGTTCGTCGTAAAAAGTTACGTCGATGCAAGTTTTGACACAGATCTGGATGACTCTAAGTCTCAATCTAGATACATATTGAAAGTGGGAGAAATTAGCTAGAGTAGCTCTATGCAGAGCATTGTAGACATAGAATTAGCAAAATACTTACGGATCTGTATGTGACAGACCCGTTGACTAAAATTATCTCACAAGCAAAACATGATCACACCTTAGTACTCTTTGGGTGTTAATCACATAAGCGATGTGAACTAGATTACTAACTCTAGTAAACCCTTTGGGCGTAGGTCACATGACGATGTGAACTATGGGTGTTAATCACATGGTGATGTGAACTATTAGTGTTGAATCACATGGTGATTTGAACTAGATTATTGACTCTAGTGCAAGTGGGAGACTGAAGGAAATATGCCCTAGAGGCAATAATAAAATTATTATTTATTTCCTTATATCATGATAAATGTTTATTATTCATGCTAGAATTGTATTAATCGTAAACATAATACATGTGTGAATACATAGACAAACAGAGTGTCACTAGTATGCCTCTACTTGACTAGCTCATTAATCGAAGATGGTTATGTTTCCTAACCATGAACAAAAGAGTTGTTATTTGATTAATGGGATCACATCATTAGAAGAATGATGTGATTGACATGACCCATTCCATTAGCTTAGCACCCGATCGTTTAGTATGTTGCTATTGCTTTCTTCATGACTTATACATGTTCCTATGACTATGAGATTATGCAACTCCCGTTTACCGGAGGAACACTTTGTGTGCTACCAAACGTCACAACGTAACTGGGTGATTATAAAGGAGCTCTACAGGTGTCTCCGAAGGTACATGTTGGGTTGGCGTATTTCGAGATTAGGATTTGTCACTCCGATTGTCGGAGAGGTATCTCTGGGCCCTCTCGGTAATGCACATCACACAAGCCTTGCAAGCATTGCAACTAATAAGTTAGTTGTGAGATGATGTATTACGTAACGAGTAAAGAGACTTGCCGGTAACGAGATTGAATTAGGTATTGAGATACCGACGATCGAATCTCGGGCAAGTAACATACCGATGACAAAGGGAACAACGTATGTTGTTATGCGGTTTGATCGATAAAGATCTTCGTAGAATATGTGGGAGCCAATATGAGCATCCAGGTTCCGCTATTGGTTATTGACCGGAGACGTGTCTCGGTCATGCCTACATTGTTCTCGAACCCGTAGGGTCCACACGCTTAAGGTTTCAATGACAGTTATATTATGAGTTTATGAGTTTTGATGTACCGAAGGAGTTCAGAGTCCCAGATGAGACCGGGGATACAACGAGGAGTCTCAAAATGGTCGAGACGTAAAGATCGATATATTGGACGACTATATTCGGACATCGGAAAGGTTCCGAGTGATTCGGGTATTTATCGGAGTACCGGAGAGTTACGGGAATTCGCCGGGGAGTATATGGGCCTTATTGGGCCATACGGGAATAGAGGAGAGAGGCCAAAAGGAAGGAGGCGCGCGCCCCCCTTCTGGTCCGAATTGGACAAGGGGTGCAACCCCCTTTTCCTTCTTCCTGTCCCCCTCTTTCCTTCTCTCCTACTCTAACAAGGAAAGGAGGAATCCTACTCCCGGTGGGAGTAGGACTTCCCCCTTGGCGCGCCCTCCTCCTAGGCCGGCCGCCTTCCCCCTTGCTCCTTTATATACGGGGGCAGGGGGGCACCTCTAGAGACAACAATTGATCCTTGAGATCTATTAGCCGTGTGCGGTGCCCCCCTCCACCATAATCCTCGATAATATTGTAGCGATGCTTAGGCGAAGCCCTGCGACGGTAGAGCATCAAGATCGTCACCACGCCGTCGTGCTGACGGAACTCATCCCCGACACTTTACTGGATCGGAGACCGGTGATCTTCGTCGAGCTGAACGTGTGCTAGAATTCGGAGGTGCCGTAGTTTCGGTGCTTGATCGGTCGGACCGTGAAGACGTACGACTACATCAACCGCGTTGTTATAACGCTTCCGCTTTCGGTCTACGAGGGTACATGGACAACACTCTCCCCTCTCGTTGCTATGCATCACCATGATCTTGCGTGTGCGTAGGAATTTTTTTGAAATTACTACGTTCCCCAACAGTGGCATCCGAGCCAGGTTTTATGTGCTGATGTTATATGCACGAGTAGAACACAAGTGAGTTGTGGGCGATATAAGTCATACTGCTTACCAGCATGTCATGCTTTGGTACCACACCGTGGCTTTAGTACCGCTCCCCCAGGCGGCAGTAAAAAATTACTGCCGCGCTGGGTGCGGAAGTACCGTGCGCTCCTCATGCGGTAGTACCGCACGTCATTGCGGTAGTACCGCCCAGGAGGAAGTATCGCACCGAGGCCATAGTACCACTCCCCCAGGTGGTAGTAAAAAATTATCGCTGCGCTGGGTGCGGAAGTACCACCCGCTCCCCACGCGGTAGTACCGTGGCAGGCCGCGGTAGTACCGTGAGCTCAAGAAAAATCAGTTTCAACCAAACGAGAGAACACCGAAGCATGGAACCTTCAAGCGAAAGACCACACCAAAGAGCTAACACATTGGACACCACAAGCACAAGCTCGGAACGAAGAAAGAGAGGCGAGAGACAACAAAGACCAAAAGCAAGACACAATCTCTCCACGGAGAGGGCGGTGGCCGGAGCCACCTATGTTTGAGTCAATAGGTATGGCACCGCGAAGAATTATCCTTGGGCCCATGACCAAAACTCGTCTTTGAAGCACAAATACCATCAAAAATGGCTAATGTGAAAGAGTTTATCACTTTATGCATAATGGGGGGAGGGAGAGTTCATTAACAGAACAACACTCCCCCTATGTCCATGCCTACACCTAGATTAGACAACAAGTTGAGTGATGTGGGGTGTGCAAGGGTTCAAGCAACATTGCTCGAATCAATGATATTTAGCTCATGCCTTAACTCGCGAAATCTTGCTTCATCCAAAGGCTTCGTGAAAATATCCGCAAGGTTATCATGGGTGTTGACGTAGTTGAGCTCGATCTCCCCTCGCCTAATGTGATCCCGGATGAAGTGATACCGAACCTCAATATGCTTCGTCTTGAAGTGTTGCACCGGGTTGAGAGAAATCTTGATGGCACTTTCATTGTCACACCAAAGAGGCACTTTGTCACAAATGACACCGTAATCCTTTAAAGTTTGCCTCATCACAAAAGTTGTGCACAACAACTACCGGCCGCCACATACTCCGCTTCGGTGGACAAGAGAGACACACAACTTTGCTTCTTGGAGGACCAACTCACCAAAGAGCAACCAAGAAATTGGCACCCTCCGCAAGTGGACTTCCTATCCACTTTGTATCCCGCCCAATCAGAGTCTGAATATCCTACAAGCTTGAAGTTTGCTCCCCTTGGGTACCATAAGCCAAAGTTTGGGGTATGAGACAAATATCGAAAGATTCGCTTGACCGCCACAAAGTGGCTTTCCTTAGGTGCGGCTTGAAACCGTGCACAAATTCCTACACTCAACATGATATCCGGTCTAGATGCACAAACGTAAACCAAGGAGCCAATCATGGAGCGATATACCTTTTGATGCACCGCTTTACCATTGGGATCAATGTCAAGTTGGCACTTGGTGGGCATTGGAGTGGAAGCCGGCTTGACATCACTTAGCCTGAATCTCTTGAGCATGTCTTGAGTGTATTTGGCTTGGTTGATGAAGGTTCCTTCTCTTCTTTGCTTTACTTCGAACCCGAGAAAGAACTTCAACTCTCCCATGGAAGACATCTTGAACTTTGAGGTCATGAGAGCGGCAAATTCCTCATTGAAAGCTTTGTTAGGGGAACCAAAGATAATATCATCAACATATAGTTGGCACACAAACAACTCCCCTTTGACCTTCTTAGTAAAAAGAGTGGGGTCGATTAGCCCAACTTCAAATCCACGATCTTGTAACAACTCGGTAAGGTGGTCATACCACGCATGTGGGGCTTGTTTAAGGACATAGAGTGCCTTATCGAGTTGATACACATGATCGGGAAAGTAGGGATCCTCGAACCCGGGGGGTTGCTTGATATATACCAACTCATTAATGGGACCATTAAGAAAAGCACTCTTCACATCCATTTGTTGCAACTTAAAGTTGTGACGAGAAGCATAAGCAATCAACAAACAAATGGATTCAAGGCGAGCAACGGGAGCAAAGGTTTCACCATAGTCGATACCCTCGACTTGGGAGTAGCTTTGTGCCACCAATCTTGCCTTGTTGTGTACGATGGTCCCATGAGCATCTTGCTTGTTCTTGAATATCCACTTGGTTCCAATGACATTGTGGTTCTCGGTTGGCCTTGGAACCAATCTCCACACCTTGTTGTACTCGAAGTTGTTGAGTTCTTCATGCATAGCATTAAGCCAATCCGGATCTTTGAGTGCTTCATATACCTTTTGGGGTTCAACACAAGAGACAAATGCGTGATGTTCACAATAGTTTTCCAATTGTCTACGAGTGCTTACCCCCTTTTGAATGCTTCCAAGCACATTTTTCATGAGATGACCCTTGGTGGAGAGCTTGGATGCAATCTTGGCGGCATGACGCTCCAATTCCTCCTAGGTGGTGAGTTGAGGAGCGGTCACTTGATCATCTTGAGCGCCGTCTTGAGCTTGTTCTTGATCTTGAACTTGCTCAGAGGAGAGAACTTGTCCTTGGGCATCACTTGGTGTGTCAACACCGTCTTGAGCATGATCTTGCCCTTGGTCTTGTTCATGAGGTTGAGGGCCTTCACTTTGTTCTTCGGAAGTGTGTGGGCCTTGGGTTGGTGATGGCTCCACTTGAGTGGATTATTGTCCTTCTCCTTCGGCCACACGGGGTTCCTCAATGGGTAGGATAAAACCAACATCCATTCTTCTTATGGCTTGAGGAGGAATTTCATCACCTACATCACAAGTGCCACTTTGCTCCACTTGGGAGCTGTTATTCTCATCAAACTCCACGTTACACGTCTCCTCAATAAGTCCCGTGGATTTATTGAGGACACGGTAAGCATGGGAGTTTGTAGCATAATGATAACCCACAAGTATAGGGGATCGCAACATTTTTTGATAAGTAAGAGTGTCAAACCCAACGAGGAGCTAAAGGTAGAACAAATATTTCCTCAAGTTCTATCGACAACCGATAAAACTCTACGCATGCTTGACGTTCTCTTTACCTAGAACAAGTATGAAACTAGAAGTACTTTGTAGGTGTTTTTGGATAGGTTTGCAAGAAAGTAAAGAGCATGAAAATAAAAGCTAGGGGCTGTTGTAAGTAAAGAAGCAATGAAGTAAATATAGCGAGTGTGGAAAAGTGGTGGTAGGAGTTGCGAAATTGTCCCTTAAGCAATTGACTACTTTACTAGACCGATAGCAAGTATTATGTGGGAGAGGCCACTGCTAGCATGTCATCCCTGACTTGGAATTCTATGCACTTATGATTGGAACTATTATCAAGCATCCACAACTACTAATGTTCATTAAGGTAAAACCCAACCATAGCATTAAGATATATTGGTACCCCTCAATCCCGTATGCATCAATTTCTATGCTAGGCTGAAGCTTCTGTCACTCTTGCCCTCCAATACATAGTCCTATCAACATACAACTAACCCTATGGTGTGATCCACGCACGCGCTCATATGATGGGCACCAAAGGACAACAACATAACCACAAGCAAATTAAATCAATCATAGCAATTCATCAACCACCGTTAGGACAATGAAAATCTACTCAGACATCATAGGATAGCAACACATCATTGGATAATAATATGAAGTATAAAGCACCATGTTCAAGTAGTGGGTACATCGGGTTGCGGGAGAGTGGACCGCTGTAGATAGAGGGGGGGAGGTGATGGAGATGTTGGTGAAGATGGTGGAGGTGTTGGTGAAGATTGCGGTGATGATGATGGCCCCCGACGGTGTTCCGGCGCCACCGGAAGCGAGTGGGAGAGAGCCCCCCTCCTTCTTATTCTTCCTTGACCTTCTCCCTATATGGGAGAAGGGTTTCCCCTCTGGTCCATGGTCTCCATGGCGTGGGAGGGGCGAGAGCCCCTCCGAGATTGGATATATCTCTCTGTCTCCCTCTGTTTCTGCGTTCTGTTTTGTGGCCCTTCACCGTTTCTTAAATTCCCGGAGATTCGTAACTCCGATTGGGCTGAATTTTGGACACGATCTCTATCCGGAAATTAGCTTTCTTGCGGAGAATGAAGGGCTCCAACCGCCTTTTGGGTGGACCACGAGGGTCAGGGGCGTGCCTGGGAGGGGTAGGGCGCGCCCCCTACCTCGTGCCCACCTCGGACACCCTTTCGTGTTGATTTTCTTCCCAAAAATCATAAATATTCCAAAAAAATGTCCGTCAAGTTTTATCCCGTTTGGACTCCGTTTGGTATGGGTTTTCTGTGAAACCAAAAACATGCAACAGACAGGAACTGGCACTGGGCACTGGATCAATATGTTAGTCCCAAAAATAGTATAAAAAGTTGCCAAAAAGTATATGAAAGTTGAATAATATTGGCATGGAACAATCAAAAATTATAGATACGACAGAGACGTATCAGCATCCCCAAGCTTAATTCCTTCTCGTCCTCGAGTAGGTAAATGATAAAAAAGATAATTTTTGATGTGGAATGCTACGTAGCATAATGTTAATCATATGTCTAATCATGGCATGAATATTGAGACACGAGTGATTCAAAGCAATAGTCTATCCTTTGACATAAAAACAATAATACTTCAAGCATACCAACCAAGCAATTATGTCTTATTGAAATAACATAGCCAAAGAAAGCTCATCCCTACAAAATCATATAGTCTGGCTATGCTCCATCTTCACCACACAAAATATTCACATCATGCACAACCCCGATGACAAGCCAAGCAATTGTTTCATACTTTTGACGTTTCTCAAACCTTTTCAACTTTCACGCAATACGTGAGCGTGAGCCATGGACATAGCACTATAGGTGGAATAGAATATGATGATGGGGGTTATGTGGAGAAGACAAAAAAGGATAAAGTCTCACATCGACGCGGCTAATCAATGGGCTATGGAGATGCCCATCAATTGATGTCAATGTGAGGAGTAGGGATTGCCATTCAACGGATGCACTAGAACTATAAGTGTATGAAAGCTCAAACTGAAATTAAGTGGGTGTGCATCCAACTTGCTTGCTCATGAAGACCTAGGGCATCTGAGGAAGCCCATCGTTGGAATATACATGCCAAGTTCTATAATGAAAATTCCCACTAGTATATGAAAGTGATAACTCAAGAGACTCTCTATATGAAGAACATGGTGCTACTTTGAATCACAAGTGTGGTAAAAGGATAGTAACATTGCCCCTTCTCTCTTTTTCTCTCATTTTTTTTCTTTTTTTCTTTTTTTGGGCCTTCTCTTTTTTTGGCCTTTCTCTTTATTTATTTATTTTTTTATTTTTTTATTTTTTGGTCCAGAGTCTCATCCCGACTTGTCGGGGAATCATAGTCTACATCATCCTTTCCTCACTGGGGCAATGCTCTAATAATGATGATGATCACACTTTTTTTTAACTTACAACTCAATATTACAACTCGATACTAGAACAAAGATATGAATCTATATGAATGCCTCCGGCGGTTTACCGGGATGTGCAACGATCTAGCGTAGCAATGACATCAAAAAACGGACAAGCCATGAAAACATCATGCTAGCTATCTTACGATCATGCGAAGCAATATGACAATAAATGCTCAAGTCATGTATATGATGATGATGGAAGTTGCATGACAATATATCTCGGAATGGCCATGGAAATGCCATGATAGGTAGGTATGGTGGCTGTTTTGCGGAAGATATAATGAGGCTTATGTGTGACAGAGCGTATCATATCACGGGGTTTGGATGCACCGGCGAAGTTTGCACCAACTCTCGAGGTGAGAAAGGGCAATGCACGGTACCGAAGAGGCTAGCAATGATGGAAGGGTGAGAGTGCGTATAATTCATGGACTCAACATTAGTCATAAAGAACTCACATACTTATTGCAAAAATCTATTAGTCATCAAAACAAAGTACTAGTGCATGCTCCTAGGGGGATAGATTGGTAGGAAAAGACCATCGCTCATCCCCGACCGCCACTCATAAGGAAGACAATCAATAAATACCTCATGCTCCGACTTCGTTACATAACGGTTCACCATACGTGCATGCTACGGGACTTGCAAACCTCAACACAAGTATTTCTCAATTTCACAATTACTCAACTAGCACGACTCTAATATCACCGTCTTTATATCGCAACACTATTGCAAGGAATCAAACATATCATATTCAGTGATCTACAAGTTTTATGTACAATTTTATGACTAACCATGTGAATGACCAGTTCCTGTCATCTCTCTAAATAGATATAAGTGAAGCACGAGAGTTTAATTCTTTCTACAAAAGATATGCCCACACTCTAACAGATATAAGTGAAGCAAAAGAGCATTCTACAAATGGCAGTTGTCTATGTAAAGAGAAATAGGCAATCTAAACTTCAAATGATATAAGTGAAGCACATGAAGCATTCTATAAAGCCACACTCAAAAGATATAAGTGAAGTGCAATGAGCATTCTATAAATCAACCAAGGAATATCTCATACCAGCATGGTGCATAAAAGAAAAGTGAAAACTAAATGCAAAAGACGCCCCAAGATTGCACATATCGCATGAACGAAACGAATCCGAAAACATACCGATACTTGTTGAAGAAAGAGGGGATGCCTTCCGGGGCATCCCCAAGCTTAGATGCTTGAGTCTCCTTGAATATCTACTTGGGGTGCCTTGGGCATCCACAAGCTTGAGCTCTTGCCTCTCTTCCTTCTTCTCACATCGAAACCTTCTCGCTCATCGAACACTTCATCCACACAAAACTTCAACAGAAAACTCGGTAAGATCCGTTAGTATAATAAGGCAAATCACTACTCTAAGTACTGTTGCAAACCAATTCATATTTTGTTTTTGCATTGTGTCTACTGTAATATAACTTTTTCATGGCTTAATCCACTGATATAAATCGATAGATTCATCAAAACAAGCAAACTATGCATCAAAAACAGAATCTATCTAAAACAGAAAAGTCTATAGCAATCTGAACATTCACCATACTTCTGATACTTGAAAAATTCTGAAAAATTAGGACAAATAAACAATTTGTACAACAAGAGAGTGCAAAAAGAATCAGAGCCATTTGACGTTCCATTAAAAAATTAAAATTCGCGCACTACAGACAAAGTTTCTCTCCTGCACCGCACAAACCAACAAGCATTGTAAACATCCTAAAGGCAAACCTTGGCATATTATTTTTATAATACAATGGAATTGTACAAGGGGATAATTATTCCTATTGAAAAGTTTCTGTAATCAAGATTCACAAAGTTTCCGTGAGCATGAACAAAGTTCAAGGCTAGCTCCCACTTCAACAATGCTTGTCTTTCTCACTTTCGCTTTTCTTTTTGAAAAAGTTTTGGGTTACCCTCTTTATTTTTGTTGTTTTTAAAATATATGAAAGTACTCAACATAAATAAATGACTCTTTAAAACTTCCGGGTTGTCTCCCTGGCAGCGCTTTCTTTAAAGCCATTAAGCTAGGCCTATAGTGCTCAAGTAGTGAATCCACTCGGATCCCAAGGTATATCAAAGCCAATTTTAATTAGCAATGATTTGTAATTTAGTAGTGAGCACAAAGTAACATATATCATGTAATGACGAAGTCTAACTCTCTTCCTATGCATCAGCATGTCATAAAAGAACAATTCATGCACACAAAGTAAAGGCCAATGCATAGTATAAACAGTTTCTTGCAATTTTATCGTGTTGGAAACATAGAGAGGTGGAGATATAGTTCCTCTCTTATAATAATTGCAAGTAGGAGCAGCAAGCACATGCATATTATATCTATCAAAATCATCATGTGTAGAAGTAAGACGCAACCCATCAATATAATCCTTAATAAGTGCAAACTTCTCCGATATAGTGTAGTTTGGAGAATTCAAAAAGATAATAGGACTATCATGCGTGGGTGTAATAGCAACAATTTCATTCATAAAATAAGGAACTATAGCAAGTTCATCTCCATAAGCATAATTCATATTGGCATCTTGGCCACAAGCATAGCAAGCATCATCAAAAAGGGATATTTCAAGAGAATCAACGGGATCATAATAGTCATCATAGCAATCATCCTTCGGTAAGCACGAAGGGGAATTAAACAATGTATGAGTTGAAGAGTTACTCTCATTAGAAGGTGGGCATGGGTGATCAATCCGCTCTTCCTCTTTTTGTTCTTGGCTCTCCTCCTCATCTTTTTCATCCAATGATCTCACAGTTTCATCAACTTCTTCTTCCATAGATTCCTACAGAATATTAGTCTCTTCTTGGACAGCGGAGACTTTCTCAATAAGTGCATTAATTTCGTAATTGTATTCATAATTTTCATAACAATATTTCAGGATAGCTAAATTTTCAGGTCTATAAACAACATCATCAAAATCTTCAAACTCTTTAAACATAGATTCAATTTCATAAGCACCCATAAAAGCAAAAAATTCTTCTATTTGTTCCACATCATAGTAATCATATATACCATTAGCATAAGAAGCTAAGGTTTTATTATCATTAAATTTGCATGAAAAGGGAAGGTGTGGAGCATTCATCCTAGAGCAACAAGTATAATCATATTCCAAGCATAGTTGTCTAGCATACCACTTCAATATATGAATTTGATCCCATAATAGTTTCCCTTTTTATGTCAAGCGGTAATCCCTAAAGTATTCACGTTGATCCAACGTTACTCCCATAACATAATTGAATGGGGTTTTCTCAGTATTATAAAAGTAGTACATAATATCTTTCACATAACTAGCATCGAGGGTTTTAGGAGGTTCCCCATCTCCATGAGTAGCAAGTACACCTATTTTTTTGGTATTTCGTGGTCCATATCCATAACTAAAGATAAAGAACAACTAAGAACAGCAAATAAAAATTACTTAGTGATAAAGCAAACAAGCACACACGAGAATATTCACCCCACGCTATAACTCCCCGGCAATGGCGCCAAAAAAGGTCTTGATAACCCACAAGTATAGGGGATCGCAACAGTTTTTGATAGTAAGAGTGTCGAACCCAACGAGGAGCTAAAGGTAGAACAAATATTCCCTCAAGTTCTATCGACCACCGATACAACTCTACGCACGCTTGACGTTCACTTTACCTAGAACAAGTATGAAACTAGAAGTACTTTGTAGGTGTTTTTGGATAGGTTTGCAAGAAAGTAAAGAGCACGAAAATAAAAGCTAGGGGCTGTTGTAAGTAAAGAAGCAATGAAGTAAATATAGCGAGTGTGTAAAAGTGGTGGTAGGAGTTGCAAAATTGTCCCTTAAGCAATTGACTACTTTACTAGACCGATAGCAAGTATTATGTGGGAGAGGCCACTGCTAGCATGTCATCCCTGACTTGGAATTCTATGCACTTATGATTGGAACTATTAGCAAGCATCCGCAACTACTAATGTTCATTAAGGTAAAACCCAACCATAGCATTAAGATATATTGGTCCCCCTTCAATCCTGTATGCATCAATTTCTATGCTAGGCTGAAGCTTCTGTCACTCTTGCCCTCCAATACATAGTCCTATCAACATACAACTAACCCTATGGTGTGATCCACGCGCGCGCTCATATGATGGGCACCAAAGGACAACAACATAACCACAAGCAAATTAAATCAATCATAGCAATTCATCAACCACTCTTAGGACAATGAAAATCTACTCAGATATCATAGGATGGCAACACATCATTGGATAATAATATGAAGCATAAAGCGGACCGCTGTAGATAGAGGGGGGAAGGTGATGGAGATGTTGGTGAAGATGGCGGAGGTGTTCGTGAAGATCGCGGTGATGAGGATGGCCCCCGGCGGCGTTCCGGCGCCACCGGAAGCGAGTGGGAGAGAGCCCCCCTCCTCCTTCTTCTTCTTCCTTGACCTTCTCCCTAGATGGGAGAAGGGTTTCCCCTCTGGTCCATGGTCTCCATGGCGTGGGAGGGGCGAGAGCCCCTCCGAGATTGGATCTATCTCTCTGTCTCTCTCTGTTTCTGCGTTCTGTTTTCTGGCCCTTCACCGTTTCTTAAATTCCCGGAGATCCGTAACTCCGATTGGGCTGAATTTTGGACACGATCTCTATCCGGAAATTAGCTTTCTTGCGGCGAGAGAAGGGATCCAACCGCCTTTCGGGTGGACCACGAGGGTCAGGGGCGCGCCTGGGGGGGGGGGTAGGGCACGCCCCCTACCCCGTGCCCACCTCGGACACCATTTCGTGTTGATTTTCTTCCCAAAAATCATAAATATTCCAAAAAAATGACCGTCAAGTTTTATCCCGTTTGGACTCCGTTTGGTATGGGTTTTCTGCGAAACCAAAAACATGCAACAGATAGGAACTGGCACTGGGCACTAGATCAATATGTTAGTGCCAAAAATAATATAAAAAGTTGCCAAAAAGTATTTGAAAGTTGAATAATATTGGCATGGAACAATCAAAAATTATAGATACGACGGAGACGTATCACATAACCAACAAATATGCCCTCATAAGCTCTAGCCTCAAATTTAGACAAACGAACACCTTTCTTGAGAATGAAACACTTACACCCGAACACCCGAAAGTACTTGAGGTTGGGCTTGTTACCGGTGAGTATCAGTCTTGTTCAAGCCCTTGCGGAGGTAGAGCCGATTGGATGCATGACACGCGGTGTTGATGGCTTCGGCCCAAAAGTTCTATGGAGACTTGAACTCCGCCATCATGCACTACAAAAAAAAAGACACATCCGTGACATTTTGGGCTGAACGATTTTTTTTTCTGTCATACATATGACACTTCTATGACGATAATTGTGACAAAACCCGGTATCATCATAGATGTGGTGTGCTCCTACTTCTATGACAAAAAATCATGACAGAAAATGGGCTTTTCGTCCTGGGCGGGCCGGAGACGCAGCTGCATGACATTCTTTGGGTCGTCCATGACGGAAAAAACCGTGGTAGAAGCGAGGGGGAGGAAATTTTCGGGGAGTTCCCGGTTACGGTGGGAGGTCAGGGGCCAACCGATGCGCGTTTCTCTCGTACGCATACGCGCGTGTCTGCGAGGCATTGGCTCTAACTGAACCCGAGCGAGGCGTTAGGCTCTAACTGAACCCGAGCGATTGCACTGCAGGCTACGCGTTACTGAAGCCGAGCGATCGATCGATGGCTGGTCACTGAACCCGACCGAGCGATTCCTTGGCTACTGCTGCTAACTGAAGCCGATCGATGGGATGAACAGTGAGCGTTGCGGGGGGGGGGGGGGGGGGGGTTGGATGAACAGTGAGCGGTGGCATTGTCTCTGGATGAACAAGACCCCGTGGTGTGGTGGAGGGCTGGATGAACAGTAGACGGTGGAGGGGTGCCCGTGGAGGGGTGGATGAACAGGACCCCGTGGTGTGGAGGGCAGGATGAACAGTAGACGGTGGAGGGGTGCCCGTGGAGGGGTGGTTGAACAGGACCCCGTGGTGTGGAGGGCTGGATGAACAGTAGACGGTGGAGGGGTGGTTGAACAGTAGCCGGTGGAGTAGCGCGCGGTGGAGGCTGGATGAACAGGAGCCCGTGGAGGCTGGAGGAGGTCGACGGTGGATGAACAGTAGCTCGTGGAGGCTGGAGGGGGTCGATGGTGGAGATGAACAGTATCCCGTGGAGTCACGTTTTGCGGTACGCCACAGCCCTCCCAATGAACAGGACCCCCGTTTCGACCGTAGCGCTCCAACACAAGTCCGTTTCCTCCATTTTGCGGTACGCCACACCCCTCCCGATCAACAGGACCCCCGTTTCGATCGTAGGAGGTCCGTTTCCTCCGTTTTGTGGTACGCCACACCCCTCCCGATCAACAGGACCCCTGTTTCGACCATAGGAGGTATGTTTCCTCCGTTGTGCGGTACGCCACACCCCTCCCGATCAACAGGACCCCCGTTTCGACCGTGGCCGGTTGAACACAAGGCCGTTTCCTCCGTTCTGCGGTACGCCAGGCCTTGTTTCCATCGCCTGTTCCGTCCAGGCCCTCCCGATGAACACGACGAATTCCGTTGCCTCCCCATGGACACGACGCATTCTGTTGCCTCCCCATGAACACGACGACGACGCCGTTTCTCCGTTCCGACCCAGCCATGTAAACGAGCCCTTGTCGTACGTATGCGCGAGTAGGCGTTCGAGACCCCGCCCGTATGTACACATACGTGGCCGTATTTTCTTTCTTGCACCCTGGCCGATGTACGTACGTGTACATGCTATGTGTATGCCTCTACATCGACCAGTATGTACGTACACGTTCGCGACCAGAATGACAACACTACGTACGCTTTGACCAGGTGGGTCCCGACTATCAGGCACTTCCTTGCCTGCGAAGATGTAGCTGGTGGGTCCCAGCAGTCAGGAGGGCGAAATACGGTGGCCCGTCCGGTGGGTCCCCGCTGTCAGGTGGAGGAATAATTATTTTGCACGTAATAAGGAGGCACTTCCTTGCTGCGGTCGTGGACCCAGCTGTCAGCCTCTCCACGTACAGTCCACATCCGATGGAAGTCGTTCCTTGACCACGTTGACCATGCCGCGCAGAGAGCACCAGGGCGATGGATGACGGCGAGGCCTAGGAAGGGGACGACACGGAGCCGGGGAAGACGCGACAGTGGAAGCCTGCGCGCACAGAGAGGAGTACGAGGGTTCACTGGTTCGGCTGCGGTGTGAGGCTGCCGTCGCCGCAGGGCCTGGCCAGCGGTGGGAATAGTAGGGGGTGGTGAGGCCTCCGCGGCAGCACAGCCGGCCACGGGAGGTAGGAGCATGCGGCATGACCGGCGCTGCTTTGGGCGGCTGGAGCAAGAAGACTATAGGTTGAAGAAGCACTACGCCCGTTGGATGGACATCGTACGGTCACTGGAGCTAGAATCATTCATATTGACTAAGTTGACAAAGCCCTTCATCCCCGTCAACTTAGTAGGCCCACAAGTCAGCCTCCCATCAAGGTGGGTCCCAGCAGTCAGGGGGAAATGATTTTTCTCGCAAAAACTGGTGGCCCGTCCGGTGGGTCCCTGCTGTCAGGTGGAGGAATAATTATTTTACATGTAATAAGGAGGCACTTCCTTGCTGCGACCATGGACCCAGCTGTCAGCCTCTCCACGTACAGTCCACATCCGATGGAAGCCGTTCCTTGACCATGTTGACCACGCGCGCCGAGCGCACCAGGGCGGTGGACGACGGCGAGGCCTAGGAAGGGGACGACGCGGAGCCGGGGAAGACGCGGCAGTGGATTCCCACGCGTAGAGGAGTATGAGGGCACTGGTTCGTTCCGGCCTAAGGCTGCTGTCGCCGCAGAGTAACAAGGGTGTGGGTGAGTAGAGGGATGGCCTGGCCAGCGGTGGGAGTAGTAGGGGGCGGTGAGGCCTCCGCCGCATCGCAGCCGGCCACGGGAGGCAAGAGCACGAGGCACGACCGGCGCTGGTTTGGGCGGCTGGAGCAAGAAGACCAGAGGTTGAAGAAGCACTACGGCCGTTCGATGGACATCGTACGGTCACTGGAGCTAGAATCGTGCATTATTGACTAAGGTGACAAAGC
This sequence comes from Aegilops umbellulata, assembly GCA_032464435.1. Classification (NCBI taxonomy): domain Eukaryota; kingdom Viridiplantae; phylum Streptophyta; class Magnoliopsida; order Poales; family Poaceae; genus Aegilops; species Aegilops umbellulata. The sequence goes on along the minus strand of CP136058.1, from coordinate 563,444,562 downwards.
CCTCCGTCCCCGTCAACTTAGTAGGCCTACAAGTCAGCCTGCCACTATACTGGGTCCTAGCTAATAGGGGGAGTATTCATTTTTTTTGTGCGTAATAAAGAGGCACTTCCTTGCGTGCGAAGATATAGCTGGTGGGTCCGAGCTGTCAGCGGTGATAACTTTTTTTCGCGAAATACAGAGGCCCTTTCGGTGGGTCCCTGATGTCAGGTGGAGTAATCATTATTTTGCGCGTAATAAGGAGGCATTTCCTTGTGTGCGGCCGTGGACCCAGCTGTCGGCCTCTCCACGTATAGTCTACTTCAGATGCATGTCGGTCGTTGACCACGTTGACCAGGCCGCGCCGAGAGCACCAGGGCGGTGGACGACGACGAGGCCTAGGAAGGGAATGACACGAAGGCAGTTGTTTCCCACGCGGAGGGGAGTATGACTGTACGAGGGTTTACTGGTTCGTCTGCCGTCGCCGGAGAATAACACCAGGTGTGGGTGAGTAGAGGGATGGCTAGGCCAGCGATGGGAGTACGGTGGGGCGGTGTGGCCTGTGCGGCAGCAGAGACGGCCGCGGGGAGGAGGGAGCAGGCAGTCCCGCCGGCGCCTGTTTGAGCGGCTGGAGCAGGAAGAGCAGAGATTGAAGAAGCACGACGACCATTCGATGAAAATCCAACAGTTACTGCTTGTGCATCAAATTTATTTAGGAAAGCCTCAAATTTGTGGAAAACAGCATACAACCCATCTGCCATTATTTCTAATAATTTTCAGCCCATTTGCTAATTCTTAAGGTTTTTTTGGAGCCCATATTCTTTTTGTTAGCATTACAGCCCAAATTGTGGCCACAGTTAAAAAATTATATGAAATTTTGCATATTTCGGTGCGGTCCGAACTGTTTTTAATCCCAAAATTTCGACTCACATTCAAATTGATTTTAAAAATAAATGTATATCAATATAAAATCCAACAAATTCTCCACGCATAAAAATTAATGTAATTTAAAATCTTGAAATGAAAAAAAGATATTTGAAACTAATTGCCGGTTTGATGTGTTTTCAAAATGTACAACCCATTTCTCATTACTGATGGGCCATTTTCTCAGCCAGCCGAATGAAAGCTCTCCTCGTCTTGAAAGATTTGCAGCCCAACAGGCCTAACAAAGCGACTTACTTGGCAAATCACAAAAAAACTGGGCTGTGACCGTGGACCCAGCTGTCATCGTCTCCACGTACAGTACTCTTCCGATGGAAGTCGTTCCTTGACCACGTTGACCATGCCGCGCGGAGAGCACCACGGCGGTGGACGACGGCGAGGCCTAGGAAGGGGACGACACGGAGCCGGGGAAGACGTGACAGTGGAAGCCCGCGCGGAGAGGAGTATGAGGGTTTACTGGTTCGGCTGCGGTGTGAGGCTGCCGTCGCCGCAGGGCCTGGCCAGCGGTGGGAATAGTAGGGGGCGGTGAGGCCTCCGCGGCAGCACAGCCGGCTGTCGGTGGGAAACGACACCTATGGGATTACAGGAATCCCTACTACGGTTGCGGGGCGCGGGGTTGTGGAAAGAGCGGATCAAACAGATAGCACACGGTTCCTTTGCCCAGGTTTGGGCCGCAAGGATGCGTAAAACCCTACTCCTGCTTTGGTGGATTGTAGATCTGAGTTCCTGAGCTAGCTATGGGGCGTCGAGAGCTCCAAAAAGCTGAACCCTTCTCCTGGTCGCCTTGGGCCTCCTTTTATAGGAAAGGGGTTGCCACAGTGGCACATAGGAGGTGGAAAGGGTACAGTAGTGCGAGGTTATCCCTCGCATTACATGACAAGGCGCCTTCAATGTGCCTTGCTTAGGTGTCCTTGCTTTATCGGGGGCGGGGGAGAGCCCCGTCTCGTCCGTTGCCGCTCCCTCTTGCGTCGACACGCGCCCTGGCCAGCGGTGCCTGTGGTGCCATGTAGGTAGGCAGGCAGCTGAGGTGGCGCAGTGGTGGGTCTCCACGAAGATCTGCATGCCGCCACGCAGGTGTCTGCCCAACTGGTTGGGTCGGAAGCTGTATGCGAACGACGGTGGGGGTGAGACTAGCGCGGGCCTGATGGTGGCCCCACGACGTCCTTGGCAAGGGCCTTGCTGCAGCCCCGGCAAGGGTCTTGCCGCGGCGCCTACTGTCATCCCCGGCAAGGCTCTTGCCGGGGGCCTTGTGGTCCTCCTTGGCTGGGATCCCGCCAAGCATCATCATCTTCTGAAGTGGGTATCTGATCTTGAATGTCTTCACAAAGATCTGCATGCCACCACGGGGATGTCTCCCGAATCCTTGCCCCATGGGGGCAGTGGACTCGAGGGTGACTTCGCTCCGTAGGTGTGGGGCGAGCTGCCACGGCAAGGGTCTTGTCGGGTTAACTAAAGCTGCCCCCCGGCAAGGATCTTGCCGGGGGGTCTGCTCTGTCCCCTTTACCCTTTGTGGTCTTGGCGTCGTTCTACTTCCCTTCAGCTTCGGCCTTACATTGGCTTACCTCCCTTGCCGTGCTTGGTGTGGCGGTGCTTGTGGCTCAGACTGCCCGTGCACAGTTATAGGGGTACAAAAAATGTACCCCCCTTTTTGTACACCGACAGGAGCCCCCGGGCCTGGGCCACACATAAGCGCAACGCGTTGTTGGGCTAGGCCCAAAAACGGTGCGCGGGCAGGCGGGGGGGGGGGGGGGGTGGGGTTTATCGCGGTAAGTTCCTTCGCGCATTGCGCCTCCCACGCTTCCCGCGCGTGGCACGGCGTGGGGAGGCGTGTGTGACGTGGGCGGCATGCGTCACATCACAGTTAATGTGAAAGGAGGCGGCCCGCGTTTCCCCTCATAAGAAGGAATAACCGCAGGCGCGCTGCTCACTTTCTCCTCTTCCTTCGTGCCTTTTCCAATCTCCGAGCCGCCATTCCCTTCCTTCCTTCCCTTGCAAGCTCTAGCCGCCGCCCGCCGTCGCTGCTTCACCCCCCCCCCTCCCTCAACCCTCTAGATTCCTTGGCCGCCATGGCGCCTAAATCCGCCAAGGGCAAGGGGGCGGCTACGGGCTCTGGGACTGTGGAGGCGCCGGAGAGCGCGCTGTTGGGGGACAAGACGAAGTCCGCTTTCTTCTTCCCCTCGACGGTCGATGTTCATGAGCTCCGGGCCGCCTTCAAGCCCCTGTGGGGAGTGAAGACGGGAGGGGAGAACTCGGGACACCCGGCGATGCGCGTCATTCCTGCCGCTTGCGCTGATCCTGCCCCAAATCGGTACCCCTTCTTTGTTGACTATTTTTCTTGCGGGCTATGCCCTCCTTTCTCCGATTTCTTCTGTGACATCATGCACACCTTCAGTTTTCGCCTCTTGGATTTTACTCCGAACGCGGTGGCGTGCATGTCTTGCTTTGCGCATCTTTGCGAGGGCTTTGCCGGAGTGCAGCCCAACACGGCGCTCTTCCGCCATCCTCGAATCCAAACGGGGGGTGTCGTCGCTGGTTGCATCACCTGGATCCCAAGATCCAAGGAGGCGTACCCGGATGGTGCCGTGAGGGAGAGGTGGGCGAATGCCGTGACCGGTGGTGTTGGATTGAAGATGAAGACCCGCCGGAATTTTGCAAGGTCCGCCGAGTGCTGCCGGTTCGCGGCAACGATTGGGGTGATGTCGACGCCACCGACAGGAGGCTTACTGTGGCCATCGCCAGGATTCTCCGGCTGACCAGGGCTGGGCTCACCCTCGAGATGATCGGGGCGGATTTTATTCGCCGCCGGATCGCCCCGCTGCACAATAAGGTGAGGCCAGGTTGGCTCTTCAAGAATCCGGCCGACATCATGCGGCTCCGGCCCGGCCTCGACCACAACTTCACGGTGATGGGGCATGCCCACTTCTGCCAGCGGCTCTTCCAGCTGGAACTGGATCGCGACGGTGATGTCGAGCTGACCGGCAAGGCTGCAAGGGCTGCCGTAAAGGCCGGCAAGACCGTCAAGGGGCCGCTCTTCAAGTTGTCAGCGGGGGTGGTCCCATTGTGCAATAACTCGCGCCGGTCTGAGATCATCGCCATGATGCCGGACTGCAATGCGCACGGCCCCGTCCCGAGCTGGAGAGAGCCGTCGGCCGCAGACGTGCAGCAACTCTTCGACACCTTGATCGAGGTGTATGTTAATGCTGACGCCGAGCGGTGGCTCGTCATGGACACCACCCAGGCAGAGCTGGACTACATTGCCACCAGGCCGAGGGAGGCTCAGCTTGCTCTGGAGGCCGGCAGCGCCGGGGGTGTGGAAGACGAGGTTGCCGCGGCTACGGAGGAGGAGAAGTTCACCCTGTGGGCGGCAGCCACTGGGGAGGCCAGCGGCGCCGACGTCGGGGCTCCGCTCGTTGAGGACGCGGCCGATGGGTCGTCGTCGGAGGAGGGCATGGCGGCGGGCTCGACGCCAGCCAGGGGAAGAGGGCGAGTCCTGTGGGGGGTGGCTCCGGCGAGCCGGTCCGACCCGGCAGCGCCACGCGGCCTCATTTGACCCTGGAAGGGTCCGGGTGGCACACGAGGGCCTCAGCAGCGATGGGTGTCGGTGTCAAAACCGCCGGATGGTAACAGAAGACAAGGGACACGAAGTTTACGCAGGTTCGGGCCCTCTCGATGGAGGTAAAACCCTACTCCTGCTTGATTAATATTGATGATATGGGTAGTACAAGAGTAGATCTACCACGAGATCAAGGAGGCTAAACCCTAGAAGCTAGCATATGGTATGATTGTGTATGATGATGGTTCTGTCCTATGGACTACAACCCTCAGGTTTATATAGACACCGGATAGGGTTAGGGTTACACAGAGTCGGTTACAATGGTAGGAGATCTTGAGTATCCGCATCGCCTAGCTTGCCTTCCACGCCAAGGAAAGTCCCATCCGGACACGGGAAGAAGTCTTCAATCTTGTATCTTCATAGTCCAGGAGTCCGGCGAAGGTATAGTCCGGCTACCCGAACACCCCCTAATCCAGGACTCCCTCAGTAGCCCCTGAACCAGGCTTCAATGACGACGAGTCCGGCGCGCAGATTGTCTTCGGCATTGCAAGGCGGGTTCCTCCTCCAAGTCCTTCATAGAAAATTGTAAACACCAAAAATAGTGTCCGGCTTTGCAAAATAAGTTTCCACATATTGCCATAGAGATAATCATATTAACACAAATCAAATCTGCTGACGTATTCCGCAGTGCGTCATGACACCACGACCAAGCTCTTTGTACAAATTGTTTTCACTTTTCCACCTCAGCACGTTCAGTGAGACGGTTTCCTTGGCATGTCTTGTCAAAGCAGAGATCGTGTGCCCCTTTTAACGGAATTCTCATCAATACGAACGTGGGTAACCCAACCGCGCCATTTACCACAGCGCTTGGGAGGCAAGTGAGTTTTATTAGGTAGGTGGGGACGCATAACCGCATCCGCCCATATAAGGGGATAAGGATCCACCTTTTTACATACGCCTTCTTTCTCCTTTGTCAATCCATCTCTTCCGCACTCAAGCTCCAACGCCCAAGCCCGCTCTTCCCACCTCAACCTTCTCCAGCAATGTCCGGAGCGGGAGGCAAGTGGATGGTCTCCTCCGTTACGGAGGTTCAAGTAAAAAAGCTAAGGAAGGCCGGATACCTGTCCAAGGACATCCCGCACTGGCTTCCTGAGAAGGGGCAGCTTCTCCCCACCCCAAGGCCCCATGAGAGGGTAGTTTTCCTTCCCCACTTCCTCCGCGGACTGGGTTTTCCACTTCACCCATTTCTCCGGGGACTCATGTTCTACTACGGCCTAGATTTCCACGATCTGGCCCCGGACTTCATCCTCAACATCTCGGCGTTCATCGTCGTGTGTGAGGCCTTCCTCCGCGTCCGCCCCCATTTCGGCCTTTGGCTCAAGACCTTCAACGTCAAGCCCAAGGTGGTCCGCGGTAGCCAAGTGGAGTGTGGAGGCGCTATGGCTGGCAAGATAGCCAATGTCCTCTGGCTCGAGGGCTCCTTTGTGGAGACCCTAAAGGGGTGGCAAGCCGGGTGGTTTTACATCACCGAGCCACGCGATCCGGAATGGGTCGCGGCCCCCGAGTTCAGATCCGGACCCCCCACGCGGCTTATGTCCTGGAAAGAGACGGGCCTGTCGTGGGGCAACGAGGAAGAGGTGACCGGACTGAATACCTGCATCCAGTCCCTGATAAACAAGCCAATCCGGCTTGTTAATATAGTCCAGGTCATGCTCGTTCGTCTGATCCTCCCGTGCCAACAACGGGATTTCAATTTGTGGGAATTCGACCCGGCGCAACACCGAACCCTCAACAGGCTCTTCGACACGTCGTATGAAGACGTCTGGAAGGTGCTAATCAAAGGCGCCAGGGCCCCCGCATCCGCTTCCGAGGACCGCGGATATAGCACGCAGCGTCACGCTTGCGAGGTAAGCTATCTATGCCTTTGACAGGATTTTTAAGCTCTTTTTCATAGATTAACTCTATGCGGGATCTAAAATCCCTTACCTTTGACAGGCTTGGCAGGCGATAACCGGACCAATTAACTGTCCGGCTCCCCTGCCCGAAGACCCAGCCCCAGCTCTCCTAGTGAAGTTGCTGACTCCGGCACCTTATGTGGTGCCGGAGAAGAAGGTCAAGAAGAAGAAGACCACCGGGACTCGAAAGAGTGCCCGTAACTTGGTGGTGTCGGACTCGTCGTCTGACGAGTCCGAGGCGCCCTCCTCTCATGAAAACGAGGAGGAGGAAGAAGAAAGCTCTCCCCCCCAGTGGAGGGAGAAGGGAAGAAGAAGGCCGCCCCATCAGGGGAGGCCGAGGGGTCTAGGAAAAGGAAGACCCCTCCGCCGGACTACTCCCATGACGCCGAAGAGAGCGGAGAGGAGTGGCCGAACAGGGCCAAGCGTCTGGCAAAATCATAAGTTCGGACATCAGAGTAACTCATGATGTTCCTTTGTTGCTCAACTTTCCTTAATGTCGAATGTGAATATGCAGCCCGCCCCAGGCCGACTACAACGAATCGTCGGGCGGCTCCCTGGACTCATCGGACGTGAACTCCGTTCCGCCCGCTGTCTCCCCCCGCACCACGGATGACGCCGAAGTGGCATCGCGACAAGCTCCGGGGCCGGAAGAGGTGGTCCTGGAGGAGCCGCAAGGCAACCTCCCGGACTCCAGGAGTGAAGGGGACAAGACCCCCCAGGGCTCCAAGTCCGGCTTTGTGCCGGACACCGCGCCGGAATCTTCAACAGTTCCGTTCCACGGTAGGCGAACTCCTTCCAAAAGGAGTAAGCCTTCTAAGCCAGCGACCTCCGTCCAACCAGAGTCGCTGGACCATCTGCTGGAGGTGCTTGACGGCGCCTCCTTCGACAAGGGGCACCGTACTATTATGAGTACGGTGATCCAAAAGGTCCAGTCTGCCAAAAGCGGACTAACTGAAGCTTGCGCTAGCCTTCTGACAGGCTTCGAGGTAAGTAAAAAATATGTCAAAATATTACCGCATAGACAGTAGCCCCTGATGCTCTGTTTGGCGTTCGGAAAGAAAAGCCGAATAGAGGATCTATTAATTTTTGCAGGAGTCTAACAATAAAGAGTCAATATGCGCATGCAGGCTTCGCTGCTATCCACCGCCGCACTGACTGCACAGGTGGATGTCCTAAAAAAGGACCTCGGGCGGGCCGAGCAAGAGCTCGGCTTTGCCAAACGGCAGCTCGAGGAAAAAGAAGGTAAAAAATACCCTACAGAAAAAGGTGCCTATAGAGAGGCGTGATTGCAAATAATAACAGGATCGTACTGCTTATTGTAGGGGCCACAACTGAGGTGGTGACCCTCAAGCAGGCGCTATCTGAGGCCGAAAAGAAAACGGCCGAGGAGCGCACTGAGCGAGAAAGACTTGGGGCTCAGGTTGGCGAGGTGCAGCAAGAGCTGTAGGCTCTCGTGAAAAAACATGAGAGCTTGGAGCTTGAGGCAAAGGCGCAAGCATCCGAGCTTGCGTCAGCCCTTGAGACCACCAAGGGTGCCAAGGTCAAAGCCCAAAAGGCCCTCCAAGAGTTGGAGGAGATGAAAAAGATAGCAGCAGGTAAGGCATTCTTAATGCAAAGTAGAAATATAAAAGTAAACTACTTGTCACTTACCCGAATCCGGAGTTCTCCAGGGGCGTTCGCAGATCTTCCCCGTAGCGTATCCGACGCCGCCGCATTCTACCGAGCTGAAGAGGGCAGCTCGATGGAGAGTGTGTTCTGGTCTCATTATTCTGAGGCCGGACACCCTGTGCCCTTGAGCGACCAGCTAAAACAGCTGGTCGAGCTCCACAAGGCGGCCGAACAAGCCATGAAGGGTTTCATAGTTCGGCTGTGGTCCGGAGAGGCCCTGCCTGGGAGTTACTTCGGGCTGGTGCGGCGGCTGGTGGAGGCCTGTCCAAGGCTTGAGGTCATCAAGCGTTCCGCCTGCATCGAAGGTGCCCGGAGGGCCCTTGCTCGTGCAAAGGTGCACTGGGGTAAGCTTGACGGTGAGAAGCTGGTGAAGGACAGGCCGCCGCAGGGGAAGGAGCATTGCAAGCCCGAGAACTACTACAAGGATGTTCTTGCTGGTGCCCGCCTTATTGCGGATGAATGTACGAAAGATGTAATTTTTGAATGAACTCGCTCGTGTTTGTCCTGTGCGCTTAAAACTTTATAATTTTAAATTTCGACGAAGCCCCTAGTTCGGAAGACCGAATTCGGGGCGCTATCCACGCCTTTGGCCGAACAAAGCCAGCTCCTCGCTCGAAGCGGCATTAGCCTTTAGGGACTCGAAAAACCTCTCGAACAGCGACCGATCTCTCGCCTTATCATGACAGTCAGTTTTAGCTTTCTCCACTGAGGTGCTTAACCCAGCTGAACCGGGGCACAATCATAGTGGTTCTCCTAGTGCTACCTTAGCCGATATAGCGGAACGTAAGGCACCAAAACATAGGAGCCGGGTAAACCCAACTATTGACCCAAATCATGATTCGGAGCCGATGCATATAGTGCTATAAGTTTGGGGTGCCACACTTGTGAAAGTGTATGGACTTCTCACGCCAGATCAAAGGGTACTGAAGCCCCTGGCGTGTTTGCCGTACCATGGTGTACGGGTGCGATCATGTTATTTAATAAACATATATATTAAAAGAGGATAATGCAAAAAATAGACAAAAAGCTATGCATTGTTTATAAAGAGGCTATTTGTCAAAGCCGGGCGATACAAGTAGTGCGATAAGCAAAAATATATTAGACTATTTAACATGTCCTAGCCAGGGGCAGGTTGCGGAATTGGGTTCGAAACAGATATAACGCTCGTAATAGAGACCACCTGAGAGTTCCATAATGCGGCGTAGCTTTGTCTGCTTCCCTGGATCTTGCATCATTTGTGCGACAGTCGAATTGCCGAACAGGTCGTCCAAAGTGTGGAGTCCTGAAAGTAAAAAAAAAAAGAATCCGACAGCCCCTAGTACGTTTTAAGCCGTATTTCGGGCATGCCGTTACTGTGCCCCTTCCCCTGTGCCCATGGTATTTCAAGGGTGTAATTATGCACGCGAGGTACTAGCTTCGCAATGTCACGATGGCTGGGGTTGGGGCCGCATTGCTACAGCTGCTCAGATCGTGCCAGGCAGTCTTGTTGTAGGTTACTCCGGGCGTGCTTGACAGTGTCTGGCTTTTTAACGGCCGGACTGGAGAGTTGCCTAAAAAGGCTGCTTTGTACTTCCGCTGCGAGAGCCGCCGTGTGCTCCTCCGTACGGAGGGAGCATTCGGTGTTTCCGTTGACCGTGATTACTCCTCGAGGGCCTGGCATCTTGAGCTTGAGATATGCGTAGTGCGGCACTGCATTAAACTTGGCAAATGCGGTTCGTCCGAGCAGGGCGTGATAGCCACTGCGGAACGGGACTATGTCGAAGATTAACTCTTCGCTTCGGAAGTTATCCGGAGATCCGAAGACCACATCAAGTGTTACGGAGCCTGTAGAGTTGGCTTCTACACCTGGTATAACGCCTTTAAAGGTCGTCCTTGTGGGCTTAATCCTTGATGGATCTATGCCCATTTTCTGCACTGTATCCTGGTAAAGCAGGTTCAGGCTACTGCCGCCGTCCATGAGGACTCTTGTGAGATGAAATCCGTCGATGATTGGTTCAAGAACCAATGCGGCAAAGCCTCCATGACGGATGCTAGTGGGGTGGTCCCTTCGATCAAAGGTGATCGGGCAAGAGGACCATGGGTTGAACTTTGGGGCGACTGGCTCCATCGCGTATACGTCCCGTAGCGCACGCTTCCGCTCCTTCTTGGGAATGTGGGTTGCGTATATCATGTTCACCGTCCGCATTTGTGGGGGAAACCCCTTCTGTCCCTTGTTGTTCGGCGGCCTGGGCTCCTCCTCGTCATCGCTATGCAGCCCCTTGTCTTTGTTTTCGGCTCTTAACTTGCCTGCCTGCTTGAACACCCAACAATCCCTGTTGGTGTGATTGGCTGGCCTTTCGGGGGTGCCATGGATCTGGCACAGGCGGTCGAGTATTCGGTCCAAACTGGACAGGCCCTGAGTATTCTTTTTAAATGGCTTTTTCCGCTGACCGGATTTATAGCCTCTGAATCCGGCGTTGACTGCCGTATCTTCATTGCTGTCGCTGCTAACGCGGCACTTTTGCTTATTTCGACGTGTCCTGCCACTTTTGTCCTTGGTATCCCAATTACCAGGGTTCTTTGATAAGTTGTTGCTGCGAGCTAGCCAGCTATCTTCGCCCGCGCAAAAGCGGGTCATGAGTGTCGTGAGGGCTGCCATAGATTTCGGCTTTTCCTGTCCCAGGTGCCGGGCAAGCCACTCGTCGCGGATGTTATGTTTGAAGGCTGCTAGGGCCTCTGCGTCCGGACAGTCGACTATCTGGTTTTTCTTTGTTAGGAACCGTGTCCAGAATTGCCTGGCCGATTCTTCTGGCTGCTGAATTATGTGGCTTAGGTCGTCGGCATCCGGTGGTCGCACATAAGTGCCCTGGAAGTTGTCGAGGAATGCGGCCTCCAGGTCCTCCAAAGAACCGATTGAGTCCGCTGGCAGGCTGTTAAGCCAGTGCCGGGCCGTTCCTTTGAGTCTGAGAGGGAGGTATTTGATGGCGTGTAGATCATCGCCACGTGCCATGTGGATGTGAAGGAGATAATCCTCGATCCATACCGCCGGATCTGTCATGCCATCGTATGATTCGATGTTTACGAGTTTGAAACCCTCTGGGATTTTATGATCCATTACTTCATCTGTGAAGCATAGTGGGTGTGCGGCGCCCCTGTACTAGGCTATGTCACGACGCAGCTCGGAAGAGCTATGTCTATTGTGTTCGGCCCGGCCGGATTTATTGTGTCCGGAGTGAAGATCATCGTCACGTGTCGTCGGGCGCCTGCGCGGTCCGTAGATCGATCTTGTTTGCCTTGCTTTATCCTCCAGTACATCTCGCAGGTCTGGCGCATTTTCCCGTGCCTTGGTTGAGCGGCGTCGGGGCATGGCTTGGTTGGAGGTCCGACAGGCCTCTCTGTCGCGGCCGCGAGGTGGCCGATCTGCCATGTCGTGTGCTGGTGATGTAGGCGCTTCCTCCTCTGATCGGGGTAGCGGCCTGCGCTTTGGGTAATTCTTGGAGGGGCGCTCGAGTTCATACTCTTCGGCCGCAAGGACTTCAGTCCATCTATCAGCTAGCAAATCTTGATCAGCTCTAAGCTGTTGCTGCTTTTTATTTGGGTGTTCTTCGGCGCTATCCGGGGTAGTATTATCTCCCGTGCCGGAATCACCGTTTTTGCTTTGGCGGGATTTAGAGCGGCGCCGTTGACGCTGGCGCTTTGGCTATTTCTTGGAGGTGTCATCCCCCGCTGTTCCATCGCCATCTCCATCTTTTGGAGTATCCACCATATATACGTCATATGACGAGGTGGCCGTCCAGCGCCCTACAGGTGCTGGTTCCTGTTCGTCTCCTACCTCGTCGTCCATACCGTCGAAGTCTTCGGAGCCGAAGTCAAGCATGTCGGTTAAATCGTCGACAGTGGCTACCAAGTGGGTGGTGGGAGCGCTTTGAATTTCTTCATCGTCCGTATCCCATCCTCGCTGACCGTAGTCCGGCCAGGGCTCTCCTGATAAAGAGAGAGACTTGAGAGAATTCAGGATGTCGCCAAAAGGCGAGTGCTGAAAGATGTCCGCGGCGGTGAACTCCATTATCGGCGCCCAATCGGATTCGACCGGCAGGGGCACGGGGGGTTCGGAGTCTGGGGAGGAGTCCGGACCCTCGGGGTCACGGGTCACGCAGAGTGCGGGGCTGGCGTTCGGCTCGATCGCCTTTGAGATCGCAGCCCCCGAGGTGACGTCCAACCGTTCATCCTCGCTTGGCGCAACGGGCTCCGAGTTAGGGGTCGGAATCGGTGCGTATGCGGCCTCCACGACACTGCTCGGAGGCAGAGCTAGATCATGCCCCTCGAGATAGTGCGGCGCGCTTGGCTGTGGCTCGAACCCGTCGAAGATCAAGTCTCCGCGGATATCAGCCGTGTTGTTTAAGCTTCCAAACCTGACTTGATGGCCAGGGGCGTAGCTTTCGATCTGCTCCAGATGACCAAGCGAATTGGCCCGCAGAGCGAAGCCGCCGAAGACGAAGATCTGTCCGGGAAGAAAAGTCTCACCCTGGACCTCATCGTTGTTGATGATCAGAGGAGCCATCGGGCCTAAAGGCGACGACACAGAGGAACTCTCAATGAAAGCACCAATGTCGGTGTCAAAACCGGCGGATCTCGGGTAGGGGATCCCGAACTGTGCGTCAAGGCCGGATGGTAACAGGAGACAAGGGACACGAAGTTTACCCAGGTTCGGGCCCTCTCGATGGAGGTAAAACCCTACTCCTGCTTGATTAATATTGATGATATGGGTAGTACAAGAGTAGATCTTCCACGAGATCAAGGAGGCTAAACCCTAGAAGCTAGCCTATGGTATGATTGTGTATGATGATGGTTCTGTCCTACGGACTACAACGCTCTAGTTTATATAGACACCGGATAGGGTTAGGGTTACACAGAGTCGGTTACAATGGTAGGAGATCTTGAGTATCCGCATCACCTAGCTTGCCTTCCACGCCAAGGAAAGTCCCATCCGGACACGGGACGAAGTCTTCAATCTTGTATCTTCATAGTCCAGGAGTCCGGCGAAGGTATAGTCCGGCTACCTGAACACCCCCTAATCCAGGACTCCCTCAATGGGGCTGACGAAGGCCGCTGAGAAGAAGAAGGCGATAGCCCCCTCCTCATCTGGGCGCGCACAGACCCCGCCGCCTTCTTCTCCTCCTCCGGTCGGCGTCGACTTGGACGATGACGCGGAGCTCCCTTTTGATCTCGGGTCTCTCAGCCCGGAGAGAAAAAGGAAACTGGCGGAAGAGGAGGAAACGGATGACGAGTAAGTACTCTGTTCCTTACTGTCATTCCTATTTCCCTGAATTGGACCGCTTGTCTTGATCCATTTTTGCTTTTGTAGGGACGCAGAGACGTTGGCCCAGAGGGCGAAGAGGGCGAGGACCTCGGCGAGCGGCCAGTCCCCGGCTGGGACTTCAAAGACACCACTGGTGGTGCTGAGCAGCCCGGACAGCAGCCCCCGGCGCAGCCCCCAGCATAAGTTCGTCACCCTCTTCTCGCTCGACATGCGGTAGGTGCTCGACGCCACGACGCTGACCTTGCCGGGTTTGCAGGAGGGGAGCGGCAGCAGGAGGAGCCGCAGAGGGCTACTCCTAACACACCACCCCCATCGACTACGCCGCCGCGAGGGGTGTCCCCGGCAAGGGCGCCAGGCATGGAGTCCACACCCATGGAGGAGGAGGGGAACTTAGGCGCTGGTGGCTCTGCCTCGGCGCCAAATGCTGGTGGAGAGGGGACTTCTGCTCCACGGCCCGGGATTGGTGAGTCGCCCGTCCTTCGTCCCTGCTCTTTTCCCTTATATTTTTCTTGGCTTCATTGCTCCCGCTGATGCCCAGGCCCTCCTTCAACATACACGGAGGACGTGGACACCGTTGTCAGGGATATTGCCAAGAGGCCGCGGCTGAGGCCGACAAAATTGCCGTCGAGGAGGCCGCCAAGAATGCTGACGAGGCCGCCAAGGGCGTGGCTGAGGATGCCGTCGCGGGGGCCGCCGAGGCTACCGGCGAGGCTCCCGCCGAGGGCGCCAGCGGTGGTCCTGCCGGGGAGGCCGGCAAGGCCCCCGCCGAGGAAGAGGTGATGGATGATCAGCCTCCCTCCTCCTCAACCTCGGGCCCCGGCATGTATCTGAAGGTGGGCGATGATCTTTTCGTCCACCTCCCAGGGGCGTCAAGCCGAGCACCCGCCGAAGGGGAAATTTTCGACGGCGAGGTGCTTGCCGCCACCGGGTTCGAAGTTCTCGACGCACCGGATGCTGGCGGTGATGGTTCCCCGGAGGAGCAGCTCTTCCGCGCCATGGGGGCCAATTTCCGGAAGCTCCAAGTGCTCTACCGCGCCCGCTTGGACAAAGTCAAGTCTAGGACGGTAGCGGTGGACCACGCGGAGGTGGACTTCAAGGCGTGCGTCGCCGAGACGCAGACCTGGTTCCGCCAAGCTCGCGAGGAGCAAAGGGCCTTTCAGGAGAAATTGGCCCAGCGCGATGTGGAACTCACCATGAGGCTGGCCGACATCGAGAAGGCCCTGGAGTAGGCGGCGAACCTGGCCGCCGCGGCCGAAGCCACCCGGAACCAGCATCAGGCCATCTTGGACTCCCAGGAGGAGGACCTCTCCGCGCGTGAGGCGAAGCTTGCCGCAACGCTCCGCGGCAAGGACGAGGAGATCGAGGCCCTTGTCGTGCGACAGACTCATGAGCTGGAGCAAAGGCATAGAGAGGCGCTCGATGCCCAAGCCCTGGCCCACACCGGCAAGGTGCAGGAGCTGGAGGCAGAGCGGGACGGGCTGAAGGAGCAGGCCCTCAAGCTGTCCAGCGAGAAGAACACGCTCAACCGCGCCTTGGTAGAGGTGCAAGGAACGGTCGTCACTAGGACTGGAGAGCTCTCCGAGGCGCGGGACTCCATCAGAGACCTCAAGCTGAAGCTGGAGGATCTCGAGAAGCTGTTGCCGGAGAGCAGGGCTCGGGAGGAGACCTTCACCGAGAGCCTGGAGGAGGAGAAACAGTTGCGGACAACCGAGGCCGCCTCCCACCAAGAATATGTGGCGGGTGAGAACAGGTGGATCAGGCATCTGGAGGTCATCGCTGGCAGGGTTACTTCGCAATTGGCCACCATGGGGTTGCCAAACATGAGGTATGCTCCTAAGCGCAGCGGGACCGTCAACGCCAAGCTGACCCAGTTCTTTGAGGGCGTCCTCGGGTCCCTGGCCTATCTCCACTCCAACAGGACGACCACGCTGGTCGAGGAGGCCCGGCGAATTTGCCGGAGGGTCGTGACCAAGGTCCTCACCAAGGTGGCGCACTGGAATCCCGACCTTGACTTCGCGGCCACGAGGACGAGCTTGCCGGATGGTGTTGACCTCACGGTGCTCAAGGAGCGCATCAAGCCCATCATCGACTGCATCGACGAAATCAAGAGGGTGGAAGGCCAGCGTCGAGACTAGGCGTCCCGTTCTTTTTCGCCGCTGCGGGTTCCCGATCAAGACAAATTTTATCTTTAGTTAGAACCGCAGCAATGATGTGATGTGATATAACTCTGAAGTACTCTTAATTTCCATGCATGTTATTTCCCCGTTCAATTCCTCTTTGTATGTGTGCCCTACGCCGATCGGGAAGGCTTGCCGGCGCGAAAGCCCCAAGCGGCGTCTTGGGGACGGATCCCCATGGCCTGCCGGGTACGCGTGCTGCCGGACAAGCCACCTTTCCGTTCCGAACGCGGCCGCTCGAACTGTCGAGCTTGACTCGAGTCAGAATCGAGGGCGTCGTTGGTCGCGAAGGCTACTCTGCCACTTTCGACGCAGCCGCTTGAGCTGTTGAGCGGACTCGAAACAGGGCAAGGGCGTTGCCGATCGTGGCAAAGCCCCCTAGCGTCCAGGTTTTTTTTCATACAAAGCGAACATCTTCGGGGGGGGGATAACCTCAAATAAGAAAGGTAGCACAAAACAAGGGTTCAGTGCAACTTAGCTTCTATTCGCGGTCGCTCGAGCGTCGACCTTCTGTCCTTCTTTCTTCTTCGAGGGTCACGAAGATGAAGGAGCGTCGAACCAACTGCTAAAGCCGATTCTCACAATTGCGGCCCCCTACCCGGCGCGCCAAAGATGTCGGTGGGAAACGACACCTATGGGATCACAGGAATCCCTACTACGGTTGCGGGGCGCGGGGTTGTGAAAAGAGCGGATCAAACAGATAGCACACGGTTCCTTTACCCAGGTTCGGGCTGCAAGGATGCGTAAAACCCTACTCCTGCTTTGGTGGATTGTATATCTGAGTTCCTGAGCTAGCTATGGGGCGTCGAGAGCTCCAAAAAGCCGAATCCTACTCCTGGTCGCCTTGGGCCTCCTTTTATAGGAAAGGGGTTGCCACAGTGGCGCACAAGAGGTGGAAAGGGTACAGTAGTGCGAGGTTATCCCTCGCATTACATGACAAGGCGCCTTTAATGTGCCTTGCTTAGGTGTCCTTGCTTTATCGGGGGCGGGGGAGAGCCCCGTCTCGTCCGTCGCCGCTCCCTCTTGCGTCGACACTCGCCCTGGCCAGCGGTGCCTGTGGTGCCATGTAGGCAGGAAGGCAGCTGAGGTGGCGCAGTGGTGGGTCTCCACGAAGATCTGCATGCCGCCACGCAGGTGTCTGCCCAACTGGTTGGGCAGCAGCTGTATGCGAACGACGGTGGGGGTGCGACAGGCGCGGGCCTGATGGTGGCCCCACGACGTCCTTGGCAAGGGCCTTGCTGCGGCCCCGGCAAGGGTCTTGCCTCGGCCCCGACAAGGGTCTTGCCGTGGCGCCTGCTTTCATCCCCGGCAAGGCTCTTGCTGGGGGCCTTGTGGTCCTCCTTGGCTGGGATCCCGCCAAGGATCATCATCTTCTGAAGTGGGTATCTGATCTTGAATGTCTTCACAAAGATCTGCATGCCACCATGGGGATGTCTCCCGAATCCTTGCCCCATGGGGGCAGTGGACTCGAGGGTGACTTCGCTCCGTAGGTGTGGGGCGAGCTGCCACGGCAAGGGTCTTGCCGGGTTAACTAAAGCTGCCCCCCCGGCAAGGATCTTGCCGGGGGCGTCTGCTCTGTCCCCTTTGCCCTTTGTGGTCTTGGCGTCGTTCTGCTCCCCTTCAGCTTCGGCCTTACCTTGGCTTACCTCCCTTGCCGTGCTTGGTGTGGCGGTGCTCGTGGCTCAGACTGCCCCTGCACAGTTATAGGGGTACAAAAAGTGTACCCCCCTTTCTGTACACCGACACCGGCCACGGGAGGCAGGAGCATGCGGCACGACCGGCGCTGCTTTGGGCGGCTGGAGCAAGAAGACCAGAGGTTTAAGAAGCACTACGCCCGTTGGATGAACATCGTACGATCAGTGGAGCTAGAATCGTTCATATTGACTAAGTTGACAAAGCCCTCCATCCCCGTCAACTTTGTTGGCCCACAAGTCATCCTCCCACTATGGTGGGTCCCAGCTAGCAGGGGGTATTCATTTTTTTTGTGCATAATAAGGAGGCACTTCCTTGCGTGCGAAGATATAACTGGTGGGTCCGACATGTCAGCAGGGGGAATGTTTTTTTCGCGAAATACAGAGGCCCTTCTGGTGGGTCCCAGCTGTCAGGTCCTCGCAAAAAAGGGAAAGAAAATTAAAGACTTGGGAAGGCGTACAGAACAAGCTAGTGTACCAGTAAAGAGACGTTGCCGAGTTTTAGAAAAAAGAAAGACGTGCTCCTGTAGCTGGTTCGAATCCAAACCTAGACTATGACTATATATGGTGCTATGCTACTCTGCAAGTAATGAAACTGACATATCCAACGTTCGCTTCTCCTCTTCTCTACTTACTCTGCCTAGCATCAGAAGCTCTGGCCGCAGCAACCATGTCCGCTGGCTGCTCGTCCACCTGCTCTTCAGCAGGCAACAACCCGATATGCGCCAAGTCGCAACCCGTACCATCGCATGTGGGTCTCATCACACCCTCGCCGGCACGCGCACCGCAGCCGATTGCTCATCGCGACTCGCTGCTGTTGGTGTGGTGCCACTACTGCAAATCACGCAGAGTCATCCGTCGTGTCTCAACCACAATCCGCAACTCTGGCCGAGTCTTCTACAAATGCCCGAATAATGGCGTAATAATATGTTTAAGTGTTGTTCTGCTGCTTTCAGTTGCTGATTTTTTAATAGTTTGGTTGATGATCTACCAATTTTATTCGTGGAGAGAAGGGAAGATTCGTGTGATTTGTATTTCTGGGAAGTTGCTGATGTGGGGGAATGCAACTACGCTGATTATTTGGTTAGCCGAGGAATCCCAATACCAGCAAGTTGGGGTGTTGGACAAGTAACTGAAGGAACGGTAGAAGAGGAAGATGCAGAGTAGAAGGTTAAAGATGCGGTTCCTCTGATCATGGCCAAGCAACAGCTGCTGAACGACCTTGACAGCAATGAGGAGATGAAAGAGCTTGTGAAGATAATGGGCAAAATCGATGTGCTCTGTAGGATTATTGTCTCTTTATTTGCAGTGTATGTAGCACTCATGATGTATTCAGTGGCTACGACATGAGCACTTCGCTGAAACTAGTAATGAATGAAACCTGTGTAGCAGGCTGGGCGTAGTGTTTTGAGCATCTAATGATTTCTATTAACGGAAATCAGGGGGTATCCCCTTTTTCTCATATAAAC
Organism: Aegilops umbellulata; assembly: GCA_032464435.1. Lineage (NCBI taxonomy): Eukaryota > Viridiplantae > Streptophyta > Magnoliopsida > Poales > Poaceae > Aegilops > Aegilops umbellulata. The sequence goes on along the minus strand of CP136058.1, from coordinate 563,425,832 downwards.
AAATAAATAGCAGAGGCCCTGTTGGGTCAGCTTTGTTCTTATTCGAAGACGTCGAGAAAATTACAGTCCAACAGCAAACTATGTCATCAAATTCGAGTTTCACAGCCAAATATGAGTACAACTAAACAACAATGTCATCATGTTTTAGTTGTCATACAATCACCAAACACAAATCAGCATACATAACAAGTGATGTTCTCACAGCAAAATACTAAACAACATGTTCATCAGGTTTCAGTTGTCATAGCAAACACAATTTCACATAGTAGATAAAAAACGTCTTCTGACAGGCAAATACGACAAAAGCAATGTAATCATCATCCGCAGCAGCAGCGTCAACATCTTCGCCATGTGTATCAGTCTAAATTGTAATTCCCCACGGTGTCATCTTCTTCTTCGTCCTCAACGTCCTCGAACGTTGGCTTCTTCTTGATCAACTCTTGTATGTCCACAACACGACAGGCAATCTTTTCGCCGGCGTCATTGACGTGATGGTTCTCAAAGATGTTAGGAACATCTGTGTTATCTTGTACATCAGGAGCAGCGTAAGCATCATCTTGTTGTGCAACTTCATTAAACGAATTCCTCTACTCAAACCTTTGCAATACTCTCCAGTCATCGCTACGTGCAAATGTGTCTTCCAAGAAAAATATCTGTGTTGCTTGATTTGCCAAAATAAAAGGCTCGTTGGTCTGGTACGCCGCCTTGACATTGATGGATTTGAAATAATCATCAACTCTGGGTTTTGCGATCCTGGAAAACAGGTTATACCAACGACAGCACAACAGAACCACACACCGATGATCCTCGAAATTGGAAATATACTGCAACTGAACAATGTCTGTTATGTTAGCATACATTTCAGTTGTCTCTTTGTCATACGTATCCGTGCTCATGATGGCACTGTTTTGTGTCTTCCTGCCTTCGTCTCGTGCAAGGGTGTTGTAGCGCACATCTCCAACAAAGCAAGATTCATAATGTCTTACCCGAGTATCAGGACCCATTGCTAGTGAGTAAAGGACATCATCAACTGCCTGCCCATCCTCCCGCATCTTCTTAACCTATGGTTAGAAAATAGACAAGCTCATCATCTTATGTACTCAATTTATTAAAAAAACTGACAGTGCACTTCAAAACCTTACATGGTTCTTGAACCATTTCGCAAATCCTGCCATAACCAGTTTGTCAATGTTTCTTGGATTTTGCGGCAGTAACTCCTCTTTGTAGATGCTGCACAACATAATGATCGCGTCAAACATCTAAATATATAAGAATGTGCTGCAAGTTTAGTACATTACGATGTATAAGCTGCAGTACTGCACTTACTTGATATAAGGTAGTATCTCAGGACAGTTATTCAACACATACCAAACCATTTTTTCCAAATCTTTAGGTTTGTCCTCTTGTCGACTCTTCCTTGTAACTCGAACAGAATAATTGAAAACATTGAGCCCGGGATTGTCTTCACCCACCTCTTTGCTAAGCTGATCAGCTGTTTCAATGTATTTTGAGCAGAATGTCAACGCTTCTGTAGCAATGTAGGCTTCTGCAATGGAACCCTCGGGTCTAGCTCTGTTCCTAACATAGCCCTTGAAAGTGCCTAGCCGCCTTTCAATAGGGTACATCCAGCCATACTGTATTGGACCTCTAAGTAGTGCCTCATCAGGTAGATGAACAACCAAATGCACCATCACATCAAAGAAGGCTGGAGGATATATCTTCTCAAGGTCGCATAGGATAGTTGGTATCTTGTCTCTAAAACGCTCCAAAGCATCTATCCTGATATTCCTACTGCAGAGTTCCCTGAAGAATTGTCCCAACTCTGCAACTGCTCTGTATAAGTCAGGGCGGCCCAATCCTCTAAGGATAACAGGTAAAACCCTTTGAAGTAGGACGTGGCAGTCATGAGTTTTCAACCCTTGTACCTTGTTTCCATCTGCACTGACTCTCCTTTCAGGGTTGGATGCAAATCCATGTGGGAATCTCACACGTGACAGGACCTCACAGAATTCTTTTCTTTTTACCTTGTCCAAGACGTACACAGCTGGTGCCATATCCCGTGGTTTACCTTCATCTTGCACCTGCAAATCCTGTCTGATACCCAGGTGTGTCAAATCAATCCTTAATTTTAAGGTATCTTTCGTCTTGCCTTCAATATTAAGAAGTGTGCCGATAATGTTGTCACATATTTTTTCTCGATGTGCATCACATCAAGATTATGCCGCAGATCCAAATCTTTCCAATAATCCAAGTCCCACAAAGTGGACCTGCGGGTAAACAATAATCCCTCTTCTGCCCTGCCATGCTTCCTTTTCCCGCTACCATTATCAGGGTGGTTTCCTGGTGTAATATGCCTGACCTTCTCTAATTCCACTTGCAACTCATCGGCGGTGAGCCTCTTTGGCGCATCACGGTTTTCATGCTTTGCATTGAACACATGTCTTCGGTATTTTCTAGGAAGCGGCTTGTCCTTGGCAAGGAAACGGTGGTGTCCAATGTAACAGATCTTGCTAAGTATTGCGTATGACAGCGGATTCCTGTCACAGCGAACACATGCATTGTAACCATGTGTTGTTCGCCCTGACATAGTGCCCAAATCCGGATAATCATGGATGCACCAAATTATAACAGCACGCAGAAAGAAATCAGCTGGTGGGCTGCTATATAGGTCTCGAGTGAGAACACCCTTCCATAGCTGTTGAAGTTCCTCCACAAGAGGCTCCATGAACAAATCAAAATCCTTTCCAGGACTTTTTGGACCTGGTATGAGCAAGGCCATCATGTAGTTTGATTCTTTGGTGCAGACATTTGGAGGCATGTTGTAAGGGATAACAAGCACTGGCCACATGCTATATGTGGCGCTCTGGTGGCCAGATGGGTTAAATCCATCTGAAGCTAAGCCAAGTCTAATGTTTCTCAGGTCAGCAGCAAACTCTTTGTGTTTATCATTGAAGCTTTTCCACTCACTACCATGAGATGGATGGCTCATTACATTCTGATCTCTGTACTCTTGGTTCCTAGAATGCCACAGTACATCCTCTCTTGTTTCAGCATCATGAAACAACCTCTGCAATCTTGGTGTAATTGGAAAATGTTCAGAACAGTATGAGGAATCCTCTTCACAGCATCGCCATCTTTCCATCTTGATGATTGGCATTTTGGGCATTCACTTAAGTTGGCATAATCCTTCCGGAACAGAACACAATTATTCTTACAAACATGGATCATATCATATCCAATTCCAACTGCACGAAGGAAATTCTTCATTTTAATGTAGGTGTGTGGCAGCTCAGACGCATCTGGGAAAGATTCGCGGAAAGCAGCCAACATCGCATCAAACGATTTGTTGGTCATCCGCTCAGATGTCTTCACCTGAAGAAAGGTGACCATAGATGAGAATACTGACAGCTTATTTCCTGGGGTGACAGCAACGTTGCATTGTTCCAACATGCGGGCCCACCATTTTTCTTCTGCAGGTGAAAGTTCAATGTTGGTCAAACTCACTGGCTCCGCCACCACCTCCCCCTCCTCCTCTTCCACCTGAGCATCAGGCAGATCAAGATGGTGATCTGCTGCTTCGACGTAGTCAATAACATTGACGTTCACAGCTTCACCATGATGAACCCACCTAGTATATGTGACCGACATCCCATACAAGTGTAGATGTTTTTGCACAGTTGATTGGGTCTTGTAACGGAATTCATACAACTGCTACACGGGCAGAGCACATCTGATTTCGGACCACCGTACTCAGCTCTGATAAAGTTCATGAAGTTTTCAACCCCCTCGACATATGCAACGGAGAATCTTCGAGCAGAAGTTATCCAAGTCCTGTCCATCTGTTAGACATACAAATTAGTTCTTCTACTAGATATTACAGGAAAAACATATATGCTTTTTTATGAAGTCCAGAAAAAAATACCTAGGTCGATGTCTAAAGCTATAGCAAGATATTTGGACGAGCAGATCTAAGTAACGAAATATATGTAAAGCTAATTTAGCAAACAGATTTGAGTGCCAAATTATGGCAGGCTGTTTCAGCAGTCAATGAGGCCGAGCACACAGCCATCGAACTATCGAAGGCCATTGCAGCAACAAAGATCGAGTATAAAACGGTATAGAGCTATTTCACCTAACAGATTGGCTACTAGACCATGGCAATCTACGTCACAATAAATATATGGCAGGATATTTTAGCAACTAATCGGCCTTGGCATGCCATCTCAGCTAAGCAGATTGAGTGCAGAACAGGGCAAGGAAGCTTCTTAAGCAGAGCATATTGACAGTAAACTACTTCGGCAAACAGTGAGATTAACAGCGTCTATCAGCTAACATTCAGCGCTACACCGACATGAACGGGGCCTCAGCCTAGAATGCGCGTACCGTGGGAGAAGCTGGCCGTCGTGCGTCTCCACACGAACGTCGCCAGCGGTGGCGGCGCTGACCGCCGTGCGCCTCCTCAAGAACGTAGCCAGAGGTGGCGGCGCGCCTAGAGGACGGCAGTCCACGAGAGCGTATAGTGGGAGCAAGAGGATCGCCGAACCGCGGCGCCGACGTATCGGCGCGGCGGGGAGGGCAGCTTTGGCGGAGCGAATGGAGTGGAGGGGGACAGGGGGGAGGGTGGTTTGGGGAATATTATTGGCTAGTTGGCCGAAGGGCGGTTGAATCGGATTTGGAGGGAATTTTTGGGTGTGGGGGGGAGGATTTTCGCGCGGTGGGCGGGGGGAGTTTGGCGCATGGTCGGTTTCTCCAAGTGCAGTCCCACGTGTCAGTGAAGAGGCAAGCCGAAGCGCGTTCCGTTTGCGTGAGCCGTGTGCAGGACCGAACGTGTGTGGGGTGCAATGCGACCGCGACAGGAGTGCTGTGAGTGTACCGCATTTTTGCCTTTTAAACTAGGTGCTTCGCCCCCACCAAAAAAAAATCTGTTGCTTCGCGCGATCCATCGATACTACTACTAGTAATCCGGTAATCCCGACTAAAACGACGCGGCCGGGTCTTTTCCCGCGCGATATGCTGGGAGGTTGGCTTAGTTGGGTTTTTTAAGACGAGTAATGCTACACCTACGTAATCCCAGTTACGTAATTAACGTAATGTGAAACGTGTGAGCTGTTGATTATAGATTGGGGGGAGGGAGGGGGCCACCACCATGAAAATCAGGGGAGGAGAGAGAGGCAATTTACGTTAACCCTTTCGTAGGTTCCCGTAGATGTAGAAAGATGTGTCCGATCCTGCAATATAGGTCGTCCGATCTATATCTAACGGATAGGAAGGAAACTATGACAATTTACCCGCACTCCTCTCCACATTTGCAGATAAGGCTTTCCCTCGTTCATCCTTTTCTCCCACAAGATCTTGATCTTCCGTGCAACGCACGGGCATCTTGCTAGTACTCCTACAATATGTATATTATTGTGTAAGTTCATATACACCGGCCGATATTAATGCAAACACGGCAGATTTTCATTACATTTCGAACTTTTATAGGACAAAAAAATAAAAGAAACCCGACCCTAAACCTATTCTACGGCGGCGACCGACGTCCTCCATCTATGATCTCCATATACGGGGGCGGGGTTCAAGACCCGTGAAGTGAAGGTGCGGTCTCCGGCGAGAAAAAGTAGAACACGGGAGACGGACCGGCCAGTTGGCACACCATGCCCTGCCGCCTCCCATGCCCTACTCATCCTCGGAGGAGTCCCCGACCTCGGCGGTGCCGGACGTTGGACGGCGGCAAGTAGGATGTGTGGCTGACGGTACTCCCGTCGTCGGCCGCCAGCGTGGCCACCGCTTGTGCGGCGACTTAAGCGAGGCCGGCGACCTCAAGCTCCATCCCCGAAGACAAGCTCTCCCGCAGAGCATTCGCGCTTGCGGTCATGGCGGATGTGGTTCCAGGTAGGAGGACGATGCGCTATGGTGTGGAGGTTAGCTGGGCATTGCCGCTTTAAGTAGCGCATTCCGGCGAGGCCAAGCGTCCGGGTGCGTCATTAAGTCGCCAAAGTTGTTCCTCGGGCAACGAGCCTCTTAATAACGACATACGAACGGACGACATGAATGCGGGCAGCTTGGGCCGGCTGGGAACGCACCGCGCGACGGCACGAGGGACGAGGGTTTTGGTGTGCCAGGGTAGTCAACTGCGGTCGTGGCAACGTTGGAGATGCCCTTTGCTCACATGCGATCCCCGCATGTCATTGAAAAAGCAAGACGACCCGGCATGGTCTCAGGTCCAGAGGATGCAGTTGGCCGCACTACACCACTCCGCGGACGCCTCGCGGCGCCCCGTGCATCCTCGACGAGCCGGGTGGTGGGGTGTGTTTGGATTGTGGCCAAAGTGCACCTTGCCAAAATTTTGGTCATGACCAAAAGATTGGTATTTGTTTGGATGGTTGCCATTTTTTTGGCATGCCAATGAACTCTAGCCAACTCTAGTTCATTTTTCTTGCCAATGTCGGCCAAATCATGGGCAACCAATACCTCAACCAAAATCTTGGTCATGACCCAAAGATTGATCTTTGTTTGGATGGTTGCCATTTGTTTGGCATGCCAATGAACTCTAGCCAACTCAAGTTCATTTTTCTTGCCAATGTCGGCCAAATCATGGGCAACCAATACCTCAACCAAAATTTTGGCTACCCAATGCTTTGATGGGGCAACCTTAGACACAAACCAAACATGCCGTTGGTTGTGCCACAGCACTAACGCCACCCTCGGCAAACTGAAACCGACCGTGTCTAGCGACGATACGAGCGTGTCGCTCACCGCGGTCATCGTGTCCAGAGGCGGTGCTGGAGCTGCGCCCCGTTGTTGGCCCCAACGACCCACGTGAACGGTTGTCGATGGCGAGGTCATGGGCCAGCTCCTCCATTGGACTAGTCTGCCCTACGTCGTCCCGACGGGTGTGCCCCACATGTCTGTTTCCCTGTTTTCCCGGCCATATTCGAGCATCAGTGCTCCGCGTTGCGCATTAGGCCTTTCACTATGTAGGCCAAGCGAGACAACTTATTGTTTATTTGAGCCGTTCAAGTATAATCATGTGGCGTTTGCTTATTTCTCATTCCTCTCCAACCCTCTTCTCCATCGATCATGTCGCCCTCCAGTCGAGTCCATCCTCCCGCATGCCTCATTTGAACATTCCGCCGAGTATCATTCACATGTACCCACCCTACTCCTCTTTCAATAGATCTCCGGACCCCGAGATGAAATCGAGAGGGAACGAGTGGGGGCACGTGATACCTAAGGCGGATTCAAAATTTTGAACCGGTGATCATAGCATCCGCAAATCATATATAAAGGGTATTCAATGTTCGTTTTGTTTTTGAACGTACAATATACTCCCTCCTATCCTTGCTACTCCGCAAATCATATATAAAGAGTAGTTTACATATAAGTTTTATGTGTAGTCAAAGTATATCTACTTTGATAAAAAAGGTATCAACATTCAACAACGCCCAATCAATATTGTTAGATTCGTACGTACTCCAAGATTTGTACTCGAGATGGTTTCCAATTTGACTATTAACAAGATTAATAGTACATGAGATGTATATTGTGAAAATTATATCATTGGAAACTCCTTTCACATACGAATTTGACCGTATGCTTTGTGTAAGTTGCATGTCATATATTATTACTCTAAAATTTGGTCAAATTTAGCGTCGAAAAACGCATTAGACCCTGTATGCTTTGTGTAAGTTGCATGTCATATATTATTACTCTAACATTTGTGTAAGTTGCATGTCATATATTATTACTCTAACATTTGGTCAAAGTAGTATAGTGGAAGTGGATCCTCTGACGTAGGTATCCCTGCCTTACCCTCCCTTTCGGTCACTTACTGGCGGACCCCATGCTTGCTAGGCCCCGCATGTCAGTTACTCAATGGGTTCGGCCATGTCAGGGGATCCTCATTCGCAGTAATACTCCCTCTGTTTTTGTTTACTCCGCATAAAACGGAGGGAGTGGTGGTATAAGAAATGACGCGGGCGGGGCAGGGGGAGGGACGTCGGTTTGCTCTCAACTACGGTCCCACAAGCGAGCGAAAACGCAAGACGAAGCACGTTCCATTCGGTGAGCGACGTGGAGGGTCCAACGTGCCGGGCTGCAACGCGAACGCGACAAGAGCGATGTACAGTCAAAACCGATTGACCGGTCGTCACCGGAACCACTATTCACACCAGAACCTTCGCTGCTCGGCCTACGCCAGCCACTGCCCTAAAACCACACCAAATCTCCAGCCCATTCCCCCACCTTTCGATCCCCTAGCCCGCATCAAGCGTCCCCTAGTTCACCGGAAACACATGGTGCGCCGCAAGATCACTTACTACAAGATGCTGACGCCGGAGTGCCGCGCAGAAATCGCGGTGGCAGTCAGCGCCACAGACCTCCGTTCCCAAGCTCGCTTTGCGGCGGGCCAATCCCCGAGTTCTCTGGAGCCAAGCTATGAGGAGGAGGAAGCCAATCCAATGTTCATGGCGGAGGTCATGGCGCAGAAGGCCCCCAATGGGTATGAGACGATGGACGTCGACTTCGTGCCGGCGTCCGAGTCCCGCATGGTGCAGGCGGACCAGCGGTTCAACATGGCGATACTAAAGGAGGACCGGGAGGCAGAGGCTCAACTCAACGCGGAGCGCGTGCATGCCACTGCCATCGAGGCTCTCTTGCAGGCGGAACCGGATGTCGTGGATGTGAACCGGGCGGCAGAGGCTCAACTTGAGGCGGAGCGCGCGGATGCCGCTGCCATCAAGGCCCTCCTGCAGGAGGAACCGGACGTCCTGGACTTGAACCGGGCGGTAGAGGCTCGACTCGATGCAGAGCGCGCGGATGCCGCTCTCATCGATGCCCTCCTGCAGGCGGAACCGGACGTCCTGGACTTGTACCGGGCGGCGGAGGCTCGACTCAACGCAGAGCACGCCGATGCCGCTGCCATCGAGGCCCTCCTACAGGCGGAACCGGACGTCCTCGACTTGAACCGGGCTGTGCTCTCGTCCGTGCAGAGCGCCCGCACGCTCCGCTTGAACGAGTAGCTGGAGGCTGAGGACAACCACGGTGCGGAGACACACGTCGGCAGCGACGGCTGGTTCGCGCTGGCAGCCAAAGACGACAAGGCCGTCTCTTTCTGTGAGCAGTGATAGTTTTTTTTATGTTGTTGTTTTCATGGATCTTTTGCTGTGTAAAAACATATATTTGTTATGCAAGTAGCCTGACTTGGGTCAGTCTACCATTTCAGGCGGTTGTTTGAATATCCTACGTCTCCTAACCCTTCTTTCCTTCTTCCTCACCTCTTCTTCTTCCCCAACAGACCACCGCACGGGCCGTACGGATACTCCCCAACATGTGGTTGGATAAACATACTCTATGAACGAAAATTATGTGTCAGCGATAGGATGGCTGAGTTTGGTGTGTTCACATGCGACAGCACGTGTCAGTGAGGGTGCGTTCCCTTTGTTGGGTTTGCGGCGTGCAGGAGCGACTGTGTGAGGGTGCGGTGTGACCGCGGCGTGCAGGAGCGACCGTGTGAGGGTGCGGTGCGACCGTGATGGCCGTGCGCAAGTGTACCTCCTTCTCATTTTGAGAACTTTAGGCAAGCTCGGCAAAAATGTGTGGCGAAGTTTGGCAATGCAAGGCCTAGACCCAAACAGGATAAGTACGTACGTACTAGGAGTACTAGTGTTAAAAAAGAATGGCTGGGGTTTCCTTCGCGGGATTTAATCGATACAAATCCTCGTTTCACGTGTCAATTAATGCGTATTTTCTTCTCCAAAGACCAAAGAGCTAACCATCTCACTCCTCATCGCTTGATTAATGCAGCGCCATGCAAACCAACCTTCTCACTTCGGCATGCATCCAGGGGATATTAATGTCCTTGGTTGCTAACCCCATCAATTTTGCCTCGATTAGTGTTAGTGGCCCTTTCCAAATTGTAATTTTGATATACTGGCCTTGTGTACAAAAAAATGGAGGTAGTAACTATATTTGACTTCCTTCCCCATTGCGGTGACGTCGACGATATTTTTTTTGTGGTGGTTTGGCGAAGTGCGTTCGACGGAGAACACCATTGAGGGAGACCACGGTAAGTCATTCGCAAGTGCTGCCTGCAAGCCGAGACAACCACCTTATTTGCATCCAGGAAGTCCTTTACTAGTACTACTAGGAGTAACTAATGCAGTGAGATGGCTTCTCGAAGAAGACGATGGAGAAGCGGAGTCAGCGAAGAGTGAAATGATGGTTGCTTCATCCGTGCTTTTGTGATTTGACGCCTCACTGCTTTGTGATTTGTGATAGAAGGGACAGGGGAGTAGACTCTGTGTTCTATACTGTAGTACTACATGCGTCCAAGCATGGGAGAAAGAGGAGAGACGTTGCATTTTTCTATTCCTTCAATCAATCAATCACGGAGCTTCGGTTCCATCTTTTTGGCTTTGGCAACACCGTCCACAATGGTTCCCACGATGCCAAAAGCTATTTTCACATTTGGTTACACATTGTGGATGCCCTTAACTGTACCACTTGGTTTTGCTCCTGTGTGCTATCTATACAAATCTCAATTATATTGATCTAAAAAATTATAGAATCCAGATTAGTAAAAAGGAGGTGATTTTGCCGCGCGGATGGCGGGGGAGGTTTCTTATTTGAGCAACTACGTAGCCATTTGTAAGTCTAGGATTAGGCTTCTTATTTTCAGAGGACATTGTCCTGGCGGTTTGCTAACATGTGTTCCCACGTGTCAGTGCTTTACCAAGCCGATCCGTGTCCCACATGAGGCAGAACAACGGCAGAAGCAACCCGTGGTTAAGTTGAAGAAGATGAGGGAGAAGCGGATTCAGCAACGAGTGAAATGATGGTTGCTTCGTCCCTCCAACTTAACTGCGGGAAAGGTGCAGCTTTGTGATTTGACGCCTCATTGCTCATTACTACGCCGGCGCCATGACTGGGGTGCTTCACCCCGGCTGCTCTGCACTGTATTCCAGTATGGCACGTGGACCCGGTAGCTTGATGTCCCACATGTCGGCGAAAGGTACTAGAAGATTTATGAAAGCTAGCGCTCCACTCTTACGAAGGAGGAGTAGACGACACGACGGCCCAGTGAACTGTCACTTGTACTGTGTAGTACTAGTATAGTTTTGCTGTTTCGCACGATCCATCGATACAAACCCGATTAAACAGGAAAGGGCAGGATTTTTCCCACGCGGTAGATGATACTGGCCATACATTTCAAAGGCAATTTTAATGTATGCAAACTGAATAATTGTAAGTAACAATATGATATCTAGTAAAGCTAAAAACACATATGATTTATTGTGTTAGAGTGTAGTAGTAGTGCTGTATTGCATAGTTGTTAGATGTAACATGCGAGAACGTGTAGAGATGTAGTTTTGGAGGGCCTACAGAGAGAAAAGCGTAATACGGTCACCGAACTTCAGAATAAGCTGATTACGGTCAATATATACATTTTGCGGTGATTATACGGTCACTTGCTCACAGCTCAGCATCTGATTGCACTCTGTTGACCGGCCAAATAGTCTGCATGGCGTCATGTTGACTAGTTAAATTGACCACGTTCGTTGTGGGTCCCACCTGTCAGTTCGCATAGGCAAAAGGTTAGATAAACAAAAATTTACGCAGGCGCGACAAGGCTCCAACCCATGCGTGGGAATCACCTGGTTGTGTATGTGTCTGTCAGGGCCTGATGTGTGCGCATGCACGTGTAGGTTGAGCACTTGAGCGTGAGAGTGTGTGTTGGTCGTGTGGTGTACTGGTGTGTGCATGCATGTGTGCGTGCGTGCGTGTGAGTGTTGCGTGCATGCACGGCTGCGTGTGTACGTGTGAGTGTTGCGTGCGTGCGTGGGTGCATGTGTTTGTGTGAGTGTTGCGTGGATGCAGTTCGTGTGCATGCGTGTGTGTGTGTGTGTGTGTATAGTCACCACACCAGCTCATGTGTGTTAAAACAGATGACTCAGCATACCAATAGAAGGCCACCTTGTCCGCTGTGCCCGCGGTCATGACTTTGAACCACCGTCCAAATATATTTTTTGTCGTTTGTTTTCATTCTTACTACTCCCGTCAGATATATTTGCAAATGTAGAGAGGTGTGTGGATACCTTTTTGCAAAATTGCCATAGTTTCTTTCCTATCTTGTGAGAGTTGCACGTAACATCAAGATGCATTTGTATGAATTGTTTATCTTGTGAGAAAAAAGGATGAACGAGGGAAGGCCTTATTTGCAAATGTGGAGAGGTGTGTGGGTACCTTTTTGCAAAATTGCCATAGTTTCTTTCCTATCCGTCAGATATAAATCGGACGACCTATATTGCAGGACGGCAGGCACACCATCATCACCAACTCTGTTTTTTATAAGAGTGTATTTTATGTATTTTATAAGACTGTAGATGTAGAGTAGATACAAGTCGACAGGTGGGCACGATGGTAGTGAGATAATGTGATGCAACACTAGAGGTGCCACGTGGAGCGTTTGACTGGTCAACTAGTCATGTCATGAGCAAATACAGAGTTGTACGGTGAGCCTGTGACTGCATAATAACCACTAAACATAAATGGTGACCGTAATGAGTGGATTCTGAAGTCCAATGTACGTATCGTGCTTTCTCTTCAAATACAATGATCATCATTGCATATATTGCGAGAGAAAGATGAAACATGCCTGAATTTTCTGGGGGCTTACTTTTAGAGGACCTGGAGATAGTTTTGTGTGCATACGTGAAAGGGCGTACATGGGGGGTAGGCGATGGAGAGATAGATGCTCTTCGTTTCTCTTTATTATGACTAACTTTGTATATAGTATAAAAATATACAAATTCACAGTGCGGAATAAATATCAGTGTGGGCATCGTGCAATGCAAATTAGCGTTCGTACTCCTCCATATAACTTTGTAATGTTGTATATATGTAGAAACTCTAAAATATTTTTTGGCCACACTTTATTCAAAAGGAATGTTGTATGCAAAATAAACGTGAAGAGAGGGCTTTTTAGATCAATGGGGTATGTGATGTAACATGTGTGAATGTGTAGTTGATGCATTTGGTGGGGCCTAGAGAGGTATGTGTGTGTATTATGAATTCGAGAGAGGCATGGATAGAGGGGCCGACGGGGGGGCGTGGGAGAGATAGCAGGAGAAATGAGAGTGGTCTAGAGAGAGAGAGACGAATATGACGTCACGACAAGAGATTCCATTCCCTTGAGTGTGTATATGCAAGGGGGGGAGGGAATAGAGGCACCAGGAGAAATTTTCTGTGTGTGTGGTGTTTGTGTTGGTATGTGTGGGTGTGAGAAGATAATGAGACGTGGGGGCAGAGGGTGTGTCACCGCGTGAGCTCCGGTGGGTCGAGGTGAGGCTCTTCGTTCTGTTCCGTCATGCGCCACATTGGTCGGCCCGTGACGCATTTAGGAAGACCCATGGATGACTAGTCATACAAGACAAAGATAGCAGAATTGTGAAGGACTCTGTGTCCACTGACAAAGCCGGCTAGGATTTGTAACCCTAGGTTCTCGGACTAAGGTAACCCCTTTATCTCTGATATTACTATTCATCCAACCTAACTTTAAGGGGCATCCTACAGAATGCTCTGCTAGAATCATACTCGTCGATTAGGAAGAGAGGTGTGAGACAATGCGTGAGAGACAGGCGTAAAGATAATGTGCGCACATGAGACACGTAGACAGGTCCATGTATATAGAAAGGGTCGATGAGGATTGTGCGTGTGTATGTTTGCGAGACGAAGAGTGCTTGTGATAAAGGTTAGTGAAAACAGTTGTAAATGGTTACGAGAGAGAGGGAGGGTTATATCTAGAGCATGTGTGCGAGAAAGACACCTCGGGAGAGAGTGTGTGAGCATGTGTGAGAGACCACGATGCAGAGTGAAACTACACGTAAAAGACTGCTCTACACATTGATTAAAGATATAAACTGTATCCAAATATTAGGATGGGATCATGATATTTGCAATTCGCGTAAGGAGCGGTCATTGATCCATCAGACATCTAGATTCTATCAAATTTGAGGATGTCTATGTTATTATTCGACACAATTGATCCACATAGTTAGTATTTTGAACTGCAGACAATGCATTGCTTTAGCAATCGAATATAAACGTGAGTATAGTTCATGTTGTGTGTGTAAAGCACATTATACATACGAAAGTTACACAATGGACATTATAAATAGCTACTACCTATGAAATAGCATACATTTGAATTCAACTTAAGGTGGTTTAAAAAAATCGAATTCAGCATGAAGTCCATTCAATTATTTGAATTTGATATCATAGCATTTGTAAACCATACCTAAATTATGGGGGCACCAATCTTTGCTCTGATTTTGTAAATAATAGCATATGTAGTCGTGTACAAAATAGATTCAAATTTAGCTCCTCCATTCCAAAATAATCATAGTTATAGGATTTTCAAGTGTCAAAATTTCAAAAAAGAAGCGGATAATTTAATGAGGTTTTCAAACATACAAGGTCAAATATAACGTTGTATATTTAGGTCAATCCTCATAGTGCAAGAGTACTCTAAACGTGAATGCTTGTGTTTCAAAATTTCGAACGAAGCGCCAAAAGAGCCTCTACTCGCCCGAAACCGCGGGAGACCAATGTTTGGTAGTACAAGGAAATTACTTTTCTAATAACTCCGACCCGTGAAACCTATCGGCCCGACGTCCAAAGGTCTAAACCGGGGTAGGTTTGTAGCTTCATCTAGACGCCATGCAACCGCATCCGAAAAACATTCATACACAATGGTGCCTAAGCACACATGCGCGCGGCCGAAATCGCTCCTGCCCACTATTTGGGACACCTGGGATTACCAACCTACCCCCGACCCGCAGTAGGTCCGAAATTTAAGAGGGGGGCAAAGTTTGTACTTTCCCCAAATTTCAAACAAGCGCATCCCATCTTCTGTTCAAAAAAGCCAAAAACAAGCGTGTCCCAGACCGAAACATGGTTCCCCCCCACCCGTCCGATTCCCCATTTGTACTCCGTGGGCGCCAAAACTACCTCTCCACCAACCGCGAAACCCCAACGTCCTCCGTCCGCCACCCCATCGCACCCATCAAATCGCCGCCCTCCTCCATCACGCCGGAGCCGATACCCCGACGTCGTCGTCCACCGCAACCTCAGCCGCAACGCCCTCCACGGCTAGTAGTTGAAGCCAAGGCCGAGTCGTCCGTACCCGAGCCAGTTCAACCACGCCGTCCTGCGCCTCACCGCTGCCGCTCCAACTTCGCCACCCTCCACCGCACCGGAGCTGTTCCTGCTACGCCGTCCTTCGCCGCCTCGGATTTGCTTCCCCTCCGCCGACATACGGCCACGGCAACACAGTCAACAATTTGGCCATGGGTTCGTCCAAGCATGCACCCTCCAGAACATCGGTTTCCCCGGTAAAAACAAGAATATTGGCGCGACATGTGGGGGTGACCACACCGGCAACCGAAAAAGGTACTCCTCTTCCCTTATTCGTGCAAATCTTATGTCAGTGCTTCCCTGAATTTCAATTTCTGGCCAGTTGATTCCCAATTAACGGAAGCATTCCCTGGCGTAACAGGTGCTAGTACGCCTATTACGTCGGGGAAGCAGCGCCTTGGTATTTATCTTGGGGGCGTGTGCGGCCTAGAGCTACTGGCGCCCGATCTGTAGGTCAGTCGGGATTAAAGGGATGGCCTAGGGGCTCTGCCAAGCACGGCGGTGGTGTGAGGTCGATGGGAGGGCGAGGTGGCGGAGGCAGGGGTCTGGGCCGGTGGTCGCTGGCGGTTCGAGAAAGATCGTCAACAGTGACTGGCGGCAGGTAGACGAAGGCCATCTGCCCGTTCCTTATAGATCGGACGGTTCATTAAAAAAATCGACTGACCTATTTATTTTCAGTCGACTGTTATCTTAGATATGACCACATGTGGTGGTGTGCTGGAGGAGTACCTGCATTTCCTGTGCTCATATATTACAAAATCATATGGAGTAGAATCTAATTTTGTTTGCCATGCAATGTTGTAGAGCTATCATATGTCTCCTGTCATTTATTTTTCAGCCACATGCTATCTGCTACTTTTACAGTGCACTAGTTCTGCACACACTTCACCCTTACTCTCACTGTTGTGTTTTTATGCAAGGGTATTTCAGACTCTGTTGCCTTGAGAGAAGCCAAAAAGAAAAAAGATAAGTTGCTCCAGCTTGTTGTGCGGCTAGGCAAGACACGTCTCAACGCTTTAATGGGTGCAGTGTCAGTAGATGGAGACGGGGAACGTACCTCTGGAGTTGATGACCTCGCTCGCAATGAACCACCATCCCAGGTGCTTGCTTTAACTTCGCGGTGTCATATGTGGTTGCATGTTCCATATGGTGTCTAGCTTGTATTCGAAAGGCCGAAGTCGATAAGATAAGGAAAGATATTTTTTTACACGAACCACCATCCCCGTGAGCACCAGAAGACAAATAGCTAGTCAGGGCACTGGCCGAGCCAGTGACAAGCCCAGCAAAGATAGGCATGACCTGGAAGCCAACTAAAAAGTTGCGATGGTGGCGAAGCAGCCTGCCTCCCACCACGCTCTCAGGTCCTAGATGATCATGCTCACTCCAGCCGGATGTCTAGCTTGTATTGCTTCCAATTTGGTTAAATTGCATCTGCTTAGCTTACACATTATACCTTTGAATATGACATGCCTTTTTGTTTTTGGTACATACTAGTACATCTGTGTATTAACCATGTTCTTACATCAAACTGATGTTCTTGTGTATCCCTCATCAATCACTTATGACGAGGCAGGCAGGCAAGGGGACTACTCCTCATTTAAGTAATGCAGCGTCAGCCTCCCGACATGATTCTCAAGAAATAGAAATGCTACATGAAGATAGTGAACGTAGCTTTGTAGTTGATTACAGCATTTCCCCTACACTAGCATCGCAGGTGCTTGCTCTAACTTGGCAGCTTGATATGTGGTTGCATGTTACATATGGTGTCTAGATTGTAATTCTTCCAATCTGGTTAAATTGCATGTGCTAGTCTGCTTAGCTTATACATTATACCTGTTAATGTGACATGCCTTCCTGTATTTAGTACATAGTACATCTGTCTATTAAGCATGTCCTTACATAAAACTATTGTTTTTTTTGTATCCCACATCAATCAACATGACGAGACACCTTTAGCATATGTAGTGCGATATTAGTTGCATCTTTCATATGATTTATAGCATGCGCTGCTTCTAATTTGTTGAAATTCCATTTATGATGGGACGCTTTTAACTTGGCAGAGTCATATTGGTTGCATCTTTCATGTGGTCTCTAGCTTGCATTGCTTCTTATTTGCTGGAACAGTTTCTGCTTAGTTTACACAAACAGTTGTGAACATGCCATGCCGTCCTGTTTTTCGTACATATTCCATCCTGGTATCATGTGTTTGCCTTACATCAAAGTAGTGATTGTCAGTATCATGCATGAATGAGTTCTGAAGAGAGAATTTTATTGCTTTTTCTAGTCGGTTTTACTTGACAATTCAAAATCAATAAAGCGGAAGGAAGTTAGCAAGGTAGCGGATAAAGGTGCTCCTTTCGAACGGAGGGCCTCTACAGATTCTACTCCTCCACACCCCCAAGATGATTTCCAAGACAACGCATGCATAGACACTCAACAAAGCTGTGTTTATGATGAGCACGTCTCCCCTAGTGTAGCATCATCGGTGCTCCCTCTAACTTGGCACTGTTATGTGTGGTTGCATGTTATGTGTGATGTCTAGCTTGTATTGCTTCTAATTTTGTTGAATTCCATCTGCTTACTTTACACATTATAGTTGAGTAAGACACGTGTTCCTGTTTCTAGAACATACAATATCTGTCTATCACACCATGTTCTTACATCATATTACTACTGTTGTGTAACCTGCAACAATCACTTATCATAAGACACGTTTGACTTCGAAGTGTGATATAGGTTACATCTCACATTCTTTTCTAGCTTGTACTACTAATTTGTTGAAATGGCACTTATGACGAGACAGTTTTAACTTGGTAGAATGATATTCGTTGCATCTTTCATATGGTGTCTACCTTTCATTGCTTCTAAGTTGTTGAAATGCCTTCTCCTTAGTTTACACATCATAAGCTGTGAATATCCAATGTTGTGAATATGCAATGGCACTAATGACGAGAGACCTCTAACATGGTAGTGTGATGTTGTTTGCATCTTGCATATGATTTATTTCTTGTACTACTTCATATTTGTTTAAATGCCATATATGATGAGACACTGTTAACTTGGCAGAGCGACATTTGTGGTATCTTTCATATGGTGTCTATCTTCCATTGCATTGCTTCTAATTTGGTGAAATGTCTTCTTCTTAGTTTACACATCATAGTTCTGGTTATCTCTTCCGTCCTGTTTTTCATACATATTACATCCTCCAATCATGTGGTTGTCTAACATCAAAGTTCAGTTCGTCTGCATCACGCATCAATTTGTTCTGAAGAACTAAATTGTTATTCGTTTTTCTTGTCGGCTTGACTTAACATGGCACAGAGAAAGAGGAAGAAACACAGAATGACAGGGAATGAGAAGCGGATGAATCCTGCTGATTCTGCTGGTACTGATGGTGCAATAGAAGGTCAAAGTCCAGCAGAAAATTCTACAAACACGGCATCCCATCCTACACGAGTTGCAAAAAAAGACAAACAGAAACAAATAGCTGCCACCAAACAAGCAGAGACAGCCCTAGTTCTTGCAACACCTACCACAGTACTACCAGCTGCACGACGTACTCGTGCGTCAACTGAGCTAGCAGCATGTTCCCAAGCTCCCTTTCCACCTGACACTACTTCCCAAGCACTCTTGACACAAGACGAGTTGGCAATATCAGATGAACCTTATGAGCTTCAACAGCAAGAAGGTAGTTGCTGGAGTCAAGTTACAGTTGCATGCTTCTTTATATGTAGTCTCATAGTTTGATGTACACTAACACTTCCTATGTTTGTTGTTGGACTAGCACCTAGGCGCAAGAGGAAAAAAAACATCAGGGATAATGCTCGATAGGTTAACTAAATCTAGAGGAGAATGGAGATCTGTTTTGAGGTAGGTTTAAAAAGGCCACGTGATGCTACAGAGTCAGCCAAGTTAGTATCAGAGGCAGCGGTTGCTGTTAGGTGTCATGTACATATCCTCCCAACAGATTCAGTACAGGAATGACAAAGACGAAACCCAGTTCAACACCTTCCTCGACCATTTATCTGTAAGTATGGTTATGTATGGAAACTAGTAATATCGTCTTGCTCTGTCCAATACTTTCTAGGTTGCTGATAATGAGACTCCCATAATTTTCAACAGATGAGGTTCAAGTTGGATAGCCAAGATGATGCAACCAGACAAGCTTGCACCCATGTTTTCAAGTCTGCTCTGCGACAGTATCGGTATAACTTGAGGAAAACTCACTTTGAAGGCAAGGCTAACAGTGAACTTGCCCAAACATCTCCAGTGGAAAATATATCTGATGAAGACTAGAGAGGCCTCGTTAAACACTGGTCCGATCCGAAGTATCAGGTACATTATATATGTCATCAGATCACATGTTGAAGTCCTATTTACACATGTGCCATACAAATCTATCTTCTTGTAGGTGAACTGTTAAAAGAACAAGGCCAACCGTACGAAAGTGAAATTCCAACAGACGACAGGATCTCGTAGCTATATTGCACACTACGAGGCCCTTGTAATTAGCTGTTGTTTCACTCTTTTCGCTGTACCATATTATCAGATCTATATTGACTTGTTCGAAATGCAGAGGAAAGCCCGCAAGGACCAAAAAGTACCTGAACCAAATGCTGTGGAAATCTTCAAGGACTGTCACACCAGCAAGAAGAAGGGCATGACTACACCAGTCAAAGCCGCTGTTGTAAGTCCTTAATCCTCATGCCTTTTAACTACTACTTACTCTGACTTGTGCCTTGAACTGCATGGTTTGCAGCCAATGTCTATTACTCTTTTCAATTTTATACACAATTGTCTTAGTGTGTCATTGCACCTTACAAGGTTTAAAAGAGAGGAGTGATGTTCCTTTGATCTTGACCCGTAATCTAGTTCCGTGCTGGACTTGCCCACACAACGTTACAATTGCCTGTTGGTCTGTTCTCAGTTGTTTTGTGATATGAATGACATCATACTATGCTTACCGTATTATAAACTTCGTCTCTTCATCCTTAGCCCTCAATACAATGTGAAGAAATAGACAATACATTAGCGATGGTACATGGTCATATGTTTGGAACCTGGTTTTATTATGTACTTTCCAATAAAATACAACTAATATTTTACATGGGTTCACCAGAATAAGCTCTGTATAGACCAAAGCTATTTTGTTTGGTTTTGCTGCCTCCTTAATATCTTCTGTTCTGGTACTACTAATGTAAAACCTCAACTTTTCAGCGAGCTATGGAAAAAATGGTGGAACCACCACCTTCTGAAGGTGGCGAGGCAACTATAACCGCAATGTCAGCTCTTGCTGCAGTGGGTCAGTACCTGTCCACTAACAGTGCCAAAAGCACGTTCCTGCATAATACCGGGTTGGTTGTTAAGGCAATATCGTCCAAACTTCCTCATGATCAAGATATGCAAGCTCGAAGCAATGTTGTATCTACGCCCCAGACACAAGTCCATTCCCTAACAGAGACCATTTGTGAAACAAGGAGAAACATTGCTCAATGTTGTCAAGATATGCATGGTTTTGAAACCAGACTATCAGACATTTTCTATGTTGTTCAGGAGCCTAGGGGAAATGAAGGCGAGGGTTATGGTGCTCCATCGGATAATACAGCATGAAAACATAACAGTCAGGTCAAATGAACCGAGCTTCTGAACTTCTGGTGGAGCATTTATCTGCTAGACTGTTAAGTTTTATGCCAACCTTCCTTTTGTTATATACTTGTAATTTGTTTTGGGTGATACAAAATGTATTCTTAACGTGCAGCCACCGCCTGAAGAAAACAGCAAGTCATTTTTGTATAGTGTAGGGTGTTCCCTATATTTGCACTGGTGGCGATCTTTGATGCTGAGTGGATGTAATCTGTGCAATCGCCTTAATAGCCTAGCGTTAGTTTCGGCCTTATTTATTTCCTAGTCTTCTTTTTCCCTGGTTTGCTAGTGGCCGCAACTACCATGGGCCATATACGGGCCGTAGGATCCATGGGTCTCCTACGGACCGTCGATAAAAGGGCCTGTAATCGGTGGGCCTCGGGCCGTCGGATAAATGTGTCTACATGGGCCATAATCGGGCGTAATTGGTATTGGCCCAGCACGGTAACGGGCCGTTAACAGGCCGTAGGACAGAAAAGGCTTAATTCTGTCACAGGCATAACGGGTCGTTAATGGGCCAGAGTATAGGACGGGCTGGAAACGGCGCAACGGGTTAACATGCCAGAAACGGGCCGACCCTTGCCATGGGCCGATTTTGGCCCATTATGGTAACAGGCCAGTAACGGGCCGACTCTTGCCATGGGCCGAATTTGGCCCATTAGTGGAACAGGCCAGTAACGGGCCGACTCTTGCCATGGGCCGAATTTGGCCCATTAGGGGAACAGGCCAGTAACGGGCCGGAAGTAATCGAGGGCCGAAAAGGAGCCCAAGAACGTATGGGTCGTCAATAGGTCGAAAGCTAACACGGGCTGGAAACGGCCCATGTAAATCACGGGCCATTAACGGGTATAAAGAAAATTACTGTTCATTATGGGCTAGACTCACCGTGGGCCTGTAATGGGATGAAAGATACAAAGGCCTCATATGGGCCGAAAGACGTTGTGGGCCATACATGGGCCGAAAGTGAAATGGGCTGGTATTATATTCGACGGCCCACATGACGTTGTTGGGCCGATTTCCTTTAGGGCCTAACGGACCGTGAGTTAACGGGTCGTAAAATGGGCTATTTAAGAAGAGACCGTTAACAGGCTTTTCATGGGCCAGCCCGTTAACTTTTGACCAAGTCAAACGGGCCGTCTTTGTAAGCTAAATGGGCCACTGTTGGTCCGTGCCACGTGTCGACATATCATAGGCGCCTATCTGACCCACTGACGAGCTGACACGTGTTTCGTCCGCCAATAAGAATTTTACACGTGGAAATTTCCCATTGGTCGGGGCTGTTAACGGGTTATCGGATCCAAAACCCGAACCGATAGCTTAACGGCGTTCCGTTACGGTGGATGCCACGTGTCGGTCACCCTTGACGTAAGCACTTCTGTGACGCGCGATTTATCGTCATGGAAGTGGACACTTCCGTGATGATAATTTTGGTAATGTCATGGAACACTTCTACGACAGCACAGGTATGACTATCTTGATTCTGTCATAAATTTGTCATGGATGTACATGCATGACAAAAAAAGCGACCTACTGTGACAAACACATATCATCACGGAAGTGTATTTTTTTGTAGTGATGGTCCTTGCCGCATCCATCAACATCCGGTTCTTCCTCTTCGATACACCATTTTGTTGAGGGGTGTATGGTGCGGAATATTGAAGCTTGATCCCCTCATCACTAAGAAAATCATCCAAGGTGTAGTTCTTGAACTCGGTGCCGTTGTCACTTCTTATAGTCAAGATCTTTGCATTGTATTGACATTGGGCTTCATTTGCAAAGTCAATGATGGTTTGTTGGGTCTCGCTCTTCCTCTTGAAGAAATATACCCATGTGTATCTTGAGTAGTCATCCACAATCAACAAGAAATACTTTCTACCCCAAAGACTATCAAAGGATGGAGGCCCAAATAGATCCAAGTGAAGGAGCTCCAAAGGCCTCTTCGAGTAGATGATAGTCGTGGGAGGGTGAGCCTTCTCATGTAGCTTTCCTTCGATACAAGCACTGCAAGCATGATCTTTAGCAAAACTAACATTTGTTAGTCCACGGACATGGTCCCCCTTGAGAAGACTTTGCAAAGATCTCATATTGACATGGGCTAAACGGCGATGCCAAAGCCATCCCATGTCAACTTTAGCCATTAGGCATGTTGCGGTCTTAGTGGGTCGCTCTGAAAAGTTAATCACATATAGACCGTTCTCGACATGCCCAACAAAGGCTACTTTAAGAGTCTTGGTCCACAAGAGGGCCACGGTATCAATATCAAATAAAGTGGCAAAGCCCATGATTGCAAGTTGACGAACGGAAAGTAAATTGTATGCAAGGGACTCAACAAGCATGACCTTCTCGATTGTGAGATCATGAGAAATGACAACCTTGCCAAGTCCCAATACCTTAGAAGACGAGGCATCACCCCACTTGACATTGGTGGGCATAGATGAAATCTTGTGCACGTCCACCACCAAGTCCTTGCTTCCGGTCATATGGTTTGTAGCTCCACTGTCGAGCAACCATGATCCCCCACCGGAAGCAAACACCTACAAGAGATAAATGCTTGGTTTTAGGTACCCATTTTGTAATGGGTCCTTTGATGTTAGTGACAAGGGTCTTAGGGACCCAAATAGACCATTCAATGTACTCATAAGGAGAACCAACAAATTTGGCACAAACATGTCCATCACTAGCACGTCACAACACATAAGAAGGATTAAAGTCGCCGACTTTGTTGGGAAGGAAAGTGTTGCCCATCTTGGCATCACCACCCTTCACGGTGTTCTTCTTCTTCTCCTTAGTAGCACCCTCTCCCTCCTTCACAAAGGTTTGCTTGAGAGGGGGAGGTCGTTTGGTCTTGTCATTCTTCTTCTTAATCTTGGACTTGGGTGTGTACCCAATCCCTTCCTTGGCCACAACTTCCTTTTGATTGCTCAAAAGGTCGTTGAGGTTCTTCTCGCCTTGTATGCAAGACACAATACCCTTCTCAAGCTGCTCCTTTAACTTAGCATTCTCCTCAACAAGATGCACATGCTCACAACATGGGTTAGTAGCATTTGCATTATCAATTAACATCATATGAGGAAATGTGGTTTTATCCTTGGTTAGCTTTACTTGAAGTTGATCATGAGACTCCTTGAGGCTAGCATGAGCACCCTTCAAGACTTTGTGAGCCTTGTCGAGAATGTCAAACTCCTCTTTGAGTATAGCAAGATCAACCCCAAGCTTGGCCTTCTAGGAGTTTAGCACACGAGAAACAACAAGAGCATGATCAAGATCTTTTTTTAACTTAGCATGATCATCGTTGTGTGACTCCTCAAGAGCCAAACGAAGACCACGCTCTTCCTCAAGAGCATTGGAAATATCCGAAATGTCATTGGCATAGTCACGACTATGCCCCTCCATCTTAGAGATGTTATCTTCGTGAGCCTCGATCATGTCATTGGCTTCACCAAATTGTTTCAAGAGAGCAACGAAGTGCTTCTTGGATTTACCCTTGAGTTTACCCATAAAGGTCTCAAACTCATTCTCCTCCACATTAGTTCCCTCATGTTCATCAACGCCATCCGTCAAAGAAGGATGATTAATGATGGTAGTTTTGATGTTGGGGGTTACCTTGTTGGTGGCTTTAGCCATGAAGCACTTGGCGGTGATGCTCTCATTGGGTGAGTCGAAGAGAGACACTCATGGAGTCGTCGCAATGGCAACGGAGGCCATGGAAACCGACTCACCATCTTCATCATCGTCGTCATCCTCATTGTACTCTTCTTGTACCACCAATGCCTTGGGAGGAGTCTTCTTGGTGAAGTTGCTCTTGTTGGGGAAAGACTTGGCCTTGTCCTTTCGGATGAGCTTGCCACCATTGTCTTCCCTCTTCTCATAAGGGCACTCCACAACAAAGTGGCTCACATTGCCACAATTAAAGCAAGTCCTCACTCGTTGCTTGCCCTTTGCGCCACTTGAATTGTTCTTGTTGAAGTTGGGCCTTGAGTTCTTCTTGCTCCAAAATTGCCTTGAAGCAAGATCCATGTGTTCATGATAGGCATACTTCATATCTTCGAGGTTTCTCTCCTCTTCTTCCTCTTCATCCTCTTCCTCCATACTAACCTTGGCCTTTAGAGCAAGGTTGGGCTTGTTTACTCTTTGAGAGCATAGTACCACATTGTCGGCAGTCTTGTCCAAGATGCTCATAGCAACGAACTCATCCAACACTTCACTTGAGGACAAGGTGTGAAAGTCCAGCCTTTGACGAATGACGGAGTACATGGCTTTGTGGTAGGGCAGCATTGCCTTGAGAAATTTGCGCTTGATCCAATTGTCATCCGTGTCCTTACTTCCATGATCTCGGAGAGAGACCGCGAGTTTGGTTACCCTCCGATAAAGCTCACGAGGTTCTTAATTTTCTTTCATTGCAAACTCATCGGCTTCATCTTGCACCACTTCATAGTTGGAGCGTTGAATGCTTGCGCTTCCCCGATAGAGGGAAACCACTTGGTACCAAGCATCTTTGGCCATGGAGTAGGGCCGGAGATGAGGAAGATCTTCGGGTGGGATTGCTTCTTGGATGATGAAGAGAGCATTCTCATTGAATTGATTATCCACGGCTTCTCTAGGAGTGAAGTTGCTTCGGTCATGCGGATAGAAACCTTGTTCAATGATTCTCCAAAGGTTAGTGTTCACATGATTTAAATGACGCTTAAAACGATAGACCCAAGAATCAAATTCCACATTCTTCTCAATCTTAGGGGCCGGGCCGGCATGATTCAAATGAGTGGAAGGAAGCGGTCCACCATAGACAAGTGGAGGTTCCACATGGGCAAAGATGTCGGTGCCATTTTTACCACTAGAAGAAGGAGCTTTCTCGCTAGTATCTTCCCCCTTGTCGGAGGTAGCATCCATCACCTTGTTAGCGGGATCACCCACTTTCAATGGTGCGGTGGAAAGTTTAAGCCCTTCTAAGAATTTATTAAACATGCTTTCGACCTCGGTTATCATGGAGGTTTTCAATGTGTCCAATGCTACATTGAATTCCTCATGAGAGACCGCAGTTCCCCCATCTCCCGTAGACGAGACCAGATTCGCACCGGATTGCTCCTCCACACCGTCTATGACGTCAACCATACTCTTCGGACGGTAGTCCTTAATAAAGAGACGAGGCTCTGATACCAATTGAAAGGATCGATATAGTTGACTAGAGGGGGTGAATAGGCAACTAACAATTTTTAGCTTTTCTTTACCAATTTAAACTTTGCAACAAAGTAGGTTGTCTAGATATGCAACTAGGTGAGCAACCTATATGATGCAACAACAACAAGCACACGTGCAAGCAAGAGATATAATGCAAATAAGCTTGCACAAGTAAAGCCACGAGATAACCAAGAGTGGAGCCGGAGAAGACGAGGATGTGTTACCGAAGTTCCTTCCCTTTGAAGGGAAGTACGTCTCCGTTGGAGTGGTGTGGAGGCACAATGCTCCCCAAGAAGCCACTAGGGCCGCCGTATTCTCCTCACACCCTCACACAAATTGAGATGCCGTGATTCCACTATTGGTGCCCTTGGAGGCGGCGACCAAACCTTTATAAACAAGGTTGGGGCAATCTCCACAACTTAATTGGAGGCTCCCAACAACACCACGAAGCTTCACCACAATGGATTATGGCTCCGCGGTGACCTCAACCGTCTAGGGTGCTCAAACACTCAAGAGTAACAAGATCCACACGGGATTAGTGGGGGGATTCAAATTTCTCTTGGTGGAAGTGTAGATCGGGGCCTTCTCAACCAATCCCTAGAGAATCAACAAGTTTGATTGGCTAGGGAGAGAGATCGGGTGAAAATGGAGCTTGGAGCAACAACGGAGCTTGGAGGTGGAAGAGGTGGTCTACTAGAGAAAGAAGACACCCCTTATATAGTGGAAGAACAAATCCAATCGTTATCCACCAACTCAGCCTGCACAACGCGGTACTACCGTACCTGCGGCGCGGTACTACCACAGGGGCACGCGGTACTACCGCCCACGCAGCAGAGACCAAAACAGCCCAAAATGCACTAAATCAGAGGGCGGTAGTACTACTGGCGCGGTACTACCGCACCCCCTTGCGGTACGACCGCAAGGCAGGGGCTGTCCAGAGATGGGAAGGCACGGATATAAGAAATTACATCCGTGGCTACTTCCGCAGAGTTGGAGTCGATGCAAAAACCCGACGCGGTAGTACCGTAAGCCAGCAGCGGTACTACCGCGCGAGGCGCGGATGTAAAAAATTGCATCCGCCCCTTACTGCCCCATACTTGCAGAACTAAGCCAGATATCACGGTACTACCGTGCCCTGTGCGCGGTACTACCGTGATGGGTGCCACCCACTAGGGAGAGGGTGACAACATCTGGACTACGGCCACAGTACTATCGTTTTCCTAGAAGCAGTACTACAGTGGGCCTTGCGGTACTACCGCGCCAGCGGGCGGTACTACCACAAGGGCCTACGGTACTACCGCTCAAAGGAGCAGTACTACCGCACGCCCTAGTTCAGCAAGCATGAGCAATATTTGCATAGACAAAGAAAACATAGGATGCTCCAAAGGCTAGAACAAAAGGAGGTGCAAAGGAAGATGTGTAAGCGATGAATCCACCCAACCTTTCCAACGCGGATCCCCTCTTAATAGTACGACTTCCCTACGACTCAATACCACCAAAAAGAAACGTAGAGAAACGCCGTCTTCCATAGCCTTCGAGGGGAACCAAATCATCTTGTTCCTAGTCAATATATATCTGAAATATTCGATGCACATGATTAGTCCGCAAAAGTATTGTCATCAATCACCAAAACCAACTAAGGGATAAAAATGCCCTAACAAGGTGTCTGCGAAGGTACTTGTTGAGTTGGCGTATTTCGAGATTAGGATTTGTCACTCTGATTGTCGGAGAGGTATCTCTGGGCCCACTTG
Source organism: Aegilops umbellulata (assembly GCA_032464435.1). Classification (NCBI taxonomy): domain Eukaryota; kingdom Viridiplantae; phylum Streptophyta; class Magnoliopsida; order Poales; family Poaceae; genus Aegilops; species Aegilops umbellulata. The sequence continues at coordinate 563,398,068 of CP136058.1, read as the reverse complement.
GTAATACACATCACTATAAGCCTTGCAAGCATTGCAACTAACGAGTTAGTTGCGGGATGATGTATTACGGAACGAGTAAAGTGACTTGCCAGTAACAAGATTGAACTAGGTATTGAGATACCGACGATCGAATCTCGGGCAAGTAACATACCAATGACAAAGGGAACAACGTATATTGTTATGCGGTTCAACCGATAAAGATCTTCGTAGAATATGTAGGAGCCACTATGGGCATCCAAATTCCGCTATTGGTTATTGACCAGAGAGGTGTCTCGGTCATGTCTACATAGTTCTCGAACCCGTAGGGTCCGCACGCTTAACGTTCGTTGACGATATATTATTATATGAGTTATGTATGTTGGTGACCGAATGTTGTTCAGAGTCCCGGATGAGATCACAGACATGACAAGGAACTCCGGAATGGTCCGGAGGTAAAGATTGATATATGGGATAGTAGTGTTTGATCTCCGGATGTCTCCCGAAATGTTTGGGTACGAGAACACTTTATTTGGGCCAAAGGGCAAAGCCCACGAGGCTTTTGGAAAGTGCAAAAGGAAGTTTTGCGGAGACCAGAGGCTAAACGCCAGGAACCCTGGCGTCTAGGGGGTAGACGCCGGGAACCCTGGCGTCTAGCCCTGGAGTCCGTGTAGGACTCTCGCCTTTCGGGCAAAACCGACTTTGATGAGGCTTTTACTCCAAGTTTCGACCCTAGGGCTCAACATATAAATAGAGGGGCAGGGTTAGCACCAAAGACACATCAAGAAACGCCAAGCCGTGTGCCGGCAACCCCGTCCCCTCTAGTTTATCCTCCGTCATAGTTTTCGTAGTGCTTAGGCGAAGCCCTGCGGAGATTGTTCTTCACCAACACCGTCACCACGCCGTTGTGCTGCCGGAACTCATCTACTACTTCGCCCCTCTTGCCCCTCTTGCTGGATCAAGAAGGCGAGGACGTCATCGAGTTGAACATGTGCTGAACACGGAGGTGTCGTACGTTCAGGACTCTATCGGGACGGATCGTGAAGGTATACGACCACATCAACCACGTTGATAAACGCTTCCGCTTACGGTCTACGAGGGTACGTGGAGAAAAAAATTTCCCATCCGATTGTTAGTTATGTCTTCAATTCATGCCGTTTGATGCCGTAGGGACGCAAAACAAGGCAGCGAGTGCTTGTCTTTTTTTCTCCACGAGATGAGGCAACCAACGATGTTTCAATCCGTATTTAGGACTGATGGTTAGCGCCCAGCGTTGGACCAGATAATGCTTAGAGCTTTTAAATTCTTTTCTTATTTAATTTTTTCTGATTTAAATGCCTAGATAAGAGTCCATCATTGTAGATGCCCTGAGGACAAGGATGATGGCCGCCGTTCACGCCTCAGACGTGCGCATGCCGAACCCAATCTTCTTCCTCCGCTCCGGTAGCCAGTGCTGCTGTTGGTGTTACAGATGCTGCTTAAGTGCCTAAGCTAGTGATGGTACTAAACTACTAGTAGTAGCTGTTTAACTACGCCTTCCATCATGGCCAGCATGCAAACACGCTCAAACCTCTGTTAATGAACACTGTTTAGCCATTATACTACGATCGATCTGTAGGGGACAACAAGACACGACCATCCTAGACAACAAAGTCTACATGGAACTCATTTAATTTGTATTCCTGAAAGCCTAAAAAATCTACGACGGCAACACACAGGTCGTACCTCGGCTCGTGAAAAACGCTGCGAAATGGGCGAATGTTCGTACAGAACAATATCATAGGCCAGGAACGCCCCATCCGTACACTAATCACTCTGCCGCTAAATATTTTACTAACTGTCACCGGCAGACAACATCGCCGGGGATGTCTTTTGCATCAGTCTCGCTCAATCAGAGGCGCGTCAGTCAGTAACACCAACAGCAGCCGTTAACAAATTAAAATCCTTCACATAAACAATCCCTGGTGGTAAAACACGGCCCGCGGTAATTATAGTGTTACCGCTGCTGTCTGTGCCCGGTGTTGGTGATTTGGTCTGGTCTGTGAGGCTGTTGGCGCGTTGCGGGAGCAGCAGTAAGTAACACACGGTCAATGCACGCAGCTCTGCTACAACTCAGTAGTAGTAAAACGGGATGATTCGTCTCCCCACGACCGGATCTTTACCGTCTTGGTAATCGGGGTAAAAACAACTTGCTAAACAGAACACTTAGCACAAAATTCATTTACGTGCAGTACGTACGTGTGGTCCTCCTTTGTTCTGACGGAGCATGGGCCCACATGGCAGGACCCCACACACCTCCTGTACTGGGCGAGGGCCGGATGTCTGAGGGCCACAGAGAAGGCCGGTGGAAACACAATCAGCTTGGAATGGCGCAAAGCACTGCAGCAAGCAGTGAAGTGAAATATTTTACGGCCGACTGCCTATACAACCACAGGACCCTCTCCATTTTCGGTTTCTAGGAGGCAACCTTCGGTCTGATATAAGCACAATATCGGAGCCAATAAACCAAATTTTTTGAAAAAAAATTGGTACCTGCCTAGGAAATTTCGATATACTACTAGTGATGCAGCAGCACTGTGAGTGGCATGGCATGTGCTTGACCCACAGGCTGCTGCTGGAGCATTGAGCTTAAGTAAAACAAAAGGCAAGGCAAAATGGCCAACAGAGGGAATCAATCCGTCGTGATGAGCGAGCGAGCTAGAAAGCCATCGATTTGCTTTAGCCCTTGGCCTTTCCATGCGCAAGCGCTCGAAAGACACCTTTCTTTCCTACACACTTTGGTGCCTCTATTATTGTTTTCTCGATCGGCCATGAACAAAGTGGTTGCCAAAAGCCTAGCTTAGGGATGCTCCGCTACAGCAAATGGCCATACTTTCCTACCATAATAAGAGCCGAATCATTGCATTGCATGCCCTAGCTCACTACCTCACTCACTGATGAAGGATGGAGCAAAATGGAGATCTGTGGTGCACCTAGGGGCGTGTTTGGTCGCCTGAAGACCAACCAGGCCCGCGCGGGAAGGAAACGGGCTGTTTGGTTGACTGCATAACACGAAACTTAAAGCATCTCTGGGCCTGGCTCGCTGAAAACGCTCAGATGATAGTTTCTTGCGAGGCAGGCCGAGATGAGCGCAAGCAAGCGGACCCTTGCACGAGTGAAGACGCGAGTGATGCGAGGTGATTTCATGAGGTCGTATTCAACCTCAAGAAAGCTTCTCTCTAATCTCCTATCTTCCTTGTCCCTCTGATCTAGACAACGGTGCTTCGATTCGAGGTAAGCTCTACATGAAAAAGATGCACCTCCATGCTACGGTTTCATTCAGGCGATCGGTTCATAGTTTCGTCGGCCAGAAGTTCTTTATTTCGTGTTCCCGTTTGAAGCTATTCTGGACGAATTTTGTCAGATCGGCCGCACACGATCGATCGTTTGAAATTTCACTAGCAGCCCAATCTCGCAGTTCCGCACAACATTCGTGTTGTAAATTTTTTGTTTCGACGATCGTAGCTTCATCTTTCCTTGAACAGCAGTGTAATGCACTCACGCCGCCATGTTGAGCTCCTCTGTCCTACTCTCTGTCGTTCTCTTACTGCACTGACGTTGTAATGGCGCACACACTGCTTTCTTGTGTCCTCTACCTCCGTGCACACTGCAGTTCGCTGCGCCGCCGACGGGGTCGATCATCTTGGCCTCCTCTCTCTCGTCCCACTACACTGGAGTCGTTCCCGGCGTCGATCATCTCTGCATTTCTTCTCCCCCTTCCTCTGCTAGCTCTTAGCCCTGTGTGCTAAGTGCAAGTGCTAGCTCTTAATCATACTTTATGCGGGCAATCAAACAACATGTAGTTGTATGCGCCGAGACAATGCAGACAACCAAACAACGTGCCTAAGTTGATTCCCTAATGCAGGAAGTCCATATGCAGGCAACCAAACAATTTGCAGATGTCATACATGAGACCGTTTTTCCAGAGTCAGGCTAAGTGGAAAAGAGTATGCAACGCAGGTACTGTAGCCGAAGGCAACCAAACACGCCGTGGATGAATTGGACATGATGAAATGGATGTGCATGTGACCGGACTTGTATAGATTTTTTAGCGTCAGGGAGAGCACGTTGGGCATATAGTACGTCAGCTTGGCGTGTGGTGTGGTGAGGATGCTGGCTGGCAGCTTGCTTGCAGTGGCGGTGGCGCTGCTGGGACCCCAGGTAAGACAGAAGAGGGGTCAGTCATGGGCCGCAACACAACACAATTCAATTCAATTCAAACGCCGGGATAATGTCACGTGGTGTGCCTCCCTCCCTAGCCAACAATGTTGCTGGCGTGGCTGCAGCCCCAACGTGTCGATGCATGAAGCAGTGAAGGCACAACATTGTATCCCCTTCTCCGGTCCGGTCTTCATGCATGCCACATTGAAGCCTACGGTCAAGATCGAACCAACCAACTCCCTGGAGGCACGCTGCAGCGCGCCACTTAATTAGGTCAGCATGCATGCATGGATGGATGCTCGAAACATAAACTAGCAACAGGAATATAATCTGGCAAAGATAGATAAAAAGAAAGATGCGACGCACAAGGCACAAAGGCGCGTACGGCCATACCCTTTTGCACAGTGCTATTTGATTGGGATGGTGGTAACCAGCCCGAGTTCGGCTGGCCTGACAGGGATGCCTCGCATGCGGATCGCTCTCAATCTCGCTAATCTAAGCCTCGCACTCACGGGGTCGCCCTCGGTGTGTTCATTCTGATAATGAAGTACGGCGTCCTCCTCATCATTCTCTCTTGCCACCCGCCATTCTTCAATCAATAATAATAAACAAACGACGTGCCAACAACATGCATTGGTCCACGGTCTCTGCTACTCTTTAACTCTAAAATCTCCAGGTACGGTTGCTAAGAGCATCTACAACCGGACCCAGTACCCGCCCCAAACTCTCGGACACGAAAACCGCACCCAACTGTGCCGCTTAAATCCGGCCCAAACACCTGGACTGACCGGCAGTCTCCATATCTGGTCCATATCTGCGGCGGATATGGAAACCCCCTGACGTGTCCGCCACGTAGCACTGACCGCAAGGGCCCAACTCTAGGTGCGGAAGCATTCATGGCGCCGCTCCGGCGTGCCGTCCAAAGGAGCAAGTCCATCTATTTAAGCCGGACAGTGGCAGCCCAACTCTAGCCTGTCCCCATTTCTTCCCTTTCCCTCCCACCCGCGCCGCCAACTTCCATCCGCTCGCCGTAGCCACTAGCCATGGCCCGGCAGAGGATCACCACGTACGTCATATTGACGCCGGCAGGGGCGGAGCCAGCGCCCGGCCAGCCTGGGCACTTGCCCGGGCTCGATGCCTACGCGTACGCGGTACGATGTCCTGCGATAGCTGAAAAAATTGGCATACGCACCGTGATTTCCCGGGCAGAATTGTGTTGGGCCGGCTTCGTTTGGTAATGGGCTTTAGCCACGTTCTGCTGCCGGTTAATCGCTAGGCTGCTGACACGCACGCACGTTCAGCTGTTGGTTAATCGATGTTTCTATTTGCTGATCGCTCGCCTCCACCTGCGATGTCCGGCTTCGACTGCCCATCGCGCGGAAACAGACTGGCGGCGGCGGCCGGAGGCTGGCCTTGGCCTCGGCGCGCGGCCGGCGGCGGGATGAGCCGTGAGCGGATCTGTCCCGGGGAAGGCAGGAACGGCTTGCAACCTTGCCTACTCGTTCTTTCCTTCGTAATCAGATTAAGTAAGATTGCTAACTGATGTGCCTATCCACACATGTAGGGATGGATAGATTAGGGCGTATATTTTAAGGTCTACCCGTTGAAATTTATTCAAGCTAGATCATGATAAAAAATATTATTCAAACATTCATCGCAACGAAGTATCACAAATTACATCTGCCTCGTGATTTTCTTTAACACAGTATTTTATGTTCCATTTATTCCTACAAGCTCTGAATTTATGTGAACTCCGAATCTGTTTTTTATAGTATTTTTTAAGACATTTGGATGGTAATTTGGATAGCTATACTTTTGCTTGGAACGAGGATAGTTTGCGAAAGTGCTCTTTTGATCCGAGCTCATATGCTTCCGTATGAACAGTAAAATTCAAAAAATAGTAAAAATTCAAAAAATCTGATTTTTTTTTTATGAACATTGATGAATATTCTAATTGCGTGCAAAGTTTCAGGTTGAAATGACATTTGTGGAGGTCTGGACAAAAATAACAAAATCGATGCTCTAAAATGCTTCCAACAATAGTCTTTTTGGACCATCGATTTTAATTTTTTACCCAGATCTCCACGAATGTCATTTCCACCTGTAATTTTGCACACAGTTAGAAAAATTCATCAATGTTCATTAAAAAATCAGTTTTTTTTTACTATTTTTTTGGATTGTACTGTTCATGCGGGAGCATGTGAGCTCAGGATCAAATACTCCATGTCCGTTAGTTTGGTTCCATGCATGGCCTGCTTCTATGACTTTCATTGTCAAGTCTCAAATTCATTTTGGTCTATGAAACTGAATATCGATATGTTACATATTAGGCTAGTTTGAAACTACATTTTTATGACATTGTTTTTAAATTTGTTTTTTTATATATGTGGATTTCTGGTAAGGAAGTTTGGGGCTATTTTATATGTTGTATCTATCAGACCATCACATTTTAATTTCGACATTAGACACTTCGGCTGAAGCTTGCCCAGGCTCCAGAAAAGTTCTGGCTCCGCCACTGGACGCCGGAACGCCGGTTGCAGCTCGAGGAGGAGATCCGGGCTAGATGCGTTGCTCGTGTCGCTGTCGGTCTGCCTTCGAATTCGTCAAAACTAAAGCGGGAGGAGGAGGAGGCTGAGCCGGATGCTGGCATGGAGAAGGACGACGCTGCCATGGAGGAGGAACTGGAGCTGGTGGAGGAGGAGGCGTCCAGGGGGGTGCGAAGGAGAAGGCGACGGCAGATCTAACGCATGCGGGTTTCGACATGGCCGACACCATGGCGGAGTTGAAGAGTGCCCAGGCGAAGGAGTTGGCGGAGCAGCAGACCCTCCTCGAGTCCTTAAGTTGGAGCACGATGTGGAGGAGAACCGCCGCATCCTCCGTTGGCCGAAGGTGGAGATTGACAAGCTCTTCGCCAAGCTCGAGGAGAAGGACGAGTACGAGCCGGACATGCGCCCGGTTGCCAATGACCACGAGGCCGGCGGCTCCGACACCATCTTCGTCGATATCTGTGACGATGAGGACGAGTAATTTAGTAGTTGATAGTAGTAGTTTACGTAAATCATGCCGTTGCATGAGTTTGTATGAAAATGGTAATCGAAAATGCTTGCTACGATTGTTTGTGAAGAAATCTGAGGTATGCTCAGCGGGCGCGTCCATTGGCGTACAGGGATTGGATATGCCAAAGTGTGATTGTAGATGCCGTGAGCACGTACGTTTCCCCGTTAGCAGCATCCAGGCCAGGGGACTACACGGCCAAACCTATACATGGGCTGCAGTACACGCCAAAAGGTCATCTAGTTTGGTAGCATGGCTTTCCTGTGTGTGGTTGGGACGCCGGCCGAAGGAGACGTGTCACCAAAATGACAGCCCGTGCCTAATTGTACTCCCCCTATGCACTATGCACAGGGACATTTTGTGGTCCGTTCAATCGCAGCGTGTCCTACGCATCCATGTTAGCAGGACCACGTATCCTGCTGCCACGTACTACTGCAGCCAGCAACAGCAAGCAATGTAGTATGCAGCAATCTACCGTACCACTGTACGAGTACCCCTACAAAGCTGTGCGTACTCGATATACAGGCCTGGACTCGACTTTGTCCACCCCTCCTTCTCATATGGACCTTTGAAGTTGTAAATTATTATGGCCTCTCAGAATTGCACTGAATATGTATGTTGCATCTTCCATGAAAGCCGATGCATGAGTTGATCTCAAGCATTGACGCAAAAGTTTACTGAAAATCTACCTGAAGAAGAGAGAGAGATGAGACTGATTACTAGTCCCTCTCAAGGGCTCAAACAGGTATCCTGTAGGCTGTAGCTCAAATGGAAACCAGATTTCCAACGAGCCATAAATTATAAATAAAAGGCCGAAAAAGACAGGAAGACATAGCCTATGCGTGACAGAGTACACTCCCTCCTGGCTATGTGGATGGATCGCTTGCCCGTGAAGCGATTAGATTTGCTGCCTAGGCTAGGCTAGGAGGCTGCTAGGAGCCAAGCCCTTTTTTATCAGTGCCCGCTCTAGGCTCCAAAGCGGGCAGAGATGAATGGCTCTTGTCCACAGGCGGCCGAGGCTTAGCAGACACGCGCAATAATGCAGCTGCAGCCATGGCAAACTAAAAAGCTTGTGTTACCATGGTAAGGTAGACGGACTAGTGTGCTGCTCCATGGAATGGACCCCACGTGTCCAGGGTGCATGAGGCCAGCCGATCATGTGCCTTCCACACACTCACAAATCACAATGAGTGAAGGGCTCTTTTACCCTGATCCATTTGTTGATGCTCAAAATTGGCACAGTCATAAAATTAGCATAGGTTATATCAAGACCAATTCAAACTTATGATTGGAAGTCATCTTGGAATGTCTCTCTTCGAGAAGATTAAGATGGATATGAAGATGGTCTAAAATGGAGCTCCGACTCAAAAGTTATGACAAGTTCAGAGATGCTCATGTTGACACCAGAGTAAAGAAATGCATAAAACTCAATGAACATGGCCTCTGATGGAAACTGTTTAAACATAAAAGTTGTGCGTCTCGTCGAGACGATTGATTTTGATATAAAAATCGTCTTAATCCGAGGTCATATGCAACCTGTGGAGGCAAAACAAGGTCAGAAACAGAAGCTGCAGAGTCATTTCGGACCGACCGAGTTGATTTGATCGGTGAGACCGAGTTGGTACGAAAATTTACCAGAGAGTTGGCAATGCTGACTCGGTAGGACCGAAGCAAACCCATCGGTGAGACCGAGATTGATCCGGAAATTGCCAAAGATTTCTGTCTGAGTTAGGTTAGGGTTTTTTATGTTTTGGACGAAATTTTTAGTCCTTTTCTTGTACGGAAAGTCCAACCGCCTCATAAATAGATGAGAGGTGACGGCCGATTGAACAACACACAATCGACAAATCAATATACTACTTTTTACCCTAGTTTTTACATCTCTCCCTTGTTCTTTCTCTCTCGTTCTTCGTTTGTTCTTCGTGTTGAAGGGCAGCGATCCTCGAGGCTCTAGGGGTGAGCGAATCGACCTAGGGCAGCCCATAGCCGTCGCGCGCCCTGACGGAGTCCCTCCCGGGCATGTGGGGTTTCGGGTCTACAAAAGCGCCCGACGGATTGTCTTGCGTACCGCGCTTCCGGTGGGCCTCCTTCGACGTGAGCTGCGGTGCATCACCCTCGGCGTTGGAGGTACACGGTGACGTGTTCGTGTGCGAACACACTTTTTGGCGACTCCGCTGGGGACCGAAGGTTTGAACGGTCTCCGGCCCGTTCTTGCTACGAAGAGATCGTCATCTAGGGTTTGCAATCTACAAAGGTAATATGAATACCCAATTTACTTATGTAGATGCAAATAATGCATATGTTGTTGCTAGATCGTATAATGAGAATATTGTATCGGCTAGCCCTAGTTTTATCAATCATGCATCTAATTATGTGCAACAGCCGATTCAGAATAATCTTCATGCTTCAACTTCATATAATTTTAGCAACATGCAACATATGTATCCCAACTCCCATGCATCGGCAAACCCACAAATCTATATGCCGATGAACAACATGATGAGTTTGGTTAATCAAGTTGAAACACCCCATGTAGGAACTTTCAACGGCATGCAACATGGTGATTCATCTTTTTATTCATCGGCAACTAATTTGCAACATGTTAATCCAAACATGCCGGTAGATAGGGGAATTGGCCATGCTACTACTAGTTATTCGGCCAATTACCCTCAAATATCGTATGCTACACCTCATGCTATTAATTTTTCGGCACCATACGCAATTGTAGATGTTCATAATTCGGCTCCGCACCTTCATGCTCATTGCCGAATAAGTGAGAATTCTACCACGCATGTGTCTTTACCTAGTAACGTAGCATATCACGTTGCCCCCGCACAATTACAGAATTTCGTCAACACACCATCGTCGAAAGCGTCTCAAAGTATTGGGGGGCAATCCGATGAAGATTGGCCAGAAATTGGTCGAAAAAAGCTTAAAGATAGCCTAGCTACAATGTTTGCTGAATTTAGACAAGAACAAGCAACCTTGCGAATTAAAGAAAGAAAGAGTGGTGATTCGGATAACAAAGTTAATTCGGTTGTTAAAAAAGCCGAATCAAATAGTATGTGTACCGAATTTATTGAAGAAAAGAAGGACGCCAAGGCATTGGAGAGTCATTTAAAAGTGGCGCAAAGTATTATTCAAGTATCACAACCATCATGCTCTCCCGGCGTGTATGAAGAGGTATGTCTAGCAAGTGATTTGCCTATTTTCAGATTTGGTCACAGCTTTATTGTTGATGCATCTATTAGAAAAAATCTCGTAAGTAATTTTGAAAGACCAATGATGAAGGGTAATTTACTTGTTAGCAATAAACTTGTTACAAAGCATATCGGTCAATACATTGTACCATTCGAAGAGACCGATAGTGACTTATTATTGAAGCTAAAGCTTATCCCATTGCTTTATTTAGAGTTCATATCTAATTGGGTGGCTTTGCTTGCTTCATACTTGGCTTACGCATGGTCTCAATTGAGACATGTGTGTTTTAACTATTTTTGTTTCAGAAATATAAAGCCAAGGTTAAATTATTTTGAGAAATCTGATGCTAATATTATATCTTATCCAAAGACGTCGGAGATAGAGTGCAAAACACAATGTATAGCCGAATGGGAAGATTCTAAATCTGAACCATTCGTTTGCTTACCTCCAAAGCCGTTCTCACAGCAAGATCGGCTAGAAAACAAGAAGTATACCTTCAATTCAAGCATGTGTGATCAAATATTTGATTTGTTGCTGAAAAATAATTACATTACAATTCTTGATCACCATGTTAAGCCATCAATCCAAGGACGAATGTATTGTAAGTTGCATGATTCGTCCAAGCATAATTTTGAGGATTGCAACATGTTTCGTCAAATAGTTAAATCGGCCATTGAAAAAGGACGATTGAAGTTTGTTGAAACACCAAGAGATGGCCAGTCTATTCCGATCGGTCCCGATGGCAAAAAGTTTTTGCATCAGCTGCTTCAAGCCGATCCATTCAAAGAGAAGGTAAAAACCGCAGGTGATGGGATCAAGCTTTCAAGTAAAGAAGTTGTTGAAGAGCATAATGAACATAATCTTGAGGGTGAGAATTCCATCGAAGCTACAATGGAGACGCCAAGGACTGGGGGCAGCAAGCAAATCCAATGATCGATGAAAGCAAACCAAAAGGAAACAAAGGCCGAAATAAGCGCAAGTGTAAGAGATCAAAAATCACCTTCTCTAAACTATTGGATAAATATCAAAAGAAGAGTGAAGAGAAGGATGCTTATCGGCCCAATCATGCAAAGAAACCGAGATCACCTCCAAGGCGTAAATATGAGGATCGGTATTGGCAAAGTGAGAATTTTAATGCAACATATTCATATCCTTATTTTGGGCCGCCAATGCCAATGCCGTGGATGCCTCCCTCTGCTCATATAGATCCATATCCATCATGGGACAGGTATGATACAAGGGCACATTCTCCATCTTATTTTAGACCACTTCACCAATATTATGCAGCTCCGAGAAGATCAATATATGAACAATCACATGTTAAAGACCGTTTCAATCATAAGGAATCGGTCCGGACACCATGGATGAAAAAAGAGGTGGTCAAGCAAGTCTACCGCGTGAAAAGAGATGGTCGTAAGTGTGCTACTTCAGATTTGATCTCAAATAATAAAGAGCCAATTAAAGTGTTGACATTGGCTACAAAAGGCAATGAGACAAAGCAACCAATTATTGAGAGTCAAAGTGCCAAATCTGAAGAAAAAAAGTTGACAGTGCACAAGGCCAAAAAGGAATTGCCATTGGTCAAAACAGAATCACAGCCGAGGCGCCCACTCGGCTTATCGTATTGGCAAAAGAGGGAATTACACAAACTTAGTGCACAAGAACTTGAAGAAAGGAACATGGCATGGGTTCCCAAAGGAAGTACTCAAAATAAGAATTATGTGCATGCCTCCATTACAAGAAGTGCAGCAAAAGTGAAGAAGGAAAAGAGTAAAAACTATGAAGGACCAAGCCGAAGGTTTCAACATCTTTGGTCTACACATTATCCATATTCTTCAACTATGCCATTAACGCCTATGCCATGGAATTTGTCATCAGGTATGATTGGTAACCCTCAATGGGCTTATTTTAATCCATGGATGCAATATAATTTCTTACGTCATGAAAGGGTATTACCAAGTCACTATACATTTGATTAGCTACAAGTTTGTTGCTGATCCAAAGGGCCGAAATACTTGATTTGTCGTTTCATTTGTTACGGCTATATGTGCTTTGAATGAAGTTTACAAGCAATGGCCGATATATACTTATGATTCTAAGAAGATGCATAATGGCCGATGGAGTGTTGACATCGTCCTTAGGACCAGCATGGTACACGTTATTTTTCGGCACGCTAGCTATGCCGAAAAACAAGGGGGCATGTGTTGATGCTCAAAATTGGCACAGTCATAAAATTAGCATAGGTTATATCAAGACCAATTCAAACTTACGATTGGAAGTCACCTTGGAATTTCTCTCTTCGAGAAGATCAAGATGGATATGAAGATGGTCTAAAATAGAGCTCCGACTCAAAAGTTATGACAAGTTCAGAGATGCTCATGTTGACACCAGAGTAAAGAAATGCATAAAACTCAATGAACATGGCCTCTGATGGAAACTGTTTAAACATAAAGGTTGTGCGTCTCGTCGAGACGATTGATTTTTATATAAAAATCGTCTTAATCCGAGGTCGTATGCAACCTGTGAAGGCAAAACAAGGTCAGAAACAGAAGCTGCAGAGTCATTTCGGACCGACCGAGTTGATTTGATCGGTGAGACCGAGTTGGTACGAAAATTTATCAGAGAGTTGGCAATGTTGACTCGGTAGGAACGAAGCATACCCATCGGTGAGACCGAGATTGATCCGGAAATTGCCAAAGATTCCTGTCCGAGTTAGGTTAGGGTTTTTTATGTTTTGGACGGAATTTTTAGTCCTTTTCTTGTACGAAAAGTCCAACCGCCTCATAAATAGATGAGAGGTGACGGCCGATTGAACAACACACAATCGACAAATCAATATACTACTTTTTACCCTAATTTTTACATCTCTCCCTTGCTCTTTCTCTCTCGTTCTTCGTTTGTTCTTCGTGTTGAAGGGCAGCGATCCTCGAGGCTCTAGGGGTGAGCGAATCGACCTAGGGCAGCCCATAGCCGCCGCGCGCCCTGACGGGGTCCCTCCCGGGCGTGTGGGGTTTCGGGTCTACAAAAGCGCCCGCCGGATTGTTTTGCGTACCGCGCTTCCGGTGGGCCTCCTTCGACGTGAGCTGCGGTGCATCACCCTCGGTGTTGGAGGTACACGGTGACGTGTTTGTGTGCGAACACCATTTGTTCAATTCAGTGAATATTCCGAAAGCCACGTTTCAACCGTATTTGGACACTACTCCAAGGATCATGGTACGTATACACACACATGTAGAGCAACGCAAGTAGCATAAACATAACGAAGCTACGTCGTACGCATAGGTACCATATAGTAATGGGTACAAGGCGTATCTTTAGGCTTCATTTGACGGAAGGGGGTTGAGAAGGTTTTGGGAGGTGGAGATTTCAGGGGATTTTGTGAATCCACCTCTTCCACCCAATCCCCTCAAAACCCTTTGAACCCCCAAACCCCTCCAGACACAAATTCGGCGGCGGGACGTCTCCTCTCGATGGTGACGTGGGCGTCGCTTTGCTCGTCTCGTTTCATGCCTGTGCCCTCGCGGCTTGGGAGACGCGTGGATAGGAGGGGACCTAAGTCGGATAGAAGGGATTGGGCTCTGCAAAACACGCGAAAGAAATGGGCCGTCGGGGATTAGGGAGGTTTCTGCGCCCCGCGAGGTTAATCCTCTGGAACCCCCCTCAATCCACTCCCGTCAGACGAGGCCTTGTAGATTCTGGGATCAGGATTCTGGAGTATATTTTTTTTGTCGAACGGAGGTGCCTCATCTATTAATTAAGACAAGAAGAAAGTTTGTTACAAGGGGACTCTGAAGTATATTTAGTTTCTTGCCTCTTCACTCTTTAGACTTGATGAAAAGGGAAATGGAGCATTTAAAATTTAGGCGGGCATGAAAACTGCCCGTGGTAGCACGGACGGATGAATGTGTTGTTTAGCACAGATAGATGACATGCAATGGCACACGATAAGGTCACCCCACCCCTCTCTCTCTCTCTCTCTCTCTCTCTCTCTCTGAGTTGCACGGCTGCCGGGCTGCATCACCACCTACCTACCCCATACTTATTCCCTGGCCGGTAAAGTCTGAAAAAAACCTTGAACTCGTAGAGCCAGTCGAAATCGAACCTCAAACTCTTAATCCCTGAAGTTGGTACCTTGTACTTTGTGATCCCGGTCAATTTTAACCCTAAACCAACCATAGACAGTTTGTGGTATCAGAAAAGGCTCGTTCCCGGCCGGGATTATCGCACCTTTCACTGACTGTGCGGTCCTACTTGTCATATATATTCATCTTCTTTCCCCTAATCTCCGTCATTTCTTCTTGCTTACGATGTGTCATATCTCCACGACGCGCGACATAATGCAGAACCCCTTGTGGCGCATGTCCACAGCCAAGACGAGTCGGCTAGGAAGAAGGGACACTGTTGTCGCCATCGTCGTTATCATCATCGAACGCGTTGGTGAAGAGCTCCTGGTGAAAGCCGTCGGCGGTACGACTTCGGCTTCATCATGTCCATGGCGCTCAAATGCGCCATAGAGCTCGGCATTCTCGGCGCTCTCCATGGTTGCGGCGGCATCGTCACGCTCAGCGAGCTGGCCACCTTTATCGCCGCTCGTTCTTCCAGGATCCCGCGCCTGCGCCGCCTCATGCACGCGCTCAACATCTCGGGCGTCTGCTCCGTGCAACACCAGAAGCTAGACGACTCTGCGGGCAGCGGCGCCGATGTCTACGGGCTCACAAGGGGCTCCCGCCTGCGGGCGCGATATATTCCGCGAGGGGGGTGCGCTCGACGTCTTCAGTGAGGAGTGGTTCGTCACCGGCGATATGTTCAAGTACCTCCCCCCGACCAATGTTGTTCTGCTTGCTGAATGTGCCAGGATCGTACGGAATTAATAGCTTCAGCAAGGCGTGCAAGTGCAAGAAGCTAACCTAAGCAAGCAAGCAGGTGGATTGATTCCTAAGCTAGCCACGTGATTTGGTTATGAGTTTACGGGACAAGTTGCTCCGATATAAACATAGCCGTCGCAGCAGGCGGCCCGGTCGCAGACACGAGATGGAGTAGGCGGATGAGAGCGACTCGATGTGCTCGAGCGCGGTGTCGACGGCGTTAAGGCGCCCGACCACCTTGGAGTTGGAGGCAGTGGACGAGGACCCGCCCTGATTTGAGGAGAACCAGAGAAAAGGATCGGGAAGAAGATAGATATGACATGTGGGGTAGGGATGTCATTGGTAGCAGTTTGTGATCCCGGGCGGGATGAATCTTTTCCCGGTGCGCCAAACAGGTGCGAGGTTGAGATTGACCGGGATCAACGAGTACAGGGTGTCGATTTCAGGGATTAGAAGGTTGAGGTTTGATTTCGGCGAGCTGTATGAATTCAGAGTTTAAAATAGACTTTACTCTTCCCTGGCCGTACCCGGGGTAACAAAATTCCTCGACCATACAGCATGTCATTAACGGACTACTGAAACTGAACCCTACACATGATGGCCAACAAAACACATGCGGAATGATCACATAATTAGTGCTTCTGAACTCAAAACCCACTACCCAGATACCCTGCTGAGGAAAGCAAGCATGACAAAAGTTCAGGGTCCAGCAGACTAAGGCATAGCCTAGTGGTGGGGAGGGGTTGATGCCTTTCCACCCATCCAGGTTCAAGGCATGATACTTGCAATTTAGGTTTGTTGCACCAATTATACTGTAGGGGATTCCCTTACAGTCTTTTTATCAAAAAAAATGTTCAGGGTCACAGTTTTACAGGCACATAAGAGCATCTATAGGGTGCCCTAAACCGGTTTCAAACGTCCAGGGGATCCGCCAAATCACTGACCGGTCACGAAAATTTGACTCAGGCGGGCATCTCAAATCGGTCTCAAACGCCCGAGCTGACCGGTACCCCTCATATCCAGCGCAAATATGAGACGGTTATGGGGACGTCCGGGTGCGTCCGTCACGTCGGACCCGACAGTCCGACCCCACTGCAAATTGCGCCAAATCCACCGTCACCCACCCTGCGCACGAAACTGTCGGTTCCATTTGGTCTGTCCTCTCTTCATCCCCCTCTGCGTCGTCCGTCTCGCAGCTCCACCGACGCGCGCGCTCGGCAGCCGTTCCTAGCCTCTGCGCTGCCAGTTTCGGCAGAGCAGTCCTCTCCCCCGTCCTTGCCACGGGGGACGTCGTCGCCGGCCCGGGCGCCACCGCGGTACGTCCGGCAACTCTCTTGCTCCGCCTCGCGCTTGATGTGTTTGACACATTGTCTGACCGGATCTTTTGTGATTCTATTAGGAAAAACGATGAATTTTGATGCTTCGTTGGACGGGATGTATGGACCGACGGAGCTTGATCAAACGCCCAGCATGTTTGTCCGGTCGTACCGATGCATGAAGCAGTGAAGGCACAACATTGTATCCTCTGTTTCTCAAAAAAGAAAAAAAAAGCATTGTATCCTCTTCTCCGGTCCCGTCTTCGGTCTTCATGCATGTCACATTGAAGCCTACGGTCAAGATCGAGCGAACGAACCAACTCCCTGGAGGCAGGCAGGCTGCAGTGCCGTGCCCATAAATTAGGTCAGCATGCATGGATGCTCGAAACATAAACTAGCAACCGGAATATAATCTGGCAAAGATAAGAGAGAAAAGATGCGACGCACAAGGCACAAAGCCACGTACGTCCGGCCATACCCTTTTGCACTGCTGCTGTCTGATTGATTGGGATTGGGATGGTGGTAATCAGCCCGAGTTCGGCTGGCCTGACAGGGATGCCTCGCATGCGGATCGCTCTCAACCTCCCTAATCTAATCTAAGCCTTGCACCCGCAGGGTCACACTCAGAATATTTATTCTGATGGTTAAGCGCATGAGAGGCGTCGTCGTCATGGTCATTCTCCCGCCACCGGCCCTTCTTCTATTCAATAAACAAAGGACGTGCCAACAGCATGCATTGGTCTACTGTCTAAGTACTCTAAACTCTAAATCATACGGGTACGGTTTGGATAAGTACGCAGTCAGTCACGTACGTTCCCCGTCAGCAGCATCGGTCCAGGCCAGGGGACGATTAGACGGCCAAACCTATGCATGACCTGAGCTAGCTGTAGTAGTACACACTAAAAGCTCATCTATAGTTTGATAGTATGGGTATGGCTTTCCTGTGTGTGGTTGAGAAACCGGCCGAATGAGACGTCTCACCAAAATGACAGCCCCTGCCTAATTGTACTAACACACAGGAACATTTTGTGGCCCGTTCAGTCACAGCGTGTCCTTCCTATGCATCCATGTTAAACTGGACCACTTATAGGCTGCTGCCAAGGTATGCAGCAATCTACAGCCTGAGGAGAGGGACTAGGGTCTGTGATGTCGCTCCACTCTTCAGGTATAGAGTATACTGCCTTGCGTTTCCAGTGATTTCTGCGTCACACAACCTGGGACTCGTCGACTTGCATGGAACCTATCCAGTGCAATTCTGGGAGAAGATAATTTTCAAAGATTGCAGAAAGGCCCATCTGGGACGGAGGGTCCAGGCCTATTATGTATCGACTACACGCAGCTTTGTAGTTGTACTGGTACGGTACACTGTAGCTCCAGGAGAAACCAGATTTCCAACGAACCATAAAATCGTAAGAGACCAAAAAAGACACAAGGACAGCGCCTATGTGCCACAGATGCACTCCTATCCCGATCGCTTGCCCGTGAAGCGATTAGATTTTGCCTAGGCTAGGAGGATGCTAGGAGCCACGCCCTTTTTATCATTGCCCACTCTATGCTCCAACCTCCAAAGCAGGGATGAATGGCTCTTGTCCACAGGTGGCCGAGGCTTAGCAGACACGCGCCATAATGCAGCTGCTGGCATGGCTAAAAAGCTTGTGACTGTTACCATGGTAAGGTAAACGGACTAGTGTGAATGTGTGATGCTCCATGGGACGGACCCCACGTGTCCAGGGTGCATGAGGCCAGCCGATCATGTGCCAAGGTTATTCACGTACTCACAACGAGTGAATTAGCCGATCACGCGCAATACTTAGGCCTGTTTGGTTCATAAGTCCTAGAACTTTTTTTAGTCCCAACTTATAAGTTACAAGTTTCTAAAAAGTCCCTATCTGTTTGGTTCCTGGGACTTATATGTCTCCATAAGACCATATTACAACCATAAGTCCCTATAAGTCCCTCTTTGAGAGTCTTATTTCATAAGTCCCAAGTGCCCACTTTAAGTCCCTATAAGTCTCTCCTGTTTGGTTTAGATAGGACTTATAGAAACATTTTTAAGTCCCTAAGCCAATAAATCCCTGAAAACAAACATCCTTTTATTCACAAGGCTCTTTTAACCGTAGGATAGGATACGAGATCATTTGTTTTTGTATGGAACATGAAAGAGAATGACGGCCTCTCTACCTTCTTGGATATAAAAACAGGATAAATGCATGCATGCAGCATGGTTGTGAATAATGGATGGACGGAATCATGGAAAGGCCGCATTCGGACACTACTCCGTGGATCATGGTAGGTATACACACACATGTAGAGCAACGCAAGTAGCATAAACATAACAAAGCTACGTCGTACGCATAAGGTACAATAGTGATGGGTACAATACAAGCGTACCTTCTACAGATTCTGGTATCTGGACTCTGGAGTATATATATTCAGGCCTGTTCGGATCTTCGCCGGCTGGCCTGTTCGGATCTTCACCGGCTCTGCGAAATTACAAGATCTGCAGAGCACGTGCTTACCAGCTCCACAAATTTAGCCTGCAGCTTCGTCAGCTCCGCGTCCGGAGAGGAGGGACTCCGAACACCCCATCAGTTTCTTGCCTCTTCACTCTTCAGACTTGAGGGCTGGAACTGGAAGCCCGGCCAGTAGAGCTGAAAAGGGAAAATGGAACATTAAAATTTAGGTGGGCATGAAAACTGCTCGTGGTAGGACGGACGGACGGGTGAATGTGTCGTTGGCCGTACCAGAACAGACGCACAGACATAAATGAAATGCAGTGGCACATGATAAGATCACCCCATCTCTCTTCATCTAACTAAGAGCATCTTCAGCCGCGCCCACAGAAAGGCCTCCCCAGGCGATTTTTTCGCGCCGACGCTGAAAAAACGGGTCAGTCGTGTCCCCAGGAGCCCGATTTTCGCCGGCCTGGGCCGAAATCAGCGCCGGTGGACCTAGGCAGAACCCGGCGCACGGGCCAGCCGCGGGCCAGTCGCGTCAGCGACACCGCGCCTCGTCTTCCCCCAACGCCTCGGTTCCCACGGGGAATCAATGTCAAGGCTGCCGCCGCCGGTCAGCCTTGCCATTGATTCCTCACGGGCGGCGCGTCACGGGACGGCGCGCCGACGCCTCCCCTCCCTCGCACACGTACACACGGGCGCGGCGAGCCTATATAAGCCGGTGGCCTCGCTCGCCTGTGGCCACACCAGCCCAGCCCCCGCCGCCGAGCTATACCTCTCCCGAGCGCTGCCGCCGAGCCTTCCCTCTCCCTCTCCCAAGCGTCGTCGCCCAGCCCCTCCCTCTCCCTCCCCTCCCCGATGGCCGAGCATTTCCCCGGAGACGAGGCGGCGGCCAACGGCTTCGGCCGCCGCACGCTCCGCGAACAGGAGTCATGGCTCCTATTCCAGGCGAACATCCCGGCGCCGCCGGACATGCGCGTCGGGCCGACGGGCTGGAGGCTCAGCAACGGGGGAGTGCCCATTCCCCGTTGCCCGACGCCGTGGCCAAACCCTCCTACTTTGCCGAGGAGGTCGACATCGTGCGCGCCTCCCTCACCGACGCCCAACGCTCCCTCCCCCAGTACGCCGCCGACAACCACGCGGCTTGGGCGGTGTACTTCGAGCGCCGTCAGCAGCAGCGGATGGCATCCACCAACGGCGCGGCGGTGGTCGGCGACCTGAAGAACAGCGAGGGGCGCCACCTGTGGTGGGGCGTCCCGGCCGCACACTCGAGGGCGTGCTGACGCACCTCGAGGGCGGCAACGACCCGCCGTTGGCGTACCCCCCGGCGAGGGCGTCCGCTCCGGCACACCACCGACGCGCCGGGCCATGGGCGCCAAGGAGGTTCGGCTCCTCCTCTTCTTCTTCCTCCTCGCGCTCTTCCTCACACTCCTCCGGCACTCCGGCGCTGCTCGGCGTCAAGGCCGAGCCCGCGGCGGAGACGCCGCTCAGCCGGCGCACTCGCAGCGCCGGCATCGTTATCAACGATGGCGGCCGGCGCGCCTCCTCATCGGCTCCTCCTCCGCGCTTCGTCAAGCCAAAGACGGAGCCGGGGCTCGCGCCGGTGAAGGCAGAGCCGGGGCTCGCCGCTGTGAAGACGGAGCACGGCGAGATCGAGCGCGACGACGACGCGGCCTTTGAATGGGCACGCCAGGACTCCCTCAAGATGGCGAGGGAGCGCGAGTGCGCCGCCCTGCAGCGCTTCACGGAGCCCCAGCGGCGACGAAGGAGGAGTCGTCGTCATCGACGACAGCGACGACGACGACGCGCCGCCGCCGCCACCAGTCCACCATGGCGACGTCGGCGCCGGGTCCAGCAGGGGCGCCCGCGTCAAGGAGGAGAAGGCCGACGACGAGGATGACGGCGACGACGGCGACTACTCGGTGTTCAGCCAGTTTCTTTTAGATTAGTTTATTTATTATATATTTGCTATGTAATGAAAATCGATGAATTTTGTCCAAATATATGCCCAGTTGGCTAAAATTTGTCGTGTTTAGCCGAACTTCGCTGAACTTTGGCAAAATTTGCTATACATTTTTATTTTTTAAACGCGTCTGGGGCCGGCCGCTGGGGACCAACTCGCCCCCAGATCCATTTTTTGCGCCGGCTCACCCCCAGGCGACGATTTTAGGCGCCCCCTGGCGGCCAACGGCTGGAGATGCTCTAAGCTGCACGGTTGTCGGGCCGCACCGCCACCTACCTACCCACCCCATACATACTTATGCCCTGGCCGTACCAGGGCTAACAAAATTCCTTGACCACAGAGCGAGCATGTCATTAACGGATAACTGAAACTGATAGACTAAACTACACGTGATGGCCAGCAAAATGCTACCGCTATGCGGAATGATCACATCATTAGTGCTTCTGACTCGAACCCACACCAACACCACCCAGATACCCTGCTGAATAAAGCAAGCATGATAAAAGTTCAGTTGTGTGCCCACAGATAAGATAATCTCCTTGTCTTTACAAATACACATCGAATTCCTCAAGCAAAAAGGGTCCACAGTTTTACAGCATCGCGTGTTGTTGCATACCTTTAATCAGTAATTGGGACGCAGGAGTCGGCATGTTGCAGTGCATTTCAACTGTGGGATAGGTGCAAAAAGGGTTTAATGCAGGATGGATTAATTATGGAGGATAATGGGTAGGCAGAAAGGCTCTCTTTGGCCCGCCTTCCTGTTGGATCATACCACTCCTCGGATCATGGTAGGTAAGGTATACACATGCATTATTGTGGAACAGCGTAAGTACGTAGCAGAAACAGAAACAGAACAGATACGAAGGAGCTACGTCATAGAGATGGATACAAATGTACTACCTCCGTATCAAAATACAAGACGTTTTTTTAGGCTAAACCAGCCTAAAAAACGTCTTATATTTTAATACGGAGGGAGTACCTTTTAAGAATCTGGAATCCGGAGTACATTCAGTTTCGTGCCTCTTTGGGTCTGAAAGCCAAGAGAAAGCTGGGATATATATACACAACCCAGTAGAGCTGAAAAGGGGGAATGAAACAGTAAAAATAACTAGCTGGCCATGGAAATTGCTGGCAGTAGAAAGGGTAGATGAAATTTGTTGGCTGTATCAGATGAGAAGAGAGCACAGAAATGACAATGCGTTGGCACATCTGCAGTGCACATGATAAGATCCCCCACCTCTCTCTGACCATGCCCATGTCGATCTCCCTCTCCCTGCACCACCAAGCCCATACTTATTCCCTGGCCATACCAGGGGTAACAGATACTGTATCCCTAACAGCAAAGGAATTGGAGGTAATGATTTCATGGCCAAAAAATACGATAAGGAATCATCACATAGTTAGTGCTTCTGAGTCAGACCCACCAACCCACATTCCCTGCTGAGTGAAGCATGATAAAAGTTGTCTCTTCTCACAAATATGCATCCAATTTTCCTGAAGAAAAGGCACCAGAGTTTTTACAGGCACATCACCTGTTCAGTTCTCTTACCAACACCGACGGCGACGGGATCTTGGAAAGCACCGCATGTTACAAACACCTTTAATCAGGACACAGGAGTCGGCATGGCATTATAGTGCGCAGCTGTAATCCATCACAGGTTCACAGAGCAAAAGGTTTCCAATAAAAACCAGTAGCAACAGTGAGACCTTGTTAGAATTTGCACACGTGAAGGCAGACATTTCAATTCAAATCTGGAACTGCATTTCGACTTTCAAGCACATAAACAGGTCACATTTCATCACCAATGTATACTTGGTGATGAGTTCCACTTATATATACTGATATACATACAATGCAGTAATATATATACACTGACAATGTCAACCAGTTTTTATCTCTCAGATGTCCGTTTTGAAGCTCCCAGCCCATGAGCTTATTAACAATGATGGAGGATCCTCTTTGCAATCACTAATCAGAACACCCTAGTGATGCCAAGGTATTCACAGGGTCAGCAGCATAACCCTTTTTGCGCCTTCATCCACCCCGGTTGAAAGAATCCGAGATCTCCGCCTTCCGATTTTATCATCAAGAGAATAGTGTCATACACTCTGTCTGAAGTCGGAACCATCTATCAATCCATCCATCCATATCTCTCAAATGTGGAAGGGGTTAATCCGTCCTCGGCCGACCGGAGCTGCTTCTGAAAGACCCATTGTACAGGGGTAACACCGATCGACCGATCCTTCCCCTTGCGCCGATGCAGCGCCAATAAACAGCTAAGAAAGACAGCACGACAACAATTGGGATCGCCCATCTGCTCATCAAACAACAATGTTAAGAGAATGACATAGCACTCAGTCAGACAAACAGAGATCTGTGTATGTGTTCTGGACTTTGTGTCAGCAAGGAAGAAATTAAGCTAACCTGTCAAGGTCAAGAACAGGGCTGTACACAATGGCCTCCCATGAAGAGACGATGGCGTGCCACACGGGATTGTAGTAGAGCGATTCCGATGACCAGAACAACCTCGTGTATGTCTCCAGGAAGATGAACATCACCCATGCAGCAACTTCAAGTAGAAGAAGCTTTACGATGAATCGCCCGATCACCACCATGGCTAAGGAGAAGATCACCAGCCAGTTGAAGAGTTTGTTGTTGTACTCCCTGATGAACAGAGCACGGGACCTTGCGAGCATCTGTTGGAGCATGCAATGCAGCATGGGAATAAGAGTCAGCTAATAGACACAACGAGTTGAGAGATCGTACATATATAGGCTTCGGTAATCAATGTTCGAAGAGTACTACAGTACGAAACATGCATCAAGTTTTCAGGCCTTAAAATACAACATCTTCCAAAATGTACTTTGGCATTTCCCAGAACAGGAGGGTGATATTTTTTGGCCATACCATTAGTGTCTAGATGATTACTCTTTGATCTCCGGCCTAGAGTCAGTTTTGTATACACCACGAGAGTTTCCAGGCCTTAAAATACAGCATCTTCCAAAAAGTGTACTTTGACATTTCACAGATGATTAGTCTTTTCCAATTTTTATCCATATAAATCAGAAAAGGTGCTTAAAGCTAGTTCTACATCATTACCTACTTCAATGAATGTTTTACTTTATTAGAAAGAAAACAGCAAATAAATATATAGAAGTAGCAGAATAAAGTAAGATGTGATTAGTCATCATCAACTAAATTAGAACGCCATACGAATATAAAATGAAAGGATGATTTCTTCTAGTTTTCATTTATGAGAAAAAATAGTATGATTTTCAGTCAGTGGACGATTATGTCTCCTCATGGAAGGTATATCTTGCGTTGAAAGAAACAAACCTTTGACATTCGATGCTCATAGCTACCCTTGGCAGGCCCCACACACTCCATCTCAAAACTTTGATTGCAGCGGAGAAATCCTGCATTGAATTTTGCCATGGAAGGAAGCTTCAAGGCTTGAAGGTGATCCATCTTTTCTTCACACTCTGAGAACTTTGCTTCACACAGCTTTGATGACTGATACTCATTGGCTAATCCATAGCTTCTGAACACCTAAAAAGAATATTCAGTTAACTGAAAATAATAGATTTTGCCATCTCTTTAATTAACTAAAAATGGGGCGTATATAATTTGAAGTTCATAAAATTAAGTGCTGCAAACAGAACCTTTTTTATTTCTTCATCAAGATTGAGGAAGGACTGAGCAGCATAATGTTTACCAAAATGTTGCTTGTCAAAAAGCTTTCTAGCTTCATCTTCTGCCAACCCATGAACTAGCTGAAGTTTATCAACTGATACCGGTAGACCCACTATTTCCATTCTTTCAGTATACACCTTCAAGCAACGTTCAAGGATGCCCTTATTGAAAACTTCAACAAGCGACCCTGTCGAAGGAATTTCTCCTTTATTCAAAGCTTCAAGTATCTAGACAAAAACATACAATGTCAGATACTATTTTTCAAGAAAATATCAAGGTCAAAGATACATAAAAAAAATTGAACACCAACGAGCATTACCTGCCCTAAGAAGGATACAAACTCCTTTCCATTTAAAGTTCTACCCTGCACAATTTTTGGTTTTATCATGGATGCAACCAAGTGCTTCAGTTCATCCCTCCTCTGTACATACAACGGTTCAAGTTCCTGGTCCTTCAGATCACATAACTTTGTTCTTTGGAGATGAGGCTGGAAAAGAATAATTTCATCATCTCAGCTTCCCAATCAGGTGTAGAGACAAAAGAGAATTTAGCAAAGAATCATTAGAATGAACATAGATTGAGTTATAGGTAGGACAACCATAACTGTCTCGTTGTAACACACCTGGGGCAAGCTAAAAGCAGTACTGTTATCACCCATGATTGCCAAAGAGTCTCTGATTTGGTTGACCTATATAACATGAAAACCAATTTCTTTTTTGTTAACAAACTCGCATATCATATTTTTTCACTTAGATATAGCGTGAAATAACTGTACCTCGTCAATATATTTGTCTCCTGTAATAAGACATTAAAAGAAGGTTAATTCAACTGCTCAAAAGATATTCCGAGATCCAACAGCTGCAAACAGAGGTACTTCCATAGCAAAAGAATCTCAAACTAATAAAGTAGGAGTAGTCAGCAATATAACTTGAACTAACCATTGCTGTTAGGCACCCGTTGGAGAGCTTCATCAACCATCTGCTGTACAGATTTTCCTTCTGTTTTATGAAAATTAACAGTTAAAAAAAGGAAAAAAAAGGAAGTTTGACCAAACAGTGAACTGCAAATACTAGACATGACTAAACAGTGACTTGTGTGAAAAAATGTATATCTTTAGTGCTGCAAGTCTAAAACCCATGCTAACTACTTAACTAGTAAAAGCTATTTAAAATAAATGCAGATACTTTAAAGAGCATCAACCATTTACTGTAATAAATGAATTTTATGAACTCCATGACAAGAGTATCCTGAAAATGTTTTGCTGTGCAAGGACTAATGATTACATCATTCGTTCTCAATGGCATCAATGAAATAAGTAATCACATGCTGTGGTTGCGAAGAGTCCGAGGACTGAGTGACGTGCTAATGGGGTTACGTCTCCAAGGAGTGAGGGTAGGCAGCCACTGGGGATGACAGGGGTATAGTTTGGCGACTGGGATTCATATCTTTACAAGTATAATTTATTCTCATATATTAGATGACACACATACATGCTGCCCCTGTTTATAAAGATGGCTCTCTTAGCTAATTCGAAATCTCAGCTCTAATGTAGCTAATCATAACTTTCAATATCTCTAAGTGGATTAAGGCCAATTTACTTAATCTCCAAGTTGCTACATTCAGCCAAAGTGCTATTTAACAATCGGATAAAAAGATGAGATAGAAACAACATGTTAGGACTATTCAGGCAATACGGTGTGGTCTACTGGTCTGCATAAGGGACTATGGTATGTAAACTCTTCTGCACAGAAGAGAAATGAAGTACTCCCTCCGTCCCAAAATAAGTGTCTCAACTTTGTATTAGGTTTAGTATAAAGTTTTACTAAAGTAGACACACTTATTTTGGGACGGAGGGAGTAGAAACTTAGAGATTTTGTTGCATTCATCTATCTACAACAGGGAAAGTCAATCATATCCTGAAGTAAAGCCTTCAATTCAGAAATGGTCAAATCTTCAGAAAGAATGCAGCGGTTTTCAATGAGGCCAGGATTCAGGGGAACCAAGTTCGCTAATCAATTAGAATTCTGATGATCTGATCTGTGATACACTATATATATTTCTCCCATGACAATTCATACATCTAGCACTCAATACAGGCCAAGATAAATACCCCGTGATACAAAATGACCTGATTAATGCACAAACAACTTACCAAGGAAATCCCTCTGTATCAGCCACAGAAGTTTTGCTGGTTCAAAAGCAACATCCTGTCCCTGCAGAAACAGGAGACACGATTTACATATAGTGTTCAATTAATTTTCATAACTCTGAGAGTCAAGTTAATGAAGTATCATTACCTTCACCCTTGTTTTGCACAAGCCATATAGAAAAGTAGAAACTTGTTAGAACACACTAGGAAGATACACTTGTTAAAATGAAAAGGTCCAATCAGAAATGGCAGCAACCAAACCTTCCGTAGAATTCTTCAGCAAGTTCAACAGCGAATGAGAGTCTGGATATGTCAGCTTCACGAATCTATCAAGTATGTAGAGTTGACGGCCATCAAATCGCTAAATTAATTAACAGTTACAAAATATGAGTAGACGTGAGGGCATTAGAATTTAGAAACACACCGTCTCAGGGAGATTGTAAACAAGAAGAGAACTCAGGACAGCTGCCAGAGCAAATATCCTAATATGAAAACAAGACGACGTATTTTACTTTAGAGCCAAAAATTTATGATGCGTAATTACTGCAGAGTCTATTTGCAGGCAACAACAACAAACCTATCATCATATACATTGGATTTTCCAATGCTCTCAAATCCTTCAGTGTCCAGGTAAAGGACAGACACTTTGGAGCCGTCGACATCGACCTCAACGGGAGCACCCCAAATCCATATACCTTCAATTCAAAGGTGGAGCCGTGTGTTGATATCTCAGATCAGCATATATGTGTGCAGCATTCACAAGAAGATTAAACTGATGGCATATTTTACCTTTGGTTTTGGTTTCTCGCATGTGTCCAACTCCAAAGCCTGCAGAGCAAATTTATCATTCTCAGGCCTGGCCAAAATAACCACTTATCTGAAGAGACCTGAAGCTTGGCGTACCTTTGTCACATGATAAGGAGAGAAGCTGGTTGAGAAGGAAAGATTTTCCTGATCTATATGGACCAATGACCTGATTTGACAAGCACAAACACATATATAGAACTCAGTCTCTGCAGAGACAAACACGTGAAGGCTGCATCATCGTGTCATTAATAATTAGGAAAATGAAAAAGAAATCATGTCATAATGAGAGGCACAGTTGATTGAGATTGGTAATTTCGTAGTACATAGTACATACAGAAACAGCAGCTATTGGAGTCTTGATCCTTTGGATTGCCTCCAGGCCTTGTTTTGAAAGACGGAGTTTGGTGTGGCCATAATCCGGCTCCACAATCGGAAACCTGCATAACTACCATCTCTAAAAATTCTGATGGCTACGATGATCCTTTTTGAGAACAGAAAATTTTAAAATATGATTTTCGAATTTTTCAAAAAACAGGGGGCTCCATGGAGCTCAGGAGTAAGAAATCCACTCTCGTCTCTTTTGTATATACTTCTTGATTCCTTTTTTTTTGTTGTTGTTTCTACTCACCCTACAGTACAAAATGCCTAGTGCAATATACTACTACCTCTGTTTCTAAATGTAAGACGTTTTGACAGTTTAAATATAGTATTTAGGAACAGAGGGTGTAATACTTGTGAGGCCATGCATATTTCAGTGTCCTGTACTAGCATTTTATCTTCGTACCTTGTTCATTGTGGCCCGGGTAATTAACTGAAAATCATGTTATTAGCAAAAACATCCACAACTACACGATGATAAAAATTTTCGAGGGACTAGACGATAATAACTGCTTTTCCATGCAAGCAGTAACCAGCTACCCAACGCTCAGACTGACAAAGAAAAGCAAAAAAGTTGTATAATCTCCAATCCAAGCTACATTTAAATGCGCACAGCAAACGTGAAACGTGAGCGAGGAAATTCTCTACTTACGCTCGCTCCAGCCCACCCGCATCGGGTTCCCCTACCGCCGCGGCAAGCATCGCCACCATCGCGGCCGCCGCCCATAGTGCGAGAGCGCACCTCGGCCACCCCATCTCCGCCGGTCACCTTGTGGCCGCGCGTCGCCGCCCTCCAGCTCCCCTCGGTGCTCTGTTCCCACCCACGGCCCACGAAGGAACACGGAGCCCCCGCCGAGCAGGCAGCCGGGGCAAGAGCTGGCTGGCTCACGGCCGGCCTCTCCGCTATCTGGCTGACAAGCAGGAGAAGGGAGAGATCCGGCGACAGGCAGACAATGGAGGAGAGGGGGCGAGAGGTTGGGGGTGGGTGATATAGCCGCAAGGATTTGGGTTTGGGATCGCACGCGGTGGGGGGTTTCCCGTTGCCCTTGCCTCCCTCCTCTCCTCGCGGTTTGCTTCCATTCCATTTCCAGACGGGAGGGAGGGAAAGGAGACGTCCAGGCGACGGCACACTGGCTGGAGTTAGCCAAGATTTTGCTTAATAACCAGTTATTAGCATCTCCTCCTCCCACTGAACAAACATATCCTCAGAATGTATGGAATAAATTCAGAAAAAATGTGAGCACCAATGTTAAATTTAGAACTCGACCCCGTCCGTGTTTGATTATAACAACTCTATCGGACACTCTAAAAGTTCATACTGTCAAAGGGATTTACTGTATGCCATAAAAGGTTCTTTTAGTACACTTCGGCTTTATTACTAGTACATCTTTTCCTGCCAAAAACATCTTATATGTATTTTGGAACAGAGTGTGTACATCTTAATCAAAATGTGGTGTGAGGCAATAGCACCGCCCATTTACAAGCATGTTTCTCTACCCCCCTCTTTTGATAGAACAATCAATCAGTGCCTGAAGATGGCATTTCGCGTGTCACTGCAAACGTACAAAAACAAACATTCATGGTGACAAAAGCAAACATTCATGGTAACAAAAGCAAACCACTTCAATCAGAAGCACAGGAGTCCGCATGGCATAGTGCACAGCTGTAATCCATCACCGATTCACAGAGCAAAAGGTTTCCAATATACTCCCTCCGTTCCAAAACACTTGTCGTGATTTTATTTCAAATTTGAACTAAAACCACGACAAGTGTTTTCGAACGGAGTGAGTAGCTGAGAGCAACCACAGATTAGTTATGTGTACTTACTGAGGGAGCGTTTCCTTCCTTGTACTGTCAGATGTCTTATAAGTTATAACTCCTAAATACCAGTGTACTTTCAGAGAACCAAGGATGTGATGCGACTCATCAAGCAGCAACAGCGAGACCTTGTTATTTGCACACATGAAGGCAGACATTTCAAATGAAATCTGGAACTGCATTTCGACTTTCGAGTACACAGCCACACAGGCGCCATTTCATCACCACTACTTGGTGATGAGATCCACTTATACATACAATGCAATAATATACACACCGACAATGTCAACCAGTTTTCATCTCTCGGATGTCTGTTTCGTGGCTCCCAGCCCATAAGCTTATTAACAATGATGATCCACAAATTGTTAGGTCCTGAAAACTAAAGAGACAAGAAAGCCTGATGGTTTTGCGTGAGGTATCGCAGGCAAGTGCACAATCTTTGAAACTGAAGACCAAAGTTCTTTCTCTTCCAGAGCCTATTCCTAAGCAACCTGAAAAGGATACAAATTAGAGAAGGATGGAGGATGTAGAAGTTAGAAAATTTCCCATAGAAATTCTTATTCTAAGAAATGCAATGCAAACTAGCATCAATCATACGTGCCCCATTGTCAGGGTGAAAGAAATTTTCAAAGTTCTGCGGAAGAGGAATGTTGAGATATCAAAATTGTAACTTTTCCTTATAATCTCCTTCTATATTTTTCAGCTAGAATTCTTTTTAGTAGCTTAGTTTCAATAAAAAGTGGGTAGTGTATCGGGTGTAAAGATGAACAAAGTGTTGTTCTACCAAAATATCCTCTACACATGAGAGTAACATATATGGACAAGATATCTACGATCTATAAGCACCGAAAACCTTAAATGTCACCATGATGGTATTGATGACACTGTCTATCTACGAAAAATTACAAAACTACCCAGTTCATTAGAGTGGCATGATATCAACTGACCAATAAAATAAACCCATTTATGTTCTAAAAGCATCAAAACAACTTCTGCTTGCAGTTAAACTGTAAAAACTTATGTCACATTTCTTAATTGGCTAAAGATTCATCTTAAGCTTCGTTTGGATTCGATAACTATAGTCCAAGTGCCTAAATGCTCCTGTCAAAATAGAACATTTCCATTTTTCCACATGGTACTCCAGAAACATGCTTCTTCTCTAAGACTAAGGTCTTACTTTTGGGAAGTCAAGCAACAAAATTCAAGCAGAGCAGTGAATCTAAATGTTTTAGCAGACTGGACATGCAAGGCACTACATACCATCATCATTCGTCGAGGAAGGTGGAGAGACGGTCAATTATGAAGATGTGTTTGAGAACTATTGTCCTTATAATCATTGCCATCAAGTTGCTCTGGCAGAGCTTAGGAGTCCAAACCTGAACCAGCATTTTGAATATCATTGTCAAGTTAGTCTTTGATTCCCCTGGCATTAATTTTCTGTTTACATCAGAAATTCAGGATATGCAACTGATCTGAAATTTCAAAAGCATATTTTGACCAAGCTTACAGCGGGCCTTAATGCAACAATAGCTCTTATAAAACAGAGCAAGTCTTGGAACAACAATGCACAGCACGTGTTTTATGCAAGACTTCTCTCAAGAATCGATAGTCTCATGACTAAGTTCACGACCTTGGAAAATGAGTGCGTGTAGACTCCAGAGTCACCTTGTCCGTTCAGAATCCAAGGTTTGTTGGACACCAACTTGCAAATGCAACTCCTAGATGGGCAACTAAACTACTATGTTTGTTTTAATGGCGATAACTTGATCATGTAGACTGACTAAATCAGGTGTGCAACTCAGTGACGCCGCATTCAAATCTGAAATATGATCAAAGCAGAGTAAATAATGAAAATGCACAATAACACCACAAATCAACGATTTCGTATATCAGGCAAACATCAGCAGAATTACAGGCATAGTGCTATATGATCCACCTCCTCAAGATATACTAGCGCTTTGCAACATCTAAAATTTAGGGGCTTATAAGCCGTACTGTCAAATGACCATATGCTCAGAACTGATACATAGGATTGAGCTTTTTCTTTCTTCCGAGAAGGACACCAGATCTTACTTAAAGGCTTATGTCTAAAACATTACAAGGATCAGTTCTGATGCGGTCGAATTCCAGTGGGGTGCCAAAAGAAAATCCATCCGGTTTGGGTAGTAGTCAGACTGCCCATCCTGAATTTTGATGTTCATTGCTTAGGGAGGTTCAGATTATTCAGAATTCACACACTGCACAGACCATTTCGACACTAGGATCACAACAAAGCTATTCCAAGCTAATTTACTATGCGATGAGCAATCAGGCGTGAACTCAAAAGCAGTGAATGAGCAGCCGCGTACCTCAATCGACGTGAGGGCTGATGCCGTCCCCGTCCTCGGTGCCGCCGTAGCCGTCGTCGTCGTCATCCTCGTCGGACGATGAAGAGGAGGAGGAAGAGGAGGAAGGGGAGGGGGAGTACGGGGCTAGCAGCAGCTCGGGGGCCGGGAGCAGGAGCAGGCGGCGGCGGCGGCGAGGGGAGGCGAAGCGGAAGGGGGCGCTGGCGGCGAGGAGGGGGACGCAGAGGCAGGCGGCGAGGCGCGCGAGGAGGTGGAGCGGCCCACAGAAGATGAGCGCGAGGACGCGGTCGGGCGGGAGCGTCTCCGGGTTGCACGCCACGCGCTGCCACGCCGCCGCCGACCCCCGCGCCACCGCCACCACCCACCCCGCCCGCACCGCCATTTTCCTTCCTCAAAACCCCGGCCTTTTGACCGGCACCCGAATCCCACCACGATCCGCCTCCCGGC
Source organism: Aegilops umbellulata (assembly GCA_032464435.1). Lineage (NCBI taxonomy): Eukaryota > Viridiplantae > Streptophyta > Magnoliopsida > Poales > Poaceae > Aegilops > Aegilops umbellulata. The sequence goes on along the minus strand of CP136058.1, from coordinate 563,365,399 downwards.
GCCTGGGGAAAGCGGGGGGAGGCCGAGGCGCGCACGGCACGAGAGCCGCGCGCGTGCGGTGAAGCCGGCCCCGCGCCGTGCTGCCGCCGCCGCCGCCGGCGTGCTCGGATTTGCCGCTGCTGCGGTGGCAGGCGGTTCGGGTTGTTCGATCGGTCGCGGTTTGCCGGCCGGGCACGCGACGCGAGCCCGTCCGGATTTATAGCCAAGCTTTATCTACTCGGATGCGCACGTGGAGTGCCGAGTCAGCCGACGGGTGGAGCCCACACGCCAGTGGTGCGAGTGTATGACTGAAATACCCAGCTTTATGCCCACCACTATGATTAAAATCTCTATCTTCTTAGAGCTATCTGCTATAAAACGGTACCGCATAAAACTTTTGAGGTATATATCGCGCAAGCAATGGCAGAACAGATCCCTTAAACCGATACTATAAATTAAAGAAAAAACATCCACGTGAGAAATTGTTGACGATCAAGCCGCAGCACTGTTGGTCACGAAAGTTGGACTGGTTCGAGACCGTCCTTCCTACTCACCAGCCTTTTGGCGGATGATGCTAGGAGTGCCTTTGTTGAATAAAAGCTCTCGGATTGGATTGAAAAAAAACCCGCAGTTCTTCACGGTACACAAAGTTCTTCATAAATGGCACAAACGGGGATTAGCTCAAAGATAAATAAACTATTACATTACCGAAACGGAGATAGTTAGATCACTCATTGATTTCGAGGTAAAACTTCACCGCCCGTTTACGCAGAGTGACCGCGAGCTGGTGCTCATTCCTGGCGACTTTGAGGCACGTCGGAGCTCCTTCTTCGCCAATCGCCACCCGCACTTAGCGGCGAGCAGGGCTTCTTCTGTCTCGTGGCACCCCTAGATGTGGGGGAAGATGTGCTTGTCGAGCACATCGAACCCACCCCACGCCCCTCGGCCACAACTTCGGAAGAGTCGGCCGTGCTCCCGGGCCTGCCGCAACCTCCAGTCGTGTCGCTCATTGTCGTCTTTGTCGCTTGAGCACTAATGCACCATCACGGCACGGCTCGAGGAGGCTTGCGCAGGTCGTGGCAGCGACGCTCACTCGCCAAGACCCGTGCCTGCCTCGGGCTACGCAGCACCGGCGTGTCCGCCACGACCATGGTAGGGCCCGCCTACCATGGATCCATGGTCGACAACTAGAAAGGAGAGGAGATGGACGGCTAATTGCGCGCTGAAGTGGTCTATCTCTAGTGGCGTAGGAGGCGGATTGCGGTGGAGCTTATTCGGTTTGGTAACCCTAAGGCTGGCCATAGTGGGGGTAACATAAGTAGTATCATGCACTTGGGACTCGCAAATATGCTTATGTGGCAAGCAATTAAGGAAGAGAGAGATGGTTATAGTAACGTAGGTAGATACCGTAACATAATAAATGTGATGCTACTATGTGTCGTGCATGGCAATAAATGAGACCATCTATGATACTAATCTATGATAATATGCACTATAGAGGTAGTAACATAGACTAGTAACATATGCATGCGAAATTGCATAGGAGCACCTGCGGGCTCAACCCCCTGATATCTCACCATTGAATATGCATTGGGATTCATACCACTATATGTATTCATCATTTCTGTTGCATGTATGTTCTGAATTAGAGATGTATATCACTATATTCTCTGCATGCACACTGGCCCACTCTACAACACGCTCCTGCTCTAGCTGCCAACATCCAACAACTAAAGCTACATTTACTCAAGCAATAGTTACATCATCAGTTAATGCCTTTTCCATTGATTTCATCTATCCCGTTTCATCTTCCTTCAACTCTTTCGTCTCAAAGTTAAAAGCCATTTCATGAAATCACACATTTCTACGAACTTAATTTTTACGAAACTAATTCATGTGAAATTATCAAATCACACATATTTCAGTTTTCTTTTTCTTTTCTGTTAATTGAGAAACCGAGTACATCATGAGAATAATTCCAGAAACATTTTCTATAATAATTTCAGGTATTATCCTGTTCTAGGAAAGATGAGAATTTAATGTATGTGCTCTAACTCTGGTCCCATCATGCATTTACCACATGTACGTGCTGTAACTACCAACCTTTGGTCGTAAACTTCATTTACTACTCACGCGGTAATGTTTCTTCCTCAGCACACTAAACTCCGGCTGAGGGAGTCCTGGATTAGGGGGTGTTCGGATAGCCGGACTATACCTTCAGCCGGACTCCAGGCCTATGAAGATACAAGATTGAAGATTTCGTCCCGTGTCCGGAAGGATCTTTTCTTGGCGTGGAAGGCAAGCTAGGCGTGCGGATATTCAAGATCTCCTACCATTGTAACCGACTCTGTGTAACCCTAACCCTATCCGGTGTCTATATAAACCGGAGGGTTGTAGCCCGTAGAACAACCATCATCATACACAATCATACCATAGGCTAGCTTCTAGGGTTTAGCCTCCTTGATCTCGTTGTAGATCTACTCTTGTACTGCCCATATCATCAATATTAATCTAGCAGGAGTAGGGTTTTACCTCCATCAAGAGGGCCCGAACCTGGGTAAAATAAAGTGTCCCTTGTCTCCTGTTACCATCCGACCTTGACGCACAGTTCGGAACCCCCTACCCGAGATCCGCCGGTTTTGACACCGACATTGGTGCTTTCATTGAGAGTTCCTCTGTGTCGTCGCTTTTAGGCCCGATGGCTCCTTTGATCATCAACAACGATGAGGTCCAGGGTGAGACTTTCCTCCCCGGACAAATCCTCGTCTTCGGCGGCTTCGCTCCACGGGCCAATTCGCTTGGTCGTCTGGAGCAGATCGAAAGCTACGCCCCTGGCCATCAAGTCAGGTTTGGAAGCTTAAACTACACGGCAGATATCTGCGGAGACTTGATCTTCGACGGGCTCGAGCCACAGCCAAGCGCGCCGCACTACCTCGAGGGGCAGGATATAGCTCTGCCTCCGAATAGTGCCCTGGAGGCCGCACACGCACCGGCCCCGATCCTCGACTCGGAGCCCGCTGCGTTCTTTGAGGATGAACGGTTGGACGTCACCTCGGGGGCCGCAATCTTGAAGGCGATCGAGCCGAACGCCAGCCCCGCACTCCGCACTGCCCATGACTCCAAGGAGTCGGGTTCTTCTCCGAACTCCGGGCCTCCCGTGCCCCTGCCGATCGAATTCGATTGGGCGCCTATAATGGAGTTCACCGCCGCGGACATCTTTCAGTACTCACCTTTCGGTGATATCCTGAATTCTCTCAAGTCTCTCTCTCTATCAAGAGATCCCAGGCCGGACTATGGTCTACGAGGTTGGGGTTCGGACGACAAAGAAATTCAAAGCCCACCCACTACCCACTTAATAGCCACTGTCGATGATTTAACCGACATACTTGACTTTGGATCCGAAGACTTCGACGGTATCGACGACGAAGATGGAGACGAACAGGAACCAGCACCTATAGGGCGCTGGACCGCCACCCCACCTAACGATGTATTCATGGTGGATACCCCTAAAGGAAACGACAACGAGGAAAAAGGGGACGAAAAAAAGGGATAAACCCTCCGAAAAGCAATCAAAGCGGCGACGAAAACGCCGAGCCAAGCCCCGCCTCGATCAAGACCCAGCCATAGAGCAGGATGAGCCGGTAGACGACGAGCATGCCTCAGAGCAACCGTCCGAACAGGGCAACGCGGATAGAGAGGACAGACAGCCCTCCCCCAACCATAACAGAACTCCGGACGATCTCACACCGGATAAAACCACGGAGCAGAAGAATCTCCACGAAAGGCTCGTCATGCAGCCTGAAAAAGCAGAAGCGGAAGCTAAAGACGGCGGAAGATGCACTCAGAATAAGATGGAGCAAGGTAATCAAGACCGCAGACAAATACGGCGGCAGCCGCCGCACTAAAAGCTATCCGAAGAGAAAACTACTGCCTGAATTCGACCAAGAGGCCCTAGAGCCCTCGCATTCAAAAAATAAAAAAGCCACACGGTCGGATAGACGACCCCACGACCACCATAAAACGGCAAGCGGCGCCGCACTCAATGCGGCATGCGACCCAATTAAAGACTCGCATCATGGCCCAGCCAGGTCCATTTACGGGCCAAGAAAGCAAGCTCTCACAAGCAATGCAAAAAAGCCATCATCAGAATCCGGCACACCCAAATACAGGGGCGCCGCACACCCCCTATGTTTCACCGATGAGGTCCTGGAATATGAATTTCCAGAGGGATTCAAACCCGTCAACATAGAGGCGTACGATGGAACAACAGACCCCGGAGTCTGGATCGAGGATTATATCCTCCACATACATATGGCTAGAGGAGATGATCTCCACGCCATCAAATATTTACCCCTTAAGCTTAAAGGGCCAGCCCGGCACTGGCTTAAAAGCCTTCCCGAAATCACAATTGGAAGTTTGGAAGAGCTCGAGGATGCTTTCCGAGCAAATTTTCAAGGGACCTATGTCCGCCCCCCGGACGCAGACGATCTCAGTCACATAACTCAACAGCCCGGAGAATCAGCTCGGCAGTTCTGGAACAGATTCCTTACTAAAAAGAATCAGATAGTGGATTGTCCGGACGCCGAAGCCTTAGCAGCTTTCAGGCATAATGTCCGAGACGAATGGCCCGCCGGGAAAAGCCAAGAACAATGGCCGCACTCACAAGCCTCATGACCCACTTTTGCGCAGGAGAGGACAACTGGTTGGCACGATGCAGCCCCAGCGACCCAAGTACATCCGAAATCAGGGATGGAAACGGAAAACCGCGACGAAATAAGGACCGTCGCCGAACCAAAGAAAAAAGTCCGAAGAGCATGGCAGTCAATGCCAGATTCAAAAGCTCACGGCAAAATCAGACAAAACCACCCCTCCAGGATAATAGGGACGATCCGTCCAGCTTAAACAGAATCCTGGACAGAATATGTCAGATACACGGTACTCCTGGGAAGCCTGCCAACCACACCCACAGAGACTGTTGGGTTTTTAAACAATCCGGAAGGCTTAATGCCGAACACAAGGGGCTCGATACACCAAGCGAAGACGAGGACGAACCCCAGAAGCAGAACACCAGGAAACAAAAGAACTTCCCACAAGAAGTTAAAACAATGAACTCACTTCACGTAACAAAATGTGTGGCACCCATAAAGGTACGCACAATAAAATCCATCCCTCAGGGGTCCCCCACTGGTTATTAAAACCAATCATTTTTTATCAGCTAGATTATTCTAGAAATATCAAAAATGCAGGCCGGACTGCCCTGATACTCGATCCAATAATTGACGGGTTCCAGTTTACCAATGTCCTTATGGACGGCGGCAGTGGACTAAACCTGATATATCAGGATACAATCCACCGCATGGGCATAAACCCAGCAAGAATCCGCCACAGCAAAACCTCCTTTCAAGGGGTAGCACCGGGCCCGGACACCCATTGTATGGGTTTTCTCCGGCTTGCAGTCATATTTGGCTCTGCCAATAACTTCCGTCGCGAAAAGCTGACCTTCCATGTCGTCCCGTTTTCAAGTTGCTATCAAGCACTAATGGGACGCGGAGCTTTCGCTCGCTTTAACGCAATACCGCACTATGCATCTCTCACGCTTAAGATGCCCGGTCCACGAGGCATCATCTCTTTAAAGGGAGCGCACTAAAATACGCCTCCTCCAAACGGAGGATTGCGCGGCCGCTTAAACAGCCGCACAATAAAGTGGCCTCGCCAGCCAAAAGACTTTTTCGATATAAGTCATTAAAGGCCACGGACCCGGACTAAATGAGTTCGGCACAAGTCCATCATCAACGCAGGCTTAAAACGCCATATACCCCCGTACCGGGGGCTATACGCAGAGACAATAAAGCTCAACTTTATATATTTTTTACTTTATATTTTGTTTATTATCTTTTTGTTCCGCACGACCCATTTTCAACTCAGTTCCTCTCTTTTACAGATGAACGTCGTACGGCGCCCGTCCAGGACACGGCACAGCAGAGACACAGGCGCAGACGTGCAGTAGGGATCCGTCCTAAGGATTCTTTTTAGATTAAGACCCTGCGTAAACCTTTTTTTACTGTCTCTTGCTGCTATACATCCCCTGGTTTTTTATACTATAACCAAGGAGGAGGCTGGCATTTTGGCATGTGGCCACGCCGGAATTTTTGCTCGTACCTAGACACTAGGGGCTCTTTTTTTAAGGGTGTTGTTTCACCCACACTCATAAAGACCGAACACCTTAGGGAGTGTTCGGCGTCGTGAGTTTTGGCACTATATGCATCAGCTCCGAATCATGTCTTTGGTCAAATGTTGGGTTGCCCGGCTCCTGAGTTCGGCTACCTTACGTTCCGCTCTATCGGCTAAGGTAGCACCAGGAGAACTACTGCGATTGTGCCCCGGTTCGGCCGGGTGAGCACCTCAGTAGAGAAAGCCGAAAACTGACTGCCATGATGTAGCACGAGACTGGTCGCCACTCGATGACTTATAGGAATTTATCGGATTCCTCCGCTTTGACGAAGGGCCGTTTCCCGGTCAGGCATGTATGCGCCCCAAATTCGGGCAAGCGCAGTCGCCGCTAAGGGTCTACCTAAAGAGTCCCACTGTCAAGCTCCTATGGCTAAGTGAAAGTGTTAAAGCATTATAGTCCGGTTGCCTAGCCCGCTGCGCTATCACCTCCTTTGTAGGACCAAGACATTGGGTTAAGTGTGAAAATGCGTCTTCTGCGCGCACCCCCGCACTATGTGCGTGGGGGCTGAAGCCAACGACTGCAATCTTTCAGAATTTATATATTAAAACGGCCGCACAGGAGGTGTTCTTAATACTTGAAGGCACAAGTCTAAAAAATGCCACTACAATTTATCAAAATACTGTTTTATGATTACATATGCTATCATAATATAGCATCCTTCGAGCACTGCGTCTCTATTACGCGAGCGTCTTCGAGGACTTCCTTAAAATAGTGCTCGGAAGGTATTCGGCTTTTATCCGAATCCCGGGACGCAACAATGGTGGGCTCCATATCTGCCCAGTATGTCTTGACACGGGCAAGAGCCAGCCGAGCGCCCTCTATGCACGCTGACCTCTTCATAGCATCGACACGTGGCACCACGTCTAGAAATTGCTGCACCAAGCTGAAATAACTCTTCGGCTTCGATCTCCCCGGACACAGACGATCCATGACGTACTTCATGGCGAGTCCGGACAACCTATTCAGTTCGGCCAATTGGGCCAGGCGATCGTCCACTGCCAGTGGACGCTCTGGATTGATGAATTGCGACCAAAAGAGCTTCTCCACTTCATGATCCTTTTTATCTCGAAAGTGTTCGGTTACATCAGCAGCACTAGACGCCAAATCCAGATAGGTGTCCTCTACACTCCACATCCGGTCTAACGGGGCAAACTTCGGATCACAAAATTTTCTCCGCAGCGAGAAGGGCTTTCCATCCGCAATTTGTCCGGCTTGACGCAACTCTTCTCTTGCCACTCTCATTATAGAGCGGGCGTCCTTGGCGTCAGCAACAACCTTCTCTAAGCTCGTTTGCCTCGCCCGACCCTCTTCTTCAAGAAGCTTGCAACGGTCAGTAGCACTCTTTAACTTTACGGCCATATCAGCCATCTCCTCCTTGCTTCGGCAATGGGCAGCCTGTTCGGCTTTCAGCTCTTCAAGGGCTTTCACGGCAGCCACATCGCTTTTCTTGGCTTGTTCCTTCGCTCGGGCGAGTTCGTCCCTAAGACCCTCCACGGCGGCTGCATCATCTGCGTCAAGCATACACACGGTAAGATATTGACATAAAGCTCCTCTTACTAACCATCGCCCGATGATTTCAATACCTTGAGCATCATCAAGCCGCTTGTTAACAAGCGTGATGTCGGCTTCTGCCTCATCAAGTTGTCGCATCAGTTCGGCAAATTCACGAGTCCGGCTTGACTCCGGACAATCTGCCACCTACATATAAAGGTGCCACTTAAAGGACCTGGGATTAAGATCCTCTGCGCGCCGTCAATTTTAACGACGCACAGAGTCTCAGGGGCTACTATCTACACAGGACGCAGTTTATTTATGCGCAACTAACACAAGTGTACATTATTTAAAACGTACCTCAAGGCCTGCCAGTAAAATTTTGACGGCCTCGTGCAATCCGCTTTCTGCGGATGAAATCTTTTCAATCACCGTGTTCATCAACGCACGATGCTCCTCTGAGACAGAGGCTCGCCCCAGCAGAATCTTTAGCTCCTCCGGCCAAATACCAGATGGTGCCGGACTCGTCCCATGGGCTCCCTCAAAGGCCGAACGCGGAGAACCTCGGGGGGCCACATGGCCACCTTCCGCCCCTGTCGGATCCGGAGAAATCCTCCGCGACGACACTTCAGCGTCGCCCGCCTTGCTAGGCGATACAGAAGGAGGAGGCGTTCCGCTCTCCATCATCTCCGGAAGAAGATCCCCTGAGGACGAGTTCTGCTGAGAAGGGCTGAGGACCGAACTACAAAGTAAGGTTTCGGTTAAAACTTCTCAGATATAAATCAAGGATTTCTCTTAAAAGAAAAACTCTGCTTCTACTTACGGCTCGCTGGAGAGCTGGTCCCTTTGAGGGTTTAGTTCGGCCGAGGGGCTCCCCGGTGTCGGGCCCTCTGACAAGGATTCTTTCCCCCGCTTCGAGGCTACGGTCTCCGGGTCGTCAGAGGCGGCCCTTTTCTTTCCCTTAGGAGAGGAATTATCGATTCCCCCCTTCGGAATGGCCTCTTTCGAGGAGGCCATGGTTTCCTTGTCCTCCCCCTTATTTCCCTCCAAAGGCACTACCTCCAGCATCCTGACTAGCACGGGATCCAACCTGGTTTCGGGAAGGGGAGCCGGACACCTGATCAGCTTTGCCTTCGCTATCCACTCTTGCTTAAAAGGAGAAGCGCTGTTAAGAGCAAGTCAATTATGCGGATAGAAGGTCCGGGCACAAGGTCACTTACTTGAGTATCCGGGTGATTGCGGCTTAAACCCAAATCCTCGGTCAAATCCGGACTCACTTCTTGTGATCCGAAGAACAGTTTATACATCTCCGCGGGCGTCACGCCCATAAAATCCCGGAGAACTCGCGGTCCCTCTGGATTGAACTCCCACAGGCGAAGGGGGCGACGTTGGCCGGGCAGTGTCCGGCGAATCAGCATGACTTGTGTCACCTTGACCAGGTTGAGGTCTCCTTCCAAGAGATCCTTAATGCGGCCCTGCAGCAGAGGTACGTCTTTGGGCAAGCCCCGATCTAACCCTGTGTTGATCCACGACGCTAACCGCGGTGGGGGACCCGAGCGAAAGGCAGGAGGCGCCACCCATGCGGTGCCCCGAGGAGCGGTGATATAGAACCACTCCTGTTGCCATAAGCCAAGCTCCTCTTGAAAAGCGCCCTCGGGCCATGGAGCATCGGCATTTCTTTTTACAGCAGCGCCTCCGCACTCTGCGTGGCGCCCCTCGATCATCTTCGGTTCAACTTTGAAGGTCTTGAGCCATAATCCGAAGTGAGGGGTAACACGGAGGAACGCTTCGCACACAACAACGAACGAGAAGATATGGAGGATGGACTCCGGAGCTAAGTCGTGGAATTCCAGCCCATAATAAAACATCAGCCCCCTTACAAAGGGATCCATTGGGAAGCCTAATCCCCGAAGGAAGTGGGACTTGAATACCACACTCTCACCGGGCTGAGGGCTAGGGATCACCTGTCCTTGAACAGGCAACCTGTGCGAAATCTCGCCGGTCAGGAATTTAGCTTCCCTCAACATTAATACGTCCTCCTCCGTAACGGAGGAGGGCATCCATCGGCCTTGGAGGTCGGAGCCGGACATTGTCGAAGGTCCGGTGCGCCTGGAATCTGGAAGCCTAGGGTGTTGGAACTCGAGGCGACGGGCGAGCTCGTTTTGAGAATAGAAGAGGGGAGTAGGGTCTTGGTCTCTTTATAAGAGGCAGAATACCAAGAGCCCTCCCCGTAACCGTCTTGGACTAGCCTTTAATTAAGGCAAAACGTGCTAACGGGCACGACTGGGTTACCCACGTCCGTATTAATGAGAATCCCGTTAAAAGAGGCACACGATCTCTACTTTGACAAGACGTGCCAAGGAAACCGCCTCGCTAAACACGCTGAGGTGGAACAATGAAAACAATTTATATAAAGAGCTTGGCCGCAGTGTTATGACGCACTGCGGAATACGTCAGCAGATTTGATTTGTGTTAATATTATTCTCTATATGGCAATATGTGGAAACTTATTTTGCAGAGCCAGACACTATTTTTGGTCTTTGTAATCTTCTTGAAGAACTTGGAGGAGGAACCCTCCTTGCAATGCCGAAGACAATCTGCGCGCCGGACTCGTCGTCATTGAAGCATGGTTCAAGGGCTACTGAGGTAGTCCTGGATTAGGGGGTGTTCGGATAGCCGGACTATACCTTCAGCCGGACTCCAGGACTATGAAGATACAAGATTGAAGACTTCGTCCCGTGTCCGGAAGGATCTTTTCTTGGCGTGGAAGACAAGCTAGGCGTGCGGATATTCAAGATCTCCTACCATGGTAACCGACTCTGTGTAACCCTAACCCTATCCGGTGTCTATATAAACCGGAGGGTTGTAGCCCGTAGAACAACCATCATCATACACAATTATACCATAGGCTAGCTTCTAGGGTTTAGCCTCCTTGATCTCGTGGTAGATCTACTCTTGTACTACCCATATCATCAATATTAATCTAGCGGGAGTAGGGTTTTACCTCCATCGAGAGGGCCCGAACCTGGGTAAAATAAAGTGTCCCTTGTCTCCTGTTACCATCCGACCTTGACGCACAGTTCGGGACCCCCTACCCGAGATCCGCCAGTTTTGACACCGACACCAGCCACAATCATTCATTAGCAGTTTAGTACTACATTCGTATGTCACTAATGAACTAACACTTGATGCCCTATACGCCGTCTAAAGACCAGAGTCATCTAAAAGAAGAACAATGCTTGGATCAATATGCCTTAATAGATAATAGGGTTTAGAATTTACGGTGTTTGGTTTATCTAGGACACAAACCCGCTCAAAGGAGCTTAACTCGTGTTTTTGTAAGCATCAGCTTCTCACTTAACGGATTTTCCTTTTAAAAGAAAATCATCTAACATAAATTATTCATCTCCATCCAACATAAATGTGGTGTTAATTGCTACATTTATAACTGACACGGCACTTTTTTGCGTGCTAACACAAATGACATTTATTGAGAATATTGACTCTATGTGTCCAGAGGATAGGAGTCACTGTGTATTATCTAGTATTTGATATGTATCTGTAACTAGCAAATTCATTCTGCCTTTAATGCAGCCATGCCATCGCAGGAACTCAATGACACAGATAACAGGGTGTGTCGTCGCCGAGTGCCATTCGTCCGTCTCCCATATGCATGTTACTAGTCTAAGTTAGTCCCCACTATGACCAGCCTAAAACGCCTCGACCCCGTACATATAGCGGTGGACAAGCGGATATGCTGGTCGCCTCAAAACTTCTTACGGGCCGATGGGGCTTTTAGTGAACCTGTTTAGGTCAAAAAAATGCGGAAACCCGCAAAATGGCCGGAATATCCTAAGCCTAAAGCATGCTTTGCGGCGCGTTCTTCATTTGTGTGACTATTTTTCTCTATAGCAGGTTATTGTGGTTGGTCGTTTTGTTTCCGTTTTATCTACGTCGAATTGGGTTTTGATTATGCTCTGGTGGTGTTTTTTTGTTCGGTATATCGTCTTGGGATGTTGTTGGACGGTGTTTATTCTGAGAGGAGAGTGGAGTTGTTCGATGCGTGGGTGTGGTTTTCTTAGGGAAACTCCAACCGAGAGACCCATTTCGTCCATTTGGGTCCATGGACCAAAAATCAAGACGCAACTACAGTACTTAAACATACACGTTTTCCTCTTTGTGTCCATTTCGACCCATTTGTGGACCATGCATGCGCTTGATTTATGTCTGTCCGACATGTCCCTCTGTGTCCATTTAGGTCCACGGTGTGTCCGTTCGTGTCCGCAGTCTAGCCCATACTAGATGCAGCCACATAAATCCCCTCCTCCTCCCACATATCCACTTCCGTCTTTCATCTATCTCTTTCTTCTCGACAGCCACACAAATCCCTTCCACAATAATCGCCGACGCTGGCCAACACCGAGAACGTGCACGGCCAGGCGCCACCACCCACTACATGGGTTCGGGTTCACGCCGTGGGGGTGATAATCCCCAAGTGCAAGGAATTGTCATAGCACTTTCCAATGATGAAAGTGGTAAGTATGGAGTGTCAAACCCACAAGAAGGTAAAGGTAGGATTGATATTCTCTCAGGTCTTATCTGCCACTAATACAACCCTACAAACACCAAATGTTTGCTTTATTCAGAAACAAGAAATCAAATTGCGACGTGGGCATAAAATGTGCAAGATGCTGAAGAACTTATAAATAAAAATTAGGTGCCGCCTAAGAAAAGATACAATATAATATAATACAAATAGCAAGTATGGAATAGTGATTATATGCTATGTGGAATTGTTTATAGGCAATCAACTAAATTAGTAAACCACTGGGACGTGCGTCCGCTCCCGGGTGCAGGAGAAGAAGACACATACCCCCGTTCAATGCATGGATACTATTCATTGGTACTTAGGTGGCTTAACATTGTTCTTAACCAATGTGGTGTTTTCTTACACTATAAAAGGAGAGTGGGTTGGACTCTTGGAGGATTAGACATAAGCATATAGCGCTCTCATTCCCTTCCTAGGACGAGCCGCTACACTTGTAAACTTGTAATCTTCTTCCACCTTAGAACAATCCAACAGTAGGGTATTATGCAACCATGCGGCCTGAACCTGGGTAAACCTCTGGCGTGTTTGACGTGCTCCATCGATGTTTCCGTCGTTGTTCGACGCACCTCCTTCGAATCGACAAAGGGGCCTCCTTGGCTCCAGGTGTCCTATGCCCCGCACACAACAACACCATGCCTAACCAGCAGCCACGACACTAACCCAAATACCAACCAGATGGCCAGATCCAATCGGCGGTCAAGAGCACCAGGCCGCAGCCGCTGTAGAGGACGCACCACCAGTCGGGATCCTGCTCTCCACCCCTGCCACAGACTAGAGCTGCCACCAAAGGCCACCGACAGGAAGAATCGCACCGACGCTAGGCAAGAGGGAGAGCCTCGCCAAGGAAAGGCCCCGCCATCACCGGCACTGCCCGGGCTTTGCGCGGTATTGGCCCTCGGCAACATCGAGGGGGAAGAGAGAGTGGACGGGGCCCAGCGCGGGGAGGCTAGGGTTCCCCGTGTCGCCTCCTAGACAGACGCGAGGGACGGGGTGTTTTCTGTTGTCCGTAGCATCTTCGTCGACACTGAAATTAATAAGAGAAAAATTCATCATAGGTCACAAAACTTGAGCCGGCTGACACTTAAGTACCACTACTTCAAAATACCCGAACTACAGTCCATATACTTGCGCAGAGGGTTCACTTTGGTCTGTATATACGAATTGAGCTATGTATTCGCTGACTTGGCTGAGTCAGCCGTTGCCAGCTAGGCTTTGACCGCCACCTGTGTAGCACCTGGTCAGAGGGGGGGTTAATACTAGTAGTCCGTTTTTTTTTTGCAAATGCGCCAACACCTGACCATTAAACGCTCCCGCACCTGGTCGGACCGCACCCGGTCGCTCCCTCCCGCACCTGTCTCCTCCCACCCGGACCCTCTCTACTCCCGCACCCTCTCTGCTCGTCGTCGCTGCCGAGGTAGTGCGTTTGCTCGTCGGCGTCGATGACGATTCCATGAGCACGTCGTCGGACGCTGAGCCGCCGCCGTCTGCGCCGTTCGGGAGGGGCCTGCGCGACGTGCCTCTTGCTCCTTCGCGTCGTCGTGATGATGCCTCGCCGCCCCTGTACGGTACGTCGCCGTCGCCAGCAGCTCTGTTGCTCAATCTGTGCAATTTAGCTCCCGTAAAGAGTTCTTGGCCGCATCAATTGCGCGTACGAGCTAGGGTTTGGCCGTTCGTTCAACTCTCTGACGGATTGGGTGTGGGGTGGTAGGGTTTTAGCAGTTTCCTGAAGATCTTTGTGGCAGGCCAAAAATAGGGCTGCATCATGGGGGGTTTGCAGTAGATGGCCATGTTTGCAGAGATCTGGAGTGGTTAAGGTTCTTTCTCCCCCCAATTTTTCATCGGTCCAGGGGTCTAGGGTTTAAGCAGTAAAGTTTGCTTTTAGTGTCAGAGTGTTAATTGGACCAAAAATTGTTGTAATTTGCAATTACATTGTGTCAGATTTACCAAAGATGGTTGCTTTTCGACCTGTAAGATCATACATTTGTTAATTGGAGCCATGAATCTCTGTTTTTCTTTCTGAAAAGGTAAAAAAGTCTGAATGTCTGAACTGTAGTCTGAAATGTCTGAACCTCTCTGTAGTCTGAAATGTCTGAACTTTTTCAACTTGATTGTTTTGCAGGACCCTTAAGCAACCACTTCTCTATTGAGGTCATACATGGTGGCTACTTTCTGTGTGCTGGCAAGCATAGGGATTATCACAAAGGTCACTCCATTTGGTATGATTATTGTGACATAGATAATTAGACACCTAATATTGTTGCCAGTCTAGTGAAGGAAATTGGATATGAGTTTGAGGGCAGGATCATGGCTTATTGGTGTGTTCCTGGATTGAGAGTGTATAAGAATGGATTAAGAGAGATCAAGATAGGGGACAACACTATGACAGAAAACATGAAGGGTTGTGTTCTAAATGGCAACCACTTCCAACAGATATTCCTTGATCATGATGAGAGCATGAGATCATATATTTCTGTTGTACAAGTCCACTCTGATGATGAGGATCCTCCAATTGTCAGGTTCAGTGGCATTAGGCCAAAGAAGGAGAATCACACCAGCAGCAAGCAGAGCAGACACAACAGCAGCAAGAGGAGCAGGCTCAGCTCACTCTAGTGGAACAGGAGCAGGTTGAGCTCCCTCAAGTGGAACAGGAGCTGCCTCAGAATGATCAAGAGCATGAGCATGATCAAGATCATGAGCAAGATGAAGCAGAGTCAGAAAGTGTAGCAGAGTCAGAAGATGATTTCATACCAAGTCCACCCCAGCCTGGAACTACTTACCTTTCATCTAAGTTTGGGTTTAGGGCAAGGAAATCATGTAGGTTTTTGGACATGGATGCAGCTGACACAGTTGGTTGTTCAGTAGTGCAGGATTCAGATGAAGATTACATTCCACAAATTGTTGATTCAGACATTGATCTGCAGGATGATGATGACTTGTTTGACAAACATGTTGATTGTGAGAAGGGCAGAGGTAAAGCAGTCCAAGAAGAAGTTGATGATCCTACTGAAGATGTGTATATTTGTCTGCCATCCTCTGATGAAGATAAGGTGAAGCTGAATTTCAAAAGTTTTAGATAGGAAGACCTGAGTAAACCACAGTTTCAAGTTGGCCAGACCTTTGGATCTGTTGAGTTCCTGAGGAAAGCTATCAAAGAGTACAGCTGTCAGGAGAGAGTTGACATTAAATGCCCTAGAAATGATAGGAAAAGACTGAATGCCATTTGTGAAGATGGGTGCCCTTGGACCTTGTCTGCATCATTTGGTGGGAGAATCAACTGCTTCATGATCAAGAAATACAACCCAAAGCATACATGCATAAGAAATGGTGTGTTAAGTCATTCACTGCTCCTTTTATGGCTGGAAAATATCTTGATTCTTTCAGAGCAGATGAAAACATGAATATGAATTTTTTTGTAAGGGTGGTTCAGAAAGATTGGAACATGACAACATGTGGGATTATGCACAAGAATTCAGAAGATCAAACCCAGGGAGTTCTTTCTATGTGGGTGTCAATAATGGCGTATTTGCAAGTTGTTATTTCTCTCTGGATGCCTGCAAAAGGGGTTTCATGCAAGCTTGTAGGCCTGTCATTTGTTTGGATGGATGCCACCTGAAGACAAAGTATGGAGGTGTTATGCTGTGTGCTGTTGGCATGGATCCTAATGACTGCATTTACCCTATAGCTTTTGCAGTTGTTGAGGTAGAGAACACTGACACATGGAAATGGTTTTTGTCAAATCTGAAGAGTGACTTGGGAATTGTAAACACAGACCCATGGACTATAATATCAGACAAGCAAAAGGGCCTGATCAAGGGAGTGAGGCAGCACTTTCCTGATGCAGAGCACATACACTGTGTTAGGCATATATGGCAGAATTTTCAGCAAACACACAAAGGAGATGTTCTTAAAAACCAGTTATGGAAGTGTGCAAGGAGCACAACACCTGAACTGTGGGCTGCAAGCATGGAGGAAATGAAGGTCATAAGCCTAGAAGCATACAAGTGGCTTGAGTAGCTACCACCCAACACTTGGGTTAGGGGCTTCCAAAGAGAATTGGTCAAGTGTGATATCCTTCTGAACAACAACTGTGAGGTTTTCAACAAATATATTCTTGAGGCTAGGGAGATGCATCTCAGATCAATGATTGACAAGATCAAAACACAGCTCGTGGTCAGGTTCTACAACAAAAGAAAAGAGGCAGAGACATGGCCTGGCTCAATATGCCCAAAAATTAGGAAAAGAATTGAGAAGAATATAGAGCTGTCAGCTACATGCATGGTTTCAGGGGCTGGTGATGGCATCTTTCAGGTTGACAACAGGAACATGACATACATTGTTGACATGAAGGAAGAAAGCTGTACATGCAAAAGGTGGGATCTTAGTGGAGTTCCATGTCACCATGCAATTGCATGCTGCAGACATGAGAGGATTGATCCTGAGAGTTTGGCACACTCCTGTTACAGTATAGAAGCATTCAAGCTAGCATACAAACCCATTATCAAGCCTTGCAGAGATAGGAGTGAGTGGCAGAAGATGAATGGTTGTGAGATCAAGCCACCTGTCTTTGAAAAAAAGTAAGGAGACCTTCAAACAAGAGTAGGAGAAAGCAGCCTTATGAGATTGAAAAGAAAGATGGAACCAAGGTGATGAGCAGACATGGAATCACAATAACATGTTCATACTGCCATGAAATAGGCCACAACATCAAAGGATGTAATCTCAAAAAGGCTGGCATTTTGCCAAATCTAGCAGAGAGAACAAGAAGAAGGGGTCCAAGGGCCATTCCTGATGATGTGTCAGATGATGAAGTTGTTTTGGCACAAGAAGATGATGGCCAAGGTACACAGGAGGAGGTTCAGGTCACACAAGAGGATGGTCAACTTACACAGGAGGAGGTCCATGTTGATGGCCAAGTTACACATGAGGAGGCCCATGTTGATGGCCATGATACACATGAGGAGGTCATTGTCACACAAGATGATGAGGTCATTGTCACACAAGATGATGGAGCAGATACACCAGTTGTTTTTCAGGCAAATTCTCCACTTTTGTCCCTTAATTTTGACCTCTTTTGACCAGTCATTTTTGTTGTACTTATGTTATCATGTGATGTTTGTTTTGTACAGGTGCAGGACTTTGGATTTACAATGCTTCATAGGATGCAACAATCCAGACCTGTTCCTAGAGAAGAAACTGAAACCATTTTGCCAAATTCTTCATTCATCTCAAATGCAGCCAGTTCTCGCACTGCAGCACAGACAACAACAGCTACAAATGAAGGCAACCTGACCATGAAGTTGCTGAAGATGAAGAGAGACAAAGAAAGACAGATGGCAGCCAGGAGAGATGCAGCACTTGAGGCCATGAATGAGATGGCAGAGAAGAAAGCAGAGGAGGCAGAAGCAAAAAGGCAAGAAATTGCAAGGAGGAAAGCAGAGTCTTCACAAAGAAGAAGAAGAGCAGCACAAGAGAAGGAAGCTCTGGAATCCGCAGCAAGGCAGGAAGCTGCAGCAGCAAGAAAAGCTGCATTGCAAGAAGAGAAGGAGGCCAGAGCCCTTGAAGCAATGGCAGCTAAAGCAGAGGCAGCACTGAAGAGAAAAAAAGATCAAGAAGGAAAGAGAGCTATGGCAGCACTGAGGAGAAAAGAAGATCAAGAAGCAAGGAAGAAACAACAAGAAGAGGCCAAGAGATTAAGAGTTGAGCAGAGGAAGCAAGCAGGACCAAGTGGACATGTGCCCAAGAAGCTGAAGAGAGTGAACATGTTTGATGAGTTTAGATGATTCAGTGCTTTTGCACTTGTAATTTTTTGGCAAAAAACTACAATGAGACTCTTTGAAACTGTTGGAGTTGGGATGATTCAGTGCTTTTGCACTTGTAATATTTTGGCAAAAACTACAATGAGACTCTTTGAACTATTGGAAATGTGAAGATTCAGTGCAGTTGCACTTGTACTCATTCAGTGGCTTCATACTGCCATTCAAAATGAAAACTGTTGGAGTTGAAAATCAAAACTGTTGGAATTCAGTGGCTTTATTCAGTTAATTTAATTTGAAAACTGCAGGGAATCAGTTGCTTTATTCACTGTTGGAGTATAGATAATTATCTGCATAAAATAAAAAAATAAAAAATTAAAACAAAAAGGTTGACCTGGATGTCGAACCCAAGACATGTGGTGTGATAAACTGCGTGCAATGCTAGTGTGATAGGAACGGTGCTTTGCTCAAGTGTTACTTGACAACCTACTTATTATTCTTCCACTCCCCTCCAACCTACTTAACTGAAATTTTACAGTTCACTGAATTCAAAGTTAACTGATTTTTTACAGTTGTCTGAATGTAGCTTGCAAAGATATATGAATTTAGTTTGAAAAGCTAACTGATTTTTTACAGTTGTCTGAATTTAGTTTGAAAAGCTAACTGCTTTTTTATAGTTGTCTGAATTTAGTTTGAAAATCTAATTGATTTTTTACAGTTAACTAAATCTTAACAATTGTCTGAATTTAGTTAAGACAGAATTCAGTTAAGACAAAGATTCAGACAAAAATTCAGTTAAGATTCAAAACCTTAGCAACTACTTCTTTTGGAATTATTGCCTTATATAGCAACAAGTCAATTTTGGATTGTTGCCTTATATAGCAACAAGACTGCATCAACACCATTATATACCAACAAAACACTTTTGGATTACTGCCACTTATATAGCATCAACACAGTTCAACACATATATAGCATGAGATCTCATATAGCATCACAGCCAGTTCAACACTTATATAGCATCAACAACCAGTTCAACAGCCAGAAATTACAAATAACTTATGTGCTTAATATACAAGCACACCTAACAAACTAATTTTTTATAACTTACATGCTGAAAATATGTATATTTCAGCATACCTAACTACTGCAACTGCATCTTCTTCATGCCTTCTACTGCATCTTCATCTTCAGTTCTTCAACTTCTGGAGGCGCTCCAAGCGGCGAACCTCCATGTCAGCTGCCACCTTCCTCTTCTTCTTCCTCTCTGGCTGCGCTGCGACGTCCACATGTGCTTGAAGGGCCAAGACCACCTCCACCTCCTACTTGACGATGTCAGGAACATCTCGAAGAAGGTCGACGTCAATGGGGCAGTGCTTGTCACCCTCCCTAGCGACGGGCGCCACCATCTGGACCTCCTGCTCGGGGACGACGGGCGCCGCCACCTTGACCTCCGGCTCCTCCCAGCCAGTCGACCAGGAAGAGTCGGTGGCGTAGCCAGAGTCATCGTCGGAGCCAGAGTCGAACTCCGACTCGGACGAGATGTACTCGGAGACGTCGTCACGCCCGAGGCGGTCGGGCTGGTAGTGGTTCCAGTACGTCGTGTTGACAGGCGCGGGGACGGCCAGGTCGACGTTGTGGACGCGCTCCGTTCGTGAGCCAACGCGCAACTGATCCGGCTGGCGCGGTGCGGTGGCGGACCGGTACATCCACCACCGGGCTCGCTGCCCCGGGTCGTCGGAGCGCGTCTCCTGCATCGCGAAGCGGAGGACGAGCGCATGACGGATACCTTGGGGGTCTTCATAGGCGCGGTCCAGCTCGTCGTCGGTCAACGCCTTGTCGTCGCTTGCGAGGTCATCGATGACCCTCTTCCAAGCGGGGCTGTTCTCCATGTCCGCGGCGGCGGTGTGGTGGTCGGCGACGAGGGTTTTCTTGACGTCTGATACGTCCATTTTGCATCGTGCTTTTATATCGATATTTATTGCATTATGGGTTGTTATTTCACATTATGTCACAATACTTATGGCTATTCTCTCTCATTTTACAAGGTTTACATAAGGAGCGAGAATGCCGGCAGCTGGAATTCAGGGCTGGAAAAGGAGCAAATATTAGTGACCTATTCTGCACAACTCCAAAAGTCCTGAAACTCCACGAAATATCTTATAATAAATAATGAAAAATCCTTGCCAAAGATGAAGGCCAGGGGGCCCACACCCTGTCCACGAGGGTGGGGGCGCGCCCCCCTACCTCGTGGCCCCCCTGGTGGCTCTCTGATGCCCATCTTCTGCTATATGAAGTCTTTCGTCGAGGAAAAAAAACCAGAAGCAACCTTTCGGGACGAAACTCCGCCGCCATGAGGCGGAACCTTGGCGGAACCAATCTAGGGCTCCGGCAGAGCTGTTCTGCCGGGGACACTTCCCTCCGGGAGGGGTAAATCATCGCCATCGTCATCACCAACGCTCCTCTCATCGGGAGAGGGCAATCTCCATCAACATCTTCACCAGCACCATCTCATCTCAAAACCCCAGTTCATCTCTTGTATCCAATTCTTGTCTCCAAGTCCGGGATTGGTGCTAGTAGGTTGCTAGTAGTGTTGATTACTCCTTGTAGTTGATGATAGTTGGTTTATTTGGTGGAAGATCATATGTTCAGATCCTTTATGCATATTATTACCCCTCTGATTATGAACATGAATATGCTTTGTGAGTAGTTACGTTTGTTCGTGAGGACACGGGAGAAGTCTTGCTATTGGTAGTCATGTGAATTTGGTATTCGTTTGATATTTTGATGAGATGTATGTTGTCTAGCCTCTAGTGGTGTTATGTGAACGCTGACTACATAACACTTCACCATTATTTGGGCCTAGAGGAAGGCATTGGGAAGTCATAAGTAGATGATGGGTTGCTAGAGTGACAGAAGCTTAAACCCTAGTTTATGCGTTGCTTCGTAAGGGGCTGATTTGGATCCATATGTTTCATGCTATGGTTAGGTTTACCTTAATAACTTTGTTGTAGTTGCGGATGCTTGCAATAGAGGTTAATCATAAGTGGGATGCTTGTTCAAGTAAGAACAACACCCAAGCACCGGTCCACCCACATATCAAATTATCAAAGTACCGAACGTGAATCATATGAACGTGATGAAAACTAGCTTGACGATATTCCCATGTGTCCTCGGGAGCGCTTTCCCTTATATAAGAGGTTGTCCAGGCTTGTCCTTTGCTAAAAAAAGGATTGGGCCACCTTGCTACACTTTATTTACTTTTGTTACTTGTTGCTCGTTACAAATTATCCTTTCACAAAACTATCTGTTACCACTTATTTCAGTACTTGCAGAGAATACCTTGCTGAAAACCGCTTATCATTTCCTTCTGCTCCTCGTTGGGTTCGACACTCTTACTTATCGAAAGGACTAAAATAGATCCCCTATACTTGTACGTCATCAAGACTATTTTATGGCGCCGTTGCCGGGGAGTGAAGCGCCTTTGGTAGGTGGAATTTGGTAAGAAAAAATTTATATAGTGTGCTGAAATTTACTGTCACTTGTTACTATGGAAAGTAATCCTCTGAGGGGCTTTTTCGGGGTATCTTCACCCCGACCAGTAGAGCAAAGAATTGCTCCTCAACCTACTGTACCTACTGAATATGAAAATGTTCCCTTTGAATTTCCTTCGGGTATGCTAGGAAAACTGCTAGCTAATCCTTTTACAGGAGATGGAACAAAGCATCGTGATGAGCACCTAATATATGTGGATGATTATTTAAGCTTGCAGGTATACCCGATGATGTTGCTAAGAAGAAGGTCTTCCCTTTATCTTTGAAGGGAGATGCATTGACATGGTATAGTCTATGTGATGATACGAGATCATGGAACTATAGAAGATTGAAATTGGAATTTCATCAAAAGTATTATCCTATGCATCTTGTTCATCGTGATCGCAATTATATATATAATTTTTGGCCTCGCGAAGGAGAAAACATCTCTCAAGCTTGGGGGAGGCTTAAATCAATGTTATATTCATGCCCCAATCATGAGCTCCCAAGAGAAACAATTATTCAAAACTTGTATGCTCGGCTTTCTGAAAACAATCGCACCATGCTCGATACTTCTTGTGTTGGCTCTTTTATGATGAAGACTATTGAATTTAAATGAGATTTATTGGATAGAATTAAACGCAACTCTGAAGATTGGGATCTCGACGAAGGTAAGGAGTCAGGTATGACACCTAAGTTTGATTGTGTTAAATCTTTTATGGATACCGATATTTTCCGTAAGTTTAGCACTAAATATGGACTTGACTCTGAGATAGTAGCTTCTTTCTGTGAATCTTTTGCTACTTATGTTGACCTCCCTAAGGAGAAGTGGTTTAAATATCATCCTCCCATAGAAGTAAAAGTAGCAGCACCTATTAAAGTTGAAGAAAAGACTGTCACTTATAATGATCCTATTGTTCCTACTTCTTATGTTGAGAAACCACCTTTCCCTGTTAGAATAAAGGATCATGCTAAAGCTTCAACTGTGGTTCGTAAAAGCAATATTAGAACTTATACACCTCCTGAGCAAGTTAAAGTTGAACCTAATATTGCTATTGTTAAAGATCTCTTGTTTGATAATATTGATGGGCATGTTATTCAATTTTGCGGTGAAACTGCTAGAATTGCTAAACCTGGAGCTAAAGATAAACATAGACCTGTGGTAGGCGTGCCTATTATTTCTGTTAAAGTAGGAGATCATTGTTATCATGGCTTATGTGATATGGGTGCTATTACTAACGTTATACCGCACACTTTATACGAAGAAATTAAGCATGAAATTGCACCTGCTGAGTTAGAAGGTATTGATGTTACAATTAAACTTGCCAATAGAGATACTATATCGGCATTAGGAATTGTTAGAGATGTTGAAGTCTTGTGTGGGAAAACTAAATATCCTGCTGATTTTCTTGTTCTTGGTTCCCCACAAGATATCTTTTGTCCAATTATATTCGGTAGACCCTTCTTGAACACTGTTAATGCTAAGATAGACTGCAAAAAGAATGTTGTTACTATTGGCTTGGATGATAAGGTCCATGAGTTTAATTTCTCTAAATTTAGTAAACAACACCGTGAAGAAGAATTGCCTAGTAAGGATGAAATTACTGGTCTTGCTTCTATTGCCGTATCTCCTAGTGATCCTTTAGAGCATTATTTGCTAGACCATGAAAATGATATGATCATGAATGAAAGAAGGGGAATAGATGAAGTATTCTTTAAACAGGAACCTATTCTGAAACACAATTTGCCTGTTGAAATCCTAGGGGATCCTCCTCCACCCAAGGGTGATCCCGTGTTTGAGCTTAAACCGTTGCCTGATAATCTTAAATATGCTTATCTTGATGAAAAGAAGATATATCCTGTTATTATTAGTGCTAACCTTTCAGAACATGAAGAAGAAAGATTATTGAAAACTCTGAAAAAGCACCGTGCTGCTATTGGATATACTCTTGATGATCTTAAGGGCATTAGTCCCACTCTATGTCAACATAAAATAAATTTGGAAGCAGATGCCAAACCAGTTGGTGATCCTCAATGACATCTAAATCCTAAAATGAAAGAAGTGGTAAGAAAAGAAATACTCAAGCTTCTGGAGGCAGGTATAATTTATCCCGTTGCTAATAGTCAGTGGGTAAGTCATGTCCATTGTGTCCCTAAGAAGGGAGGTATTACTGTTAGTCCTAATGATAAAGATGAATTGATTCCACAAAGAATTATCACAGGTTATAGGATGGTAATTGATTTCCGCAAACTAAATAAGGCTACTAAGAAAGATCATTACCCCTTACCTTTTATTGATCAAATGCTAGAAAGATTATGCAAACATACACATTATTGCTTTCTAGATGGTTATTCTGGTTTCTCTCAAATACCTGTGTCGACTAAAGATCAATCAAATACCACTTTTACATGCCCGTTTGGTACTTTTGCTTATAGACGCATGCCTTTTGGTTTATGTAATGCACCTGCTACCTTTCAAAGATGCATGATAGCTATAATCTCTGACTTTTGTGAAAAGATTTGTGAGGTTTTCATGGACGATTTTTCCGTCCATGGATCCTCTTTTGATGATTGCTTGAGCAATCTTGATCGAGTTTTGCAGAGATGTGAAGAAACTAATCTTGTCTTGAATTGGGAAAAGTGCCACTTTATGGTTAATGAAGGTATTGTCTTGGGGCATAAAGTTTCTGAAAGAGGTATTGAAGTTGATAAAGCCAAGGTTGATGCTATTGAAAAGATGCCATGTCCCAAGGACATCAAAGGTATAAGAAGTTTCCTTGGTCACGCCGGATTTTATAGGAGGTTCATTAAGGACTTCTCAAAAATTTCTCGGCCTCTGACTAATTTATTACAAAAAGATATACCATTTGTCTTTGATGATGATTGTGTAGAAGCATTTGAAATACTTAAGAAAGCATTGATCTCTGCACCTGTTGTTCAGCCACCTGATTGGAATTTACCTTTTGAAATTATGTGTGATGCTAGTGATTATGCTGTAGGTGCTGTTCTAGGGAAAATAGTTGATAAGAAGTTAAATGTTATCCATTATGCTAGTAAGACTCTAGACAATGCTCAAAGAAATTATGCTACTACTGAAAAAGAATTCTTAGCAGTTGTATTTGGTTGTGATAAGTTCAGACCTTATATTGTTGATTCTAAAGTAACTATTCACACTGATCATGCTGCTATTAAATATCTTATGGAAAAGAAAGATGCTAAACCTAGACTTATTAGATGGGTTCTCTTGCTACAAGAATTTGATTTGCATATTGTTGATAGAAAGGGAGCTGAGAACCCCATTGCAGACAACTTGTCTAGGTTAGAAAATGTTCTTGATGACCCACTACCTATTGATGATAGCTTTCCTGATGAACAATTGAATGTTATAAATACTTCTCGTAGTACTCCGTGGTATGCTGATTATGCTAATTACATTATTGCTAAATTTATACCAACGAGTTTCACATACCAGCAAAAGAAAAAGTTTTTCTATGATTTGAGACATTACTTTTGGGATGACCCACATCTTTATAAAGAAGGAGTAGATGGTGTTATTAGACGTGGTGTACCTGAGCATGAACAGAAACAGATCCTACGCAAGTGTCACTCCGAAGCTTATGGAGGACGCCATGCTGGAGATAGAACTGCACATAAGGTATTGCAATCCGGATTTTATTGGCCTACTCTCTTCAAGGATGCCCGTAAGTTTGTCTTATCTTGTGATGAATGTCAAAGAATTGGTAATTAGTAGACGTCAAGAAATGCCTACGAATTATTCACTTGTTATTGAACCATTTGATGTTTGGGGCTTTGATTATATGGGACCTTTTCCTGCATTTAATGGATATACACATATTCTAGTTGCTGTTGATTACGTTACTAAGTGGGTAGAAGCTATTCCAACTAGTAGTGTTGATCATAACACTTCTATTAAAATGCTTAAGGAAGTTATTTTTCCGAGGTTTGGAGTCCCTAGATATTTAATGACTGATGGTGGTTCACACTTTATTCATGGTGCTTTCCGTAAAATGCTTGCTAAGTATGACGTTAATCATAGAATTGTGTCTCCTTATCACCCACAGTCTAGTGGTCAAGTAGAATTGATCAACAGAGAGCTCAAATTAATTTTGCAAAAGACTGTCAATAGATCTAGAAAGAATTGGTCCAAGAAACTCGATGATGTATTATGGGCCTATAGAACTGCATATAAAAATCCTATGGGTATGTCTCCGTATAAAATGGTTTATGGGAAAGCATATCACTTACCTCTCAAACTAGAACATAAGGCATATTGGGCTATTAAAGAGCTCAAATATGATTTCAAACTTGCCGGTGAGAAGAGGTTATTTGATATTAGCTCACTTGATGAATGGAGAACCCAAGCTTATGAAAATGCCAAGTTGTTTAAAGAAAAAGTTAAAAGATGGCATGACAGAAGGATACAAAAGCGTGAGTTTAATGTAGGTGATTATGTATTACTATACAACTCTCGTTTAAGATTTTTTGCAGGAAAACTTCTCTCTAAATGGGAAGGCCCCTACGTTATCGAGGAGGTCTATCGTTCCGGTGCCATAAAAATCAACAACTTTGAAGGAACAAATCCGAAGGTGGTAAACGGTCAAAGAATTAAACATTATATCTCTGGTAATCCTATAAATGTTGAAACCAATATTATTGAAACCGTAACCCCAGAGGAATACATAAGGGACACTTTCCAGACCGTTTCAGACTCCGAAAAGGAATAGGTATGTGGTACGGTAAATAAACCAACTCCAAAACAATTTTTAAGGCAATATTTCTCCGTTTTGTAATATTTAGAAAAATAGAAAAATAAGTAGCAGTCCGGGAAGGACACGAGGGCCCCACGAGGGTGGAGGGCGCGCCCTACCCCCTGGGCGTGCCCCTTACCTCTTGAGCACCTCGTGTGCCTACCAGACTCCGTTTTCTTGCACGATACGTATTTTGGTCGGTAAAAATTCATTATATAATCTCTCGAAGGTTTTGACTCCCGTATCACGCAAATCTCCTCTGTTCTTGTTCCGAGCTATTTTTTGACAGATCTAGATCATCATGATGTCCCCAAGTGCTTCCAAGGACAAGTTCTTCAAGAAGGTCATCAACCCTTACCTCGCGGAGGTGCTGCGACACCCTCAAACCATTGAGTTGCGTGATGGGTCGTTGCACACATCCGCGATGAAGAGGGACCAAAGGGGACCGGAAGCGTGGAGACGAGGCTCGAAGCAGTGGAGCAACAAGTTTTGAAGTGTCAAGGGATGGTGGAACGTGGACTCATCTCCAATCACATGATGATCGCGAAGTTCACTAGCAACCACAAGTTGGATTCCGACAACATCGGGGAGGCCATCTTTAAGCTTCATGAGAAGATCGAGCACCTCCAAGCCCAAATATATGACCTACAGAACCAAAACTGTGAGTATGAATATAGATTCAAAAAGATGAGTTTGGCTGCAGATTTGAGGATCCCGGAGACTCGATCATCCTTCTATGATGGTGAGCCTATGCCTTGGAAGATGGATGACAAGCCCGCATCATCGACAACACCTCCACCTTCATCACCAACAAAGGAGACATAATCACATGCACTACACCACAACACTAATGTAAGGACAGAGAAACTGCCGGGAGAAGGCTCTTTAAAGGGCAGACAAACTGCCGGGACAGTGGTTCTCCCGGCAGATAGAACTGCCACGAGAACGGCTGCCGGGGATTACTTCTCCCGGCAGATAAACTTCTCCCGATAGTTTTTTTGCCTTGGCCCATGTATTCCCCGGCAGTTTATTTTCTCTCGGCAGATTGTCACAACATGTGAAACTGTAATTACCGGCAGTTAAACTGCCTACACAAACATGTTTACCCGGCAGATATTATGACATCATGTTGATTTCACTAGCAAAATATTCTGGGCATCCATATTTGTAATATCCACCGATTATATATGTCTAGGCAATTAGGACATACCACATTCATACATGCACTTCAATCAAAGTAAGATATCATTCGATAAACATAATGACCATATATAACAAGGTTGTGCCACAAAAGGAGTACATATTATATGTTTGCCACACAACCAAACTAAACTAGTGCCACAAAAGATGTACATATGCTTCTAGATGTGTGCCACACAACCAAAATGAGCTTAACAACCACCAAAATGCAGCAGGGACAAACAAGACACGTGACATTATCACTCCATCAACTTAATTGTAGGTCTTCCAAATCTTCAGCAGCTTAAAGATCTTCCAAACCTTAGTGAACTTGTGCACCTTTGAGAAACCTGCAATAGACCAGAAAATGTTACATACAGCAGCCGCATATGTTCTAAAAGATGTTATAAGTAGGTAACATGCGCAAAGTTACTGTACTAGCCAGCGAATTAAGTTAGCTTGTATTTGGGCTTGCTTTTCCTTCTAAAAGCTCTCTGCATCTACAACACAGAATAAGAGGGGAACTAGCTGGAGCATATATTTCAGGATCTTCTAATGGGGGGCTGTTTAGTTTCCTAGTTCCATGCTTTTGTTGGACAAGTTAGAAATGAAGGTCCCCTAAAATGGTATCTGATTAGTGGGCAAGCCCACAGATTTACAAATCAACTGAAACACTAAGAACATTTGGTTCAATAATAAACAATTTTTATTGGTTCACTTTCCTACATCACGCACAACAAGTTGAATTAGCCTAGAAAATTAAACCAAGGCTTTATGCAGACAAACAAGCTGAAATACTTCATGTACATGAAAGAAAGAGGATCCAGTTACATTCAATTGTTGTGAGCATGGAATCAAATGAAACTCATTACTCTACATGGCAGAGTCTATCATGTACATGAAAGAATGATGATCCAATTGCAGTTTATATTTGTAATTGACTAAAATAAGTACTGTAGGCGTATCTTTTTTATACCCGCTGTAGGAGTATCTATATATACAAAAGTTGATCATTATGCTTGTGAGAACAGAGTAACCAAATTTATTTAGCTGACCTCTCTACAAATTCATGGCGGGTGGACACAAAAGCCCACTTCTAAAGAACTATAATGATCTGTTTGAATTACTAATTAATAATATAAACTGGAACAGGAGCTCAAGTTTTCTTGGACACAAGTTGACCATGCAGCAACTACATGAGCAAAGCATTACTATTTGTGACAAAACCTAGAAGCTTGATACAAAACGTTTTGAACTGCAGAGACAACAGAATCAACTTTGAATATTTTCTAAGTACAAACCAGCAATATCTAGGAACTAACAAAATTGTAACATCAAAACAAGAAATCATAAAAACACTAAATACAGGCCAAAGCAAATGATATGGCAGCTGACATGTACGTTCACTAGAAATATAAGACGTTTTTGTAATTTAATTTGAACTGCAAAAACGTCTTATATTATGGTACAGAGGTAGCAGTAAGCAGCAAAATGCAAGGTCAAACAATTTTTACACATGGGATGTTTTTTTTTTCAAAATTGCATGCTAAGCATAGCATGTTTATACTTCTGAAATTAACATAGCACTATAATTAGAATCCACAATTATAAGTTAGTACAATTTATATCAAAACTTTGACATCTTTGTACTGAAGCTTGTTATTTGCAAAGCTGTCATATTATTAATCAAAGAACAAGAGCTTGTTAATTTAATTTGTTTTTGACATCTTGTACGTGAGGTTGTCATTTATACTTTGATATCTAGTTAAGCAAAGAACAGCAAACAGCAGCTGACAGAATACCTATTCTGTTGTACAAAATACTAAACAGTGTAATGCCAGGTCAACCATTTTTTACACATGAAAAGGAAGTACTAGACAATGCGTAGGAATACAAGAGAAGGCAACACATATCCTCCTCATAAATGGTTCTATGGCACGCAAACCAACGAGTCTGTGTCAAGTACTGCCCAATAACACAAGACTAAGCTGCAGAATACACAGAGGATGCAAAAGCTCAGTTCTGAATACACAAGGCATGCTTACTAGAAGATGCACGCTGATCATAGAAGAAACAATCTAAAAAGTTTATTTTAGTGAAAGCACCCAGTGAAAATTAGAGAACAGTCTATAAGAATTACATATAGGAAAAAAGAGCAAGGTACTGAGCTAGCCTCATGATCCATTTCTTCCATTTTTTTCTACTTAGGAACATAGCCACACACACCAGCACTACTACCAAACCTGGACGCAGAACCTAAAAAACGAGCATCCAAAAAGTCCTTTATCAACAACAAATAAATAGTCTTACTACAGAGAAAATTTATTGCACTTGTAGATTCCAAAAAATGTAACTAAACTACAGGATAATAGTAGAATAGAGGTACTAGAATTTTGCACATTATACAATTTTTACAGAAGAAAATCTACAATCCTGCGGATCCACAAGCAAAACCCAAACCATAGCACTATAGGGTCTACAAAGTACAATGATATTTTCCATCTGAAACTTTGCCTTTGGCATTTGACAAATTGCCATTAGAGAGTCGTGCATCTCAACAAAAAGGGGAAATAATTGTAAACCCCACAAGCCAAACATCATATCACCCTAAATTAGATATTAAACTAAGTAACCTTTCTTGTCAGGGTTCTCCAAAGTCCAAATACACACATGAGAACCGGAATAGGCAGCAATTCATCAGTCGAAACTACCTATTGTTTGGTCAATCGCACACTACCCATCTACTTTGCTTGTATAGCTCTGCTCCAAAGTCCAAACTGATCTCCATGCTTCCACAGTTTATATTTGATAGATAGTAGCCTTAAAACATTCCGATATCAGTATTCATCCTAGCACAGGGTCAGCCATCAACAGCAAAGGATGTCACAATTGCGCACCGTGTAGTCCAAAAACATGCAGATATATTCTGCAGCCGCAACCCTTAAATCCTAGGAGTTGGCCGATCGAGGGGATTAAAATGCACAAAAATTAGAATGAACATTTGATTCGGATTTATCTAAGGGGAAACATACAGAGAGAAGGAAGGGCGGAAGGGGATGCTCACGGGGAGGTGGGAGGAGGGCTCCCGCTAGTGGCCACTTGAGGTCAACGTTCCGCTACTTGCGGTAGAGATGCTCACAGGAGAGGAGGCGGACCCCTTGCCCTTGGTGCTTCGGTGAAGAGGAGGCAGCCTGCTCGAGGGAGGAAGCTCTCAGGGTGGTGGCGAGGAAGGCGTTCCGCGGAAGATGGTCGTCGCCGGTGGAGCGGTTCGGCGACACTAGTGGTGCTCCGTGTCAATCGGGTGCTCGGCGGTGTCGCTCTGGAGTGGTTGGGGCAACGACGGCGTGGTTGGGGACGAAGGGCGATCGGCAGCAGTGTGGTGGTTGGGGTCGGCGGAGGGGCTGCAGTGGTGGTTGGGGCCGACGGAAGGCTGTGGCGGTGGTGGGTGACAGCGGCAGTGGTGATCTAGGTGGAGGGCGGCCGCTGGCGCTGGGATAGTTGGGGGCGGCGGCGATCTGGTGGAGGGTACGGGTGGATTGGGCGTCAAGATCTGGGGGAGGCTCTACGGTCTGTTGGAGCCATGGAGGGCCGGCGCGCCTGTTGTTATGTTCGGCCCAAAATTTTCATCGATCGCGCGGGTTTTCCTCGCTAGCCCGCGCTAAGGCCTAATACAATTTTGGTTTCGTGCCGAAGACGGTGCCCCGGCAGCTTACGGGCCGCTGTTTAATTGTTCTGGGAGACAATGGGCCCTTAAATCTACCGGCAGTGCGTGTGACGTCGTTTTGCAAGTTCTCCCGGCAGTTTTTCTGCCATCACGTACTTGTATCGGCAGAAACAAATGCCCCGGCAGTTCTTTTGCCCTTGGTTATGTATTTCTCCCGGCAGTTAACTGCCCCCAATCAAGTGTTGTGGTGTAGTGATGGGTATGGACACTCTTCTTGGCAACTGCCAAGCTTGGGGTAGGTGCCCCGGTATCGTATCACCATCACACTCCTATCTTTACCGTTTTGCTTAGTTCGATCCTATTAGTAGTATCTTGATCTAGTAGAATAAAGTTTATGGCATGATCTAGTTTTGAGTTTGCTTTATGATCTCTCTTTGTAATCGAGTCCATGAGCTATATAATAAAGATTAGTGTTGAGTTAAGGGCTTGATTATTTTGCCATGATCTTGAGTGAATAAAAGAAAAGAAGAAAAAGAATAAAAAGAAACAAAGAGTTCATATTGATCTTACTGGGAGTAATGGCTTCGCATAGAAAGAGTATGTTGAATAAAAGTTGTTGGGAGTTGGCAAACATAGCTTTGGTCATCATTGCAATTAATAGGAAGTACTAAGGAAAGAGAGGTTCACATATAAATATACTATTATTGACATCTTTTATGATTGGGAGCACTCATTAAAATATGACATGTTAAAGAGTTGATGTTGGACAAGGAAGACAACATAATGATTTATGTTTTCTTATATCTGAGATAAAGTATGTTGTCATGGATCCTCTAACATGTTGAGCTTGCCTTTCCCCCTCATGTTAGCCAAATTCTCAGCACCAAGTAGAAATACCACTTGTGCTTCCAAATACCCTTAAACCAGTTTTGCCATGAGAGTCCACCATATCTACCTATGGATTGAGTAAGATCCTTCAAGTAAGTTGTCATCAGTGCAAAGCAATAAAAATTGCTCTAAACATGTATGATTGATTGGTGTGATAGAAATAAGCTTTATACGATCTTGTGATGTGGAAGTAATAAAATCGATGGACTGCATAATAAAGGTTCATATCACAAGGGGCAATGTAAAGTGACGTTCTTTTGCATTGAGATTTCAAGAATCCAACCATAAAAGCGCATGGCAACCTCTGCTTCCCTCTACGAAGGGCCTATCTTTTATTATTATCTTCTACCTTATGCAAGAGTCACGGTGATCTTCACCTTTCCTTTTTCATTTTATCCTTTGGCAAGCCCAGCATGTTGGAAAGAACCTGATATATATATCTAATCAGATGTAGGGGAGCATGAGTTATTATTGTTGACATTACCCTTGAGGTAAAAGGTTGTGGGGCGAAACTATAAGCCCCTATCTTTCTCTGTGTCCGATTAAAACTTCATAACCACAAGTATTGCGTGAGTGCTAGCAATTATGAAGGACTAGATGATAGTTGAGTATGTGGACTTGCTTTTAAACTCTGACATAGACTCTTTCTGATGTTATGATAAATTGCAATTGTTTCAATGACTGAGGTTATAGTTTGTTGGTTCTCAATAGAGCTTATGATTCGTACTCTGCTTTGTGAATGGATTATTACTTGAACATAAGAAATCATATGACAAAATCTATATATGTTGCTATTATGAGAATAATCATGATGCCTTCATGTCCGTATTTTATTTTTATCGACACCTCTACCTCTAAACATGGGGACATATTTATCGTTATCGGCTTTCGCTTGAGGACAAGCGAGGTCTAAGCTTGGGGGAGTTGATACGTCCATTTTGCATCATGCTTTTATATCGATATTTATTGCATTATGGGTTGTTATTTCACATTATGTCACAATACTTATGGCTATTCTCTCTAACAAGTACAAGGTTTACATAAGGAGGGAGAATGCCGACAGCTGGAATTCAGGGTTGGAAAAGGAGCAAATTTTAGAGACCTATTCTGCACAACTCCAAAAGTCCTGAAACTCCACGAAATATCTTATAATAAATAATGAAAAATCCTTGCCAAAGATGATGCCCATCTTCTGCTATATGAAGTCTTTCGTCGAGGAAAAAAAACCAAAAGCAACCTTTCGGGACGAAACTTCGCCGCCACGAGGCGGAACCTTGGCGGAACCAATCTAGGGCTCCGGCAGAGCTGTTCTGCCGGGGACACTTCCCTCCGGGAGGGGGAAATCATCACCATCGTCATCACCAACGCTCCTCTCATCGGGAGAGGGCAATCTCCATCAACATCTTCACCAGCACCATCTCATCTCAAAACCCTAGTTCATCTCTTGTATCCAATTCTTGTCTCCAAGTCCGGGATTGGTGCTAGTAGGTTGCTATAGTGTTGATTACTCCTTGTAGTTGATGATAGTTGGTTTATTTGGTGGAAGATCATATGTTCAGATCCTTTATGCATATTATTACCCCTATGATTATGAACATGGATATGCTTTGTGAGTAGTTACGTTTGTTCCTGAGGACACGGGAGAAGTCTTGCTATTAGTAGTCATGTGAATTTGGTGTTCGTTCGATATTTTGATGAGATGTATGTTGTCTAGCCTCTAGTGGTGTTATGTGAATGTCGACTACATAACACTTCACCATTATTTGGGCCTAGAGGAAGGCATTGGGAAGTAATAAGTAGATGATGGGTTGCTAGAGTGACAGAAGCTTAAACCCTAGTTTATGCGTTGCTTCGTAAGGGGCTGATTTGGATCCATATGTTTCATGCTATGGTTAGGTTTACCTTAATAACTTTGTTGTAGTTGCGGATGCTTGCAATAGAGGTTAATCATAAGTGGGATGCTTGTTAAAGTAAGAACAACACCCAAGCACCGGTCCACCCATATATCAAATTATCAAAGTACCGAACGCGAATCATATGAACGTGATGAAAAATAGCTTGACAATATTCCCATGTGTCCTCGGGAGCGCTTTCCCTTATATAAGAAGTTGTCCAGGCTTGTCCTTTGCTACAAAAAGGATTGGGCCACCTTGCTGCACTTTATTTACTTTTGTTACTTGTTGCTCGTTACAAATTATCCTTTCACAAAACTATCTGTTACCACTTATTTCAGTACTTGCAGAGAATACCTTGCTGAAAACCGCTTATCATTTCCTTCTGCTCCTCGTTGGGTTTGACACTCTTACTTATCGAAAGGACTACGATAGATCCCCTATACTTGTGGGTCATCAACGGCTGAGTGGGGGTTTGGTGCAGGGTAACCGAGGCGACGCGGTGGACTGAGTGGAGAGTGGAGAGTGGAGCGGTGGGTGGGTGGGCTTAAAGAGCAGACAAGGAAACGGAAGAGGCGTGAGCCATTGGGCCACTAGCAACTGCTAAATAGCTAGGTTAGTACCTGCCCTTGATCAAAGCACTACTACTTACCACACTGGCATTGCCACCAACATTCAATACCACAGGTCCTGGGTTCGAGACCCAGGCAAAACTCTTTTTGTGTAATTTTTTTCTTTAAGAAAAATTTGGTATATGCATACAAATTCAGTCATATAAAACAGCTACTGTAGACATATAAATTCAGGCAAATTCAGCCATATAAAATAGCAACTGCAGACATATAAATTCAGGCAAATTCAGTCATATAAGACAGAGACAATTAACTTCATTTTCTTATCTGAACCAACTTCAATTTCTTATCTGAACCCACTTCAATTTCTTATCTTAACCCAATTTAGTTAACATTTGACAAAAGTACAACTGACACAAATCCAGGAGGAAAGATACAAAGTCATTTTTTTACAATGACATAGATTCAATCAAATTCATTCAGCATGCCCTTCAGCTTCCTTATCTTCTCCTTGGTGGCCTCTTTGTGTTTGAATAGGTCACCAATCATGTACTCAAGCTTCCTTTTCTCATGCTTCAAGTCATCCCTCTCTTGAGTCACTTGGTCAGTCTCTTGCACTGCTTGGTCCCTCTCTTTCTCTGCTTTAACCCTGAATACCTGATGAATGCTGGTTACTGACTTGTCTGTGATCTTCTTCTTCTCAAGTTCTTCCTTCAGACCAGTCAGAGCAAGTTGTGTGCTGCCTAATTGGTTGATTACCTGCTCCCACCATCTTAGCAAAATCAAGCTTGAAATGCCTCAACTCATTTTCCATCTTCTTCTTCTCTTCAAGAACCTTCAAGTTTTCTTCAGCACTCACAACATTCTGTCTGAGCCTCTGTTTTTTCTCCTCTTCATACATGGTCCATATGCTAGCTAGGCTCATCTTCAGAGCATTGGGCCACTCAGGGTCAACCCACTCAACATATCTGCATTTAGGTACCTCCTAACAATTTAGAACATTGAAAAAAGAGATTCAGTTAACTGCCAGTATTCAGTTCTGTGCATGATGATGGCTTAAAAAATACTACAAATCACTTCCTGTTTAATAGTGCCAAATGCAAAAAAAATACTAACCTTCTGTGCACAAGCTAGAAACCTTCTGCCAGTATCAACAGATTCAAATGCCACATGCTTCTCACACAAAGATCCATGCCCACATCTAAAGCTAGGCAGATCTGTAGCCAAGCCACTCCATTCCTCACAAGATATTGTGGCAGGTGGCTAAACAAAAGAAAGACATTTGGAATCAATTGAGAGAGAAACCCTAGAATGGATTTGTGTGATATTGAGGAGCACAATAACCTTGCTGGTCACAGAGTCATCTTCAGAAGAACTGGGAAGATCATCCCAGGACACCATGGTTGCTGCTAGCTGAAGATGAGAAGGGGATCTGTTGGTGCTATTGGACAGAGGAGAGAAGGGATCTGGTGGTGCACGAAATTGAAGATGAAAGATGAGGAAGAAGAAGGGGATCTGGTGGTGGTGGTGGACCAAAGCTACATGTAGAGTGCAAGTTGCTGGGTGGGTGTTTGCAGCAGGTGCGAGTACATGCTTGCTTTTGAGTTCAGTTGTGCTGAGAAAGGGGGCCTGGAATAACTTAGTTCATTTAGTGCAGCAATTAGTTTGCAAAGTTAGTTCAGTTGTGA
Organism: Aegilops umbellulata; assembly: GCA_032464435.1. NCBI lineage: Eukaryota > Viridiplantae > Streptophyta > Magnoliopsida > Poales > Poaceae > Aegilops > Aegilops umbellulata. The sequence goes on along the minus strand of CP136058.1, from coordinate 563,329,150 downwards.
CAGGAATTTCTATTAGTAATTTGAAAGCAATGTGGTTAAGTACAATCTAGTTAACTTTGCAAACTAAATTCAGTTAACTATAAAAATTCAGTGAACTGCATACTAAATTCAGTTAACTATAAAAATTCAGTGAACTGCAAACTAAATTCAGTTAACTATAAAAATTCAGTGAACTACAAACTAAATTCAGTTAACTATAAAAATTCAATGAACTGCAAACTAAATTCAATTTGATAGAATTTGAATTAGGTAACTTTCTGTCAGAATTAGTTTAACTACACTTCTAACATGAAATACATTTGTCAGTTTTTTCAAAGCAATTAGGTCAAGCATTTCAAAGCAAGTAGGTCAAGCAGGCTTCACATTACTGACATATTATCCATTACAACAAGCATTATAACTAAGACTTCATACTGAGTAAACAAAAGCAACCATTTTAGTATGCTCAGTTTACACACCTGCACCTACTCAATTAACAACACTTCACTTCTTCATAATTAAGGTGAAACACATCGCACAAAGCACTGTAACAAAAGCAATCATCAGTTTTAGTAGCATCAAAATCTCTCTGCCTAATCCTAAAAGCATAGCAATTTGCTGCTTGGTAGCATACTTATTCTCATTGGAGCTGGCATAATTAGCTCTTCCAGCCCTGCCTCTCCCAGCCATGACCCTTCCAGCTGTGCCTCTGCCTGCCATTGATTCAGTCCTCTGCCTCTCAAGCTCTTCCCTCTTGTCCTCAGCTGCACCAATTGCATCTACAGCAGCATCACCAACCAGACGCCTTGTTTCAACCAGATGTTGCACATATTCAAGCTCCCGGTGCCAGAAATCACAAGTGACCTGATTAATCAGTGGCAAAATTAGTTAACCATGTTAACCAACTAGTTAACCAACTCCACGAAATTACAGAGTGAATGAATCAGTATCAACTGACCATGAGCTACTGTAATAATTTCGCATACAAGGACAGTCTAAACTACTACAATAGTTAACCAACTGATTTTGCAACCTAAAGACCAATTTAATCAGTGCTCTGCTTCATTACTACAGTGAGTTGACACAGCATGAATCTACTGAACTGGCACTTACATGGTGGTTCACGCACTTGTAGAAGATCCATCCATCGTGCTCATCGGTGCTAGACTGGTAGAACCTCACCTGCTCGCCGCAATCCGGGCTCCCGATCAGTGGTACAGCAACGGAGCGGCCACGCAGCACAGAGCGGATAGAGCTGGAAGACGACATGAAGGAGGAGACAGAGGAGGCAGAGGAGGGCGTCGGCAATGGCTGCGACGGCGGAGGGCGACGACGTCGACAATGGCTGCGGCGGTGGAGGGCGACAACGTCGACAATGGCTGCGGCGGCGCGGACGGGAGTTGGCTAGGGTTCGGAGGAGAGGAAGCGGAGAGCGAGGGGATAAGGGAGCGACCGGGTGCGGTCCGACCAGGTGCGGGAGCGTTCCGACCAGGTGTTGGCGCATTTGCAAAAAAAACGGACTACTAGTATTAACCCCCCCCCCCCCCCCCGACCAGGTGCTACACAGGTGGCGGTCAAAGCCTAGCTGGCAACGGCTGACTCGGCCAAGTCAGCGAATACGTAGCTCAATTCGTATATACGGACCAAAGTGAACCCTCTGCGCAAGTACATGGACTGTAGTTCGGGTATTTTCAAGTAGTGGTACTTTTTTTAGCAATCCGCACCCTTTATTAAACGTTCAAACATAATGGGATACATATGATATCGGGCATAATACTAAGCCACACATGGCGCCCAGGACTAAGAGAAGCAGTTGCCTTTGCCAAGGCATGGGCCTCTCCATTGTACTTTTTGTTTTCATAAATAAAACTAAGGTCGCTAAAAAGCCTACTCTGATGTTTTATGTCCTGTAAGATAGGGTAGTATCTGCACGGAACTTCCTCCCATAAATTTGTTACAACCTTGAGGCAATCAGTTGCTACACAAACAGACCGGAGCTGAAGATCGGCAGCGAGTGAGAGAGCTTCATTGCATGCTTCGGCTTCAAGGATTGTCGGATCGAGACGGCCGTCGTAGATGATCGCCGAGGCTCCAATGTAAGTGCCCCCCTTGTCCCTGCATACAGCAGCTGAGGCAGCCCAGTCGCCTATCTTGGAGAAGCCCCCGTCGACATTGATTTTGAAATCATGGCTCTCGGGCGGGAGCCACCCGATCTGTGCCGCCGGCTCCGCCCGCACTCTTGTATTTACATGCACGTCCCTGACATTCACATGCAGGTCCCTAGGATTTGCATTCCGCTCCTTTTGCCGTGTACTCTTTTTTGGTAACATCTCCAGCTCTGCCAAGGACTTGTTTACGAAGATATGGGTGGATAACGGGCTCTGAAACTGGTCATCATGTATGGCTTGGCGCCGCGCCCACCAAATGGCCCACATAGTAACAAGGACACGAGCCAGAACATCGGTGTTTAAGGTTTCTTCCAGCCATAGCATCCAGAGCTTCGGATCTTCTGTTCTGTTGGAGATGATTGTATCTGTGAGGTCCTCATCAGCAAGAGCCCAAACACAACGTGCCATGCGATAGTCAAAGAGAGAGTGGCGCCACGTATCCACCGCCACGTGACAGAGTGAGCACTCCGCCGAATCGGCCATACTCCTATGCTTTCGAACTTCTCCTGTGGGAATGGAGCATTTGGCCAATCTCCAAGCAAAGATGCGAACTTTCGAAGGGACCGCCGCTCCCCAGAGTTTCGCCCAGGATCCTCGATCTGCTTCAATCCGCGAGTGTCCATCATTGTGTTCGAGCCAGTCCGTGCATTGCTGCTTGGTGGCGGACAAAAGTTTGTAAGCCGACCGCACTGTGAAGACACCCTTTCGTTCATAGTGCCATGCCCAGAAATCATGGCAAACTCGAGAGCTAAGCGGGATATTAAGAATTGCCTCCTTGTCTATTGGGTACAAATGTTCACCCAGAGCCTCTATATCTCATGCAGAGGTGACAGGGTTAATGAGATCCGAGACAAGCTGCGGGGGATTCAAAGTTTTTGGGCACACTGGGCGCAGCTTAAAATCGTGTAGTATCCAGTTATCATCCCAAATATTAGTGTCCTCGCCGGATCCAATCCGCTTAATCAGCCCAAGCTTGAGCATGTCTCTGCCTTCGACCAAAGAGCGCCAGACCTGTGACGGATTCTTCCCCAGCTCAGCTTCAAGGATCGAAGACAAAGGGTAGTACACAACCTTGAGGATGCGTGCACTGAGAAAGTTTGGTTCCTGGAGTAGCCGTCAGGCTTGTCTGGCTAGCAAAGCAAGGTTAAAAAGCTCGATATCACGGAACCCCATGCCTCCCATAAACTTCGGCTGTGTCATCACATTCCAAGAAACCCACGCGGTCTTCCTCTCGCCCTTCTTGGATCCCCACCAGAATTTCGTCAAGAGGCCATTGATGTGTTGACACAAGCCTCGTGGTAACTTGAAACACGCCATTGAGTACGTCGGGATTGCTTGGGCAACTGAGTTGATAAGCACCTCTTTCCCTCCCACAGAAAGTGCCTTCTCCATCCAGCCCTGCACTTGCTTCCATATCCTATCTTTAAGATACTTAAAGGATCCTTCCTTTGCTCTGCCAACATCCGCCGGGAGGCCAAGGTACTTTTCAGACAATTTCTCATTCTGGACTGAGAGGATTTGTTTGATTTCCTGCCTCACTTCTTTCGAACAACCTTTACTAAAGAATATCGAGGACTTCTTATTGATGCGCTGTCCGGAAGCTAGGCAATACCTTTGCAAGAGACTCTCAACTCTGTTGGCCATATCAGATGTGGCATCAAAGAATAGCAGGCTATCATCTGCGAAAAGGAGGTGGTTTACCTGAGGGGCTCCCGGTGCCACTTTTATACCATTGATGCTCTCACCTGGCGTTGTGGATTTCAGTAAGCACGAGAGGCCTTTGGCGGCCAATAGGAAGAGATATGGAGATATGGGACCACCCTGCCTGAGTCCACGAGAGGGCCTGAACTCCTCTTGCTTACCACCATTAAAGATAACAGAGAAGGAAACCGAAGATACACACATCATTACTGTTTGTGTAAACTGTGGGCTGATTCCCATCTTGAGCATAACCTTCTCCAGATAATTCCACTCGAGCCGATCGTAGGCTTTCATCAAATCAAGCTTCAAAGCACAGAACCTGTTACTCTTGAGCTTCCTAGATTTCATATAGTGCAGACACTCATAGGCAGATATGAAATTGTCAGTAATGAGACGTCCTGGAACAAATGCTGACTGTTCCTCGGAGATGATATCGGGGAGAATAAGCTTGAGCCGATTAGCCAACACCTTTGATGCAATCTTAAAGATCACATTGCAGAGGCTTATTGGTCGAAACTGTGCTAAATTTTTTGGGCTAGCAATCTTGGGAATTAAAACAATGAACGTCTTGTTTATCTCCTCCAGAGAATCTTCTCCATTAAGAACTCGAAGCACCATCTCAGTAACCTCATCACCACAGAGCTCCCAGTGCCTCTGAAAGAAATGTGCCGGGAAACCGTCTGGCCCTGGGGCCTTTGTCGGAAACATCTGGAACAAGGCCGCTTTCACCTCGGTCTTACTGTATTGTGCGTCCAGAGATATGTTCATGGGTGCATCTACCCTGGTCGGTATATGGGAGAGGACCTCCTCAATGCCCACCGTACATTCAGAGGCATAGAGATTACTGTAAAAAGAAGTAGCCATACCATCCATCTCATTCTCCTCCTTACACATGGTTCCATCATGTCTCTGCAACTCCACTATCCGGTTTTTTGCCTTCCGGGCGCTAGCTTTACGATGAAAAAATTTTGTGTTACTATCTCCTTCCGCTAGCCACTGAATACGCGCCCTCTGACGCCACATGATCTCCTCCCGTAGACAAAGCTCGACCATACAGGCTTCAACCCGATCTTCCTCAGCCGACGGCCCCACGCGGCTAGGTAGCGAGCGCAGCTCCTCCAGTTGTGTGCGGAGGTGACGCAGTTCGGATCGCACCGCGCCAAAAGACGCCCGACCCCAACTCTGTAATTTCCCGGCCACCGCAGTCAGCTTATGAGAGAGAGCAGAAACACTTTGAGCCTGCCCCGCACTAGTCCAGGCATCGAGTAACACTTCTCCAAAACTTGGGTCTCTTTCCCACATGCATTCATAGCGGAACTGCTTTTGTTTTGCCCGAATACTTGTGTCAATCAACTCGGTCTCCAGAAGAATTGGACAATGATCCGATTTTGCAGCTGTAAGGTGCTCAACATAGGCGAAGGAAAACAAGGCAGACCAACACGGTGAAGCCAGAGCTCTATCCAAGCGAACACGACAGTAGCTCCCTCCAGCAACCTTCTTCTCCCATGTCCAGTCCAAACCCCGATACCCCAGGTCAGTTAAGCCGCAAATATCAATGGCTTCTCTGAACGCATCAATCTGCGAGCTGTCGCGCTCATTTGGTCCATGCTGCTCTTCGGGCCTCAATATCTCATTAAAGTCCCCAATACACATCCATGGGAGTGTACTCTCTCCCCTCAAACGCTTCATGGTATCCCAAGTTTTATACCAAAGGCTCCAGGTAGCTTCACCATAGAAACATGACAATCTCCATTGCTCCTTTCCCGGTTCGGTGACCCAGGCATCCACGTGATACTCTGAAAAATTCTTTATTGAAACATCCAAAGAGTTTTTCCAAAAAATACAAAGACCACCACTACGACCACTACTTCCGACACCAAAGCTGAACTCATACCCTAACGACGTACGCAAACCTTCAACACGACTCTTCTGTAATTGGGTTTCAACTAAACACAAGATAGATGGCGAACTGATCTCCACGAGATCACGTAACTCACGAACTGTCGCGGGATCGCCTATCCCACGACGGTTCCAGCAGAAAATTTTCATTGGGCCTGGCGGCGCCCCGAGTCGGAGCCCGCCGATAACGCCATCTTGTCTGAGTTGTGCTTCAATGGTGATACTGATTTCTTCGCTTTCTTAGCATCTCGGGGGGACACATATGCTGGAGGTGGTGGGGGTACTGCCGTAAGTGCCGGGTCTAGGCCCGGACCTACCCCGCGGTCGGTGTCAGAGCTCCCAGTCGCTCCCTTTTCCTGCTGGTGTTCATCCGGATTGTTTCCAACCGAAGCGAAATTCAGGTTTCTGCGAGCCCCCTGTCCTCCTTCATGCTCCTTCCCCTTTGTGGCAACTGATTTCAGCGGACTAGTCACATCATCTTCCTCTCCATCTTCTGCTCCCGAATCCAGCCCAGCCTCCTGACGAGCGTTTACGAACAGGTGAAGTTTGCCGAGGCGGTGGTGCACCCCTTCCTGATCTTCCTCTTCCACGTCCTCCAAAGCGACCACCCCACGAGGCTCAGCCTCCTCCTTGCTGCTCCTGTACCGTCTCCCGTCTCTGTGCCAGCATCCAGCTTCCCCATTGCTTGTCCTTGGCCTCCCAAACTCCATCTCCACACTCCTCATGATTATGACCCATGAGTCCACAAATTTGACAGAAGTAAGGTATCTTCTCGTACTTGACAAGGAGGAGTTTCCTGCCCTCACCCACCACGTTCAACGGAATAACCCTCGTGAGCGGTTTATCCACCAGAACCCTAGCCCGGATTCGGACGTAGTTACCTTCATAGAAAAGCCTTGGAGAAAGTTGTGTTTCCTTCACCCGTCCAATACGTCTAGCTAGCTGATCAACAACTTCAAGTTTCTGGTAGAGCTCCGGTATATTGTGTATTTGTGCCCAGACAAACAGGCCATCGAAATTGACGGATTCCAGATCTTGCTTACCATCATAATCTTCAATCAGCATCCCCATCCCCCTGAACAGCCACGGACCTCCATGGACAACTTTCTTCCAATCTCCCAGGCAAAACATCTGAAAAATAAAAAGGTTTTCCCCTGCCTCCCTGTACTGCGGCACATGTGCTAGACTCCAGATCGATTTCATGGTCTCAAACATAGCGGATGCGCTGAAGATCCGGGTCGTGTTTACCTTCGCAATCGCCAACCATCTCGCATCTGCTGCATACTTCTTAGATTCCTCCACTCCCACGATCACGTCGTCTAGCTTGTCGTCTTTGAGGTCCAAGTGTTGCAGCATCTCCTCCAAGTTCTTCCCTGACCAGCCCTCCGAGGACGATCCTGCTCCTGTCGCCATGCTTCCCACTCGCGATCCAAGATGCGAAGATAGGCACCCGGCGATCTGCCAGAGAAAAAGCTCTAGGCGGCGGAGCGGTCGCCGCCAGAGGCGATAAACCCTAACCTAGAGGGTACTTAAGTGTCAGCCAGCTCAAGTTTTGTGACCTACAGTGAATTTTTCTCAATTAATAATGTGGATTCGCCAACCTCGTGACAATGTGATTACATTTTTTTTTCGGAGCAAATCACAGCCATGGGTCCATCTTTACAGAAAAAGGGCCTGGCCCATTCTATCTGCTTGGTCCATTAGTACTATTACGAAAATGCTAGATTCACGGAGTATCACGGGCGTTTTACGGGGTTTTCCTCTAACAAATCTCTCGCTCCCCCCCTGATTTTCAGGGGGTGCGGGCCCTTCCTCTCCCAATCGGCATTTCTATTGGTCCACCTCAAGTACTCCGTGAAGTCCGTATTAATTCTCCCCGTTGATGTAGCATTACTCGTACTATTATACCAGCAGCAACGTTTCCATACCTTTCTTCCTTCTTTTCCCGAACACACAAAAACCCTAGCTAGCTGCGTTGGAGAATGTGGCGGCGCAAACGGCCGCCGCCCGGCGGCCCTATTGCGAGGAGGAGGAGGAAGTTGGAGTTGGAGGAGCACGAACCTCCCCCTGTTGATCTCATCAGCACCCTCCCCGACGAGCTCCTCGGCGAGATCATCTGCCTCCTCCCCATTACGGATGCCGCCCGCACCCAGATCCTGGCTTCCCGGTGGCGCCGCCTCTGGCGCTCCGCCCCCCTCAACCTCGACTGCTGTCATTTGTTCTCCGTCAAGGGCGAAGACAGGTCCTATATCTGCCCATCGCTCGTCCTTTCAGCCCACCCGGGCCCCGGCCGCCGCTTTTGCCTCACGACGAACTCCTCAATGACTACTCCTACCATAGACCACTGGTTTCGGTCCGCCGCTCTGGATAACTTACAGGAGCTTGAGTTCGCCGGCCGCGGGTTGACCTGCCCGGTGCCGGCATCAATCTTCCGCTTTGCACACACCCTCCGTGTCGCAAACATCAGGCACTGCACGCTCCAGGCCGCCGCCGTCCAAGGGCTTCGTTTTCCCCAGCTTAAGCAGCTCGGACTCGAATGTGTCCACGTCTCGGAGCCCTCGCTGCACCGCTTGATCGCCGGATGCCCCGCCCTAGAATTCTTGCTGATCCTCAGAAGCTCCGGCTTCCACAGCCTCCGGATCAACTCCCTCAGCCTTAGAAAATTATGCATACGCACCTCCAGATCAACTCAGCCCCAGTTCGGAGAACTCATCATTGAAAACGCCCCTCGTCTTGAGAGTTTGATTCATCTGCATAAGATTTGGCGCATCGGTGATCTATCGGTATACACCGCGCTTAAAGTGGACGCCTTGGACTTCCTTGCTGATTTGCAGGGATTTCGTCAGGTTACTAATTAATCATGGCCTTAATTTATATGTCTTGCCTTCAGGAAGAGGCTTCCAGTTAACCTGCATTATACTTGTATTAGTTTCTTCTTTGAGGAGAAATCGTGTTTCATCCGCCCTTGGCCTAATTTTGTAACACATGCTGCATTAAGGGATTGTTCGATGATAGCCCGAAGACTAAGGTGGTGCGCAATAATGTCAGGAGTATAGCCGTCAATATGGACCAACTTATTTTGGACAACATTGTCCGCTTGATGAGATTATTTCCAAACTTGGAGGAGCTACACGTCAAGGTGGTGATTTCGTAACTTTGGTGTTCTGGCTATTCATGCATGCAAGCATCGTTAATGTTTTTATCTATCTTTCTTTTCAGTATGGTGTATCATCCGAAACAAATTTGTGGCGTCGTAAACACAAGGATTTTATAAGATCTCATGACATCCGTCTGAAGATTGTGGTGCTGGAAACGTATCTGGGCACGTGGCCGCATGTTAACTTTGCCGAATTCTTTGTATTGAACGCGAGAGTGCTGGAGCTGATGACATTTCATATTGAGGCCAGTATTTATAGCGACGAGTTCTTGGCAAAACAACATAGGAGGCTTCAGATAGATAACAGGGCTTCAAGAGATGCTCGCTTTCGTTTTACAACTGCTAACTGTCAACATGCTGTCTCGGGCACCAAGCATCTCCGCGATTTTGACTTGAATGACGATCTTTTCACATGTAGATGTTGAAACTAGGTATGATCTGTTTTGCCGCTATTGTTGCATACCACCTTTTTGTGTTTTTTTTCTTTTACTTATGGGGATATCACCTTTAGGTTTCTGCCCAAGATGGGTTACTTTCGTGTTTCTAGCTAGTTTGCATATGTTTGGTTCAGGCTTCAATTACCTAGCCTCACACACCGCCTGTAGTGTCACTCTTCAATGGTCACCTTAATTTTGACTTTACACTCATGATGGCAATGGAAGAAAGTGTTTATTTCTTGAATGCCACTGGATGAAAAAAGAACTCGTTTCTAAGGGCACAATGAGGCTACTAAGGGAGTGTTTGGTTGGTCTTAATTTTGACTTTGCACTCATGATGGCAATGGAAAAAGAGTACCCTACTTCCGTAGGCACATTGAGAACTTCAAGATAGGGTTGCCGCCCACTTTGGAGGCAATCTCCACATGTTGGAGTGAGTAGATGCCGACGAAGGTCCACTCAAGTGATACCGGTATACCCAATTAAATGAGATGAGATGACCATGTAAGCATGTAGTACACCAACACATGTGTTGAGTGCATGATCCTGAATAGAGACTTAGTGTTTTGACATGTGCATTGTTTATTAATCCTTTATGTACTTGTTGAGTCTTTTGTACTCACCGTCTTGTTCTTTTAATGTTTTCAGGTAAACCTTGCCGACGACATGCATCGAGGTGCTATGGGAGTAGCACCTTCAGTTTATTCTTCACTGCACAATCCACGCATTTATACCTTATATTAGGGCTATGTTGTTGATAACACTTTAGAGGTCATTATGTCGTGTTGAACTGTTATGGAGTATTTGAAGCTTTTATTTCACCATGTGTCGGTTAACTATTCATTTGCTATAAATATTTTGTTCAGATTCATATTTGGTTGACTGTTAGATATGACTATGCATGTGGCCTATTATGGAGCTTGTAGAATATACTAATTGCATGTTCTGGATGTCCTTAAAACAGAGGAAACTCTACTGATATTTTGTAGAAAGCTGATGTTACCTTTACCTTGATAGTGTATGTGTAGCATGCCAAGTGCTAGCTGGCTTGGCCTTGGGGTGTTTAGTTGGTGCAGTCCAAAATATTCATGACAGTCCCTCGAAAAAAAGGTTATTGACAGGGAGAATGCTTCTTTTTGTCACCTACCGTTTTACGTTGTAATCTATAGCCAGTTCTGTATCGTTTGGTCCATAACATACATCATGTCAGTAATTTGGTTACTAGCTACATGAGGTTTGTGAAGATTAGCAGAGAGAACAAAATCCTTGTAGCCACACAACTTTGCTTGCTATATGGTAGAACTAGCCAACGCACTGCTTGTTGGATTGGCAATAGTCATGTAGATGCTTCCCATGAGGAAGGACTTGACATAAACTATTTCCTTTGATACATAAGAATCCCTTTTATACCAAAACAAGCTAGGCTATCATCGTAAAAAGTACATTTTGAAGCTTTGATTTATTTTTACATATATAAACCTCCATCCATCCTCATCTCCTTTGATTCTCGACCAAGATTGACCGATCAATCAAGTACTAGCAAGCTAGCTAAGCTACCAGATCGTTGGTGATGGCGGCAGGATGAGGAGGTGTAGGCAATTTGGTATGGTGGTTGGACCTCGTCTTCGGCGCGGACCCGCTGCTCTGCCTCCCGGCCCGCCGATGTATGGTACCTGCAAGGTTATACCTCTGGGGACGCATTCTCCAAATTCAATTTGCGATAGAGAGCTAGGGGCATCACACCGACTCCGGCTCCAATATCACAAAGAGCATTATTTATGTCGAGATTACCAATTGAACAAGAGATTGTACGTATACCTAGGTCTCCTAGCTTGGCCGGTACCTTGTCCTCAAATGGGTACTTTGTTATCATAGTCACCTATTCTTTCAGATTCAAACTTCTTTTATCGTTAACAATATCACACATGAACTTAGCAAAAGTGGGAACCTTTTATATTTGGGTCACATGCAATGAAACTCTAAGATTTTCAAGAGTTCATCATTTGAAAGTGGTCTAACAGCTATAGGGTAAGGAAGGTTTTTCTTTGTTTTACATTTATCTTTTTCTTTCTCCTTCTCTTTACCTTTATCTTGATTCCTCGAAGCTTGATTGTTTCCACCCCTTGTTGGATAGGGTGGTCTAGTCTCTTTTTCCACCTAGGTTCTACAGTTCTATCAGCTTCTGCGGCGGCTTCTTCTTCTTCATTCACCATCGACAGTTTCTGTGTTGGGATAAACTTGTTTGTCATTCTCCCCTTCTACTTCATTATCTTGTGCATCTTGTTGGACGGGTTCTTCCTGTTCTGGATTGTCGTAGAGGACTTCTTTATCTTCTTGGGTCTGGCTCTGACTTTCTCTCCTCTTTGCTACTTGTACCTTCTCGTACCATGCAGGTCCTTTAGGGTCATGCGTTCTTTTACCGCTACGAGTGTCAATCCAGTTATAAGAAACAAGATTGTCTTTATAAAGTTGGGCAAGAATCAAAGATTGAGTTTCAGAAATTTGCGAGCATTGAGTTTCTATCATGTGGGAATGTTTATCAAGATCTTTCATGGCATGACTCAACCCATCTACTTCTTCAGAGAGATAAGATATAACCTTTTTATTATGGTAAATACACCTTCGAAGATTCCCTGTTGAAATTCTCTTGGTGAAGCTTAACTTTATTCATCGTCTCTCTAAGCTCGTATTCCTGTTGATAAATACTAAATATATCCACTTTTTCAATAGGTTTACCTTTTTCTTGAGCAACGTTTTTAAATTCTTCCATTTTTTCAACATGATAGATTTTTCATGTTGGCTTCACCGGCTATTCAATATTCCATTGCTCCTTAGTAGTCATGACTATTTCGATGAGTTATTTTCCTTATTCAAGATTTAAAGCCATAAAACGCCCACCTGCACTCAAATCAAGAGTAGACTTGGATTCGTTAATAACATGATAGAACATTTGGTGTATAACATAGTCAGCATAACCATGGTTAGGGAAAAGATTTAAAATTTTAGAGTATCTCTCCCAAGCTTCATATAAACTCTCTTCTACTCCTTGAACAAAGGAATTAAGATTTCTTCGTAGTTTGGTGATTTTAGAGCCAGGAAGGAATTTAGCCACAAACCTCTCTGCACACATTTTCCAGCTGATTATGCTACCGTATGGTAATCGATTAAACCATACTTCCGCATCATCCTTGAGAGAAAACCTGAAGAGTCTCAATAAAACAAATTCCCATGACACATCTTTCGTTGCTTGCTATGGTAGAAGTAGCCAACGTTCTGCTTGTTGGATTGGCAACAGTCATGTAATGCTTCCCATGAGGAAGGACGTCACCAAGGAAGGACTTGACTAAAATATTTCCTTTAATCTATAAAAAACCTTTTTTTACCAAAAGAAACTAAGTTATCATTGGGGAGATTGAGAGAGGAAGAGGAAGACGAGGGACATATATAAGATGGCCAAGATCCGAGAGAGGAAGACAAGGGATATTGGCCAAGTCAAATGCATTAAGGATGGAGCAGACCAACTCTTGGTGAAGGACGAGGAGATTAAGCATAGATGGCGGGAGTACTTCAACAAGCTGTTCAGTGGGGAGATTGAGAGTTCTACCATTGAACTGGACGACTCCTTTGATGAGACCAGCATGCGTTTTGTGCAGCGAATCCAGGAGTCTGAGGTCAAGGAGGCTTTAAAAAGGATGAAAGAAGGCAAGGCGATGGGCCCTGATTGTATCCCCATTGAGGTGTGGAAAGGTCTCGGGGACATAGCGATAGTATGGCTAACCAAGTTTTTCAACCTCATTTTTCGAGCAAACAAGATGCCAGAAGAATGGAGACGGAGTATATTAGTACCAATCTTCAAGAACAAGTGGGATGTTCAGAGTTGTACTAATTACCATGGAATTAAGCTGATGAGCCATACAATGAAGCTATGGGAGAGAGTCATTGAGCACCGCTTAAGAAGAATGACAAGCGTGGCCAAAAATCAGTTTGGTTTCATGCCTGGGAGGTCGACCATGGAAGCCATTTTCTTGGTACGACAACTTATGGAGAGTATAGGGAACAAAAGAAGGACTTGCATATGGTGTTCGTTGACTTGGAGAAGGCCTATGATAAGATACCACAGAATGTCATGCGGTGGGCCTTGGAGAAACACAAAGTCCCAGCAAAGTACATTACCCTCATCAAGGACATGTACGATAATGTTGTGGCAAGTGTTCGAACAAGTGATGTCGACACTGATGACTTCCTGATTAAGATAGGACTGCATCAGGGTCAGCTTTGAGCCCTTATCTTTTTGCATTGGTGATGGATGAGGTCACAAGGGATATACAAGGAGACATCCCATGGTGCATGCTCTTTGCGGATGATGTGGTGCTAGTTGACGATAGTCAGACGGGGGTAAATAGGAAGTTAGAGTTATGGAGACAAACCTTGGAATCGAAAGGGTTTAGGTTTAGTAAACTAAAACCGAGTACATGATGTGCGGTTTCAGTACTACTAGGTGTGAGGAAGAGGAGGTTAGCCTTGATGGTCAAGTGGTACCCCAGAAGGACACCTTTCGGTATTTGGGGTCAATGCTACAGGAGGATGGGGGTATTGATGAAGATGTGAACCATCGAATCAAAGCCGGATGGATGAAGTGGCGCCAAGCTTCTGGCATTCTCTGTGACAAGAGAGTGCCACAAAAGCTAAAAGACAAGTTCTACAGGACGGCCGTTCGACCCGCAATGTTGTATGGCGCTGAGGAAGGATCGAGTCCGGAATGATGATATACGAGATAGAGTTGGGGTAGCACCGATTGAAGAGAAGCTTGTTCAACATCGTATGGTTTGGGCATATTCAGCGCAAGCCTCCAGAAGCACAAGTTATAACGGACGGCTAAAGCGTGCGGAGAATGTCAAGAGAGGGCGGGGTAGACCGAATTTGACATGGGAGGAGTCTGTTAAGAGAGATCTGAAGGATTGGAATATCACCAAAAAGCTAGCTATGGACACGGGTGCGTGAAAACTTGCTATCCATGTGCCAAAGCCATGAATTGGTTGCGAGATCTTATGGGTTTCACCTCTAGCCTACCCAACTTGTTCAGGACTAAAGGCTTTGTTGTTGTTGTTGTTGCAAAAGACTTGCCGCATTCATTAATTAAGAGAGAGACATCTTATGCACCCTCATGCATATTTGGGTTTTCTTTCAAGTTCTTAGTAGAACAATTTGTAGTTGGTTGTAGAACTTTGAGAGAGAAACATCTCTAGGCAAGCTCGGAAGAACAATTCAGGGAACATAGCAGATCACTAGCACCACAGCTCCGTAGAAATGGGCAGCGTAAACCCAGAAGCAAACAACAAACAGTTGCTCAACGGAAATGGCCCAAGAGCACAGAGTTGTTCGGACTTCTACAGCAACAATTCCGTCAACCAAAATAAACTTTATATCAGCAACAGCAACAGAAATTCTGTCGCAATTAATTTGGGAAGGAGCACGATGAACTGCTACAGGCAATGGACATGAAACCGGAAGGATGAACAGTGTCATAATCTGCATTTTATTTCATGCATTGTGATGCTACGAGGAGCAAAAGCTGTGGCGCATATCAAGGAAAAATGTCTTCAAGGAAGGGTTCTCTCGTAGAGGGGAAGGGCTCCCAGTGCTTTACGCTCTGCTGCCTCCTTTTTCACCTGCAACAGAATGTGAGATCAAAACATTAGCCAACTTGGAACAGATCTTAATGGTATTGAAATGGTAAATAGCTTCACAGGATAGATTATATCAAATCATCGGCTTGAAGCCCAGGAATTTTTTAGGTTAACACCAGTCCTGTTTGGTGAAATACTTGTATGTAGAAATAATAATTAGTTGTGGTAACTGGCAAACTAAGCCATCAGAGGTGTTAGAGGATGCTACACATCAGTCCCACCTTACATAAGTGGACCATGAATTCACAAATTTTATGGCTATACCATCTTTGTACTCGACTACTCATCCAACAAAACATGCTCTAAATGCAAAAAAAAAGCGACCAAGAAAAGGAAGAAACAAAAATAATATTCGGACCAAGAAAAGGAAGGAACAAACATAATATTCAGTGTCAAGGATGTAAAGGGATAAGAAAACTACAAGATAGCATGGAACTTGATGAAACTGACTTTACATTAACTCATAACAGGGCATTCAATTTGAGGCATCGCACCTCGTCCTATGACGGATTGACGGATTAGCTAATCATGGGGCCATCCAATCAAATCATATTGACATCAACCCACTCCATTCGTCAAATCAGACGAGTTGGTGTCAGATGGCCCATTCTCCGCCCAGTTCATCATACCAAAGACTCCATTAATGGATTGACAGTTGAAGCTAATCTATACATGTTGCATAAACACAGTGATGCAGAAAAGTGCAAGGGCTGAAGTCTACAGCATGACCGAAATGTAGCACGCTTGTACTTGAAGTGGGTAGATATTTCAAAGCAGCATACAGAATTATAACTTACTCCCTCCGTCCCACAATGTAAGACTTTTTTGCAAAGTATTTATACATGAAAATACAGAAGGCAAGCATCAGTAAATACACTTACCAGAGCCAGCATGTCGCTCAAATAGCTTTTGAATGGTGTCTGCAGTGCCTGTACAGAGAAAGTAAAGGTTTCAGAAGACCTGTGTTTGTTACATATGTTTGATAATAGCTAATGTAATGGTAACCAACGGCTGATTACTGAACCTGAAAGAATGGTTAGTTTATAATGTCCTGTTTCTCACACATCAACACTTCACAGGTCATATGAGTTAATGAGTATTCACGGGGGAAATAATCTAAAACATCTTCAGCACTGAAGAATAAATAAACAGGCTGGGTATTCATTCAAACCCATCTAAGCAAAATGCATCCAGAATAGAGAGAAAGAACTTTGTACACCAAAATACATATAAACCTCGAAACAATCAAAGCATCATAAATAGCGATTCAAACTACATACTGAGAAATGACACGATAAGATCGCAAGACTAATTAAAACGCTGCAAAAATGTGAACAATAATCTGACTCGCTAGTATAACATAATACTAGATTTCAACAATTCTATGCTTTTACAAACCTAATCCGTTATTCTCATGTGACATTTCAAAATCTATCAAACCTAAACCATGACCATTTCTCACTCAAATATGAATTCCATAATTGCTGGGTACAACTTCTCTCCTCCAAACTATTGAAATCTCCAGCATCTAATTCACCGGTTTCTAAGGCAACAAACCACAGTGCGAATTGCAATGCAGCGTGGATGAACCGAATGGAACATCTAGACCACATATGCAACCGAAATGCAGTATGAAATTCACTCTCCCCATTCATTTCGCTAGACGCGCAACCATCAGCCATAACACACAGATAAATCACGGCTACCGCACAGGCTCTCGAGAAGGCCAGGATCGATCGGGTAAATCCGTGTGCCATATCCACAGCCCACAAACCGGAGGCACGCGTGCACGCGAATCGAGAGAGATCCGCGCGGATTAGAGGGCGGGGGGGGGGGGGGGGGGGGCAGGGAGAGGGACGTACCCGGACGTCGTCGGGGAGGTACTGGTGCTTCATGGAGAGGTCCATGGCGCGCTTGAGGCGCTGGTGGCGGGCGTCGACCACCTCCCGGGGCAGCCTGCCGAGCGCCTCCTTGATGTCCAGATCGAAGTAGGGGTCGTACAGGTCGTCGTACCTCAGGCCTGGAGCCACCATCACATGAACATTCAGGTCACCCGTTCTCGCGCGGAGATCGGATCTACAGTACGATTGAGACGATGAAGGATCGGATCGGATCGGATTGGAGATTACCGTAGTTCTTGAGACGGTTGGAGATGGTGAGCATGTGGATGCGGGCCAGCGGGTTGCGGCGCGGGTTCACGAACCACGACGAGAACGCGGACAGCATCGACGTCATCCTCGGCGGCGGCGGCGGCGGCGGCGATCCCCTTTCGTCTCCTCTCTTCTTCGGCGTTTGTGATTTGGGGAGGGGGAGGAGGGGAGGTGGGGGTGGTTGTGGTTTCCCTCTTGGGCCGGGGTCGCAGGAGAGAGACTGAGAGAGTGTGTGAAATGGGCCGGAACAAGGGCCAATGAGTTTGTACCGCTTATTTTCACAAAGTTGTTTTTTTTTCTTCAGAGCCTCTTTGGATTACATAAAAAAAATCATTTATGTGAGATATGCTCTTTTCTTCAAAAGAATGGATTTATGATTTTTTATAAGAATTGATGTATGCTCTTAGTTTTTTTATCAAAGATGAATTAATTTAGTAAAGCGCAAACGTGTGTGAGCTGGTCATAGCGCGTGATGGGCCGTTGGTCTGCCGTACAAAACTGTGTGTGCGCCATGAAGATGGTGTGTGTGTGCGCGCGCACTGATGTGACGGCGACATGACAATGTGCTCGTGGATCGCCTCGCGCCGTGTGTTGGTGTTCTTTACAGTAATGTATATGATTTCGGCTCTAAAAGGAGCAAAATTCCAATGTGTCGTGGAAGTTATCAAATTTATCTTTTTATAACGCTTTTTTTTGTTTGCGAACTGGCTTTTAAATCCTTTTAACACTTTTGCTCTGTTATACTTCTCATATTATGTGGTGCGTGTAGGTCGATTAGTTAGCCAGTTATTAAATTTAAAGAATGGTAAGGACCAGGGCATTATTTTACTAGCGTTGACATCCACATTGCTTAATTTTGAAATTCATAATTCAGTCAGAGCTGCACGTAGCTTCTGAATGTGGGCGAAATATCTGGCTCGCCTCCTCTCCGGACATTGCTTGTGTCCCTGTGTGCAATAAAGGTTCTCGGTTGATATGAAAAATGGTTTTTTCAGCTAAAAAGAGTTGTTGCTTTTCCCTTTGATGCCTCCTTAGATTATAGAAAATTCATTTTTTGTGAGATATGCTCTTTTCTTCAAAATAATGGATTTATGCTATTTTTTGAAGAACAGGTTCATGCCCTTAGTTTTTATCATAGATTAATGAATTTTGCAGGGATCATTGACTGATGAATCCACAACACAGTAAAAGCAACGCGCAAAAGCGAGTGAGCTGGTCATAGCGCGTGACCGGTCGTTGGTCTGCCTTGCAAAACTGCACGCGCGCCATGCAAATGGTGTGTGTGTGTGCGCGCGCTAATGTGACAGCGTGTGTGTGCATCGCGCCGTGTTGGCGTTATTTACAATGATGTACATTGTTTGGGCTCTAAAAGGGGCAAAATTCCAATTGTGACGTGGAGGTTCTCAAACTTGTATTCTTAAATTGCTTTGTTGTTGGTGTTGCGGACTGCCTTTAAAATTCCTTTAACACTTTTATTATGTTACTTCTCAGATTAGGCAGGACGTGTAGGTTAATTTGTTAGCTAGCTACAGTGTTAAATTAAAAAAAATGGTTAACATTCAATGCATTATTTGACGAATGTTGATATCCATATCATTGGCTCCGCCCCTAGGTCATGTGATTTTGAGGCTCGTAATCTAGTTAAAGTTGCTTGTAGCTTGGAGAGTGGGCGAAATATCTGGCTCACCTTCCCTCCGAAAATATATTGTATCCCTTTGAACATTATGCAATGAAGCTTCTCAGTTGCTCTTAAAAAATATATTTCTTTTACTAAAGAAGTTTTTTTTTCTTTAAGGCATCTTTGGGTTACAGAAGATTCATTTATGTAAAATATGCTCTTTTTTAAGAAAGGATGGATTATGCTTTATTTTTTGAATAAACAGTTTTATGCTCTTAGTTTTTTTTTTCTCTCCAAGCGTATCTTTGCATTGATAGGTAGAGTGAAAGTTACTAGGTTAGGAATCCTACGACTTGTGCGTAAATGAGGCAAGTCGGAGGCTCCCGGGAGGGGGGGGGGGTGCTCAGCCCCAATATGCTTTTAGTATTTATCATAGATTGATGAATTTACAACATGACAAAAGGTAAAGCGCAAACATGAGTGAGCAGATCATTGCGCGTGACTGGCCATTAGTCCACCGTACAAAACTGCGCGTGTGCGCCGGATTTCATCTATGCTGATGTGATGGCGACATGACATTGTGCGCGTGTGTCGCGCCCGTATTGGTGTCCTTTACAACAAATGTACATGATTTTATTTAGCTCTAAAAGGAGATAAATTCCGATGTGCCGTGGAAGTTCTCAAACTTGTCTTTTTAGATCGCTTTTCTTTTTGTCATGAACCAGCTTTTAAAATCCTTTAACGCTTTTATTGTGTTACTTAGTTTACGCAAGATGTGTTGGTCAATTAGTTAGGTAGCTATTAAATAAATTACAAAAATGGGTAGAACCACCGCATTATTCTACCAGCTTGACATCAATGTCTCTGCTATACAAATCCTTACGCAGCAATATACAATACAAATATCCACAGATAATTGAAAGCGCAAACACATAATACAAACACAAACACACAAGTCAACCGAGAAATTATGACTGAGCAAAAAACAATGGAAAAGAAACCAAACTCAATACCATTAGGTAAGGCACCCAGAGCTTTCTATATACAGATACATCAGCTCAACCTCACACTCACATCAAAGCAAAGGCGACGTCTCAACCTCACCCACAAAGTCACAAGACGCACACATCAGACTGGTGTCACACACGCACACACGCACAAGGAAAGTATCTGCTCGTCTTTTCCCAGACGGCATTGCCATTGAAACTGTGCAGTTCCACAAGAAAGATGATGGCCGGCGGCTCCACGGCGAGAACCCCGCGCCGCCGCCATGGCCGTCCTAGAGCTTCAGCTTCACCATGCCCGGGTGGCGGTGCGAGTCGACCAGGATGGACCACAGGACGTGCACATCTTCGTCCTCGCAGGACTTGACGTCCTTGTACAGGATCCTCATCCCCCTCCCTGCCAAGAAGCACAACAATGTCGGTGCCTAGCAAACAGCAATGGCACAAGGAAGAGAAACAGAGCCCCATTTCCCCCAACCGTCCACAATGCCACAAAAGAAGAAAACAAGATTTCTACAACAAAGCGAAGAAGTTGAGAAGCCGGTCCATCTTACGGTATTTGCGCGCCGAATGCGCGCGCACCATGATCTTCCTCAGAGGGGAGAAGAGGGAGCGGAGCCACCCCATGAGGAAGCCTTGACGATAAAGCCCGAGGGTTATGGCCTCATGGGGTGGGGTGGGGTGGGGTGGGGTGAAATGAGGGAGCAGAGCAGAGGGTGCAAGGTAGGGATGTATGTATGTATGCAGGGGAGAGGAAACAAAAAGGGGTCTAGGTTAGAGAGGAAGTAACCATCAATCAGGCCCTGCTTTTTGGCACGAGGTGAAGTTCAGTGCACTGTACCCTTCTTCCCCTCCACTCCTGCCACATGTCTTGGGCTTCCTTCCTTGCAACCCAATCATGGTGCTTTTCAGCCATTTTGTTCTGGTATCTTGTCCCTTTCCTCTTCTTACTCTTCCTACTTCCTCCCCCTTTCGACAAGGCCGTGGCCGGCCCCAAACCTAACCATGAAAAAGAATAATGTGAGTGAGTGCTGCCAATTCTGAAATCTCCACAGCAAAAACCAAACAA
Organism: Aegilops umbellulata; assembly: GCA_032464435.1. NCBI lineage: Eukaryota > Viridiplantae > Streptophyta > Magnoliopsida > Poales > Poaceae > Aegilops > Aegilops umbellulata. The sequence goes on along the minus strand of CP136058.1, from coordinate 563,308,281 downwards.
AAAATCTGCATTTCGGCATCATCGCTATCACAGTACTATATTATATAATCTATACTGATGGAGGACTGCAGATGAACTTTCTTTTTCTCCTAGAAGAAGAATAGTAGCTAAATCAACTATTCTTAATTTTTAGTAACGGCAGCTACACTTGCAGTGCAAGAGCGTACTTCAATAATGGTAGCTGGTTTTGGAGTAGCATGGTAGTTCAATATTCATAGCTTTTAGTACAAGTAAAACGGTTGCTGATTTTGGGCGGTGCAGTTTTACAAGTATGAAACATGATTCTACCTACTTTTAGGAGCACTGCAACTCACACACATTTTACAAGTATGAAACATGGCAAAGAATAATGTGAGTAGTGCTGCCAAATCTGAAATCCCCACCTCCAAGACAAAAAAATTGCATTCCGGCATCATCACTATCGTGGTACTATATATTATATAATGATGAAGACTGCACATGAACTTTTCCCTTTTCTAGAATAGCAGCCCATGAACTAAATGTGCTTGACTTGTAGCACAAGAGTTCACCTGAATACACTAGAAAACTGGTGGCTGGTCTTGGTATATCATGGTGGTTCAGTATTCTTAGCTTTCAGTACAAGTAAATGGTTGCTGATTTTGAGTGGTGCAGTTTTACAAGTATGAAACATGACCTTACCTACTTTTAGGAGAGTTGCATTTCACACACGCAATTTACCATAGCATGCTAGTAAGTTGAGATTAGTTAATTATGTGTTAAACTTAAACTAACATCTAATTTTTAGATATATATTATGTCTAGTAGCCAAACGTTTTCACTACTGCAAGCCTATACTCTCCTTATGTGAGAATTTAATATAAAATTTGCTTGATCGGTACTCCCTCTATAAAGTCATATAAGAGCGTTTAGATCACACTTACAGAGGAGTACAGTGTAGTAAATCCCTTTTAATGCTGTGTTACGCACGAGCTCAACCCAGCATTCAGTACAAATTAACCTTCATTTGAGATAGCAAATGGTATGTGTAAAATTTGCAAGTTTCTAAACACACTGCTTTTTTAAGGAAAACACCCTCACGGGTATTCATTGATTAGATAAACATGTATGTTACATGCATGATTATTATGCCATAAGGCTGATTACATAGAAGAAAGAAAACAGAGCAGGAAGCATGACCTGAATTCATACAAATTACAGATTTCATGTTTCCAATCATCGCTTCCTTTCGCCAATCTACCAGCCTCTTTATTTCAATCTCTAGATATGTGAAGGAATCCTGCACTAATAGCATGGAGATGGTTGGCCTGAGTTGCCATTTATCTGATCAAAGAGATGGTTGGCCTGAGTTGCCATTCAACCGACGGCATATAGGGATCTGTAGCATTGTTTGCTAGAACAACGTGTGGCCAGAAATAAAGCATTGGTTAACAGCCATTTTATCAGATAACAGGGTGTGGTTATTGATTTGAAGCTGATCGAGCATGTGTGCGGCCAGAAGTAAAGCATGAGTTTCTGCATCAGCTACAGAGAGGGCAAAGGGGATAGAAGCTTTGCACTTTGATACATCAGACTCTGCATCAGCCACACAAGATAGAGGGAATGGTCAATTACAGAAGACTCAGGTGCTTGATAAAAGATAGTATGAATAAAATTATCATCAGAGTGGATCTCAGTTCAAAAGGCTAGATAGAGTGAAACCAAGTAGCTCTGGAGTAGGGGCAGTTGAAGAATAAGTGTTCGTCTGTTTCAAGATCTCCACATCTATCGCAGTTGGAAGAAACTTTATGAATTCTCCAACGGACTCTAGAAGCAACAGCCAAAGATTTGGTAAGTACTCTTTCCATATTCTCTAAAAGTTTTTAAAAACTTTTAATAACAATGATATTCGCAAAATTCAACCGCAGTATCAATTTGTTAAAAGCTAGCCCTGCAAATCAGGTCATCCTGACAGAAAAGGAAATGATTCAAGCTTTTTCTCCTAGTTGAGATTTGCATGGAGCACAGGTTCTTCAAGGTCCATTCTGCGCCAGCCCCCGGCCAAAGACGACAACTGATCCACCTTATCATACAACCCAAGGAGACCACCGGTATGAACAAACAGGACCTTTCGCCCTTCCCACTTGGCTGGATTGTCTGACATGTCCTTCACCATACCGTACGCCGCCTTCCCGGTGTAGAAGCACGATGCCTGTCGCCGCAGCGACATCCTTCACAAATCTAAGTTCATCACCCGTGCTCTTGGCATAACCCAAGCCCTTGGCATCTTCAATGCTGACTATGTCATGTGAGTTCAGACCAGACTGAACCCCATCGATCAGACCCTGAACACAGTCATAGAAGTATTTGGGGCCATAGCAGACAGAGAAGGCGTGGACTTTGGCCTTCAGGCCACTCAGCTGCGATCCCAAAGCGAGGCCGGCGACGGTCCCGCCGCTGCCGCACGCGACGACAATGTCGTCAAACCGAACATCGCCGCCGGATAACTGAATCTGTTCCTCAATCTCCCTGACTGCTTCGATGTATCCCCAATTCCCCAGTGCGTTTGATCCGCCGGCAGGGATCACGTACGGCCGCCGGCCTTCTTCCAGGAGCCTCTTCTCCAGCAGTTTGGTCAGAGCCACGCTCCCGAACTTCAAGAATTCTCTCTGCGAGACCAGGTCGATGTGCGCGCCCAGCAGCCTCTCGACGAGCAGGTTGCCGACCAGACCGGGGTCCCGGTCCACGAGGAGCTTGGAGGTGCAGAGTATCAGATAGGAGTCGAGGCCAGCGTACTTGGCGGCCACGGAGGTCGCCCGGCAGTGGTTGCTCTGGATGCCGCCGGCAGTGACGACGCAGTCGGCGCCCCGCGCGGCGGCGTCCGCCAGGAGGAACTCGAGCTTCCGCGCCTTGTTGCCGCTCAGCTGCATGCCGGCGAGGTCGTCCCGCTTGATCCACACCTCCGTGCCCTTGGGCAGGTCGGGCAGGTTCCACCGGTGGATCGGGGTCGGGAAGTGGCCGAGGGAGAAGGTGTGGGACGGGGCGTGCGAGAGGCCCGACGCCCAGGGCGGCGGCGCGTAGGGCTTGCTGGAGAGGAAGCCGCCGATACGGGAGGCTGCGGCAGCGTTGGCGACGGTGTACGTACGGCGGAGGACGGCGGCCTGCGGGGAGAACGAAGGGAGGATGCAGGTGCTGAGCGCCATTGCTCCGGCGGCGGCGGATTGAAATCTCAGACCGATGTTCTCGTTTTTTCCTTTTTTGAGCAAAAGAGCGATGTTCTCGTGGGTTTGTCCGTCGGGCCTGTCGCTCATGTGGGCTTCGGGCGTCGTTCTTTAGCGGGTTTGAAGCCCGGCCCATTTTCCAGGGCGTCCACCGTTTTTTTTTTTCCTTATGCGGAGGCAGCCGCGTGTCAGTTAACCGTTGTCACAGCGCAGCGGGACGAGGGCGGGGAGGCGAGCTGCCGGCGAGGGAACGAGGCAGGAAATGGAAGGGATGGAGAGGAGCGCGGCGGGGCCTCCCCCATTGGACCTACCACGAGCGAGTGGTGAGTCGCCGGCGAGGCAGGTACGGCGAGCCCCGCCATTTTCCCCCCATTCGCTCAGTGCCTCGTCTCATCCGCCGGTCGTCGCCGCGGCCGGAGGCGCCGATGAGCGCCACCTAGTCGACTGTCGACGAGCACCATGGCTTGATTTGCCAGTCAGTCGTGTGCTTGGCCCTCCGTTCGATTCAGGGAGCTTTGTTTCACAACCTTGTTCCTCTGTTCGGCTTTTTGACTCAGTTTCAGATTCTTGCAAGGTTGGCATTGCCTAAGATGGGTCCATTTTAATTGAGGCAGACATGAATTTTTGGTAGACTTCCTAAGGATGCATCCAGAGCTCGATGATAAGTAGCATTGATGTGATCAGGCCTGACTGTTGTATGTAATCTGTTCCCTCCGTGTGTTTGATTCCTGCTGCTTATTTAGTATGGTCATAACTGCTGAAAATATGGGCTGTACGAGTCCAGTATCTGGACAGTGCTGTTCTTACTTCTTAGACCAGAGTTGAGTGAGTTTGCTGTTTTACTTTCTGCTGCTACAAAAAAAAAACTGAACTGGAATGTATGGTTGAGGTTTCATTCTATATAAAACGGAGCCGGGGGGAGAGCCCCTGATCGTCGAGAGAGAGAGAAAATTGGTAGAAAGGCAACTAGAATTAAGCTACAGTAACATATTGTGGATAGTGGCGGTGTTTTACTGGTCCATTTCATTGTTCATACCGTGGACAGTAGCTCTTTTTTATCTTGTTGATGCTTATATGGCAATGTGAAAGTGTAATGCTCGTGAGGCTGTTTCTTTCATCTTACCAACTAGTTGTGTGGGGTTCATTTTGTTTTCTGGGGAGACTAACTACTGTTAATCATTTTTAGGATAATTTCACCAATTTTACTCTCGAATCATTTTTTTTTGCTTACATAGTTTCTAGTAGTAAACTCTCTTAACAGAATATAGACTTGTTTTTTTAACACGTCTTCCGAAGATTATTACTGTCTTTTTTCTGTGAAGAACTACACATCTATATGGATTAGTCCACAATCTTTCAAGCAGTGCTTGGTGCTTATTGCTAGCTTTAACTCCCTGCTTTTTTATTTTGATGGCTTAGTACAACCATCTATGCTAGTAGCTTTTGTGCAGCTTTTTCATTTGCCTATTGCTAGTTCATTACAAGTGGAGTTTTGTTTTGCACCAATAGTGAGTAATCTTCTCTTAAAAAATCACTAGTCAGTAAGCGGTTTTTGGTCTCTTTGACCTTTTGATCACTTGTCATTGCATTTTCTTGTTCTTTTTCTGCCAGTTATAATTTATTTAGAAACATGAAGGCTCAGATTAGATTTCAAACTTTGTAATTTCATTTGCTTTTCTGTCAGTTATAATTTTCTAGAAAAAGAAGGCTCATATCAGATTTCAGTCTATTCTTCTTATCTACTCAGCGCTAGCTCGATTATCAATACGGTCATACAGAAGCACCCTACATGGAGAACTTCTATACTGTTTTTCTAAGAGAAAAATAGAAGTTTGATTTGGAGGTGGCGCTGTCGGGAGAGGTCAGCTACCTACCAACTGTAGCCAGAACCTCTGAGTTTTAATTACTAGTCCTTAGTCATGAGAGTTTAGCTATCTACTAGTCTTCAGACCATCATGTTTACTTTTCTCAGCTTTAGGATCAGTTTTTATACTTTTTAGTTTAAAAAAACTTGTCATACTTTACAAGAATTGTTGATAAAACCGAGTTAGCGTATGTGCATAAAGTTGGTAACTGTTTTGTCCCCGGTCTTTTGTTCAGATTTCACTCTCCTGTTTTAGCCATCACTTTTTTTTCCTTAATCCATTGTTCTCTCTTTGTTGAGTAAATTACTTAGTTATCACTCTTTTAGCTATCACTCCTGAGACATTGAAGGGGTATAGGAGGAAGAGGTGGATGGCTATCAGTCTTTCATTTTTAAGTTTTGCACTCCTACTCATTCCTTCCGTCGTCAGTTATGTTGTCTTTCATCCCTCAATCTTCAGTTATATTGTGGTCATTGGGCATATACTTCTGAAAACAAGAAGGAAAAAAAATATTTTTGGAAGTCTGTCAGACAACCTCTGGGCCACCCTGCACAGGCAATACGGTCATACAGAAGCACCCTACATGGAGAACTTCTATACTGTTTTTCTAAGAGAAAAATAGAAGTTTGATTTGGAGGTGGCGCTGTCGGGAGAGGTCAGCTACCTACCAACTGTAGCCAGAACCTCTGAGTTTTAATTACTAGTCCTTAGTCATGAGAGTTTAGCTATCTACTAGTCTTCAGACCATCATGTTTACTTTTCTCAGCTTTAGGATCAGTTTTTATACTTTTTAGTTTAAAAAAACTTGTCATACTTTACAAGAATTGTTGATAAAACCGAGTTAGCGTATGTGCATAAAGTTGGTAACTGTTTTGTCCCCGGTCTTTTGTTCAGATTTCACTCTCCTGTTTTAGCCATCACTTTTTTTTCCTTAATCCATTGTTCTCTCTTTGTTGAGTAAATTACTTAGTTATCACTCTTTTAGCTATCACTCCTGAGACATTGAAGGGGTATAGGAGGAAGAGGTGGATGGCTATCAGTCTTTCATTTTTAAGTTTTGCACTCCTACTCATTCCTTCCGTCGTCAGTTATGTTGTCTTTCATCCCTCAATCTTCAGTTATATTGTGGTCATTGGGCATATACTTCTGAAAACAAGAAGGAAAAAAAATATTTTTGGAAGTCTGTCAGACAACCTCTGGGCCACCCTGCACAGGCAATACGGTCATACAGAAGCACCCTACATGGAGAACTTCTATACTGTTTTTCTAAGAGAAAAATAGAAGTTTGATTTGGAGGTGGCGCTGTCGGGAGAGGTCAGCTACCTACCAACTGTAGCCAGAACCTCTGAGTTTTAATTACTAGTCCTTAGTCATGAGAGTTTAGCTATCTACTAGTCTTCAGACCATCATGTTTACTTTTCTCAGCTTTAGGATCAGTTTTTATACTTTTTAGTTTAAAAAAACTTGTCATACTTTACAAGAATTGTTGATAAAACCGAGTTAGCGTATGTGCATAAAGTTGGTAACTGTTTTGTCCCCGGTCTTTTGTTCAGATTTCACTCTCCTGTTTTAGCCATCACTTTTTTTTCCTTAATCCATTGTTCTCTCTTTGTTGAGTAAATTACTTAGTTATCACTCTTTTAGCTATCACTCCTGAGACATTGAAGGGGTATAGGAGGAAGAGGTGGATGGCTATCAGTCTTTCATTTTTAAGTTTTGCACTCCTACTCATTCCTTCCGTCGTCAGTTATGTTGTCTTTCATCCCTCAATCTTCAGTTATATTGTGGTCATTGGGCATATACTTCTGAAAACAAGAAGGAAAAAAAATATTTTTGGAAGTCTGTCAGACAACCTCTGGGCCACCCTGCACAGGCAAGCCAGGCAGGAACGATCCTCTACAGCCGTTGGATTACCCCATCAGGGAAATCCTGGCCGTTAATCACGCTCTGGCCCAGAGGTCAGAATGCATCAACCAGACTGAAGTGCTTGCCTCCTTATTGGTAAAGGATGCAGCGGTACGAGCCTATAGAACAGATCCTGTTCAAGTAAGGTCGTGCTACCTGCTGCTGCGCCTCGGCTTATAAGCTGGTTCTGCTCCCTGTAAACTGGCGAGGTGGGACTAATATTATTAGGCGTGCAGCTGCACAGCAGCGCCAGCGCCCCCTCGGTGGGAGCTTTTAGAAGGACTCGTAAGTGCTGGCCCGTGAGGCTGGTGGGCTCCTGCCTGCTAGATAGACAGAGCCCGGCCCATCTGAGAAACATCAGTCTCGTATGGCTTTTTCTTTCCTTTTTCCTGTCAGCTTACCTGGGAAGTTCTGCACTGGTGATTGCAGGCGTCGACGACCCGGAGATTCTTGAAACAATCGCGTGCAGGGAGGCGCTTGCTCTGGCACAAGATCTCAATATTCAGAACCTGCTAGTAGCATCAGACTCCAAGGGGGCAGTTGGAGCGATCATCAATAGAAGCCATGGAACGAGTGGTGCTATCGTTACGGAGATTCAGAATATAGCTGATAATTTGAGTTGCAATTTTTCTTTTGAAGGTCGTGCCGTCAATGTCGAGGCACATAGATTAGCCAAGCATGCATTTTCTTTAGGTCCGGGGCGCCACTTGTGGTTAGGCCAACCTCACGACCAACGTTGTATCCCACTGTTTGTGGATTTTGCTGAATAAAGCTTGGCTTTTTCCCTCAAAAAAATCTATCCATTTTTGTTACTAATAACAGTTCAGAAGCTCTTCTCAAATGTCAGCATCCACTTGTCAATTTTTATTTCTCACAAATTATCAGCACGCTAGTCAATGTTAAAACTCTCCCTGCCCCGAAAGTACGCGCCAACTAGAACAGCAATTGTGCAGGCCAGACAATTTTGCATGACAGGTATAATATGCACAAATTACCTTGTGACACGGACGAGCCTTAATCTGCGGGAACTTGAACTCCGTGTGGTTTGGATTCATGCACTTGGTCTCTTCCCTTGTTGGAGTACCCCCAAGACCTGCGATCGCACTATGACTGAACATGTCACTGTAAAAGAATGCAGGGCGCAGGAGAAAACAGTTCCAAATGTCGTACGTGCTACAAGATTTCACCTTGATAATCTCAACCAGCTGATCAACTGAAATTTTCCCAGGAAAGATAGACTGCATGGATGAATATTATGAGAACAACGTAGAGAGTAACATAAAAAAAAACTACAGTATATGCATGAACAAAACCTGTCCAAGAAATATATTAGTTCTAGTGCAAATCAACGGCAGTAGTATACTCAGTTGCACCAAATATTAGTTCTGGTGCTCTCTAATATCTTGAGTAAATGTAGGAAACATTATTACATCAAAACAATGTAGAAATCGCCATGTCTGGGTAGGTTACTAGCATTAGTGCGCACCTTTTCTTTTTGTTCTTACCAAGAATGTTTAGCATGTTATTTTCGAAATCAGCAGGACTCGTGCATTTAAATTTCTACCTAATTATAGAAGATAACTTACCAAGGCTTTTGCACTGCCAAAATATAGTATATGTGCATGAAGTTGGTAACTGTTTAGTCCCCAGTCTTTTGTTCAAATTTCACTTTCTTCCTTAGCCTTCTGAGTATTCTTATTTATTCTTCATTTTCTGGTCTTCGTTTTCCTCAGCCTTCTCATTCTTCATTCGATCCCAAATTATTAATTTTCCAGTCACTTCTCAGTCTTGTGTTTTACTCCGTTATCAGTGTCTCATTTCACTTGTCATTCTTGTCATCCAGCCATTAGTTCTTCAGATTTTCTTGCCACTGTTATATTATGAGCTATATACCCATGTCATAGATAATTTGAGATGTGTGATTGCAAATAGATTATGTGGTTTAAACTGTCCGAAAATGGAAACGTAGACAATGCATAGGAGACTGAATGTAATAGAATGAGATACTGAAAAAAGAGACTGGCTAAAACGAGCACAAGGCAAAAAAAAAATTGTAGTCTGTCAGACAACCTCGGGGCCACCCTGCACAGGCGTGTGCCAGGCAGGAACGATCCTCTACAGCCATCGGATTGCCACATCAGGGAAATCCTGGCCGTTAATCACGCTCTGGCCCAGAGGTCAGAATGCATCAACCAGACTGAAGTGCTTGCCTCCTTATTGGTAAAGGATGCAGCGGTACGAGCCTATAGAACAGATCCTGTTCAAGTAAGGTCGTGGTACCACCCACTGCGCCTCAGCTTATAAGCTGGTTCCGCTCCCAGCAAACTGGCGAGGTGGGACTAATGTCAGGCGTGCAGCTGCGCAACAGCGCCCCCTGGGAGCTTTTAGAAGGTCTAGTGGGTGCTGCTGGCCCGTGAGGTTGGGCTACTGCCTGCCTAATACACAAGCCCGGCCCATCTGAGAAACATCTATCTGAGGAATGCTTTTCTTCCCCCTAAAAAAAGGAATGCTTTTCTTGGCGGGGATATCTGACGAGCCTTAATTTCTCGCAGTTTATCAGCACACACTTCTCAGTGTTAAAGCTCTCTCTGTTCCGAAAGTATGCGCCAACTACTAGAACAGCAATTGTGTACTGTATGGTACATTACCTTGTGCCACGAGCCGTAAATTACGGGAACTTGAACTCCGTGTAGTTTGGATTCATGCACTTGATCTCTTCCCTTGTTGGAGTACCCCAAGACCTGCAAGGCACTGTGACTGAACATGTCACTCTAAAGAATGCAGTTCGCAGGAGAAAACAGTTCCAAATGTCATAGTATCGGAGTGCAAGATTTCACCTTGATAATCTGGACTGGCTGATCAACTCCATTTCACCTTGCCAACACAATTATGTATCTAAGCAAATGCTCGGCATATCTGCAAAGTTACGAGATTGCAGGAACAATAATTAGACGACGACGACTTATAACATTCACATCTTGTGCAACGAAATAATGATTCATTACACACACACAAAATCAAGCAGAACCATATCCAGGGAGGCCATATACTGTCTGCATTCACTACACATGCAAGCTTTTATAAAGCTTCAAATATACTTGGAACTAACCATATCATAGCTACAATACATCCCCAAATGAATCGACAGGGACTAGCAAACAGCACATTGTGTGCAAAAGAAGTGAGCCACCAGGGGGTCATTTAACCACCAAGAACTATCCATATGAAATGGTCCCAGTGCAGGTTAAATAAATCTGGTTATGAAGGCTCTATTTCATTTTAAAAGACTCAATCGATAAGCTTAACCTTGATTCAGACAGATGAAATAAGGTAGTCAAAAAGAAGGCAGCTTTGCAGCCCAATTTATGTTAACAGACACAATACTCCACTCAAGTCTGTCTACGTTTGGCTGCACACGGGGCACAGAGTATAACAGTGAACCCCAAAGAGTTTCTTTTCCTTTAAAATATTCATATGAAACAAATCGATGATATGCAAATGCCAACCTACAGCATAGTTAACTCATGTGATTTGGCTGCGGTTTCAGAATAAAAAGTATAACGTGACTGATGACCCTTAAACCTTCTGTTGGAATGGAAGCATCAAACGAATTAAATGCAATCAAGATAACTACAAAACGCAAACAGGAGAAGAATATATAAAGTAGTGTCCTTATCGGAGAGGTGAGAAAATCAGGCTCTGCGAATTGAATGTATCGTGGATAACCGGGGATAATATGTTATTTAATATATCAAACATCAGAGCTGAAATGGTCCAGCAAGTGGAAAGGGCTGCTTAATTCCTTCTATCATCATAGCCGATGTCAATGCAACCTCCTCACTTAGGAAAAAAAAGTAGAGCTGCAACCACCTTACTGGCTAGCCACACAATGCGGATGACTAAAAGAAATAAGGAAAGTACTGCAAGAGAGCACCAAGAAACCACAGAAAGGAAAGTCACAAGATGATCATTTTTTGCAGATCCATAAAATGGTACTCCCGCTTTAAACAAATGCAAGACATTACCGACCAAATTGCACAGAATATGGTAATCTGCAGAAAGTTGTAGCATCTGAACTCCATGATCCTCAGTAGGATGATCTGTCTCCTGCAAAAGATGGGCATATTCAGATATCTACAGATAAGCACAAAAGGAACTGTCATCAATGCAACAGACTTGATGCTCAAGCATTCCATGTGTCTTGATTCCATAAAACCTCCACTTTTGCACATGGATCAAAGTTACATTATGATAAATATTTGTTACTGATCACGAGGGAACAAAGGGGGAGAACAAACATTAAACAATACTGTATCATGAACAAGAAATATAAATCTGAACTTTCAGTATACCGTACATCATGACAACATTCTTTATTCTTTAATTCTTTTTAGAGCATTGCCATAGTTCATTTACTTGGAGCATTGGAACCGATTTCACTTAAGGCACAAACACAGGGGAGGCAAAGAGATGACAAAAATAGGCTGGAATGTCACTGGAACTTGCCAGACAATTCAAACACATCGTTTATGAAGATGAGAAACCGAAAAGGAAAAAACTTGCCAGTTATGTTTGTCTTTCATCCCTCAACCTTCAGTTATCGTTCGCTCTGTAGATATTTGATTACTCATCAGTTCCACCCGTGTTCATTATCTGATAGGCGACGCCGGCGTGGCCGAGTTCAGGAAGGAGAACGCGACGGGGTTCTTCGAGGTGGAGGTGGTGCTGTCGGGGGAGGTCATCTACCAGGCGCATTACACCAAGTGCAAGTTCCAGGCCAGATGCACGCTCAAGCTGCAGCTCGCGCCGCCGGACGTCGTCGAGCTCCAGAAGGTGAAGTGCAAGGTTGGCAGATACAGATTACAGAGATAACTGCAGTCTGATAGAACCGTTGGTTTGTTCGGCTGTAGTTTTTCATATGTGTGATTTGCACTACTTCTAGAAAAATAGGGCAAAAATGATTTTTTAGTCTGTCAGACAACCTCTGGGCCACCCTGCACAGGCTGAGCAAGGCAGGAACGATCCTCTACAGCCGTCGGATTGACCCATCAGGGAATCCTGACCGTTAATCACGCTCTGGCCCAGAGGTCAGAATACATCAACCAGACTGAAGTGCTTGCCTCCTTATTGGTAAAGGATGCAGCGGTACGAGCCTATAGAACAGATCCTGTTCAAGTAAGGTCGTGCTAACTGATGCCGCGCCTCGGCTTATAAGCCGGTTCCGCTCCCCGCAAACTGGCGAGGTGGGACTAATGTTAGGAGTGCAGCTGCGCAGCACAGCACCCCCTCTCGGTGGGAGCTTAGAAGGACTGACTCGTGCGTGCTGGGCTGCTGGGCCGTGAGGTCGGGCTCCTGCCTGCTGGATACACAGAGTCTGGCCCATCTGAGAAACATCTGTCTCGTGTGGCTTCTTTTCTTTTTCGTGGCATCTGCTTTTCAATGTTTGTTCGTTCTAATTTATTTTCCTTTTTGTCAAGTATTTGATGAATGCTTTTTTTGGCCGGATTATCTGAGACTCTCGTCTCCTAAAAAAACTGAGAAACTCTAAATTGATGAGCGTTGATTTTCTCACAGTTTGGGCCACCAGGACGTCTTGGGTGACGCGGCTGGCCGGCGGAGCAGGGGTTGGACTTGGTCCTTCTGCTTGGGGCTGGTTGCTCTCCTGCGCGTGCTCCGAGCCCTCTCTGTCCATGTCGAGGTGGAGGCTCGTGGCTTGGTTGGGGTGGCGGGCACGTGTTTTGGCGTCGGTCACTAGTAGAAAACAGGCCTATTGTCCCGGTTCGTAAGGGACTTTAGTCCCGGTTCGTAAGGGTCGTTACTAATACCCTCACCCTTTAGTCCCGGTTCAAACCAGAACCGGGACATATGGGCCTCCACGTGGCCTGTGCGCCGAGCCCAGGCAGGAGGGCCTTTGGTCCCGGTTGGTGGCACCAACCGGGACCAATAGACCTCCACGCGTCAGCATTTCTGTGGCTGGGGTTTTTGGTTTTTTTTGAAAGGGGGGAGGGGGTTTGGGGATTTTGGGGGGTTAATTTAGGTATTTCATATATTGTGTTAGCTAGATAGCTAATTAATAGAGAGAAGTGTCATCTCTTATGTCCGTGCTTAGTCGACGTTACGTACTAAACATACGTATAGAGAAGACTAGGCATATGCTAGCTAGTAAGCAAACGAAGGAAACATAAGATCGTCATGAACATATATGCATACAGAGAGAAGTGATATCGAGCACATCTCCTTCTCCGAGAGATTGGTCGAACAACAATTTCTCGTATATCTATCGTCCGACACTACCGGCTACATATATACAATAATTATCTTTTACAAATATAATCTCTTAAATTACGGACGCCTGGTCCACATAGTATTCTCCGTCTTCAGCGATCACGTGGTCAAGAAAGAATGCCGTCAATTCCTCTTGAATTGCTCGCATGCGATCTGGTCCTAGGAGTTCATTCCGCTGCCGAAACATCTAATTTGAAGAAGGGGGTCAATACACACACACACACACACACACACACACACACATATATATATATATATATATATATATATAAATGAATGAAATTCAACACAAATGATGGTAATAAACAAAAATTGTGAATATTATTTCTTACGCACTTCATATTGTTTCTCAGAGTACCCGCCCCGCTCACAGGTCGTGTGGCGGATGGACTCGCAGACGTAGTATCCACAGAAATCGTTCCCTTGTTCCTGCCACAACCACTTTACAAGAAATAGAGGTCAATTAAACAGATAAGCAAGAATGCCAAATGGTATTGATGAAACTAGCGGTTGAATCAATAGCTAGGAGACGCGCGGAACATGGTACTATAGTACTTACTTTCGGGTATCTAAATTCCAGCTTCTTCGGGAGTCCCGGGGAATTTGTGCTGAATTTTCTCCAAACACTGCCAGAGAAAAGAAAACAATTACTTGATATCACGAAATGAACAAATTTGCTGATATGGTGGATAATGATCGATTTAACTTACTTCTTTAGGATTTTAATCATGTCCGCATACTCCTCGGGATCTTTTCGTCTCGAGTCCAAGACAGTTACTACTCCCTTCTCAAGCCTAATCTCCAGGAGAATATAGTGGAAACTGCGCACGCATGCATAACTCATCAATTACAGTACTATACCTGGACTAATATACAAGGGAAACCGAATATGCACAAGACAACACTCACTTGAAGTTATAAGGAAAGAGTATTATATCTTTGTGTTCATTTATTTCGAATGATCGTAGCAAGTTGGCCTCGGTATCTACGGCATGATCTTTAACCTGAAATGCATCTATGAGATTTGTGTTAATGAACGCAATATCACCGATTTGTCTTTTCTTCAATTCGGCGATCTTCAATCTGCATAATATAGTGAGGATAATTATAAATACATGCAATGAAAGAGCTGAGCTATATAGAGAGACTTAATGACAGAAGTAGTAGTAGTAGTACTTACAGACAGTAGCAGGTGACCGTTGTTTTATCGAGGGCCAATTGATTGAAGAACTGATAGAAATCCTCAAATGGAACATGCAACAGTACAATTCCAACAAGGTCATGCTCCGGTTTAACTCTCACATACAAAGTACTCCTCCCTCCTGACTCTCTGCAGGTTTTCATGTACCAATCATGCAATCTTCGCATCATCGTTGTTAGAGATCTTTCATCTTTGACGAGAGGCTTCCCGTACTCGTATCTTTGTATCTGCACGTCCAGGAAACCATAATCTACATCGTCGGGCATGTAATCGTCAGGATTGTTATAACCGGGCGCCATCCTCGGATCGACGCTAGGCACCTTGAGCGGGGGGCACGATTGCTTTGCTTGTTCGCCGAGCTGGGCAATTTGTTTCTCAGCTCCTCGTCGTTCTTTCAGCCTTTTATCACTGACTGTACTTCCCGACCGCGACACTTCGGCCCATGTCTTTGCAATAATGCGCTCATAGTTGCCTTTCGGCGGAGACTTGGGTGGTTTTGCCAGGGCAGCCAGAGTGCGCTTCACTTTCACCGGATCTAGCTTCTCCTTCGGAGGTGGATTTCTCTTTGCTTTCAACCCTTCAAACCAGTCATCCACCTCGGTTTGCGCGATCCTCGCGTTCTCCTCCGGGGTCCTCTCGTATGGTAACTTCTCTGGAGTCTTGAGAGAAGGACCGAATCTGTATTTGCTCCCGCCTCTGGCTGTACTGCTAGACGCCGGCAGAGCAGACGGAGCGGCAGTCTTCTTGACTTGCTTACGAGGCGGAGGAGAAGGACTACGACGCGCCGGAGCAACTGCCGGTGCGGCGGCGGGTCTCTTCCGCCCTTTCTGACGAGGCGGAGAAGGAGTAGGCTGGCTGCTCGGGCGCGCCGGCGCAGGCGGAGGAGGCGGAGTGCCGCCACGCGCCGGAGAAGGAGCCGGCCGAGGGCCCTGGTCGTCACTCGCCGGAGGAGGAGGCGGTGGAGGAGGCGGAGTGCCCTGACTCGCCGGAGGAGGAGGAGGAGGAGGAGGAGGAGGAGGAGGCGTCCAGTTCGGAAGGTTGATGAGCTCCTTCCGCCATAGGCATGGAGTCTTCAGAGCAGAACCCAGCCGAGTCTCCCCTTCTCCGGTAGGGTGGTCAAGCGAGAGGTCCTCAAATCCCTCCGTTATTTCATCCACCATCACCTTAGCATATCCTTCTGGAATCGGCCGGCAGTGAAAAGTTGCGCCGGGTTCATTAGGAAAAACAGAGCCAACAGCCGCCTTGACCTTCAAATTCATCCATTGCGTCATAAGGTGGCAAATTTGAGCCTCTGTGATAGCATCCACGGGATAGCTGGCAGGAGCCGTCAAGACAAGCTCCGGCTGAAGCAGCTCGGTGGAAGCCACGCTGCTTCTCCGCTGAGATGGCGGGGTAGCTTCAGGGGAAGCTTCGGCAGGTCGGTTGCTGTGATTTGCTTCTCGTTCCTCTATCCCGAGTACCCTTGCTTTAAGCGCCTGCAGTTCGGACTGTTGCACTTGCTTCCTCCTCTCCTGGCTTTTGTAACCGCATGCGTCCGGAAACCCAACCTTCCACGGAATGGAGCCTGGCGTGCCTCGTGTCCGTCCAGGGTGCTCAGGATTCCCGAGGGCCTTTGTGAGCTCGTTGTTCTCTCTGTCTGGAAGGAACGTCCCTTCCTGCGCTGCTTTAATATAGTACCGAAGGTTCTTCAAGGGAATGTCACGTTGCTCGTCCGTCCAAATGCACTTCCCTGTTACAGGGTCCAAGGTTCCGCCAGCCCCGAAGAACCAAGTCCGGCAACGGTCTGGCCAGCTCATTGTCTCTGGTTCGATCCCTTTTTCAACCAGATCATACTCAGCCTTGGCCCACTTAGGCCGGGCTACCAGGTAGCCACCTGACCCCGTGTGATGGTGATGCTTCTTCTTCGCAACATTTTTCTTGTTTGTCTCCGACATCTTCTTACTCTTTTTCGATGTCTTGTGGGCCACAAATGCAGGCCAGTCATCTCTGATCTTCTCATATATGCCCTTGAATTCTGGTGTCTCTTTTTTCTCAACAAACCTATTCAGGTCTTTCTTCCACCTCCTGAATAGGTCTGCCATCCTCTTAAGAGCAAAATTCTTGATTAATTGCTCTTTAACTGGCTTCTCCGGATCATCCTCTGGCGGTAGGGTGAAATTTGACTTCAGCTCAGTCCAAAGATCATTTTTCTGCAGATCATTGACATAAGACACCTCAGGGTCTTCGTTCTTAGGCTTATACCATTGCTGGATGCTGATCGGGATCTTGTCCCTAACCAGAACCCCGCACTGAGCAACAAATGCCTTCTTTGTTCGGATGGGTTCAGTAGGTTGGCCGTCGGGCGCGATTGCTATGATCTCAAACCTTTCATCCGACCTCAACTTTCTCTTCGGGCCTCGTCTCTTTACCTCAGTTGTGCTCGATCCGGAGGGCTAGAAAAAAGAACAAAGACTTAATTAATATGTGTACATACCAAAACAATGAATGCATCAATTAGCTAGTCAGCACAGGATTAACTAATATATATACCTGGCCGGACTCGGTTCGGTCACCGGAGCCGTCCTCACGTTCTTCTTCTTCTTGCACCGGCATTAGGTCACCAGAGCCAGCTTCTTCACCCTCTCCTTCCAGACTACCATCGGTGTCGTTGAGATACAACGAGACGGCATCACTTCCTTCTGCGATTATGTCCCTCAACATCGCTTCTCTTGCTTCGTCTCGGGCGATAGTGTCCATAGTTTCTACAAATATTTACAACATGGCAATTATTATTCAAACATGACAAATGGATATATTAGTGGCAAACGTAGAACTAGCTAGCTAGCTAATCATAGTAAGGAATCATATATATCGGAAACGAGGGTCGCCGAATGGTAGAGGAAACCCTAAATAGCAAGTATCGTGGGTGTGAGATACAAGTGGCCGTCGGTGTCGGACACTACATCCACGTCCCACAAGTGACGTGGGCATCGAAGCCCGCGTCACTTGTGGGACGTGGATGTAGTGTCCGACACCGACGGCCACATGTATCTCACACCGACGATACTTGCTATTTAATTAGGGTTTCCTCTCTACCGCTCGACGACCCTCGTTCATGATAAAAAAAGAGGAAGAAGAAGAAAAAAAGAGGAGAAGAAAGAATAGAGGAGTTCTCCTCTATTCTTTCTTCTCCTCTTTTTTTCTTCTTCTTCCTCTTCTTTTTTTATCCTCTTCTTCCTGTCATGTTCGACGACCCTCGTTCCCGATAAAAAAAAGAGGAAGAAGAAGAAAAAAAAGAGGAGAAGAAAGAACAGAGGAGAAGAAGCTCCTCTATTCCTCCTTCTTCCTCCTTCTTTCTCTACTTATTTTCCTTTTCCTTATTTTACTTTTTCCTCTCCACTAACATAAAATGCACTAACCTAAAATGCAACAAACATAAAATGCACTAAATCGATCAACTAACCTAAAATCAGTGATAAAATGCACTAACCTAAAATCGATATCTACTAACAACCTAAATAAAAAATTAATACATATATGAAAAAACATATATAAACAAAAAAATGCTATGAACATTATATTCATACATAAATATATAGTCACATCCATTCATCATATAGCTATAAACAAAAAAATTAATACATATATGAAAAAACATATGAACACAGAGCCTCGACGGCGGCGGCTCACAACGGGGGCGGCCGGCGAGGGCGACGGCGGCGGCGGCGAGGGCGTCGGCGACGACCACGGTGGGCCGGGGCAGGGGCGTGGCCGGCGACGACGGCGACAGTGGGGGCGGGTCGTGGGGCAGGGGCGCGACCGGGCGCGCTCGGGGGCGACGGCGACGACGACGACGGGCGCGGTCGACAACGACGGCGACGGCGTTGGCGGGGGCGGGCGGCGGGCGGCGTCGGGGCAGGGGCGTGGCCGGCGACGACGGCGACAGTGGGGGGCGGGTCGTGGGGCAGGGGCGCGACCGGGCGCGCTCGGGGGCGACGACGACGACGACGACGGGCGCGGTCGACAACGACGGCGATGGCGTTGGTGGGGGCGGGCGGCGGGCGGCGTCGAGGCAGCGCCTGGCGGCAACGGGGCAGGGGCGACGACGGGGGCGCGCGGACGGCGTCGGGGCAACTGGCGATGTGTTCGTCAAATTTTCACAAGTCCTGTATATATAGCAAGAGCATTGGTCCCGGTTCGTGCCACAAACCGGGACTAATGCCCCACTTTAGTCCCACCAACCGGGACCAAAGGCCGCGCAGCCCAAAGGGCGGGAAGCGGTGGCCTTTGGTCCCGGTTGGTGGCACCAACCGGGACTAAAGTGGGGCATTGGTCCCGGGTCGTCGCACCAACCGGGACCAATGCCGCCCTTTAGTCCCGGTTGGTGCCACCAACCGGGACCAAAGGCCTGTGCTGCCCCGAACCCAAATATTTAGTCCCACCTCGCTAGTTGAGAGGGAGGCGCACCTGTTTATAAGGTGCGGTGCGCTATCCCTCTCGAGCTCCTCTCTAAAGCAGGCTTTCGGGCCTAAACACTGCAATCTGTGCCTGTGGGCCTTCTGGGCCTCCCTCGGGCCTGAATCCTGGCCCATGGTAGGGTTTCTAGTCGTATTCAGGCCGTGGGGCCCAGTAGGTGGCATTTTTTTGTTTCTACTTAGAACTAAATACTTATAGTTTTGTAGTGATTTCTTTTTTATTTTAGGTCATAAAAATTATAAACTTTCTGTTAGTACCATTAGTTTTAAAATTTGAATAGTTTAACTTTGAATTTTTTAAAATTTGTGTGAATCACTAGTTTATGAATAACTTTACTATAAAAAATTCCTGCTATTTAATATAAACTTTTTTAGCTTTTAAACTTTTTTAGTTTTAGAAAAATTATAAACTTTTAAACTTTCTTGCTTTATAGTTTTAGAAAAATTATAAACTTTTTGTTAGTGCCATTAGTTTTCAAATTTGAAAACACTTTTTTAGTTTTTTTGTTTTCTTTGTTGCTTTATTTTGTTTTTGCTATATTTTTTAATTATTTTTGCTTTTAGGTCAGCAAAATTATGAACTTTCTGTTAGTGCCATTAGTTTTCAAATTTGAATAGTTAAAATTTGAATTCTTTGAAATTTGTGTGAATCACAAGTTTGTGTTTAACTTTAATAAAAAATTAACATAGATGCACCTACTCGTCTGTTTTCAAATGAATTCTAAAATACTTGGCATAACATACTCGTCTGTTACAAATTTGGCATGGTATCATCATAATAATTGCGGGAGAAATTCTTCACTTTTTCTTCGCTTGTGTCATTTGCTTATTGCGCCGTAACCATGGATAATCTTCAGCGTTTATCAGGATGCTTGGGTCAGCCTTGACATTGAAGGGAGGAATTTCATGAAACCTTTCATAATCTTCAGACATGTCTGTCTTGCCATCCACTCCCAGGATATCCCTTTTTCCTGAAAGAACTATGTGGCGCTTTGGCTCATCGTATGATGTATCCGTTTCCTTATCTTTTCTTTTTCTCGGTCTGGTAGACATGTCCTTCACATAGATAACCTGTGCCACATCATTGGCTAGGACGAACGGTTCATCAGTGTACCCAAGATTTTTCAGATCCACTGTTGTCATTCCGTACTGTGGGTCTACATGTACCCCGCCTCCTGACAGATTGACCCGTTTGCACTTAAACAAAGGGACCTTAAAATCTTGTCCGTAGTCAAGTTCCCATATGTCCACTATGTAACCATAATATGTGTCCTTTCCCTTCTCGGTTGTTGCATCAAAGCGGACACCGCTGTTTTGGTTGGTGCTCTTCTGATCTTGGTCAATCGTGTAAAATGTATTCCCATTTATCTCGTATCCTTTGTAAATCAATACAGTCAAAGATGGTCCCCTGGACAACAAGTACAACTCATCACAAACAGTGTTGTCACCTCTGAGACGTGCTTCCAACCAACTGCAGAAAGTCCTGATGTGTTCACATGTAATCCAGTCGTCGCACTGCTCCGGGTGTTTGGAGCGCAGACTGTTCTTGTGTTCATCGACATACGGGGTCACCAAGGTAGAGTTCTGTAGAACTGTGTAGTGTGCTTGAGACCAAGAATGCCCGTCCCTGCATATTATTGAGTCCGCTCCTAGCGTGCCTTTTCCAGTCAGTCTCCCCTCATACCGCGATTTAGGGAGACCTATCTTCTTGAGGCCAGGAATGAAGTCAACACAAAACCCGATGACATCCTCTGTTTGATGGCCCATGGAGATGCTTCCTTCTGGCCTAGCGCGGTTACGGACATATTTCTTTAGGACTCCCATGAACCTCTCAAAGGGGAACATATTGTGTAGAAATACGGGCCCCAGAACGACAATCTCGTCGACTAGATGAACTAGGACATGCGTCATGATATTGAAGAAGGATGGTCGGAACACCAGCTCGAAACTGACAAGACATTGCGCCACATCACTCCTTAGCCTTGGTACCATTTCTGGATCGATCACCTTCTGAGAGATTGCATTGAGAAATGCACATAGCTTCACAATGGCTAATCGGACGTTTTTCGGTAGAAGCCCCCTCAATGCAACCGGAAGCAGTTGCGTCATAATCACGTGGCAGTCATGAGACTTTAGGTTCTGGAACTTTTTCTCTGGAATATTTATTATTCCCTTTATATTCGACGAGAAGCCAGTCGGGACCTTCATACTGAGCAGGCATTCAAAGAAGATTTCTTTCTCATCTTTCGTAAGAGCGTAGCTGGCAGGATCTTCATACTGCTTCGGAGGCATGCCGTCTTTTTGGTGCAAACGTTGGAGGTCCTCCCGTGCCTCGGGTGTATCTTTTGTCTTTCCATACACGCCCAAGAAGCCTAGCAGGTTCACGCAAAGGTTCTTCGTCACGTGCATCACGTCGATTGAAGAGCGGACCTCTAGGTCTTTCCAGTAGGGTAGGTCCCAAAATATAGATTTCTTCTTCCACGTGGGTGCGTGTCCCTCAGCGTCATTCGAAACAGCTAGTGCGCCGGCACCCTTTCCAAAGATTACGTGTAAATCATTGACCATAGCAAGTACGTGACCACCGGTACGCATGGCGGGCTTCTTCCGGTGATCTGCCTCGCCTTTGAAATGTTTGCCTTTCTTTCGACATTGATGGTTGGTCGGAAGAAATCGACGATGGTCCAGGTACACATTCTTCCTGCATTTGTCCAGGTATATACTTTCAGTGTCATGTAAACAGTGTGTGCATGCGTGGTATCCTTTGTTTGTCTGTCCTGAAAGGTTACTGAGAGCGGGCCAATCGTTGATGGTCACGAACAGCAACGCCTTTAGGTTAAATTCCTCCTGTCCGTGCTCATCCCACGTACGTACACCATTTCCATTCCACAGCTGTAAAAGTTCTTCAACTAATGGCCTTAGGTACACATCAATGTCGTTGCCGGGTTGCTTAGGGCCTTGGATGAAAATTGGCATCATAATGAACTTCCGCTTCATGCACATCCAAGGAGGAAGGTTATACATACATAGAGTGACCGGCCAGGTGCTGTGATTGCTGCTCTGCTCCCCGAAAGGATTAATGCCATCCGCGCTTAAAGCAAACCATACGTTCCTTGGGTCCTTTGCAAACTCATCCCAGTACTTTCTCACGATTTTTCTCCACTGCGACCCGTCAGCGGGTGCTCTCAACTTCCCGTCTTTCTTACGGTCCTCACTGTGCCATCGCATCTATCTAAACATACAAGTAAGAATATTTTTCCTTTCAGAAAGAAGATAAGAGCAAGAGGCTCACCACGGTGGTGTCGGTGATGAGATCGGCGCGGGTGATCGACGGCGGTGAAGACAGGGGTGGGGCATGACGGACCGCTAAATCTAGACAAATCTCGAGGAAAATGGAGCTTTGAGGTCGAGCTTCGAGAGGAGAAAGCTTAACTAGTGTGGCTCGGGCATTTCATCGAACACCTCATGTGCATAGGAGGTGAGCTAGAGCACCTAAAGCCCCTCCTCTCGCCGGCCCAGAAAAACAGAGCACTGAGTGCTCTGCTCCGGCGCGAGGGGTATATATAGGCTGCACCACTGGTCCCGGTTCGTGCCATGAACCGGGACTAAATGGGTACCTTTGGTCCCGGTTCATGCCACCAACCGGGAACAATGGTGGTGGGCCAAGAGCGAGGCCCATTGGTCCCGGTTCGTCCCACCAACCGGGACCAAAAGGTCCAGACGAACCGGGACCAATGGCCCACGTGACCCAGCCGGCCCCCTGGGCTCACGAACCGGGTCCAATGCCCCCATTGGTCCCGGTTCTAGATTGAACCGGGACTAATGGGCTGACCCGGCCTGGACCATTGCCCCCTTTTCTACTAGTGGGTGTTGAGTTGTTTGGGGATGCAAAGGCAGCGGCCCCGGATGGCGGGATCCATGATGGGCTTACCGGCAGGCTAGGCTCCGTGGTGGCGGTGGTGGCTTCACCTCTTGGCCGTGTGGGCGGCAAGGGTGTAGTGGCAAAGGCTCTAGCCTCCTCTATTGGTACCCATGTCTGGTGGGGTTGGCCTAACTCTCGTTGTGGTGGTGATCAAGGCGCCTC
The DNA here is from genome assembly GCA_032464435.1 of Aegilops umbellulata. Lineage (NCBI taxonomy): Eukaryota > Viridiplantae > Streptophyta > Magnoliopsida > Poales > Poaceae > Aegilops > Aegilops umbellulata. The sequence continues at coordinate 563,285,311 of CP136058.1, read as the reverse complement.
CTAGTGAGTTTGGCGAGTTCCTGAGCAAAAGCTTCACACTTGGCGCCGGCACCGGTGGCACCCGCAGGTGTCATTATCTTCTTGAAGACGTAGTCGTGGGTCTCGTCCACGTGCCAACGCTCCAGTGAAAACCCTTGTCTGTTCTTAGACTCGGCAGCGCCAACGCATTGCCCCGTCACCCTCCTTGGGGTGTTGCCATGGAGTTTTGACGTCGTCGGTCGGTCCTAGGCGAGGTGTTAGGCTAGCTCTCGCCTTTTTGTTATATCTTTCTATCTGCTTTGTAAGAGGGCTTTCTCACTACATTGTATCGTCCAGCCATGTATTGTACTGTGTTGTTGCTTTATATATAAAGTGGGGCGAAAGCATGTTCCGAGAATTTTATCAAAGTTTCTCAGCATCCTAGTCAACGGTAAGGCTCTCCCTGCTCCAAAAGTATGCGCCAACTAGAACACCAATTGTGCAGATCAGACAATTTTGCACACAATATATGCACATTACCTTGTGCCACGGACGAGTCTTAATTCAGGAGAACTCGAACTTCGTATAGTTTGGATTTATGCACTTGATCTCTTCCCTTGTTGGAGTATCCCAAGACCTGCGACGCACTATGACTCAACAATGTCATTGCAAAGAATGCAGGTCGCGGGAGAAAACAGTTTCAAATATCATAGTACAGGATTTCACCTTGATAAGCTCAACCAACTGATCAACTCCACTTTCCCTAGGAAAAAAGAGGATGCGTGAATGGATAAATATTTTGAGAACAAGCTAGAAAGAAAATGAAAGACTATATGCATGAATAAAACCTGCCCGAGAAGCAGTTCTGCTGTGACATAGCAGATATTCAGTCTGCCGTAAAAAAAATTAACAAATCCATGTCAGTAGTATATTCAGTTGTACCTAATATCAGTTCTTTCTTCTTTTTTTTGCGGGAACCTAATATCAGTTCTGGTGCTCTGTAATATCTTATGCAAATGTAGGAGATATTCAGCTCTCACTTGACCTGCATATATGGAAAGCATTACTTTCAAAACAATCTTGAAATCTCACTCATGACTGAAGATTTCGCGTGTTACTTGGTTAAGCTTACTCGACACCTGACGCGGCATGTTTGGCACCTGCATCCCTCTTTTCTACAGGACAGGCCACAAATCCAGCAGAGAGCACAAATAAAAAATAACATAAGCAGGATCTCCATGGAATACACCTTGGAAACAAGATTTACTTCTTGTTTTCCAAGTAGTCCACAGAAGGCCAGCAGCACCGGCAGAAACAATAACTCTGTCTTTGCCAGCTGCCTTTACCTGTTTAGGCAGACCATTTTGGCCACGGATTGTGCTTGCAAATATGTGACCATATTCAGCACCAGAATCTGCAACCACATCTGGCTCGGTCTCCGGCAAATGAAGAATTGAGTCACTTCATCTAGTAAAACAGGGTGCTTATAGACGTCATGATGTCAAACAGGGCGAAGCCAGAGCATAAAATACACTGCAAATCTGCGGCAGAGTGAGTCGCATACTTTCTTTTTGCGAAGCACATATGCTTGCAACGAAATAATGATTCATTACACACACGCAAAATCAAGCAGAGCCATATTCACTATTCAGGGAGGCCATATACCCTGTCTGCATTCACTACAAATGCAATCTTTTATAAAGCTTCAAATATATTTGCAACTAACGAAATTGGAGCTACAATAAATCCCCAAATGAATGAACAGGGACTAACAAACAGATGTCCAAAAGAAGCGAACCAACCACCAAAAATAAACTTGTCATTACGAGAATTCTTGATAAAATGGAGTTAGTATATGTGCATAAAGCTGGTAACTGTGTAGTCCAGAGTCTTTTGTTCAGATTTCACTCTCCTTTATTAGCCATGTCACTCTTTTTTTCTTAATTCATTGGTCTCTTTGTTCAGTACCTTAGTTCTTCAGATTTTTTGTGTGTGTGCTAGTTATCATCAGTCTTGAGACATTGAAGGAGTATAAGAGCGAGGGGTGGATGGTGATCAGTCCTTCATTCTTAGTTTTCCACTGTTACTCATTCCTTCCGTCTTCCGTTATCACTGTCTTTCATCCCTCAATCTTCAGTTATCGTTCCCTCCATATATTTAATTACTCTTCAGTTCCATCCATTTTCTTTATCTTGATAGGCGGCGCCGGCGTGGCTGAGTTCAGGAAGAGGAACGCTACAGGGGTGTTCGAGGTGGAGGTGGCGCTGTTGGGCGAGGTAAGGTACGAAGCGAAGTACACCAAGTGCAAGTTCCAGGCCAGATGCGTGCTCTCGCGCCGCCGGGCAAGCCGGCCGTCAAGTGCAAGCTAGCTTCAGCAGTTAAGAACTGCTAGCAGTTACGACTGGTGGCTTTCTTTGCCGTTAAAAATAGTAAAAACAGTGAGATTTCTGTTGGTAGATTTGGTAGATCACTGATTACAGAGACAACTGCAGTCTGGTAGAACCATAGAAGCACTGGTTTGTTCGGCTCTACTTGCCACTGTTATATTATGAGCTATATACCTATGTCATAGATAATTTGAGATGTGTGATTGCAAATAGATTATGTGGTTAAAACTGTCAAAAAAATGGAAACGCAGACTGAATGTAGAATGAGAGTCTGAAAAAAACGAGCACAAGGAAAAAAAATGTAGCAGTCTGTCAGACAACCTCTGAGCCACCCTGCACAGGCATGAGCAAGGCAGGAACGATCCTCTACAGCCGTGGATTGCCCACATCAGGGGAATCCTGGCCGTTAATCACGCTCTGGCTCAGAGGTCAGAATGCATCAACCAGACTGAAGTGCTTGCCTCCTTATTGGTAAAGGATGCAGCGGTACGAGCCTATAGAACAGATCCTGTTCAAGTAAGGTCGTGCTAACTGATGCCGCGCCTCGGCTTATAAGCTGGTTCGGCTCCCTGTAAACTGGCGAGGTGGGACTAATGTTAGGAGTGCAGCCACGCAGCTCCCCTCTCGGTGGGAGCTTTTAAAAGGACTCGTGGGTTGGGTGCTGGCCCGTGAGGTTGGGCTGCTGGAAACACAGACAGAGCCCGGCCCATCTGAGAAACATCTATCTCGTCTGGCCCTTTTTTTCCATTGCATCAACTTTCCATTTTTGTCCATTGTAATTTATTTTCCTTTTTGTTAAGTATCTGAGGATGCTTATTTTGGCGGGAATATCTGAGAAACTATAAATTGTTTTTTCAGTGTTGTATTAGTTCACGCTTGATTAAACAACACCCAATCACTAATTACAAATGTACCCGTGCAGCATTTTTGGACAAACTAAAAAAACGTCATGCACTTGATAATATGCACACATTACCTTGTGCCATGGATGAGCCTTAATTTGCGGGGACTTGAACAACGTGTAGTTTGGATTCATGCACTTGATCTCTTCCCTTGTTGGAGTACCCCAAGACCTGCGACGCACTATGATCGAACATGTCATTGTAAAGAATGCAGGTCGCAGGAGAAAACAGTTTCAAATGTCATACTGCAAGATTTCACCTTGGTAATCACAACCGGTTGATCAACTCCACTTTCCCCCAGGAAAAAGAGGCTGCATGGATGGATGAATACTATGAGAACAAGCTAGAGAGTAAAATACTCCCTCCGTCCCAAAATAAGTGTCGTTGATTTAGTACAACTTTGTACTTATGTTTTACTAAATCAGCAACACTTATTTTGAGACGCAGGAGTAAAAGACTATATGCATGAATGAAAAAACCTATGGGGGAAGCAGTTCTGCCATGACAGAGCAGATATTCAGTCTGCAGTGAACAAAACCACAACGAAATAATGGCAGTAGTACATTCAGTTGCACCAAATGTAGTTCTGGTGCTCTGTAATATCTTGAGTAAATGTAGGAGATATATGCAAAACATTACTTTGAAAACAATTTCGAAATCATCATTTCGGGGTAGGTTACTGGCAGAAGTGCACACCCTTTTTTTTTTGTTCTTATCAGGAAAGTTTAGCATGTTCTTTTCAAAATCAGCAGTACTCGAGCATTTAAATTTCTACCTTATTATAGAAGATAACTTACCAAGACTTTTGCACTGCCAAAATCACAGATTCAGATTTTAAGCTCGTGTTATGTGGGTTAACCTACAGTGGAAAGCTTTACTAGGTTAGTAAAATGTATTACTCCTAGGAGTAGTGGTTATTCAAATCTGATTGGTAAATGTTCTTCCAGACGTAAAGAAAGCTCAACTAGCCAAACAATTCCGCAGGATTTGACGGAAGATATGTACAGCACAACAGCACAGCATATTAAGCATAGAAAAGGAGGTTAAAAATCTCACGAGAATGTTCTGTGGTTTGATATCATGGTGGGAGATGACAACACAATTATGTATATAAGCAAGTGCTCGGCATATCTGCAAAGTTACGAGGTTACAGGAACAATGATTAGATGACTTATAACGATCACATCTTGTGCTAATACTCAGTATCAAAAGAAAACTGAAGGAACAATTCTGTTGTATGGCCGGGGCATTATATTTCTGACTTGAACAACTACAAAGAGCAAACAGGTTACATATCTATGGCAGAACTCATTAACTAAAATTTTATCTGTAGCAAGAACAAAATCATCAGAATTAAGCATTTATTGAAGCATGTAAACAATAAGAATACACTAATTTGCGTTTCATTGGTTATACAGTAAATGGTTTATCGTAGTCCCTAAGATAACCTTCGTACTACCACAAAAATGTGCAAATACTTATGTCAGAAAAAAAAATGATAACATCTCATCGCCTGTGTGGTAACTAAGAAAATGGAACCATAAGTTTAGAGCAAAGCATTTTCCACTCATTCTACAGCAGTCCATGAATCCAGCAGAGAGCACCAAGAAAAAATAACATCAGTAGGATCTGCAGGGAATGATTTATTTCTTGTTTTCCAAATAGTCCAAAGAAGGACAGCAGTACCAGCAGAAAGTACTCCCTCCGTTCCTAAAGATAAGTCTTTTTAGAGATTGCATTACAAACTACATACGGATGTATGTAGACATATTTTAGAGTGTAGATTCACTCATTTATTTTGCTCCGTATGTAGTCCATAGTGAAATCTTTAAAAAGACTTATATTTAGGAACGGAGGGAGTATAACTCTGTCTTTGCCAGTTGCCTTTACCTGTTTATGCAGACCATTTTGGACACGGATTGTGGTTGCAATTACGTGTCTTGCTCAGTGTCATGCAAATGAAGAATTGATTCACTTCCTCTAGTAAAACAGGTGCTTGTAGACGTCATGATGCAAAACATGACGAAGCCAGGGCATAAAACCATGCATTCCCCAGGATGTAAAACACACTGCAATCTGTGGCAGCGCGAATCACATTTTTTTCCAATGTCATGTGCTTGCAATGAAATGATGATTCATTACACACACATGCGAAGTCAAGCAGAGCCATATTCACCATTCAGGGAGGCCATATACTTTGTCTGCATTCACTACAAATGCCAACTGTTATAAAGCTTCTAATATATTTGCAACTAACCAAATTGTAGCTACAATAAATCCCCAAATGCATCGACAGGAACTAACAAACAGCACACTGTGTCCAAAAGAAGCAAATCGTCAGCAAGTCGTTTAGCCACCAAAAACTGTCCATATGGAATGGTCTCAATGCATGTTAAATAAATCTGGTTATTTCAATTTAAAAGACTGAATTGACAAGTTTGAGGTTGATTCAGACAGATGAAACAAGGTAGCCAGAAAGAAGGAAAATTTGAAGCCCAATTTATGTTAACAACTGAAGTCTATCTAGGTTTGGCTGCACACAGAGTAGAGAGCGATACAACAAACCCGAAAAGAGTATCTTTACAATATCCATATAAAACAAACCAATGAAAACCAAATGCCAACCTACAGCATAGTTAATTCATGTCTAGGCTGGTTTAATAGTACTCGGCCGTTTCAGAGGCCCATGATTTTGACTGAAGTTCCAAAAAAAATAGCCTGTATAAAGCGATTGATGAACCTAAAATTTTCTGTTGGAATGGAAGCATCAAGTGAATTAAATGCAATCAAGATAATTACAAAATGCAAACAGGAAAAGAAGATATAAAGTGGTGTCCTTATCAGAAAGAGAGAAAGAAAAATCAGGCTCTCTGATTTGAATGTACTGTGTATGATTCAGGATAATACTCTATTTAATAATATGTCAAACATCAGAGCTGAAGTGGTCCAGCAAGCGGAAAGGCTGCTTAATTCCATTGATCATCATAGCCGATGTGGCGATGTCAATGCAACCTCCTCATTTAGAAAAAGAAAAGTAGAGCTGCACCCACCTTATTGGCTAACCAGACAATGCAGATGACTAAAAGAAATAAGAAAAGTACTTCAGGAGAGCGCCAAGAAATCACAAAAGGGAAGTAACAAGATGATCATTTTGGGAGATTTATAAAAATGGTACCAACCAAATTGCACAGAATATGGTGATCTTCAGTAAGTTTTATCATCTGAGCTCCATGATCCTCAGTAGGATGATCTGTCTCCTGCAAAAGATGGGCATATTCAGATATCTACAGATAAGCACAAAAAGGACTGTCATCAATGTAACAGACTTGATGCTCAAGCAATCCATGTGTCTTGATTCCTTAAAACCTCCACTTTTGCACATGGACCAAAGTTACATTGTGATAATATTTGTTACTGATCATCAGGGAACAAAGGAAGGGGGAGAACAATCATCAGACAATACTGTTACCATAAACAAAAATTATAAATCTGAACTTTCAGTATACACACATGACAGCATTCTTTCTTAGAACATTGCCATAGCTCAACTACTTGGAGCATTGGAACCGATCTCACTTGAGGCACAAAACACAGGGGAGGGGAAGAGATGACAAAAACAGACTGGAATATCACTGGAGCTTGCCAGACAATTCAAACACATCGTTTATGAAGACGGCGAAACCGAAAAGGAATAAAATAAATTGAAAGAACATATATTGGAGCACTCGGAAGAAGAGACAGGCACTGAATGGAACATCTTGTTAGCACTGGAAAGGAGGCGGCCGCAGAAGCAACTTATCATCTGCAAGCACCTACTCAATCTTCCATGCATGTAGGATGAGCGAGAAGCCGAGGCCCTGCAGCTGAGACTCCCTAAAAATCTGCGAGTACGACCACGGCATCGACTTCTCGGGCGCCTGGCATGTCTGGAACATGAACACCGCGTTGCTCGCCGTCGTCGGCCCGAAGAGCCAGCTGTGGACGTCCCAGAACACCTCCACCGGCAGGCCGTCGACGAGGATCGTCTGGTTTCCCCTGAACTTCCATGCCAGCCTCTTCACCTGCATCACCGGCTTCTTGTCGATGCGTATCTCGAGGCACGGGTCCTTGAGGCCGACGGTGTCGCACTCTATGACCAGGTCGTGGAACTGGCCGTTGTCGCAGAACTGCGCCTTGGCGGAGTAAATCTTCTTGCCGTAGATGTGCTCCTTCCTGGCGACGAAGGCGGCGTTGAGCGCCGGGCGGTTGGCGCCGGTCTTGCGGTAGGCGTCCTTCTTCATGTCGCCGAGCAGGAGGGCCAGCTCGAGGTCGAAGAGCAGCGCGACGTAGAAGCCCTCCAGCGGCTCCGGCCCGGCGCCGAACCTGGCGGCGGAGAGGTCCCAGAAGATGTCGACCTTGGCGCCGTCGGCGTCGAGGCTCTTGGAGCCCTTCTTCTTGGAGAAGAGCCAGGGCTTGATGTCCGCCTTGCAGAGGCTCTGGCCGGACAGGGCGTCGACGGCGACGCTGAGGCCCTGCCCCATGAGGCTCTTGCTCCAGGTGACGGAGACGACGCAGGGCCGGCCGGCGAGCTGCGTCTGGTAGAGGCAGGTGACCAGGTTCTGCGCCGCGCCCTTGCCGGCGCTGCTGGAGGAGGAGGCCGCGTCCGCGATCTGGACGCCGCTCTCCCCGAAGCAGGACGGGAAGTCCCTCATGGCTCGCTCGCCCGCGCCGCGCTTTTCAGCAAACACCTCGCGCGCAGCAGCCCCCGCGCCGACCGGAAGCCGGCGAGGCTCCTCCCTCGCCCTCCCGCAATGCCGGCCGAGAGGAGAGGACCGGCGGCGCGCGGCACCCTCCTGCCCGCAGCCACACGGATTGCTGCCGCGGGGGATTTCTCGATCCGGGCGCAAGATCCCCCCGCCTTTACTGCCGAAAGCGGCACCGCCAAGCACCGCCCGGAAAGCAAGCGCCCCAATCGATCCGGCAGCAAGCTTCCCCGCCCTCTTCAACCGCAATCAAGCTCGGCAGGACATGCCCGAAGCTCGCACCTTCACCGCGGAAGCCGCCGAGGGGAGCGTGGAGAGGGGAGCAAGCTGGAGTGGGGAGAGCACCAGCAAGCAACCAAAGCCAAAGCAAAGCAGCAACCACTGCAGTATCTAGCTAGCTAGCTAGCGGCCAGGGGAGGGGGAAGGTGGGAGGAGCGAGGAAGCAAAGCCAAGCCAAGCCAAGCAGCAGCCAAGAAGTGAGAACAAGTAGTAGTAGGCGCAGTGGTGAGGGGGAAAGGAAAGAAAGGAAGGAGACAAAGGCCCGGGGGATCAAATCAATGGGGGCAGCCCTACCAGATAACAACACAACGCTCCGCTCACTGTCAGCCAGCCAGCCAACTCACGCTCACGGTGGACGGAGGACGGAGGGAGGAGCAGGTGCCATGCCATTGCCATCCCTTTTGTAACTGCTGCCATTGCCCATGGTTTCTTTTGCTTGCGTGCCACTACAGTACAGCTTCAGTTAGCACCGACTGTTGAGACAGCAACAAAAAAAGCAGGGGCAGTTTCTGATCTTTTTTTTACTGGCGTTGGATGATATCTGGATCGGCGGGCTGAATGAGGATGAGGCGAGAGGTTCCTGAGGTGCGTGGAGACAATTGTCTCTCATGCCAATTTGCTGCTTGCAACCTTCCAAAAAGATTTTGGCCCTCTCTTGTGGGTGCTGGAATACTTTCTTTTTTTTAAGAAAAAGGGGACTCCCCGGCCTCTGCATCAGAGCGATTCATACGGCCACAAGAATACTTTTTCTTGGGTCTTTGCCCTCTCTTGACGTGAGTACAGTCTGTCCACCGAAAAGTGGCTGCAGCAACCAGGCTCCAAGGCTCCTGGTATTTGAAATTTTTGAAAAACACATTTTCGTTGCTTCAAAAAATCTTATATTAAATACGTGAATACATACACATTCCTCAGGCCTGGTAAAAAGCTGAAAACAAAATACTTTGTATTTTGGGAAATAAAAAAAAGAAAATTTTCTGACAAAAAATGGCACACCTTTTCTTCTATATAGTGTCAGAAATTTGTTTTTTTTTCTATAGCCCCAAACAAAACGAGAATTCTACCAAAACTTGCCACGGGTATTCAGAATATTTATATGTATCCCCATGAAACATTTCACATTTTTTTGAAACTTCAAAAATACAAATTTCAAAATGTTTAAATATAGGGAGCTCGGGTGCTGCAATCCCTCTCTCCACACTCTCGTCTGTCCACCGCCTTTTGCCATGAGAAAACCAGCAGCAGCTTTTTGAAAAATGTTGGGAGTTGTGGGAGGAGGACAAGTTCACATGCATTGCAGTGCAAAATGACTCGAGTCTGGACCCTGCTACAGCGAATGCAGTCAGTGTTTACTCCATGCACGGCTGCCCTGCCCTGCCCCCATCTCTTGATGTTCTTTCTTTTCTTTTCTTTTCTAGCATAAAACAAAAAATATTTACTTTTTATTTCTTCTTGTATAGTTGATGTTTAAAAATTACAATCTTTGGCCACTTGGTTGATTGTAGACTATAGTACTGTAGGTGCAAGGTGGCTCTAGTACTTGTGTTTGTACGTGATGATGTCCTCCGAATACATCAAATAAAATCCAAAGGCAACTTGAGACTTTTGCTGCCGTGGTCACCCTCTTGTTTAATCACAGATGGTGTATACTTACATGTCGACACATGCTTTCTCAATTATTGCCCTCACATCGACTGCTTATACATCATCACATTATTGTATTTCTTGTACATGCACTCCATGATTGGGTCATTGGGTGTGTGTGCGCAGCTTAAAATTCCACTGCATACAATACTGCCTCCCCAAATTTGACTTTAGATCATGTGAAGCAACCAGTGAGGCTAGTACAACCAATACTAAATATTTTATACCACATGTGGTGTATAATATTGAGTTTCTAGTACTAGTGAATGAATAGGTAAATAAATGGGTTGGAAAAACAAATTAAACTGGCACCTAATTTCTTTTGGGGCAACAAACCGAAACCGCTGGCCCAAAGCCGAAAGTGACGTGAGGTAACTGACATCAATGAGAAGGACAACGGTTTTCCTGGGCCTGGGGCCCGCCCATCTCATCCGTTAACTGCACGCCCACGAGCTCGCATTTACTCACCTCCTGGAGATCCAAGGAGTACTCCCTCTTCCCTTTCTCTCTCTGCTTCGTCTCCACGCAAAGGCACACGCAAAATTCACATCTCTTTTGTTTTTAATGATCCGAACCAACTTGCTTTTTATCACATTCAGAAAGAAAATAGTGTTGCGTTCTTTCTGAAGCTAAATTGATAAAGATAATACATCGGACTAAACTTGTTTACTTATTCAAAAGGTAAATAAATGATGATCCAACTTACTCCCTCCCTACCGTAATATTTGTCGCTGGAGCAGTTAAACATATAATAGTGCATCACATCTGATCAGGCAAATTGAAACAAAGACGAACATCAAGGATATGCTTGAACCGGACATGAAACAAAGACGAACATCAAGGATCTGCATAAACTGGACTAATCTCGAAGGTTGCTTGAACCGGACATGGATCCAGTGACATGGTGTATCATGGACGTTGGATCGAAAGCGGGCGGTCTAGATCAGTTACTATAGCACAAAGTATTGTAGACACGCAATGTGTGAAGTCCCTATTCATTCGGGCACTGTAGTCACGTATTGTTCATGCACGGTAGCTGGGGTGTTGTTCACGTTGATCTCACCGTTCATTCTTGATCGGACAATCGAAAATAAGGGACATGTTATGCTACTGTTCATCGACGACATTCCCACAACTTGTCGCTGGATCACAGTCCACTTGAGCCGGCCACCCCAATATGTAAGAAAATGATATCGTCGAACGCACCATGGTTGGGATACATCCCTTTTTCGATCATGTTTTCTAACTCCATGGAAAGTATCAAAGTAGGTTCCTATCAGTGATCAATGTGCGAGCCATCACATATTGACAAACAACCGCCAGCGATAGGTACCTACTGCTGTTAAACCAACTCTTGTTGTTTAGATGATCCACTCACATTATATACAATAACATTAATCACTTGGCTGTTTTCATTATAGTCTCTTTTCAGGTTCATAAAAAAAGTTTCCATGAGTAAAAACTTCAAATTAAATTTAGCTTTGCAAATTTTACAAATATCATTTTTCATCAGATATGTGTGACTCTCCTTATATATATGCACTGTTGGGGAACGTAGTAATTTCAAAATTTTCCTACGCACACGCAAGATCATGGTGATGCATAGCAACGAGAGGGGAGAGTGTTGTCTACGTACCCTCGTAGACCGAAAGCGGAAGCGTTATATCAACGCGGTTGATGTAGTCATACGTCTTCACGATCCGACCGATCCAAGCACCGAAACTACGGCACCTCCGAGTTCCTGACACACGTTCAGCTCGATGACGATCCCCGGGCTCCGATCCAGCAAAGCGTCGGGGAAGAGTTCCGTCAGCACGACGGCGTGGTGATGATCTTGATGTTCTACCGTCGCAGGGCTTCGCCTAAGCACCGCTACAATATTATCGAGGATTATGGTGGAGGGGGGCACCGCACACGGCTAAGAGAACGATCACGAAGATCAACTTGTGTGTATAGAGGTGCCCCCTGCCCCCGTATATAAAGGAGAAAGGGGGAAGGGCGGCCGGCCAGGAGGGGCGCGCCAGGGAGGAGTCCTACTCCTACCGGGAGTAGGACTCCCTCCTTTTCCTTGTTCAAGTAGGAGAGGGGGAAGGAAGGGAGAGAGGAGAGGAAGGAAAGGGCCCCCCCTCCTTGTCCAATTAGGACTAGAGGGGGAGGGGCGCGCGGCCTGCCCTGGCCGCCCCTCCTCTTCTCCACTTTAGGCCCATAAGGCCCATTAAGCCCCGGGGGTTCCGGTAACCCCCCGGTACTCCGGTTTTATCTGAAACTTCTCCAGAACACTTCCGGTGTCCGAATATAGTCGTCCAATATATCAATCTTTATGTCTCGACCATTTTGAGACTCCTCGTCATGTCCGTGATCACATCCGGGACTCCAAACAAACTTCGGTACATCAAAATATATAAACTCATAATGAAATTGTCATCGTAACGTTAAGCGTGCGGACCCTACGGTTCGATAACAATGTAGACATGACCGAGTCATGTCTCCGGTCAATAACCAATGGCGGAACCTGGATGCTCATATTGGCTCCTACATATTCTACGAAGATCTTTATCAGTCAGACCGCATAACAACATACGTTGTTCCCTTTATCATCGGTACGTTACTTGCCCGAGATTCGATCGTCGGTATCTCAATACCTAGTTCAATCTCGTTACCGGCAAGTCTCTTTACTCGTTCTATAATACATCATCTCGCAACTAACTCATTAGTTGCAATGCTTGCAAGGCTTATGTGATGTGCATTACCGAGAGGGCCCAGAGATACCTCTCCGACAATCGGAGTGACAAATCCTAATCTCGAAATACGCCAACCCAACATGTACCTTTGGAGACACCTGTAGAGCACCTTTATAATCACCCAGTTACGTTGTGACGTTTGGTTGCACACAAAGTGTTCCTCCGGTAAACAGGAGTTGCATAATCTCATAGTCATAGGAACATGTATAAGTCATGAAGAAAGCAATAGCAACATACTAAACGATCGGGTGCTAAGCTAGTGGAATGGGTCATGTCAATCACATCATTCTCCTAATGATGTGATCCCATTAATCAAATGACAACACATGTCTATGGTTAGGAAACATAACCATCTTTGATTAACGAGCTAGTCAAGTAGAGGCATACTAGTGACGTTTAGTTTGTCTATGTATTCACACAAGTATTATGTTTCCGGTTAATACAATTCTAGCATGAATAATAAACATTTATCATGATATAAGGAAATAAAATAATAACTTTATTATTGCCTCTAGGGCATATTTCCTTCAGTCTCCCACTTGCACTAGAGTCAATAATTTGGATTACACAGTAATGATTCTAACACCCATGGAGCTTTGGTGTTGATCATGTTTTGCTCGTGGAAGAGGCTTAGTCAACCGGTCTGCTACATTCAGATCCATATGTATCTTGCAAATCTCTATGTCTCCCACCTGGACTAGATCCCGGATGGAATTGAAGCGTCTCTTGATGTGCTTGGTTCTCTTGTGAAATCTGGATTCCTTTGCCAAGGCAATTGCACCAGTATTGTCACAAAAGATTTTCATTGGACCCGATGCACTAGGTATGACACCTAGATCGGATATGAACTCCTTCATCCAGACTCCTTCGTTTGCTGCTTCTAAAGCAGCTATGTACTCCGCTTCACATGTAGATCCCGCCACAACACTTTGTTTAGAACTGCACCAACTAACAGCTCCACCGTTTAATGTAAACACGTATCCGGTTTGCGATTTAGAATCGTCCGAATCAGTGTCAAAGCTTGCATCAACGTAACCATTTACGATGAGCTCTTTGTCACCTCCATATACGAGAAACATATCCTTAGTCCTTTTCCGGTATTTCAGGATGTTCTTGACCGCTGTCCAGTGATCCACTCCTGGATTACTTTGGTACCTCCCTGCTAGACTTATAGCAAGACACACATCAGGTCTGGTACACAGCATTGCATACATGATAGATCCTATGGCTGAAGCATAGGGAACATCTTTCATTTTCTCTCTATCTTCTGCAGTGGTCGGGCATTGAGTCTTACTCAACTTCACACCTTGTAACACAGGCAAGAATCCTTTCTTAGCCTGATCCATTTTGAATTTTTTCAAAACTTTGGCAAGGTATGTACTTTGTGAAAGTCCAATTAAGCGTCTTGATCTATCTCTATAGATCTTAATGCCCAATATGTAAGCAGCTTCACCGAGGTCTTTCATTGAAAAACTCTTATTCAAGTAACCCTTTATGCTATCCAGAAATTCTATATCATTTCCGATTAGTAATATGTCATCCACATATAATATCAGAAATGCTACAGAGCTCTCACTCACTTTCTTGTAAATACAGGCTTCTCCAAAAGTCTGTACAAGCCCAAATGCTTTGATCACACTATCAAAGCGTTTATTCCAACTCCGAGAGGCTTGCACCAGTCCATAAATAGATCGCTGGAGCTTGCACACTTTGTTAGCTCCTTTTGGATCGACAAAACCTTCTGGTTGCATCATATACAACTCTTCTTCCAGAAATCCATTCAGGAATGCAGTTTTGACATCCATCTGCCAAATTTCATAATTATAAAATGCGGCAATTGCTAACATGATTCGGACAGACTTAAGCATCGCTACGGGTGAGAAGGTCTCATCGTAGTCAATCCCTTGAACTTGTCGAAAACCTTTTGCAACAAGTCAAGCTTTGTATACAGCAACATTATCCTCAGCGTCGGTCTTCTTCTTAAAAATCCATTTATTCTCAATTGCTTGCCGATCATTGGGCAAGTCAACCAAAGTCCACACTTTGTTCTCATACATGGATCCCATCTCAGATTTCATGGCTTCAAGCCATTTTGCGGAATCTGGGCTCACCATCGCTTCTTCATAGTTCGTAGGTTCATCATGATCTAGCAGCATGACTTCCAGAACAGGATTACCGTACCACTCTGGTGCGGATCTTACTCTGGTTGATCTACGTGGTTCAGTAGTAACTTGTTCCGAAGCTTCATGATCATTATCATTAGCTTACTCACTAATCGGTGTAGGTGTCACAGAAACCGGTTTCTGTGATGTACTACTTTCCAATAAGGGAGCAGGTACAGTTACCTCATCAAGTTCTACTTTCCTCCCACTCACTTCTTTCGAGAGAAACTCCTTCTCTAGAAAGGATCCATTCTTGGCGACAAATGTCTTGCCTTCGGATCTGTGATAGAAGGTGTACCCAACAGTTTCCTTTGGGTATCCTATGAAGACACATTTCTCCGATTTGGGTTCGAGCTTATCAGGTTGAAGTTTTTTCACATAAGCATCGAAGCCCCAAACTTTCAGAAACGACAACTTTGGTTTCTTGCTAAACCACAGTTCATAAGGCGTCGTCTCAACGGATTTAGATGGTGCCCTATTTAATGTGAATGTGGCCGTCTCTAAAGCATAACCCCAAAACGATAGCGGTAAATCTGTAAGAGACATCATAGATCGCACCATATCAAGTAAAGTACGATTACGACGTTCGGACACACCATTATGTTGTGGTGTTCCGGGTGGCGTGAGTTGCGAAACTATTCCGCATTGTTTCAAATGTAGACCAAACTCGTAACTCAAATATTCTCCTCCACGATCAGATCGTAGAAACTTTATTTTCTTGTTACGATGATTTTCAACTTCACTCTGAAATTCTTTGAACTTTTCAAATGTTTCATATTTATGTTTCATTAAGTAGATATACCCATATCTGCTTAAATCATCTGTGAAGGTGAGAAAATAACGATATCCGCCACGAGCCTCAACATTCATCGGACCACATACATCTGTATGTATGATTTCCAACAAATTTGTTGCTCTCTCCATAGTACCGGAGAACGGCGTTTTAGTCATCTTGCCCATGAGGCACGGTTCACAAGTACCAAGTGATTCATAATCAAGTGGTTCCAAAAGTCCATCAGTATGGAGTTTCTTCATGCGTTTTACACCGATATGACCTAAACGGCAGTGCCACAAATAAGTTGCACTATCATTATCAACTCTGCATCTTTTGGGTTCAACATTATGAATATGTGTATCACTACTATCAAGATTCATCAAAAATAGACCACTCTTCAAGGGTGCATGACCATAAAAGATATTACTCATATAAATAGAACAATCATTATTCTCTGATTTAAATGAATAACCGTCTCGCATCAAACAAGATCCAGATATAATGTTCATGCTCAACGCTGGCACCAAATAACAATTATTTAGGTCTAATACTAATCCCGATGGTAGATGTAGAGGTAGCGTGCCGACCGCGATCACATCGACTTTGGAACCATTTCCCACGCGCATCGTCACCTCGTCCTTCGCCAGTGTTCGCTTAATCCGTAGTCCCTGTTTCGAGTTGCAAATATTAGCAAACAGAACCAGTATCAAATACCCAGGTGCTACTGCGAGCAATAGTAAGGTACACATAAATAACATGTATATCACATATACCTTTGTTCACCTTGCCATCCTTCTTATCCGCCAAATACTTCGGGCAGTTCCGCTTCCAGTGACCAGTCTGCTTGCAGTAGAAGCACTCAGTTTCAGGCTTAGGTCCAGATTTGGGTTTCTTCTCCTGAGCAGCAACTTGCTTGATGTTCTTCTTGAAGTTCTCCTTCTTCTTCCCTTTGCCCCTTTTCTTGAAACCAGTGGTCTTGTTGACCATCAACACTTGATGCTCCTTCTTGATTTCTACCTCCGCAGCTTTTAGCATTGCGAAGAGCTCGGGAATTGTCTTATCCATCCCTTGCATATTATAGTTCATCACGAAGCTCTTGTAGCTAGGTGGAAGTGATTGGAGAATTCTGTCAATGACGCAATCATCCGGAAGATTAACTCCCAGTTGAATCAAGTGATTATTATACCCAGACATTTTGAGTATATGCTCACTGACAGAACTGTTCTCCCCCATCTTGCAGCTATAGAACTTATTGGAGACTTCATATCTCTCAGTTCGGGCATTTGCTTGAAATATTAACTTCAACTCCTAGAACATCTCATATGCTCCATGACATTCAAAACATCGTTGAAGACCCGATTCTAAGCCGTAAAGCATGGCACATTGAACTATCGAGTAGTCATCAGCTTTGCTCTGCCAGACGTTCTTAACGTCGTCAGTTGCATCAGCAGCAGGCCTAGCACCTAGCGGTGCTTCCAGGACGTAACTCTTCTGTGTAGCAATGAGGATAATCCTCAAGTTACGGACCCAGTCCGTGTAATTGCTACCATCATCTTTCAACTTTTCTTTCTCAAGGAACGCATTAAAATTCAACAGAACAACAACACGGGCCATCTATCTACAATCAAACATAAACAAGCAAGATACTATCAGGTACTAAGTTCATGATAAATTTAAGTTCAATTAATCATATTACTTAAACTCCCACTTAGAAAGACATCCCTCTAATCTTCTAAGTGATCACGTGATCCAAATCAACTAAACCATAACCGATCATCATGTGAAATGGAGTAGTTTTCAATGGTGAACATCGCTATGTTGATCATATCTACTATATGATTCACGCTCGACCTTTCGATCTCAGTGTTCCGAGGCCATATCTGCATATGCTAGGCTCGTCAAGTTTAACCTGAGTATTCTGCGTGTGCAAAACTGGCTTGCACCCGTTGTAGATGGACGTAGAGCTTACCACACCCGATCATCACGTGGTGTCTGGGCACGACGAACTTTGGCAACGGTGCATACTCAGGGAGAACACTTTTATCTTGTAATTTAGTGAGAGATCATCTTATAATGCTACCGTCAATCAAAGCAAGATAAGATGCATAAAAGATAAACATCACATGCAATCAATATAAGTGATATAATATGGCCATCATCATCTTGTGATTGTGATCTCCATCTTCGAAGCATCGTCATGATCACCATCGTCACCGGCGCGACACCTTGATCTCCATCGTAGCATCGTTGTCGTCTCGCCAATCTTATGCTTCTACGACTATCGCTACCGCTTAGTGATAAAGTAAAGTATTACAGGGCAATTGCATTGCATACAATAAAGCGATAACCATATGGCTCCTGCCAGTTGCCGATAACTTGGTTACAAAACATGATCATCTCATACAATAAAATTTAGCATCATGTCTTGACCATATCACATCACAACATACCCTGCAAAAACAAGTTAGACGTCATTTACTTTGTTTGTTGCAAGTTTTACGTGGCTGCTACGGGCTTAAGCAAGAACCAATCTTACCTATGCATCAAAACCACAACGATAGTTTGTCAAGTTGGTGTTGTTTTAATCTTCGCAAGGACCGGGCGTAGCCACACTCGGTTCAACTAAAGTTGGAGAAACAGACACCCGCCAGCCACCTGTGTGCAAAGCACGTCGGTAGAACCAGTCTTGCGTAAGCGTACGCGTAATGTCGGTCCGGGCCGCTTCATCCAACAATACCGCCGAACCAAAGTATGACATGCTGGTAAGCAGTATGACTTATATCGCCCACAACTCACTTGTGTTCTACTCGTGCATATAACATCAACACATAAAACCTAGGCTCGGATGCCACTGTTGGGGAACGTAGTAATTTCAAAAAAAATTCTACGCACACGCAAGATCATGGTGATGCATAGCAACGAGAGGGGAGAGTGTTGTCTACGTACCCTCGTAGACCGAAAGCGGAAGCATTATATCAACGCGGTTGATGTAGTCGTACGTCTTCACGATCCGACCGATCCAAGCACCGAAACTACGGCACCTCCGAGTTCTTGGCACACGTTCAGCTCGATGACGATCCCCGGGCTCCGATCCAGCAAAGCATCGGGGAAGAGTTCCGTCAGCACGACGGCATGGTGAAGATCTTGATGTTCTACCATCGCAGGGCTTCGCCTAAGCACCGCTACAATATTATCGAGGATTATGGTGGAGGGGGGCACCGCACACGGCTAAGAGAACGATCACGAAGATCAACTTGTGTGTATAGAGGTGCCCCCTGCCCCCGTATATAAAGGAGAAAGGGGGAAGGGCGGCCGGCCAGGAGGGGCGCGCCAGGGAGGAGTCTGTTGGAAATATGCCCTAGAGGCAATAATAAATTGATTGTTATTATATTTCCTTGTTCATGATAATCGTTTATTATCCATGCTAGAATTGTATTGATAGGAAACTCAGATACATGTGTGGATACATAGACAACACCATGTCCCTAGTAAGCCTCTAGTTGACTAGCTCGTTGATCAATAGATGGTTACGGTTTCCTGACCATGATGTGATGGACAAGACCCAATCCTAAGCCTAGCACAAGATCATGTAGTTCGTATGCTAAAGCTTTTATAATGTCAAGTATCATTTCCTTAGACCATGAGATTGTGCAACTCCCGGATACCGTAGGAATGCTTTGGGTGTGCCAAACGTCACAACGTAACTGGGTGGCTATAAAGGTGCACTACGGGTATCTCCGAAAGTGTCTGTTGGGTTGGCACGAATCGAGACTGGGATTTGTCACTCCGTGTGACGGAGAGGTATCTCTGGGCCCACTCGGTAAGACATCATCATAATGTGCACAATGTGATCAAGGAGTTTATCACGGGATGATGTGTTGCGGAACGAGTAAAAGAGACTTGCCGGTAACGAGATTGAACAAGGTATCGGGATACCGACGATCGAATCTCGGGCAAGTATCGTACCGATAGACAAAGGGAATTGTATACGGGATTGATTAAGTCCTTGACATCGTGGTTCATCCGATGAGATCATCGTGGAACATGTGGGAGCCAACATGGGTATCCAGATCCCGCTGTTGGTTATTGACCGGAGAACATCTCGGTCATGTCTGCATGTCTCCCGAACCCGTAGGGTCTACACACTTAAGGTTCGATGACGCTAGGGTTATAAAGGAAGCTTGTATGTGGTTACCGAATGTTGTTCAGAGTCCCGGATGAGATCCCGGACGTCACGAGGAGTTCCGGAATGGTCCGGAGGTAAAGAATTATATATAGGAAGTATGGTTTTGGCCACCGGAAGTGTTCTGGGCATCACCGGTAGTGTATCGGGACCACCGGAGGTGTCCGGGGGTCCACCAAGTGGGGCCACCATCCCCGGAGGGTTACTTGGGCCAAGTGTGGGAGGGGACCAGCCCCAGGTGAGCTGGTGCTCCCCCCACAAGTGCCCAAGGCGCAAGGGAGAGGAGAAGGGGGCAAACCCTAGGGCAGATGGGCCCTAAGGCCCATGCTCCCTGCGCCTCCCTCTCCTCCCCTCTTGGCCGCCTCCCCCTTCCCCATCTAGGGCTGCCCCCCCTAGGGGTGGGAACCCTAGAGGGGGCGCACCCTCCTCCCTCTCCCCTATATATAGTGAGGCCTAGGGCTGCCCATAACACAGGTGATTCGATCTCTCGTTGGTGCCGCCCTGCGTCTCTTCTTCCTCCTCTTCTGTGGTGCTTGGCGAAGCCCTGCAGGATTGCCACGCTCCTCCACCACCACCACGCCGTTGTGCTGCTGCTGGATGGAGTCTTCCTCAACCTCTCCCTCTCTCCTTGCTGGATCAAGGCGTGGGAGACGTCACCGGGCTGTACGTGTGTTGAACGCGGAGGTGCCGTCCGTTCGGCACTTGGTCATCGGTGATTTGAATCATGACGAGTACGACTCCATAAACCCCGTTCACTTGAACGCTTCCGCTTAGCGATCTACAAGGGTATGTAGATGCACTCTCCTTCCCCTCGTTGCTGGTTTCTCCATAGATAGATCTTGGTGACACGTAGGAAAATTTTGAATTTCTGCTACGTTCACCAACAGTGGCATCATGAGCTAGGTCTATTGCGTAGATTCTTTGCACGAGTAGAACACAAAGTAGTTGTGGACGTTGATTTTGTTCAATATGCTTACCGTTACTAGTCAATCTTGATTCGGTGGCATTGTGGGATGAAGCGGCCCGGACCGACCTTACACGTACTCTTACGTGAGACAGGTTCCACCGACTGACATGCACTAGTTGCATAAGGTGGCTAGCGGGTGCCAGTCTCTCCCACTTTAGTCGGATCGGATTCGATGAAAAGGGTCCTTATGAAGGGTAAATAGCAATTGACATATCACGTTGTGGTTTTGCGTAGGTAAGAAACGTTCTTGCTAGAAACGCATAGCAGCCACGTAAAACATGCAAACAACAATTAGAGGACGTCTAACTTGTTTTTGCAGGGTATGCCTTGTGATGTGATATGGCCAAAGGATGTGATGTATGATATATGTGATGTATGAGATGATCATGTTCTTGTAATAGGAATCACGACTTGCATGTCGATGAGTATGACAACCGGCAGGAGCCATAGGAGTTGTCTTTAATTTATTTATTTATGACCTACGTGTCAACATAAACGTCATGTAATTACTTTACTTTATTGCTAACCGTTAGCCATAGTAGTAGAAGTAATAGTTGACGTGACAACTTCATGAAGACACGATGATGGAGATCATGATGATGAAGATCATGGTGTCATGCCGGTGACGACGATGATCATGGAGCCCCGAAGATGGAGATCAAAAGGAGCAAAGTGATGATGGCCATATCATGTCACTATTTGATTGCATGTGATGTTTATCATGTTTCTGCATCTTATTTGCTTAGAACGACGGTAGTAAATAAGATGATCCCTCATTAAAATTTCAAGAAAGTGTTCCCCCTAACTGTGCACCGTTGCGAAAGTTCGTCGTTTCGAAGCACCACGTGATGATCGGGTGTGATAGATTCTTACGTTCACATACAACGGGTGTAAGCCAGATTTACACACGCAAAACACTTAGGTTGACTTGACGAGCCTAGCATGTACAGACATGGCCTCGGAACACAGAAGACCGAAAGGTCGAGCATGAGTCGTATGGTAGATACGATCAACATGAAGATGTTCACCGACGTTGACTAGTTCGTCTCACGTGATGATCGGACACGGCCTAGTTGACTCGGATCATGTAATCACTTGGATGACTAGAGGGATGTCTATCTGAGTGGGAGTTCATAAGATGAACTTAATTATCCTGAACATAGTCAAAAGATCTTTGCAAATTATGTCGTAAGCTCGTGCTTTAGTTCAACTGTTTTAGATATGTTCCTAGAGAAAATATAGTTGAAAGTTGATAGTAGCAATTATGCGGACAGTAGAAGGCTTGTGTCCTTAATGCACCGCTCGGTGTGCTGGACCTCGAACGTGGTCTGTGGATGTTGCGAACATCTGGCATACACGTTTTGATGACTACATGATAGTTCGGTAATAATAAATGGTTTAGAATTGAGGCACCGAAGACATTTTTGAAATGTTGCGGAACATATGAGATGTTTCGAGGGCTGAAATTGGGATTTCAGGCTCATGCCCACGTTAAGAGGTATAAGACCTCCGACGATTTTCTTGGCCTGCAAACTAAGGGAGAAAAGCTCAATCGTTGAGCTTGTGCTCAAATTGTCTGAGTATAACAATCACTTGAATCGAGTGGGAGTTGATCTTCCAGATAAGTGATGTTTCTCCAAAGTCATTGCCACCAAGCTGCTAGAGCTTCATAATGAACTATAACATATCAGGGATAGATATGATGATCCTTGAAATATTCGCGACGTTTGACACCGCGAAAGTAGAAATCAAGAAGGAGCATCAATTGTTGATGGTTAGTGAAACCACTAGTTTCAAGAAGGGCAAGGGCAAGAAGGGATACTTCATGAAACGGCAAATCAGCTGCTGCTCTAGTGAATAAACCCAAGGTTGAACCCAAACCCGAGACTGAGTGCTTCTGTAATAAGGGGAACAACCACCGGAGCAGAATTACCCTAGATACTTGGTAGATGAGAAGGCTGTCGGTAGAAGTATATTGGATATACATTATGTGAATGTGTACTTTACTAGTACTCCTAGTAGCATCAGGGTATTAGATACCGGTTCGGTTGCTAAGTGTTAGTAACTCGAAATAAAAGCTACGGAATAAACGGAGACTAGCTAAAGGTGAGCTGACGAGATGTGTTGGAAGTGCTTCCAAGGTTGATATGATCAAGCATCGCACGCTCCCTCTGCCATCGAGATTGGTGTTAAACCTAAATAATTGTTATTTGGTGTTTGCGTTGAGCGTAGACATGATTGGATTGTGTCTATCGCAATACGGTTGTTCATTTAAAGAGAATAATGGTTGCTCTGTTTATTTGAATAATACCTTCAATGGTCTTGCACCTAAAATGAATGGTTTATTGATTCTCGATCATAGTGATACACATGTTCATGCCAAAAGATATAAGATAGTAATGATAGTACCACCTACTTGTGGCACTGCCATGTAAGTCATATTGGTATAAGACGCATGAAGAAGCTCCATGTTGATGGATCTTTGGTCTCACTCATTTTTGAAAAGATTGAGACATGCGAACCATGTTTATTGGTAGATATGCATGAAGAAACTCCATACAGATGGATCGTTTGGACTCACTTGTTTTTGAATCACTTGAGACATGCAAATCATACCACATGGACAAGATGACTGAAAGACCTCGTTTTTATTAAGATGGAACAAGAAAGCAACTTGTTGGAAGTAATACATTTTGATGTGTGCGGTCCAATGAGCGCTGAGGCACGCAGTGGATATCATTGTGTTCTTACTTCACAGATGATTTGAGTAGATGTTAAGTATATTTACTTGATGAAACACGAGTCTGAATTATTGAAAGGTTCAAGTAATTTCAGAGTGAAGTTGAATATCGTCGTGACAAGAGGATAAAATATCTATGATATGATCATAGAGATGAATATCTGAGTTGCGAGTTTGGTACACAATTGAGACATTGTGGAAATTATTTCACGACTAGTACCGCCGGGAACACCATAGTGTGATGGTGTGTCCGAACATCATAGTTGCACCCTATTGGATATGAAGCATACCATGATGTCTCTTATCGAATTACCACTATCGTTCATGGGTTAGGCATTAAAGACAACCGCACTCACTTTAAATAGGGAACCACATAAATCCGTTGAGACGACACCGTGGTTTAGAGAAACCTAAGTTGTTGTTTCTTAAAAGTTTGGGGCTACGACGCTTATGTGAAAAAGGTTTCAGGCTGATAAGCTCGAACCCAAAGCGGATAAATGCATCTTTATAGGACACCCAAAAACAGTTGGGTATACCTCCTGTCTCAGATCTGAAAGCAATAGGGATTGTTTCTAGGATCGGGTCCTTTCCCGAGGAAAAGTTTCTCTCGAAAGAATTGAGTGGGAGGATGGTGGAGACTTGATGAGGTTATTGAACCGTCACTTCAACTGGAGTGTAGCAGGGCACAGGAGTTGTTCCTATGGCACCTACACCAATTGAAGTGGAAGCTTATGATAGTGATCATGAGACTTCGGATCAAGTCACTCCCAAACCTCGTAGGACGACAAGGATGCGTGCTGTTTCAAAGTGGCACGTAATCCTGTCTTGGAAGTCATGTTGCTAGACAACAATGAACCTACGAGCTATGGAGAAGCGATGGTGGGCCCGGATTCCGATGAATGGCTCGAGGCCATAAAATCCGAGAGAGGATCCATATATGAAAACAAAGTGTAGACTTTGGAAGAACTGCTTGATGGTCGTAAGGCTGTTAGGTACATATGGATTTTAAAAGGAAGACGGACAATGATGGTAAATGTCACCATTAAGAAAGCTCGACTTGTCATTAAGATGTTTTCCGACAAGTTCAAGGAGTTGACTGCGATGAGACTTTCTCACTCGTAGCGATGCTAAGAGTCTGTTGGAATTATGTTAGCGATTACTGCATTGTTTATGAAATCGTGCAGATAGGATGTCAAAACATTGTTTCCTCGACGATTTTCTTGAGGAAAGGTTGTATGTGATACAACCAGAAGATTTTTTTTTCAATCCTGAAAGATGCTAACAAGTATGCAAAGCTCTAGCAATCCTTCTAAGGACTGGAGTAAGCATCTCGGAGTTGGAATGTACACTTTGATGAGATGATCAAAGATTTGGGTTTTTACAAAGTTTATCAGAAACTTGTATTTCCAAAGAAGTGAGTGGGAGCACTATAGAATTTCTGATGAGTATATGTTGTTGACATATTGTTGATCAGAAATGATGTAGTATTTCTGGAAAGCGTATAGGGTTATTTGAAAAGTGTTTTTCAATGGAAAACCTGGATTAAGCTACTTGAACATTGAGCATCAAGATCTATAAGGATAGATCAAAATCGCTTAATAATACTTTCAAATGAATACATACCGTGACAAGATTTTGAAGGATTTCAAAATAGATCAGCAAAGAAGGAGTTCTCGGCTGTATTACACGTGTGAGTATTGAGTAAGACTCAAGACCTGACCACGGCAGAATAGAGAGAAAGGACGAAGGTCGTCCCCTATGATTTAGTCGTAGGCTCTAAAGTATGCTATGTTGTGTACCGCACCTGAAGTGTGCCAAACCATGAGTCAGTCAAGGTGTACAAGTGTGATCTAGAAATGGATCACAAGACAGCGGTCAAAGTTATCCTTAGTAACTAGTGGACTAAGGAATTTTCTTGATTATGGAGGTGGTAAAAGAGTTCGTCGTAAAGGGTTACGCCGATGCAAACTTTGACACTAATCCAGATTATTCTAAGTAGTAAATTGGATTCGTATAGTAGAACAGTTATTTGGAATAGCTCCAAATAGAGCGTGGTAACTGCATCTAGGAGATGACATAGATATTTGTAAAGCACACACGGATCTGAAAGGTTCAGACCCGTTGACTATAACATCTCTCACAAGCATAACATGATCAAACCCAGAACTCATTGAGTGTTAATCACATGGTAATGTGAACTAGATTATTGACTCTAGTAAACTCTTTGGGTGTTAGTCACATGGGGATGTGACCTTGAGTGTTAATCACATAGCGATGTGAACTGGATTATTGACTCTAGTGCAAGTGGGAGACTGTTGGAAATATGCCCTAGAGGCAATAATAAATTGATTATTATTATATTTCCTTATTCATGATAATCGTTTATTATCCATGCTAGAATTGTATTGATAGGAAACTCAGATACATATGTGGATACATAGACAACACCATGTCCCTAGTAAGCCTCTAGTTGACTAGCTCGTTGATCAATAGATGGTTACGGTTTCCTGACCATGGACATTGGATGTCATTGATAACGGGATCACATCATTAGGAGAATGATGTGATGGACAAGACCCAATCCTAAGCCTAGCACAAGATCATATAGTTCGTATGCTAAAGCTTTTATAATGTCAAGTATCATTTCCTTAGACCATGAGATTGTGCAACTCCCGGATACCGTAGGAATGCTTTGGGTGTGCCAAACGTCACAACGTAACTGGGTGGCTATAAAGGTGCACTACGGGTATCTCCGAAAGTGTCTGTTGGGTTGGCACGAATCGAGACTGGGATTTGTCACTCCGTGTGACGGAGAGGTATCTCTGGGCCCACTCGGTAAGACATCATCATAATGTGCACAATGTGATCAAGGAGTTGATCACGGGATGATGTGTTGCGGAACGAGTAAAAGAGACTTGCCGGTAACGAGATTGAACAAGGTATCGGGATACCGACGATCGAATCTCGGGCAAGTATCGTACCGATAGACAAAGGGAATTGTATACGGGATTGATTAAGTCCTTGACATCGTGGTTCATCCGATGAGATCATCGTGAAACATGTGGGAGCCAACATGGGTATCCAGATCCCGCTGTTGGTTATTGACCGGAGAACATCTCGGTCATGTCTGCATGTCTCCCGAACCCGTAGGGTCTACACACTTAAGGTTCGATGACGCTAGGGTTATAAAGGAAGCTTGTATGTGGTTACCGAATGTTGTTCGGAGTCCCGGATGAGATCCCGGACGTCACGAGGAGTTCCGGAATGGTCCGGAGGTAAAGAATTATATATAGGAAGTATGGTTTTGGCCACCGAAAGTGTTCTGGGCATCACCGGTAGTGTACCGGGACCACCGGAGGTGTCCGGGGGTCCACCAAGTGGGGCCACCATCCCCGGAGGGTTACTTGGGCCAAGTGTGGGAGGGGACCAGCCCCAGGTGAGCTGGTGCGCCCCCCCACAAGTGCCCAAGGCGCAAGGGAGAGGAGAAGGGGGCAAACCCTAGGGCAGATGGGCCCTAAGGCCCATGCTCCCTGCGCCTCCCTCTCCTCCCCTCTTGGCTGCCTCCCCCTTCCCCATCTAGGGCTGCCGCCCCCCCTAGGGGTGGGAACCCTAGAGGGGGTGCACCCTCCTCCCTCTCCCCTATATATAGTGAGGCCTAGGGCTGCCCATAACACAGGTGATTCGATCTCTCGTTGGTGCCGCCCTGCGTCTCTTCTTCCTCCTCTTCTGTGGTGCTTGGCGAAGCCCTGCAGGATTGCCACGCTCCTCCACCACCACCACGCCGTTGTGCTGCTGCTGGATGGAGTCTTCCTCAACCTCTCCCTCTCTCCTTGCTGGATCAAGGCATGGGAGACGTCACCGGGCTGTACGTGTGTTGAACGCGGAGGTGCCGTCCGTTCGGCACTTGGTCATTGGTGATTTGAATCACGACGAGTACGACTCCATCAACCCCGTTCACTTGAACGCTTCCGCTTAGCGATCTACAAGGGTATGTAGATGCACTCTCCTTCCCCTCGTTGTTGGTTTCTCCATAGATAGATCTTGGTGACACGTAGGAAAATTTTGAATTTCTGCTACGTTCACCAACAGTGGCCTACTCCTACCGGGAGTAGGACTCCCTCCTTTTCCTTGTTCAAGTAGGAGAGGGGGAAGGAAGGGAGAGAGGAGAGGAAGGAAAGGGGGGCGCCCCCCCCTCCTTGTCCAATTCGGACTAGAGGGGGAGGGGGCGCGCGGCCTGCCCTGGCCGCCCCTCCTCTTCTCCACTTTAGGCCCATAAGGCCCATTAACCCACGGGGGTTCCGGTAACCCCCAGGTGCTCCGGTTTTATCTGAAACTTCTGCATAACACTTCCAGTGTCCGAATATAGTCGTCCAATATATCAATCTTTATGTCTCGACCATTTCGAGACTCCTCGTCATGTCCGTGATCACATCCAGGACTCCGAACAAACTTCGGTACATCAAAATATATAATCTCATAATGAAACTGTCATCGTAACGTTAAGCGTGCGGACCCTACGGTTCGAGAACAATGTAGACATGACCGAGTCATGTCTCCGGTCAATAGCCAATGGCGGAACCTGGATGCTCATATTGGCTCCTGCATATTCTACGAAGATCTTTATCGGTCAGATCGCATAACAACATACGTTGTTCCCTTTGTCATCGGTTCGTTACTTGCCCGAGATTCGATCGTCGGTATCTCAATACCTAGTTCAATCTCGTTACCGGCAAGTCTCTTTACTCGTTCTGTAATACATCATCTCGCAACTAACTCATTAGTTGCAATGCTTGCAAGGCTTATGTGATGTGCATTACCGAGAGGGCCCAGAGATACCTCTCCGACAATCGGAGTGACAAATCCTAATCTCGAAATACGCCAACCCAACATGTACCTTTGGAGACACCTGTAGAGCACCTTTATAATCACCCAGTTACGTTGTGACGTTTGGTTGCACACAAAGTGTTCCTCTGGTAAACGGGAGTTGCATAATCTCATAGTCATAGGAACATGTATAAGTCATGAAGAAAGCAATAGCAACATACTAAACGATCGGGTGCTAAGCTAGTGGAATGGGTCATGTCAATCACACCATTCTCCTAATGATGTGATCCCGTTAATCAAATAACAACACATGTCTATGGTTAGAAAACATAACCATCTTTGATTAACGAGCTAGTCAAGTAGAGGCATATTAGTGACGTTTAGTTTGACTATGTATTCACACAAGTATTATGTTTCCGGTTAATACAATTCTAGCATGAATAATAAACATTTATCATGATATAAGGAAATAAAATAATAACTTTATTATTGCCTCTAGGGCATATTTCCTTCATGCACCCACGACCCACCCCGCTTGAACTAAAGCAAAATCTCTATACATGTGGAGTAGAACACTAAACACCTCACTGCGGGTACAAACTCTGTTGTTCATGAAGAAGAAGAAAAATTATGGGCCCATCTCATTTACTCAGGCAAGCCTATTGACGAAATGATAGGCATTGGTGGTGCTGAGTTACTAAACTTTTTGACACCGTCAAAAACGTGAATGCTTTCTTTTTCTAGGTGATATTTTGCTGATGATATAGCCGGCCATCAATCGGTTGCACATTCAGATGTGTTGCTCTCAACGTTCGCATGGAGTCAGTGTTCACTTAAAAGCTCCGATAGCTACTACCATGCAGAGGCACAAATATTGAGTCTCTCATGTGAAGCTGATACTGCTCAATTTGAATTTTACAAGTATAAAACAAGGAAAAAGTAATGGCCATGCGACCATGACGATGTCTTCGCATGACCATATTGGCAAGTGAAACTGAAAGGATGTAGGGCCGTCAGATAGAAACGGGAGGGGAGGTGGACGCACATATTTTCTGTATTTAAAGGAAAAAACTATTTTAGAAATTTTTCAAAGTCCAAAAAAGCTTACTTATATATTACTAGAATGAATTATATATAGAGAAACTAAAATTTCTCATGTGATTTTTGTTGATTTGCAATCTTTTTTTTTTGAAAATATCAGATCTATTATAAGGATTCACCGGAAGTAGAGTACAAAACATCCCAAACATATTAAAAAAATACATCGAGTTTCATGGATAACCGAACGACCATTGCCGCCGCCAGAACGAACCGCCGACGCACCGCTGTCGCCGCTCCCATACCGGAGCCGGCCAGCCAGCCTGACCTTGTCGATGACAGCCAGAAAGTCTTCGTGCGCGTGCCCCAAAAGACCAGCGTTCGGGAGCCGCAGTCGTCGCCATTGAGTCCTTGAATTGATCTAAAGAACCTGACACCAAATCTCGTCGTTGCGTACGCACAACGAGAAACCCTAACCTCGCCGCTCCGAGGAGCTGGCAGGAATCAGTCGGAGCTCCGTCTAATCCGTCCCGACGATCAAACTTGAGGAGGAACAGAACCCGGAAGACTGACTCGAAGAAGAAGCGTCGCCATCCGTCAAATTGCCGCCCTTGCGAGAACCAGTACCCTATCTATCTAAGCCGAGGCACTAGGAATACACTCCCCACCACTGACCGCATACTCTCGAGCTCTACTCAGAGTCAGAGGTATCGTTCATTCATGGGTCAGTTGCCAAAAATGGATAAGTTTTTTTTTTGAGGGGAGAAAAATGGATAAGTGAAGAATGAAATATTGCAATGTAAATCGCACTAGTACCATAGAGTGCTCTGCTGCCAACCTACCTGGGCACCAGAAAGCATGCAAAGTCCCGGATCATGGTACATCATCATGTGTAATCTAGGTAGGAATGTGCTGTGTACTAGTAGTATAGTAGAATAATAATGCAGACTCGTGGTTGTCACTTTGCTTTCTGACGCGCTGGCAAATTTGGCACGATACCACCTACACACTGCATGCCCAGCTTTGCTTTGCATGCAAATCTGTGTGCAGCTGAGCTGAGCTGGGTATCTCCGATGCCTGCGCCCGGAAAACGTTAGTGGGATAGAGTTATTTTGGGGGGTGACAAGAAGATTGTGTTGCCGTGTCTTTAAAAGAAAAAAGATATGCTGGTCCTTCGAATAATAGAGACAATTCATGGCGGGTCGAGGGGATCATAATATGGCCCCACTATCTTACAAGCGAAATGTGTATATTTTTAAAAAAATTCAATACTGCAAAGCAAAAGAGAAAAAGGCATTGATGTTCACAGATAGATACTTATTGCTTTTCCTATAATATATGGAGTACCGTGTATCTCTGAGAAATATGTATTATTTTGTCCAACAGCTGGGTATTTCTGATACTTGCATCCAGAAAACGTTAGTGGGATAGAGCTAATTTGGGGGGTGACAAGAAGATTGTGCTGCTCTGTCCTTTAAAAGAAAAGGATGTGTCGGTCCTTCGAATAATAGAGACAATTCATGGCGGGTCGTAATATGGCAGTCACTGTCTCACAAGGAAAACAAATCCAAAAAATACATACAAAGCAAAAGGGCAAAAGCCATGTACCATTAACATTTCCTTCTTCTTTAATTTTCGAGGAAAGTATATTTCTTGATCTCTCGACTGTCTTGAAAGTCTATATTTGGTCTCCAACCCCAAAGCTGAAAAATAGTCTCTTAACTAGTAAAATTGTACATCTTTGATCTAGCCTCCCCTTCCAAGAGGTTTTAGTGATGACGTCGAATGGTTTTGCTTGAGACATGGCACTTTGGCAATTATCTCCCCAGGAGGTTATTGCGCATTTTCTGAGGACTGACTATATGAAAAAAAAATACAAACAAACAAAAATGCATGTTTATGTTGTAAAGGCAGAACAAGCTCTTGCATGCCCCTGATTCTGTGATAATGATCACAAGGAAAAGGTAAAGGTAGCTAATGAGTGATGTCTTTACATCATAAGGCACAAACCTACCATCAGGGACAAAAAGTACCATGCATTACCATTATATAAGATCTTTTATATCTGATACTGGTGCATTGATGTTAGCTGTAAGGATACCAGATGCTGGTAAGTATACAATTGTTTAGGATTGAAGAAACAAACAAGATAACTAAAAGAATCATGTTAGTTAAGTGGCCTCCACCCTAGCTTGTTTAGAAAAATCTCTCAAAAAGATAACTTCCATTCACATGCCATATGTTTTCTTGATCGAGTGGAACATCGTCCACTCTAGTCTCATCTGAAATCCATCATCTTTTACTCTAGGATGTCAAAATAATTCACACTTGCTTTTGTATGAAACATACACGAAAAGGATATGGGCCTTTTTGTTCGTATAATTCCAAACGTGTGCCAATAGAAGAAAAAAAAAGAATGTGAAAAGATAATTTGGGCGCATAATTCACACCGGAGGAGCCATCACACTGACTTTTGTATGAAAGATACGTGGAAAGCATACATGTTGAATTCTACTATAATTCAAAAGACAGTGATGCACAATAAAAGTTGTTTTATTGCACCAGAAGAAAGATTAACACGCATAATTCCTGGGTGCCATATTGTCAGTTACGTCGCGCAATGTCGCGTGGAATTCTTAGCTCCATACATCGCTTGGAAGGCAGGCCATCTAGCGTTGGGTGTGGTCAAATTGGGGTCTTTGCCCGCTGTGTAAACATATGCAGGAGTCCACGTCACACCTTTTTATGTAAGTGTCGCCATGCGATCGTATCTTGGGGATGATCAAGGACCGGCCCAAGCCTACCGGCAACGGGCCAGAGCTCCGCTCCACTTGGCTCGTCAGAAATTAGACTTTATCTTTATACTTGAATTTGAATCACAACATAACATCAAGCATATGGAATTCAAGTTGTTTTCTGTGTGCGTGTATGCACCGACATGCTCCGAGCTCCGTCGGCCGGTTGGTCGTCGGCAGTCGTATTCAAACTCCCCTTGATAGTTTGAATCCTTTTCCTCCGTTTTGAAAAACAGTGGTCTTGAATATGTTGGAATCAATCAGGTACTGTAGTACATGCGCATTTCGAAATCGCCCAAGAAATCGCGCTTTGAGCAGCTACCACCACTCAGGCGCTGGCCATGATAGGGACACCAGTTGGCGGGCCATGGAGACGGAGGCACCTCCACACCGCACTGTCCGTCTGTCCCTACGGGCTACGGCTAGGCACTCACAGAGTCACAGGTCACAGCTCACACTGTCACACACGACACGCGCACGGCGTCGAAAGTTGTACTCATCGCTCATGATCGATACGCCTACCATACACTGCATGGATGGATAGTCATACACAGGCACAGTGCGCGCGACGCTGACAGCGCCGTGGAGGCGGGCGGGCGGAGGCCTTTGCTTGATCCTCACTTATCCTTCGTGCTTTTGGGGGCATGGAAGATTAAAGAGCCGGTCTGGGGGGCACAACGCTTGCTAATTGCTCTTGCCATTGTCGCTTTGTCTGTCAGGATCCCCGGTGATGAGCCTCTGCTTGCTTTTGTGCTGCTACTAGTAGTAGGGTTAACTTTTGTACTCCTAGCTGGTCCTAGTGATGCTTGATTACCCGACCATCGGCGCGGCTCGTGTTTGGCTTAGTTTGGATTTGGACTTGTGCAAAACCGGAACAACTAGGGGCCGTTTGGTTCTATGAAAATTTTGGTACAATATTGTCAATCTTGTCAAATGTTAATTTTTGAAATTGAGAGAACTGTTGCGTGAATGAAATTGTTGTTGACCGACGTACGTGCCTGCACTGCTCTTGGTTTTTTTTTGAGGATCATGGAAAAAAAGCAACTCAGCGTACGCTCGTACCGTACGGTGGCCGTTGCCCAGCGTACTGGATCGCTGCCCGTTGCGTCGCATTCATTCAATCGCGCCGATCCGGCCGGGTGTGTACGTGAGTGACTGAGTCCCTGACTGGATCCATCGACCGGGTCGGTCTCGAGTCTGGACCGGTACGTGCCCGTGCAGCCTGCGTGCGCTGCCGGCCGGCCGTGTTCCGTGCGCTGCGCCCGGACCACCCACGTTCCGCGTCTCGCTCACGTGTGGGCTTGTTTTTTTTTTTGAGGGAAAAGGAAATACGTGTGGGCTTGTTAATTAGTTTGGCCCGTTGATCCTCAAAAAAAAAAAAAGTTTGGCCCGTTGGTAATTAAGTATACGCTCGTAAACCCTCTCGTAAGCACCGTTGGTACTGGCAGGAGGGTGCTATTAGCCCAAGAGCGCGTACATAAACCCTCTTTGTCACTCTTTTCTTTCTGGCTGTCGGCTGGAGCTTTCGTGTCGATACGTAGTACGGAGGGGCATGCATGCACGGACAGCCACACGTGCCCGGACCCGGATGTTTTTGCTTGTCTCACGCTGCACGCCGGATTCCCTACGCTCGGACATGCGCACGTGCCGCCTCAATCGTACACGTGACAGGCCAAGCCTAGCTAACCGATACTACTACTACTTGGAATCATGCTCTTATTTTCTCGCTTTTCCAACAACCCATGGCTTTTGCTATTGTTCAAACTGATATTGTTGATGATGATGTTCCAGATTTGCTTTGTTGGGATCTTACTCCTAATGGCATTTGTTCATCCAAATCTGCTTACAAACTGTGTTTGCAAGAAATCCATTCTAATCCTAGACATGCCCCTAGTGTTGTTCCTTCGGTATTAAAAGATCTTCTTAAATTGTTTTGGAAACAAAAAAACATTCTCCCTAGGGTGCAAACTTTTGCCTGGAGACTTCTGAGAAATGCTTTGCCTACGGGATTGCGCGCTGGTCGTTTCTCAATTCACATTTCTCAGATGTGTTGTCGATGTGGTCAGCAAGAAGATGAGTTTCATCTCTTTTTTCTTTGCCACTTTGCTCGTGCAGCCTGGTTCTCCTCTCCTTGGTTTCTTAAAGCGGATGTTTTGCTTCAAGGGCATTCTACAATGCATTCGGTGCTTATATCCCTCATTCAGATGAGGCATCCACATGGTTCTATTCCAAATTCCAGGTGTTAAATTACATACTGTGCACTGCTATTAGTATTTGGTCTCCTCACTATTAGCCTCTTTTCCTGTGCAAGCTGCTTTGTCATGTTTGTTTTTTCAGATTTTCATCTACAGGGCCCTTAGAACTATGTTGGACTTGGACTGTTGGAGATGCAAAGTATTTCTTCTTTGTTTTGCAGGTTGTGCGCATCTCTGGGATGCTGAAGGAAGTTTCTCTCTTACAGGTCTGGCTTGCTGTAACTGCTCTTTTCGGCGCCTGCAAGCTTCTTATGTCAAGATGGACAGTCTTTGGAGTATCTAGCGGCTGCAGTGCTTGGTTGTTTTAAATCTCTTTTCCCCTTCAGGCCTGCTGCCATGTTTCGGCTGCAGTATGTAATCCTGCTTCTCCTGATCATGTTGGCCATCGCATTGTGCTCCTTCCACTTTGCCTTATAGGATTTTTTTCTTCAGCTCGTTCTCATAGTTTCTGCTTATCCTCCCCTCTTATCATCTGCAGATCTATGTAACTCTCTTGTACTATCTCTTTGAGCTGAATGAAATTAGGCACCTCTTGGTGCCTTTGCTTGTTCAAAAAAAAAAAAAACATGTGTACACTGTTGTTATGGTGCTGATCATGGTCGTGTATGGGTGGTTGCTTTGGTTCCACGAGCTATATGCATTCAGCTACGGAGATTGTTGACCGATCATCAGAGATCAGGCGCTGTTAACAGAAGAGAACACAAGCATCGCCGATCGGTTACCATGCACGCACATGCAGATGAAGATGCAGGCCCGTTGGTAGCGGAATCGAACGCAGCCTCTGCGCGCCCTCGCCGACGGCGACGACGACGATTCAGAGCGGCAGACGGTCATTGATTGGTCGCGGCATCGCGTCCATAACTCCTCTCCTCCGTCGACCGGGCCTTGGTTTGGTTTGGTCCAACGGTTTTCCCATTCGCATTCGCATTCATGGCGTGGCGCACCTGTATCACTGCCGCTGAGAGGAGGTGCCAACTAGAGAGAGAGAGAGAATGCTGCTGAAAAACAAAAGTAAAAAGTTCAGAATTCAAACTCTTCAGATTCATGGCAGCTGCCTGATTTTTCTTTTTCTTTTGAAGGATACCGATCTCATCGGTAAGAACGGCCCGAGCCGGACCAGAGGCTGCCAAGCAGGCCGTGACAAGCAGCAGTGACACTCAAACCCGGCCCTCGACCCAAAAGAAAAAAAACGAAATCCTCATTCGAGGCATTTTGCGTCAAACTGTTGACGCTATTTTCAAATATGAGAGAACTGGACGAATCGTACACGCACGATCGATCTTTTCAGTAACTGAGCCGGCCCATCTCCCGCTGTATGCATGACTTTCAGTTTCGGTTTTGGGATCCTTCTAGGATTCCTGAACTGTTTCTTTTATTTTAATGTTTACAAATTCTAAAAATGTTCAAAATATGCAAAAAAATTCCTTATTTTAAAAACAAATGCGCATTTTACAAAAAAGTTCTGACTTTCAGAAAATGTTTATTAATATGTATTCCAAAAATGTTTGCGATTTCAAAATACGTTCAGGATTTTCAAATTGTTCTCAGTTTCATAATTTTGTTCTCAAATTGGGAAATACTAGGATCACTTCTAAGCCACGTCTTGGAGATAAGGACTGAGTACGTGTGATTCACTCCTCCTACTATCCAGGCTTGCAACTAACTAACTCCAGGGCCGGCCCTGGAGTTTCGAGGGCCCCAGGGCGGACTCCATTAGTGAGCCCGACGGCTGCGATGGATAAAAAAGGAATTCCATACTTTGATATGGAAAAATTCTTGTAAAGCCATAAACCATGATATATTTTTCCATTGTAAATAGTACTCCGTCCCTTGTCTAGGTACATAAGTATGTACACAAATTTAAGACAAGTAATTTTAAACGGAGGATGTATTTGATAATAATATGTTGCGGTGCTTGAATAATATTGGCATCTAATTGCTTTAGATTATCAGTGGTGTCACTTCAAAAAATAAATTGACTCAAAACCTCCTTCTAAAATTTAGTTAACTGATGTGCTCATTTTCTCTTTTTCTTTTCTCGGAACTAGATAAATGTTTTTAGGCAACATGTTTGTAAAAACAAAAAAAGAGTACACCTCAGCTTTGGAGTAAACAAGAAGCAATAATATGTGTGCTCCAATGCTGGTGTGCTCTTCAGATATCCAAGTCCAAAACATCGAGACTCGGCGACCAAGAGTACCAGTTATCTCCTCCAAGAATGCAAGGTTTATAAAAACAGAATACAACTTAATTATAACCAACCAGATTAAAATTGAGGGCCAAAAGAAATCATAAAAAAAATTACCTCTGTCGTTCGGTTGTTCCTCACCCTAGGCGCAGCCGGCAGCCGTTGCAACGCTCCAGCCTTCGGCAGAGTTGCATGGCGTTCGCCTGCTCCGTCCTCCGTGTGTGACGGGAAACGAAGCCATGGGCCCCGAGCGAGTGAAGATTGCTAGAATTAAGCTATGCATTTGGAGAATTGAAGAAGCAATCAAACTACACAGCCACGGGAAAGGTTCTTCCCTCACAAGAAAAAAAAAAGCCACGGCTTCGCGCACACATCCAGACACGTACAGCCGATCCATATTTTGGAACAAATTCAGCTATGTGTGCATTCTTTGGGCTTCTAATCTACATATCACGGATGGGCCTCTCAGGCCTTTTTTGTTTTTGATGAATATTGGGCTTGTACGGCTGTACCCGCCGACCCTTTAGCATACATATATATGGCCTTTTCTCAAAAAAAAAACATATATATGGCCTGGGTCGGGGCCCCTGGTTCGGCTGGGCCCCAGGCCGTCGCCCCTGCTGCCCTGGCCCAGGGCCGGCCCTGACTAACTCTTGGATGCATACTCACACGCATACTTGGTGCCATACATGGACAACACCAAGCTGACACCTCTAAACACGACTAACAAGCTTTGCAATGTGTACACGTGACCACATTTTTTTTTTGAAACGGAGGCAAAAGCTTTGCCTCATCCATTAAATAAGAGAGAATAGAGTTTGTTACAAGTCACTCAGTACACGGCATGATATCACTCTCGCAAAATAATGGACCCTAATGTTTTGGCACCGGCGATGACCCAAAGGTTGGCCTCAGTCTCTATAGAGGCAAGCAAAATAGTTGGAGGAGCGCTCCTGTGCTTGAAGACCCTTGCGTTTCGCTCGTTCCAGAGAGTCCATGAAACAAGCATGGTGAGGGACGCCTGGGCTTGACGGTTTGGCGTGGCGGTTTGGCGTGACCACATTTATAAGTGTGCACATGCCGCAGCTTCATCTACATGCAAACTCAGAAATAAAGCCATGATGAAAAACTAAACAACAACGGTTAACACTGGGCACTGATACCTACGTTGTGCCCTCCACAACATGCCACGCTACTGAAGGCACTGGCTGCCGATGGCGGAGTTCTAGTACAACTCCAGCCACCACAATGCCATTGGCTGCACTCCGTTCAAAGCTTTCTATGGTGTGGACCCAAATATTAGTGCCCTGCCGAATCTCTTCCACACCAAGACTCCGGAGTGTCTACATGAGCTCATGCCGGAGCACCAGCAGTTCGCGGAAATGCTCAAAGCACACCTCCTATGCGCGCAGCACAGCATGAAGCACCAAGCGGATCGCAAGCATAAAAAGCGCGAATTTGAAAGCGGCAGTCACACGCCCAGTCCTCAGTCGTTAGCATGGCATGTCCCAAGCTTCCCTACAAGTTGTTTGGGACGTACAAGGTCGCCAACCACATCAGCTCCATCGCATCCAAACTCGACTTGCCGCCAGGGTGCAAGATTCACCCTCTTTTCATGCCTCACAACTCAAACCATTTCACGGCGGATCATACACCAGTCTTGAACCAATTACAAACACCACTAGGCCTCACAATTGGGGTTATCATTCCTTATGCAATCCTAGTGCGCCACCTCACGATTCCTCAGGTGTTCATGCATTTATTCTGTCATCGGCAAGTGCGACCTGGGAGGACCATCACTTTCTGCATCAACGGTTTCCCGGCATGAATTGTGTCGAAGACGTGGCTTAGTCTCAAGGAGGGGCAAATGTCACACACTCCCATTCAGACATGACCGATCCTAAAGTGGAGGCGGTCAGAGAAACACCAATGCGGCGTCACAGGGGAGAGGCAAGTCACGGAAATAAGTACAAGATGAAGGCTCACTGGCAGCTGAGAAGGGATAGTCGTCGTTAGGTGTGAGTGTGAGAAGTGGGCCATAGGTCAGCTAGCTAGGCTATTTAATGTATTCATGGGTGATATGTTGTTCACATTGGAGGGAATGTCAGCACTCCTTCGTCTCGTTTCTCTGGATCTCACCTGCTCCCCATCTTCTTCCTCTCAATCTGAGCCTTTTCTCTCTCACCTACCAATCCCCTCATGTTCATGTTAAATATTTAATCCCGTAGGATTTCCTACGAAGGCAGCTCCCACGACTTGTTCAATAGAAGAGAGAAGGCAGAGTATCATTACAATCAGTATGTGCTTAAGCAGAAGAGAAAATCTGAATTAGTGGGTTCAGTGGATGGGTTCACTGGATGTGCTAGCCAGAAACGGCTTATCGGGTTAAGTGGATGGAAGAGCTTGATAATTCTTCTTCAGTTTGTGATAACTGTGGTGTTGTTTTTATCTTGTGGTCACATGTAGAAATGCATTGACCACTTTATTGTTTAGTAAGTAGCCATTGAACTATTTTATATAAGTTCGTGTGATCTCAAAATAAGTTCGTGTGAACTATTTTATATAATGGTTATGTGAGTTTGTTGTTAGACATTGGGACTTGAAATGCATGTTTATGTATTGTATATATATTTTTGCAACAGAGATCCGGGGGAAAGCAGTACAAAAGTTGTCTAGGAACGGATCTTTGCCGAGAGCGGCTCTCGGCAAAGTGGCACGCTGGTAGTTGGCCATGGCAGCTTTGCCGAGAGCCACTCTCGGCAAAGTGGCATGTGTTGGCGGTAGGCTGTGGCAGTTTTGCCGAGAGCCATTCTCGGCAAAGAGCTAACGGAACCAGCCGACGTGAAAGTCACTTTATATTGCCGGGTGGTACTGTTTGGTTTTCGGCAAAGTCTTTGTCGAGTGCCCGTGTCCTGGCTCTCGGCAAATTCCTGTTTGCCGGAGGGGTGTACGCCGGGTGGCTTTTGCCGAGTGCAGCACTCGGCAAAGGCTTTGCCGGCGGTTGTTGGCCCTTTGCCGAGTGACCATGGCACTCGGCGTATAGCTATAGGTCGATTCCAGTAGTGCGGACATAAAGGTGTGCAGAGAGGCCCCATCAATCTAATCTCATATTTGCAGATGACTCATTGATCCTTATTAAAGCACATATGGTGAATGCCAAAACTTTAAAGAGAATATTGGACTTATATTGTGGTGCATCCGGACAATTTCTAAGTTTGGATAAATCTAGTGTTTTCTTCGGTCCCAATACTGATGTTAATGTGAAGGTCCAAATTTTGTGCTTTACTGAATATCATGACAGAAGCGCTCACTGATAAGTATTTGGGATTGCCATGTAAAGTGGGGATGGATAAAACAAACTGTTTTCAGTACTTGATTGATCGTGTCATGCAGAGGGTGGTTGGAAAGAGAGGCAATCATCATTGGGCGATAAAGAAATCCTTCTCAAGTCAGTTGCACAGGTTATACCATCAGTTGCAATGTCAACCTTTAAAATTCCTAAACATGTTTGTAAAGGAATATCTGACTCGGTGTTGCACTAATGTTGGGGGTCAGTGACAACCAAAAGCACTAATGTTTAGAGACATCCACTGTTTTAATTTGGCTCTTCTAGCAAAACAAGCATGGAGATTAATAGATAATCCAGATTCTTTGTGTGGTACTGTTCTGAAGGCAAAGTATTTTTCAATGCGAGCTTCCTTACTAGACAAGATCTCAAGGAGCTGCCTGTGTTTGTCCTTTCGCTTTTTTCCTTCAGAAAGTAACACTGCCGATGCACTCCATTACCCCCCACCCCCCGCGATGCCGCGGTAAGGCCCGTTCATTCCTCGCAACAAAACACCATCCCCTTGAAAGAAAGGGAAGCTGAACTTTTCAGTTTCAGAGATTCGTATTGCAATCCGTGTACAGGGCTGCAAGGGACCGCCTCCTGTAAGCAACCTACAACCTGAAACCTCAACCTGACACAACATGAGACACAAGCAAACGATACAACTGACAGGTGGGCTTGCCTTGGCGTGCTTACTTAAAAGGCACCAAGCAAATGAACCGCAAGGCTAACCCAACACTAATTGTTAATCCAAGCAATAGATGATAGACAGGTAAGTTTGCAAAGGCCAGCACAGAGGGCCAAATTATGAGTATAGCACATAACAGACCCGCATGAACAGCATAGAAATTGGAAGAACCTACATCACATAACCATTTTCTGCATCTCGGCCACCGGAGTTCAATCCTACATACCTGCAGAGCAGCCAATTTCATCAGTCAAAGTTAAAGCTATGTATCACAATACATTCAGAGAAAAAACGTTGAAGTTATGTATCTCAATTTTTTGTACGGCTCAAACAGTGCACATTAACTTCACTGGTATTGTGGAAATCATGCCAAATGCTCCGAAACTGGACCGTCTCAGCGGTCAGCATCAGCGGACAAACCAACACTAGAAACAGAGAACCGCTACAGGAAAACGGTTCATTTTTATCACCACACCTTCAACTCTTAGGCCCCATTCGGATGTTCTCCACGATCCAGCTTCCTGAAATAACAGTGAGAAGCCAGCCGAACGATACATCTCCTAGAAGCCCGCTTCGCGAATACGAGGATCGGGCCAGTGCAATATCCGCGGAGAAGAGGAGCAGCCGCAGCCTAGCTTATTGTTAGCATATTCTCAAGTTTTTGGCTACATCTGTTATTCTGTTCTCAGTGAAGGCAAAAAACAAAATAAAATCAGTGGTCCAAATAACTCCATTACAGGGGATACTGGACATCCTAGCTTGTCGAACCATTTGAAATGTTCCTTGTTATCATGGGCACACAAGGGGCTCATGGGGCAACAAACCAAAACCATCTAGTTTATAGCTCATAGACATACTTTTCAGAAATGTACGAGCTAGCTAGTCGCTCACAAATAAAATTTAACTGAACTCATGTAGTAGAAGCCTCAACTAAGGGATTGTGCATTGTCTTATTAATAGACACAGTTCCCTCGGCCCAAAATAGATGCATTATTCTTTCTTCACAACAACAAAAGCAACGCTTTGACCACTAGTTTACTGATAATATTAATATGTTAGTAAAAAAATACAATTTTGTGACAGAAGCAGCGTTTACAGTGAATCTGTTAGTCATGCCATTTCGATCATATGTTTATAAAGTCTTAAATATCTAAAGTGACCAAAGAGTGCAGAAAATAGACTGCCAGCAAAGCATTGATACATAAAGCTTGGATCAGAAATATCATGTTAGTGGATCATGGCAGATTACATATGCAAATTAGATGGACACTGCGAGATATGCTGAGAATAATATTTAAGCAAACTGCCTTGCACTAGAAGTCTAGAACAATCATCCGTAAAACTGCAATAAATTGATCAAAAGGACAAATAGAAATACAAAAATTAATGAAAGCATACTCTTCGAGTATTCTGACAATCATCAGTTCACTAGGCACAAGTACAATAATAACCGAAAATAAGCAGCAATGTGAAATGATATAGTTATCCCATTTATATGAAGGAAGCATGAAGCAAATGGTCATGCATAGTTATCAATTACTGATTAAAAAACGAGTGGGGGCATTCGCCCCCACACCCTTCTACGTGGATTCGCCCCTGGCCATGATTCCTATCATCACCCTCACCGCAACCCCTGCAGTTGCATCACCTTCCGCCGCCGTGGCCCCCGCGGCGATGAGACCCATCAGGAGAGAACCAACAACGAGCACGGCCACCGTGCCGCCAACTGCGGGCAGCACGGCTACGCCGACAATGATGCAGCCGACACTGAGGAATATCACCATCTCTACTTCTCTAGTAGGAATGAGAGGCCGCGGTTTATGGATGATTCGGCACGTTCCGTCCCCACTATCTCACCCAGGACCACCTGTATCGCGCCGTTGATGACTGCAGCGAGTGCAGTGAGGAAGAGTCGGCGTGTGTTGGGTGTTCCAGAAGCCACGAGAAGGAGGTTGACTATGGCGCCGGTTGTCAAGCCGCGGGGGGCAGCAGAGAACTGACGTAGTCATGTTTGAAGAAGCTTCCTCTGCTGCTCAAGGGATGCGTCCGCCCCAGCTTCCATTGAGCTGCATGCACCGACTTTGGAGCAGTTTAATAAACACTGATGCAACAAGAACAAGCAATATATCGAGAACACACCTGAGAGAATTGGGAAAGGCCGCCGCGTGCACAGGGAGAGAGGCAGAGAGCAGCGCGAGAACCCACATGACGACTTGAGCACGGTCTATTGCAACCAGACCAGAACACGCGCGCGCAAGAATGTGTAGAGGTCAATGTATGGTAGAGATGCACCGGGTGCAACACCGGAGGCACAATTATATAGGGGAGGGGGAAGCAGTGGCGGAGCTTCGTGTAGACCAACGGGGGCAATGGCCCCCCTTAACTTTTACAACCATTGAAGAATATGCTCTATTTTAGGCCTAACTAGTGTTTAAACTAGAGATTAGTCCCTCCTTCCCTATTAATTTGTCTCCCTTCAGGAAATGACCCCCTCTTGGATTATGCTCAAGCTCCGGCAAGGGGGGGGGGGGGGGGAGTGCTTCGGTACAAGATATGTGATTGTCCTGCGAAATGCCTTGTTGCCGTCAAGACATGTGCACTTGTTACGGGATGAGTTAGAGATGGTTCAAACCACATGTGTAAGAAGCCACATGGTACAAGATATGTGATTGTCCTTTAGAAGTTACACAAGTTCAGAAACCAGCACGTTCGGCAAACCTAACAATTGATCTATCCCTAAAACTTTCAGAGCTAACAATCCAGTCGGACCAGTCTATCATGCGAAACTCACAACAAGCATTCAGAATTTCAGTTGCAGTAGCCCCGTTGGAAGCGAAATCGGACGCAGCCTCTGCTATGCGCGCACTTGCCGCCGCCGACGATGATTCAGAGCGGAGCGGCAGATGGTCATTGATTGGTCGCGGCATCGCGTCCATAGCTCCTCTCCTCCGTCGACCGGCCTTTGGTTTGGTTTGGTTTGGTTTGGTCCAACGGTTTTCCCATTCAAGGCGCGGCGCTGTTCATTCGTTAGGGCCTGCTCCCATCGGCGGCATCACTGCTGCTGAGGTGGAGCGAATTGGAGTGGGGGCTACTGATGCGCCGTCCGTTGGATCGACGGAGAGCTCACCCTCTCTTCAGCTTCAATCTTCAGGCAGGGCAGCTGCCCCTGCCTGATTTTCTTTTGGCCCAAGGATGCCGAGCTGATGGGCAGGAATGGTAGCCCACGCTGGGTAAGAAGTGAACGGGCCGAGCCGGACCAGGCTGCCAAGCAGTGCCACTGAGGCCGCCGGGTCGAGCAGCGCGCCGGCACGTTCTTCCCCATCATCCTCTGATGTAGAGATGCAGGATTTTTACAAGCTTCGATCGTGGCCACACGACTCGGCCAACAGCTCACTGCGTTCCACAATGCGAAAAGTAAACCAGGGAACGGCGAAGCAACGGGATCTCCAAACGACTGGCTAGACCGTTGCCCAGCAAGGGAAGGGATAATCTCCGCCGATTTCTTTCAGGCTGTTGCAGATTCAGTGGGAAAAACTCTAAGCAAACCTTGCACTTGTAGACGAAAGCTAAATCAAACCTGAACTCCTAATCCTTGAAATCAACACGCCAAACTCTCTAATCCTGATCTATTATCAACCTTGAGAGCGTTTCCAGCCGAGGGAGATGGCCGGTTGGGCGCGACCCCACCCAGTCCATCCACATTTTGTTTATATTTGGAAATACTTTAAATATATACGTATTACAAAAATCGCTTTACTTAAAATTTTGAAAAAAATGGTAATCATGCATTTGAAAAATATTATATGTGCAGAAAAATGTTTCTAATGTATATGAAAAATGTACAAAGTGTATGAGAAATTTGATATCAAAAATTAAATATGAAAAAAATATTAATCATGTCTATAAAAAATTAAACATGTATAAAAACATTCTATATGTATAAAATAAATGTTCAAGGAGTATGTAAAATGTACAATGTGTTTGAAAAAAGTAGACAGCAAAACATAAAATCAAAAATATTGCTCATATATTAAAAAAATTGTTAAACATGTATAAACAATGTTGCTAATGTATACGAAAAGTGTACAACATGCATGGAAAAAGTAGACATCAAAACATAAATATGAAAAATGTGAATCATGTATTATAATAATATTAAACATGTATAAAATAATGTTATTGATGTATACGAAAAATTTACAATGTTTCTCATGTGTACAAAAAATATACAATACTTATGAAAAGGAAAATTCGCTTCAAAACATATATTTCAGAAA
Organism: Aegilops umbellulata; assembly: GCA_032464435.1. NCBI lineage: Eukaryota > Viridiplantae > Streptophyta > Magnoliopsida > Poales > Poaceae > Aegilops > Aegilops umbellulata. The sequence continues at coordinate 563,240,441 of CP136058.1, read as the reverse complement.
AGTAATCATGTATTAGAAAATATACTTGATGTATAAAAAAATGCAGACTTGTCTTGGAAAGTCCCTGAAGAAAACTGAGAAAGAAACAGAAAACTAAAAGAAAAACAAGAAAACCAAAAAAAAACCAGTGTGAAAAAGAAAACAAAGAAACCAGGAAAAACTGAGAACGAAGCTAAAAATCAAACTATAACAAAGAAAAAAGGAAAATCCGAAGAAAACCGGTGAAGAAAAAAAGAAGAATAAAAACAAGCAGCAATGAGAACGAACGGAGAGGAACGATGATCCAGTCAGCCATTTCAGGTTTGACTTGCCACGCCAATGAATACCAGCTAAATAACTTTAAAGATCCAAAATAGACCGGAAAAAAGTATTCGGTGTGCTGACTTCAAAGATTAAAAAGTTGAGGGTTCTATTTAGTTTTCCTATACGAGTTTAAGATCTGTTTTGGATTACCGATTCAGTTAACGAACATACACCAAGTGGATGGGTGGCCTACGTGTATCTTGTGCACTCGATTCTTTTTCTTATTTTAACATAGTATAACGGCAAGCGCTTATATATACGCGCATATACTCATCCTTATGAACGCACATATGCATGCCCTATCCCTATGAGCAACTTCGAGAGACTGAGCTGGCATATCATCTTCAAATTTTACGAAGTCACCATAGGCGCCGTAGTCGACGGGAACGTCTCCTTCCACTGAAAGCGCATCGTCAAATATTTTAAAATAAATCCAAAATAAATGTGAGCACCAGGACTTAAACTCCGATGGACTGGGGATACCATTGTCCTCCTGATCATCCAACCACAAGTTGGTTCGCTTGTGCAGTCGATTCTACTAGTGCGTGATTAGGAGATACAAGGTACCGTGTGTGTGCACTCCAGCAAAGTGTGGGTGGTGATGCTGTAGTTGCTGATCTATTTTTCTAGAGTTGGCCAAACATAAAAATGCTTGACTTCTGGCAAACTTAGAATTTCAGGTATTTGGAAACAAAGGGAGTACACCTCATGCTCGGGACATGAAGGATCATCCAAATGAATCAGGCCAATTCAAATGTCTCCACTCTAGCCCCTTTTTGCTTGAACGGGCAGGTTACAAATGCTACGAGCGATTACTACGAATTCCCTCCCAATAACAAAACTGTGGTGGCTTCTTACATCGTGACAGTGCTCTACGCACCAAGCCTAACTACGCAATATTCCATACCGTGTCACCACCAGCGCAGGTGCAGGTACACGAAACCGGACAGGGCAAGAGACATGAAGGGTGCATTGGCGGTGGCAACGTGGGCCTGATCGGAGGGGGTACGCGCCGATTTCTTTGAATAAATCTGGAACTAGAGAAATACGAGAGTTCAATTTTGTGGATCATGTTCTCAACGGATGTGGACACCCATTTTCATGAAAATACAGGGCATTCAGTCTTTTTTTGGGTGCGCGCAAGCACACCGACCTACTTTGAGCTCTGCTGTCCGGTTGGTCATGGGTTGTTGTATTCAAACTCCCCTTAATAATTAACTGAAGGAGGCAAACCTTTTTCCTCCTTTTCTGAAAAACACTTATCTAGAACAGTTTTGCTAGAACTCATCTAGCTGAGCTCTAGTTATGTCTTATTCATCTTTTATAGTCATTAGATATGATACTATAAAATACGTGTGTACTGACGTGGGTTGTATCTGTTTTTTTATTAGATGAATAAGACCAAATTATATCTCAGGTAGATGAGTTCTAGGCACTCCCATGTCCGTCCCTACGGGCTACGGCTATGCACTCGATCACAGCTCACACTGTCGCACGCGACACGCCCACGGCGTCAAAAGTTGTAGTCATCGCTCATGATCGATACTCCTACCATACCATACGCTGGATAGATAGATAGTCATACACAGGCACAGTGCGCGCGACGCTGACAGCGCCGTGGAGGTGGAGGCGGGCGGAGGAGCCATGCCACGGTGCCTGCCCGGGCCGGGCCGGGGCCTTTGCTTGATCCTCACTTATCCTTCGTGCTTTTGGGGGCATGGAAGATTAAAGAGCCGGTCTGGGGAGCAGAATGCTTGCTAATTGCTCTTGCCATTGTCGCTTTGTCTGTCAGGGTCCCCCCCGGTGATGAGCAGCCTCTGCTTGCTTTTGTGCTGCTACTAGTCGTAGTAGGGTTAACTTTTGTAGCTAGTGATGCTTGATTGCCCGACCATCGGCGCGGCTTGAGTTGGGGTTAGCTTTTTAGCAGTGGTTTGGATTTGGGCTTATGCAAAAGCGGAACCTAAGACCAGGCAACCGGCTTCTGTATTACAGCAAACACTTACAGTACCTCTCTATTTGTCATCATCATTACGAACTATACCATCAATCAACTACATTAGTAATAAAAAAAAAAGAGGTGAAATTGAGTACTAGGAGATCCAGAACGAGCTAAGTGCAGGACCAGTGGCACTGGCTGAAATTACCCAACAAGCAGCTTGATCATCCTCTCTCTGCGTGAACGCATTGTTTTTGACCCACCTGCATGCATGCACTTTACTTCCAGTGTGCTCTTTGCTAGCGAATGCGTGCGTGGTTAGCAGCATATAGAAGGCCTTTCGGCGGCACGCGCGCCGCACCTGCAGCATCGGCCGAGCCGGTCGGGCTCTCATCGATCGTCCGGCCAGCAAAACTTACTGTAGGGCGGTCCGGTCGTTGCCCGACGCACTGGATCGCATGCATTCAATCGCCGAACCGGCCGGGTGTGTACGTGAGTGACCGACTGACTTGATCGACCGGGCCGGTCGGTCTCCATCGTCCTGTACGTGTGCGATCGACCTGCCGTGCCGTGTCCCATGCGGCCAACCCACGTTCCGTGTCTCGCTCACGTACGTGCAGTGTGGGCTTGTCAGTTTGGCTGCGTTGGTAATTATTACGTACGACTCACACATTCTGCATCGCACAAGCTGGTGTGCTGTGAGACAAGAGATGCATGGTGCTGATTAATTAACAACCACACGCTCCTGACATTCTTCTTCCATCTAAGCTCCGTCGACCACTATATAATTCCACCAGTATGGAGCTGATAGATTATGCGTGCGTACGTAGATTGGACTGGAGTACATTACAAATCCAGTCGAACTGCTATGATCTGATGGATTAGGTGACCACATCTCTCGGAAGCACTACACGCAGCGCAGAGCTTCGATCGATCGTGCAGCAATCACATATATACGTATTTCCAATCCCAGGGAGCCCATACAGTACAATGATGCTCCTGTTGTTGCTCTTGGCTGGTCGTTGGGTTGCTTATGTTACATCTTCTCTATGCATTATTTTTGCCTCTCTTTTTTTTTGGCTGTTGGGTGGAGTTTTCCTTTCGACACGTACGGAGGGGAATTGCGATGTGCGTGCAGGGGCAGGCAGGCACACCACACGTGTGTGCAAACTTGGAGCCGGCCGGATTGTTTTTTTGTTTGTTTGTCTCATGCTCATGGTAGCAAATGGTGCACGTCGGATTCCCTCCTTCGGACAGGCGCACGTGCATGCCGTACCCGCTGCGTCGGTTGTACGACCAGCTAACTCCTACCGTCCTACGTACTGTATATAGGAGTATGTTTACTGTACAAGTGTTGATCATATAGTTGAGCCAATGAGGGGAGGGGAGGGGAGATTGTTGGTTGATCAGCCACTGTAACATAGAGTAGTTTACAGCACGGGATGGGGTCGTACGTACGTACGCTGGTATATCAGATTGATGGATCGACGCGCGCCAACAGCATGGCACGTCGCCGCGACCAGGCTGATGATTCAGGGCAGATTTTATTTTTATTTTTTGCGGGAAAGGGCAGATTTCATTGAAGGGTACAAGTAGATGGGTGTAGCATTAGTAGATTATATTTTTTTACAGGATAAAGGGATTGTATTGATTGAATAATAGTCACATTACAACCCCGTAGGATGACCGATGAGGTCTAGTATTTCATGAGGCCCCGATCCTAACCAAACTAATGTTCGTTCCTCTAGACGACCAAAACGAGCAAGCAGATCGCTCGCTTGGTTCATTTCCCGGGAGGTTTTTTTTGACAACGAAACGCCTCCCTTGGTTCATGAGATGCTTCACGTGCTCAACTAGATGACCTAGCTCTGAGCTATCTCGAGATGGATTATTAATCATCTTAGCGACCTCCATGGAATCTGTTTCAACAAGGACGTCCTGCTGACTCCACTCCAGTGCAAGGGACATGCCTTCCATACAGGCACTTAGTTCCGTCTCAAGTGCTGATACGTAACGATTAAGAAAACGGCAGGAAGAGAAAACAATTCGTCCATGCTCATCACGGAGAATCATACCTGCCCCTGCCGCCCCTGTACTCTCACTGTATGACCCATCAATATTCAGCTTCAGCATGCCAGCAGGTGGTCTCTCCCAACTATTGGCTGTAGCATGTATGCGAAACTACAGCAGGGGCCGCTCCATTCAGTACACATTTTCCTTTGATAATTTGCTCAGTAGTCTGGTTCTTGACCTGCGATAAACTTGCCATGTAACTGCATAAGAACCGTCGGGATCCTTCTACAGATGGAAAAGGCTCGTCATGAGTAAGCTCATTATGTCCATGCCATACTCTCCAGAGGATCATCAGGATACGAGCACAGACTTGGTCAGTACGTGGGAATAAGAGCTCCGGGATCCACTCAGTTTGTAGACGCTCCATAATCACATGTGAGGGAAGGTCCCAAACGTCACGCATGGCGTTCCATAAAGCCCGAGCCGGCGGACAACAATAAAGAGCGTGCTTTACATCCTCTTGTTCCTGCCCACAGACCGTGCACACTCCGGTGACTGGGATATGATGATTTTTCTTGTTCTTCTCTGTTGCTAATGAATTAGTAATTGCACGCCATGCAAAAGTACGGACTTTAGGAGGAACTGGCAAACTCCATAACTTCTTCCAAATCTCACGATCACCATTCGGTCTAGTACTTGTGGCTGGCACATTACGAGCATGCTCTGTCAAGCTGAGACCAAGCTTATAAGCACTCTTAACAGAGAAGATACTTTCTCCGGCTGCCAGGCAAGAAAGTCCGGTTCACGTCTTGGTGAGGTATGGATGGATAAAATGGCCCTAGCATCGATCGGTCGAAAGTTAGCCCACACGGCAGCTACATCCCATGTACCTCGTTCGTCAAGCAAGCTCGAAACTCTGATGAGTCTGGACCGGCCTCGAGCGCTAAACGGCTTGAGCGAGGACGAGCGTGGTATCCAATTGTCACGCCAGATGCGGACCGATTCACCATTACCAATGCGCCATATCATGCCTTCCTTGAGAAGTTCCAGCCCATAAGATATAGCAGACCAAGTTGACGAGGGTTGCCCTGTAAACACAGTGTCTAGTAGGTTGCCTTGTGGGTATTATCGGGCCTTCAGTACGCGTGCACACAGACTATCCGGTGTTTGCAGCAACCGCCAAGCTTGACGAGCCAGTAGTGCCTGATTAAAAATCCGCATATCTCGGAATCCCATTCCACCTTGCCCTTTTGATCTGATCATCTTATCCCAACTGAGCCAATGTGTTTTGCGCTTCCCATTTTCCGCTCCCCACCAAAAGTCTCGGATCAACTTGGATAGGTCATCACAAACAGAGAATGGAAGTTTAAAAACTCCCATAACATATGTCGGTAGTGTTTGCGCGATCGATTTGATAAGGGTTTCTCTCCCACTCTGTGCTTGATTATTGTCACCCCAAAGCAATATACATTGTGTGAGTTTGGCCTGAAGACTCTGGAATTTACCACGACTCATGCGACCTTCCGGAGTTGGTAGACCCAAGTATTTCGCTTCAAACACTTGTTGCTCCACATGAATGATTTGGCGTGTTGCTTCCTGATCTGATAGCGGACAAAGCTTGCTAAATTGGATTGAGCACTTTGCTGGATTAATGAGTTGACGGGTACTTGCAGCATAAGTATCAATGACATGTTTAACTCTCAAAGCTTGCTCCGCATTTGCATTAGTAGATTATATTTAATTTTGTCTTATATTTTTCTTATGGAGGATCACTACTTTAATAATCCAAATGCTCTTAACGGCCGTTGGATGCCCGACCTGATAGCCGCCCGATCTACTGCCGTGTCCTGCATGCCCACTAGTTATTTCCTGCAACAACCGCTCTGTTGCAGAAACAATAGCACTCTTGCCCCTGGCTCCCGACAGATCTGCGCCCCGCACGGTTTCGCAACAAGAACATTTCCTGTAACAATGCTCTTGTTGCAAGATCTAGTCTTCTCTGATTTCCTGCAGCAAGACCTTTGTTGTGAAACCTCATCTTCTACAATTTTCTACAACAAGACTCATGTTGCAAAAAAATTTCTTCTTTAGTTTTCTGCAACAAGACCCTTAAAGTTGCAACAACATCTCCCGCCGCATCAAATTTTCTGCAACAATATTTTTCACGCGTCTAATTTTCTGCAACATCTTCCACGCGTCTAATTTTCTGCAACAAGATCCTTGTTGCAAAAATTTCAACAACATCTTCTGTTGCGTCTAATTTTCTGCAACAAGAACCTTGTTGCAAAAATTAAAACAACATATCCGCCACTTCTAATATTCTGCAACAGGACCCATGTTGCAAATCCTGTTGCAAAAATTGCAAAAACTACATATATATTTCTCTGAAACTACAAACTGGACAACTGCATGAGCTACAGAAGCTTTGGACTAAAAAATATATATCAGAAAACACATCAATCGTGCATCACTAGTTTCCTGCAGCACATCAAGTATGTACCACTAATTCCGTACAACACATCAAAATCTTGCATCACTAACTTGCAGGTGAAAATGCTACAAAAGTTTTGAGCTACAAACATTCAGACAAGCAGCACATCAAGGGGATAGCATGAGCTCTAGCAACGCATCTAAAAGTCAAATAAAAAGTTATGCAACGCTAGATGTGCGACATCCAAATGCCTAGTGCACATCTACACATCTACACCCCCTATAACATCTACTTCATCCGCCTCGGTGGCAACGGCGAGAGCGTCTCCCTACGACGGAGCACCGCTCTTTTCCCCTTTGATGTCATTCGCTATTTCGCGCAGCCGCTTTGCCGACCAGCGAGTTTGGAAGATAGGCATGCTACAAAACAAGGTTTGAAAGAACATTAGCTAATCCAACTAATTTCAGATAAACATGAGCTAAAAATTCATGGAAAAGTATTGGAACAGTAGCTAAAATTTCAAAGAAAAGATATATGTAGTTTCAGAAGCAAAAATTGAGTTCCCTGTGCTCTAAGCTAGCAGTACAAACATTCCTGTAGTTTCACAAACATAACCTATAGACATAACCTACTAACTAGTTTTAGAAAGGTAAGTTTCTTTGAAATATAGCTACTGTTTCTGAAATTACATATATGTTTCTCTGAAACTACAAACTGGATAACTGCATGAGCTACAGAAGCTTTGAACTAAAAAGAAATTACATATATGTTTCTCTGAAAAAACAAACTTGATAACTGCATGAGTATTGGAACAGTAGCTTCAGAAAAATGAAACAAGGGGATCCTATAGAAACTGCACGCTCCAGAAATTCAGAAACACACCTATGAGTTTTCACAACTATGCGAGTTGACTGAGTTTCAGTCCAACGAAGGGCTGTTGATCATGCATTTCGCGAAAATGCACTGGTTTCTGCAACTAGTTGATCAGGCTCTGAATTCTGTTTTAGACGCTTTTCCTTCTCTTGTTAGTGTTAACTGAATTTAAGCTTCAAAAGGGTTGTCTGAATTCTGCAACAAGTTGGTGGCTCTGAATTCTGTTTTAAAAGTTTCAGTCCAGCTTGAAAGGGTTGTCTGAATTTAAGCTTGAGAGGTCTTATAAACTGAATGTAGTTCGTTAGCTGGCTTGTTGGTCAGCTGCATTATCTGACTAGTTACTAGTTTTCTACACAATGCAGACAGCCAAAGAGAAGCTGCAACGCCAGATACAGATGATGCAGGCGACAGGAAGTTCATAATCTCAGAAGTTTCGCCGCCTCCGACGCAACGACAACAAAAATGAACACCTACTTTTGCCTCCAAACATATAGATAGACATATATGGATTATAAGGGAAAAAAATCCAAACTAGGTGAGAGCACGCCTGCTAATTTGTAGCAGCAAATAACTGAACTAACATTTCAGCGACCTAAAACACACATATCCAATGCAAAACCATACGTGTGTTGTACGATTCTGACAATGTTTCATTCCTTCGGGAAAATGCATGCTCAAGCAATCAAACAGGGAACAGAAAATCAACCAGTGCAGGTTGAGCCCGACAGATAGCAGTAATAGATCGCGGCGGAAATGCATCACGCGGTGGGCGGGACGAACAACAGCCTGGGTGGAGCCGACAAGATGGGAGTATCTTGTTTGGGGGGAAGCGGGAGGGTTGCCCGATCCATTAGTGTTGGAGGAGTTGCTGATGTGTATGTGGAGTATCATGGAGAGGAAGATAACAATGACAGCAGCAGTAGTGCGAGTGATTTTGAGGATGAACTCATGGAACAGAGTGATGATGATGAACTAGATGCAGTTATAACTGCTGAAGAACCAGATGCAGTTATAACTACAGAAGAACCAGTGCCAGTAACTGCTGTTGAACCTGCAGAGTCTGACACTGATGTGCTCATACCTGATGAAACTGGTGTAATCACTCAAAGAATTTGCAGCCCCTTGAAGCAGAGAAGAAGCAGAGTAGTAGATGTGGATGAAATGGCAGGCATGGAAGGTGTTTTTCCCAGGTTTTGGATCCAAGTCAACCTACATCAGCTTGTGCTTCTGAACCTCAGGCTTCAGGGCATGTGAATAACCAAATGGTGATAGCTGCAAATGTTGACAGTGCCAATCGAAATTCAGACTCATACAGTGACCCTGAATACATTGGACATACTGATGATAGTGGGGAGGATTCAGAAGTTGTGGAGCTCAGGAGACATGCTAGGAAATTTAAGAAAAGGATGAGGGACTCCAAGAGCTGGATAGGTAGGGATGCCACAGGGCCAGTGCCAATTGAATTGATTGCCAACATGGAGGAGCAAATTGAAAGAGAAGAAATGGATTGGAACTATGATTCATCTGATGAGGACTACATCTATGATGAAGATTCAGATGGTCATATAAGGAAGAGGAAGAGTACATTCCCAAGATACAACCCTGAAAGTGAAGTACCACATTTTGCTTTGACCATGTTTTTTAGAAGCAAGAATCAGCTGTGTAAAGCTTTGAGAAGATATGGTCTAGTAACAAAGAGGAGCATTAAGTTCATGAAATCTGAGTGTGACAGAGTAAGGGCAAAGTGTGGATGGCCTGGCTGCCCATGGCTGATATATGCAGCCAAGAGATCAAGGACTTCAAGATTCCAAGTCATAACATACAATGATGATCACCAATGTGCACAGAACAGATGCAACAAGTTGGTTACTGCAAAGGTGATTGCACAGAGGTATGAGCATTTCATACTGGCAAATCCTATGTGGAAAATTGAGAGCATGAAAGCAACTGTTTTGCAAGACATGTTTGCTGATGTCTCCACTTCAAAGTGCAAGCATGCAAAAAGAATTGTCATGGACAAATTGTTGTGTGGAATGAACACTGAATACACTAGAGTGTTTGACTACCAACTTGAGCTGTTAAGGAGCAACCCTGGAAGCACAGTTGTTGTTTGCATGGACCCAACCAACATGGAGGAAAGTGTATTCTAGAGCTTCTATGTGTGCTTTAATGCAATGAAGCAAGGATTCAAGGCTGGTTGCAGAAAAGTAATAGGCCTTGATGGTTGTTTCTTCAAAGGTGCAGTGAAGGGTGAGCTCTTGTGTGCCATAGGTAGAGATGCAAATAATCAGATGTATCCACTAGCCTGGGCTGTAGTTGAGAATGAAACTAATATCACATGGAAGTGGTTTGTTGGGCTGCTCATTAAGGACTTGGAAATAAACAATAATGGAGCTGGCTGGGTTATTATTTCTGATCAGCAGAAGGGCTTGATAAATGCAGTGAATGATTACCTTCCTGCTGCACAGCATAGGATGTGTGCTAGGCACATTTATGCTAATTGGAGGAAGAAACATAGAGATCATGAGTGGCAAAAAAAATTCTGGGCAGTTGCTAAGGCTTCTAACAAGCAAGATTTCAACTATTATAAGGCCAAGCTTGCACAAGTGACTCCTGAAGGGGCTAAAGACATCATGAGGACTGAGCCACAGCACTGGGCAAGGGCTTTTTTCCCAGTTGGTTCAAACTGTGAATCAGTTGACAACAACCTATGTGAGTCATTCAACCATGCTATAGTTGATGCTAGGTTTTATCCTATTATTTCTATGAATGAAAAAATTAGGAAAAATATACTTGAGAGAATTCAGGAACAAAGAGAGAAAGGTGCCAACTTTAGAGGAAAAATATGCCCTGCTGTTTTTAAGAAGCTCAAGAAAAGTATTGCCAGAACACAATATCTTGAAGTGCTATGGAATGGAGAAAATTGATTTGAAGTGAAGCAAGTGAATGGAAGAGGAAGGCAGTACACTGTGGACCTGGAAAAATGGACATGCTCTTGTGGGTACTTCCAGCTGGCAGGGCTTCCTTGCCACCATGCAATTAGTGCCATCTACAAGTGCAACAGAAAAATTGAGGATTTTATTGCTCCTTGCTACTTTGTTGAGGTGTTCAACAAAATCTATGAGCATTGCTTGCAGCCTGTGGAGGGTGAAGAGATGTGGCCAGTGTCACCCAATCCTAGGCCAGTGTCTCCTGAATATGTTAGGTTGCCAGGAAAAGAGAAGAAAAAAGGAAGGCCTAAAAACAATGATAGGAGAAGAGAAGAAACTGAGCAACCTAAGGGGAAGAAAATGAGCAAGCATGGCACAATTATCAAATGCTCCTTGTGTGGTAACCCTGGACACAACAAATCAGGATGTAAGCAGAATCCAGAGAGAGGTAAGAAAAAAAAATGCTCATCTTGCTAGAACTAGCAAGAAAAAGAACCCAACTGAGGTATTTATTGTTGTCATGTACTTATCTATTGCATATTTATCCTGCTTATTACTCTTGTGTTGGAACTGATTGCATATTTATCCTTAATTTGCAGCAAACCTCTGCCTCTGCCTCTGCATCTGCTCCACCAACAACAAGTTCAGTACCAACAGGTCCTTCTACTGGGACCAACAGGTTCAAGCCTCCAAGAAAGAGAACTGCAACTGCTGAAGCTGGATCATCTGCTGCCCCTACAACATCTACTTCCACAAGGACAGGATCTGGAGCTAAGAGGGGAAGAAGGCCTGCATCATCAGTGCCAAGCTTCAGATATTTCACTTGCAGTGGAAACTACTAGTTATAGTTGAAGAAGGGTTGCATCTAGTTCTTTTGTTCAAGTTGCAATGTTTCAAAACATTTCGGATGTAATGTTGCAAACTTATCTTTTGTTCATGGCTCAAACTAGGGGTCATGTATGTGTGGGAGTGTGACTTATTTCAAACCCAGTCTATGTGAAATTAACTTGATCTGAATGATCTTTCATCAGTTGCATTTCCTTCTTATTTACTTGCTAGCATTGTTTCTAAATGCCATCCTGACAATGCATTGGAATTATCTTATAACTTGCATCATCTATGCATTATCTTACAAACAGCATCATGTTCCACTTAACTGCATCATTTTTCACTTTACTGCCAGCAAAGATTGCAAACATGTATGCATTTCAGAGAGGTACAAAATGATGGCATAACACAACTTGCACTTCCACTTTCATTGATTCCAAACAGTGGCAAATGCATACAACTTCCAATTTAAACTAAGGATACAAGTTCATTCTAAACCCTAAAGCATTGCTACATTGCATACAAATAACACTTGCACATCTTATTACAGTAGCATCTTCCCTGCAACTAAACCCACCACAAATACAACAAACAGCATGACATCATTCTGATATTTGCCCTTCAGTGCATCTATCTCTGATTTTTTCTGCTTCAGTTGATTTTGCAGAGCCATAGCCATTCACATTCCCCCTGTTTCAGCTTCAGGGAGAGCCACAACTGCAGTGGGATCTTCAATCACAGCAACACTTCCTTGACCTCTCAGCCTACGCACTTCATCTCGCAAATCACCAATCAAATCACTCCAAAACTTGGGAAGTGGGTCATCATGCCTTTCCACGAATCCACAACCACCATGTTGTTCAATTGCACCAACAAAAATCAATGAGAGGGGGGGGGAACAAATGAACAGAACAAAAAACAACAACTTGAAGCTCACCATCGCATCAACACAGGCGTAGTATCTCCTGCCTGGATTCTGACGGCTCCAGGAGATCCACCTAGGCGCCTTCCGACGGGGGTTGCACCAGCAGAGCCTCGCTGGCTCGTACGCCATTGGGGCCTCGCGGTACGGCACCGGCGACCTAGATTCCTCCCCTCTCCTTCCGGTGGCTCGACGGAAGCTGGGAGCACTCGAACCACCAGAAGACCACGACATTGCCGTCGACGCAACCAATGCAGCCGCCCCCTGCGCAACCGCCTCCTCCGCCGCACCCCTCAAGGAATCGCCACCGCCGCCGCCTAACCCTAGTTTCTCCCCCCAAATCTCCAATCGATTTGCTGTTCACCCCCCCCCCCCCCCCCCCCCGCGCGTTCCAGTTATAACCTGCCCACCTAACTAGCAATCCTGGCCACGTCAGCGTTTTAAGGGCTAAAACGACACTAAGGTTAGATTTGGACCGGGATTAGTTAGTTTGGGGTCAGAACGACAGGGATTTCGACTTCAGGGTTTGATTCGTCGGACGTCTACGAATTCAAGGTTTAAAATGGACTTTTTTCCTTTTTGAACATCATTCAGCTACGGAGATTGTTGACCGATAAGCCACTGTTAACAAGCGGAATATTACAGTCCCTCGCGAAAGAAAAGGAAAAACAGAGCACGGTCGTCGCCGATCGGTTACCATGCAGATGCAGATGCAGGCCCGTTCGCAGCGAAATCCAACGCAGCCTCTGCTTGCACTTGCCGCCGCCGCCGACGATTCAGAGCGGCAGAGAGACGGTCATTGATTGGTCGCGGCATCGCGTCCATAACTCCTCTCCTCCGTCCACCGGGCCTTTGGTTTGGTTCGGTCCAACGGTTTTCCCATTCGCTATCGCATTCAAGGCGCGGCGCTATCAGTTCGTTGGGTTTGAGATCCTCTGCAGTACCGTATGGTGCTGTAGTGTGGATGACATGTGAGGCCAGATCCCACATGGCAGTGACTGTATAGTTCGTTAGGCCTGCCGCCATGGGCGGCACCACATGCATCTCCGCCACTGCTTGGAGGAGGTGCGGACTAGAGACACAGACTGCTGGTGCTGCGTCGTCGGCTGGATCGACGGAAAGCTCACGCTCACTTCAGAATTCAAACTCAACTTTTGATGAAGGATACCGATCTTTTTTTTCCTTTTCTTTTTAGGGGAATGAAGGATACAGATCTGATGGGCATGAATGGAAGCCCACGATGGGTAAGAACAGGCCGAGCTAGACCAGAGGCTACCACCAAGCAGCCGTGACACTCAAACACGGCCCTCGGCCTTAAAAAACCGAAACCCCTATTTGACGCATTTTTTCTCACTCTTCATAAATCACACACGGACGGTTCATAATTAGAACAATTGGGCGGGCCCACTCCAGCTGTACGCATGACTTTCAGTTCCGGTTTGGGAACCTTCTAGAAGGTAAGGTCACTTAACCAGGTTTGTTTTTCTTTTTCGTTTTAACTTCCTTCTCTCTTTTTAATTGCGTTTACAATTGTTTTTTGCAGTTCTCATAATATGATTCTACTTTCAATTTTTTTGTCCATGTATTCAAAAAATGTTCGCTTTTTAAAAATTTGTTTTCTCGGTTTCAAAATTTTGTTCCCAATTTTTTATATAAAAAACGTATTTTTTATATATTATTTTCAAAAAATCGCTCGGCTTTTCATATATTTTTCATAACCTCAAAAAATGTTTGTGTTTTCAAAAGATGTTCAGGAATTTGAGAAAAATAATCATAAATTCAAAAAATGTTCATAACTTTTTACAATTTTTTCACATTTCTCGAAATATGATTCTATTTTCAAATTTTGTCCACATATTCAAAAAATCTTCGTTTTATAAAAATTTGTTTGGGATTTCCAAATTGTACTCGGTTTCAAAATTTTGTTCCAAAATTTTTAATACAAAAACTTATATATATTTTTTTTCAAAAAATTGGTCCCCTTTTCATATGTTTTCCATAATTTCAAAAAATGTATTTGTTTTCAAAAGATGTTCGTGAATTTCAAAATTTGTTAAAAAATTCAAAAAAGTCCATAATGTTTTAGAAATTCTCCACATTTGTCAAAAAAATCTTCAAAATTTTAATAAAATTTTGAAAATCTGTTTGTGCGCTTTTCAAGAAGTGTCAAATTTTGCCAGTGCCGTTAGTTCTTTTTTTTTTATGTTCGTTAGTTCTTTAAGTGGCGCTGCATATCTGTCACTAGAGCTCGTCAGGCGCAGTGACTAGCAACACGCTACACATCAGCACACTGTCGCGGCTTCCATTCCCAGCTAGTGAGTGCTCTTTTACCTCGGTACGCGGTGCCACCGCAAATGGGCCTGCCTAGGTGGGCTGCCTCCTGTGCGAATCGCCGACTACTTGTAGCAAAGCGCAACATATATGAGGTTCGCCAAAAGAAACCAGTCTTCCCGTGCATCGCTATCACAGGTAGAGCGGCACACTGGCATGTCTTCTTCCCCATCATCCTCTGATGTAGATGCATGATTTTTATCTCCCTACACGGCTAAGTCTCAATGTGCTCCAAACTTCGATCGTAGCCACACGATCCAGACGACAGCGCACGGTGTTCCCGAAAGAAAGAAAAAAACAGCGAACGACGAAGCGGCGGATCTCCAAGCAAAAAGCATACACCGTTCCAGATCCAGTGAACGAACACACGACCAAGTGGATGGGTGGTCTACGAGCATTTTGTGCACTCGATTATGCTAGCGCGTGATCAGGAGGCAAGGTACCATGTGCGTGCATTCGAGTGACGTGGGTGGTGGCGATGTAGACGTTGATCTATTTTTCAATAGAATTGGTCAAACATAAAAATGCTTGATGTCGAACAAACTTACAATTACAAGTATTTGGGAACGAAGGAAGTACACGTCAAGCTCGGGACATGAAGGAAAAACCAAATGAATCGGGCCAATTCAATTGTCCGCCACTCTAGCCCCTTTTTGCTTGAACGGGCAGGTTACAAATTCTAAATTCAGCTTAAATTGCCCCTAAAAATTTGGAGCGAACGGCGAAAGAAAAAGAACATTTTTTTTATAATTAAGACAACCGTTTGACGCCTTTGTGTTTGCGCATATGACCGGCAACCTCCAAATCTACATGAAGCGCAATTCATATAACGAATGAAGATCAGGGACACAGATCATATATTTCCAAATGACCCTCATTTGTTTTGACAAGAAAAATACTTGTTTTTTTGTAACTTCGGTAATACTAACTCAGCGACAATTAATATGGATCAGAGGTAGTAAACTTTCGCCCATTCGTCACTTACATTGAGACAAAAGATTTCAGAGATAGAGAAAATGTTAGATGTCAACCTCATGACACGAAAAACCCGAAAGAAGGAAGAAGCTCATGACACGAAAGAACATCCAAATGAATCAGACGAATCCAAATGTCTGCCACTCTAGCCCCTTTTGCTTGAACGGGCAGGTTACAAATGCTACGAGCGATCACTACAAATTCCCTCCCAAAAACAAAACTGTGGTGGCTTCTTACATCGTGACAATGCTCTACGCACAGAGCCTAACTACGCAATCCATACCGTGTCACCACCGACGCAGGTGCAGGTACACGAAACATGACAGGGCAAGAGACATCAAGGGTGCATTGGCGGTGGCAACGTGAGCCTCATCGGCATCGGAATCGTCGTCGTCTGATCCAAGGTCAGGCTTGCGGTTGCCCGGCGGTGGTCGAGATGTAGACGTAGCTGAACCGGGTGACCCAGCTGCGCTGCATATAGGAACCCAACATGATAAATTTGAAAGTTTATGAAGGTGCAAAACTGTGGTAACAACAGATAAAATAAATTCAGCACAACACAGTCACAGTAGCCACAACTTGAGCTAAGTATACATCTTATGTTATTTGACGTGTTATATAATTCAAATTTCATCTACTCCATCCGTTCCCAAATAATTGTCTTTCTAGCCATCTCAAATGGACTACAACATACGGATGTATGTAGACATGTTTTAGAGTGTAGATTCACTCATTTTGCTCCGTATGTAGTCACTTGTTGAAATCTCTAGAAAGACAATTATTTAGGAACGGAGGGAGTAGCAAATATCATGCTGTTTGCAGAAAACATGAACAAAGTTTATTATTGAATTATTAGAAATTTATCATGTATTCTTGGTGAAGAGCTACAAATGGAAGCAAGTACAATGTGATGCACTTACCCTGGAGATGCAGGGAAGGTGCACGATCCATAACCTGAAAAACGTAAGAGAAAACTGGATTATTAATACAAGTGTGTAAACACTCCACTTGCCTAGGTACAACTAGAAATACTCTGAAGGAGGTAGTCCTGAAAGTGGGGTTCACAATCAGGACGAAAGCTGGGCAATGCGTGAATACAGTGAATAATTTTTGCACATGTCAACACCATCATCGTATCAGGAATTTTATTATTATTTTTGGATAATAACTGAATTACTCAACATGCCTAGGTACAGCTAGAATGGGGAGTCCTGAAGATAGGGTTCACAAACAAGACGAAAACTGCGCAATGCATGAACACAGTGATAACTTTTGCATATCTCAACGTACACCATCAATTAATCGGGAAGCTTAGAGTTTTTATTGGGGGGGTGATAATATATTCATGTTGAAGTTACCGGAAAATGGCGCATCACAATTCAGAATTCGACCTACACATATATTCTTCGTTCAATGCATCGAGGCGCAAAGACTATTCTTGAGAGAAAAATTCTTCCAATGAAAGCATAATCCCAAAGGTTCCAAAAAGAAAAGTAAGCCGGCTATTGCCTATTAGTGCAGTGGTAGTGATACTACTAAGGCTGGTCACAATGGGCAAGAACATAAGCTAGGAACTTCACGTTTTCCTAGACTATGTTACTATCTCCACAGTGGGTAGTCCACAGTGGGTAGGAACATCTATGTAGTGTCATGCAACCATGTATTTATTAGGTTATAGACTCATTGCTTCTTGGAGTGTGTGATGTTCCGGTAACTTAGCTAGTTACCACAAGCACATCTCTCTTCATTAAATATGTGCCACATAAGTAAAGTTGCATTGAAGTGTGTGATGTTACTTCTAAGTTCCTCCCCATTGTGACCAGCCTAACGAAGCAAAAAAAGCAAAAGCGACACTGGTCAAGCAAAAAAAGAAGGCGGCAAAAGCAAAAGAGACGCGTGCATGGAATGGATTACACTGACCGATAGGAAGCTTGCAATTGAGGGAAAAGAAGCACCATATACACAAGGCAAATTGTAAACATAATATCAAGGGCATAACAATCAAACAATGCGAGTTCGTCAAAAATAGTAATTAAACAGTGCGTAGCAGAGAAGCAAGGAACAAGCAAGCAAAGGTATCAGCATGAAGAACTGTACTGACTGGGGTCGGTGAGGGTGACGGTGGCGGTGCCGGCGAAGTCGCAGGCGCCGGGGGCGGCGTGGGAGCGCTGGTAGACGGAGTTGAAGGCGTAGGAGGCGTGCGCGGCGAGGGTGTTGGGGAGGTAGCAGAGGGCGCTGGGCTGGATGGGCGCGCAGTCGGCGCCGCCCGCGGGGCTGCACGCGTAGTCCAGCGCCGCCTGCACCGTCCTCACCGGCGCCCCGGTGCGCACGATGCACCACGTCGGGTTCGCGGCCCTGGCGCCCGCGAGCAGCTGCACAGCCCACGCCGCCGCGAGCCACAGCGCCGCCAGAGGAGAGCGCCGGCGCCGCATGTACGTAGGTAGTCTGCGGGAGGGTGCGGGGCGAGGCGAGAGGCAGCAAGAAGGAGTAAAGGTGGTGGGAATATGTGCGAGGTGGTGCGGAGGGAATATTTGAGAAAGAAGAAAGACGGTGGGAGCGGGAGGCAGAAGGAGGATCTCCGTCTCCATGGAGAACTGCTTTCTTTTCTTTTCTTTGCTTTTCCTTTGGTAGTGTCTAATCTAATATAATCCAATCTAACTACGACCGGCGAAAGGAGATAGGGAAGGAGAGGGGGACGAGGAAAAGGAAAGACCATCCAGGAGGAAGAAGATCAACTAGTATGAAAAACGTTCTTATATTTTGAGACAGAGGGAGTATGTAGCAATCAGGCTGGCTGATGATGAAATGGGGAGAAAGTACTAGGTTACTAGAGGTAATTAACGACTAAACTAACCTCACAAATTAGTGCACTAAAATAAATATGTAAAGTAGAGCGCAAAGCAAGATGGCAGCAGGATGCGCCCCCTGAACTGAAGCTAAACCATGAATTCATTAGCACTTACTTAAATAATGTAATAGAACCCTTGGACAAACTGAACCTAGGCCTCTTTTGGTTCATAGGTTAGGATTATCGTAGGAATATGAAATTTGTAGGAAATGAGATGATATGTATCTCAAATCCTATGAGCAGGAATAGAAAACTAGATGTTATTTGGTTCACACCAAAGAAAATTTTCCATCGAGTCTAGACTCATTTTTATTTTCTATGAAATGTGAAGGATAGGAACAAATCCTATGTAGGAATAGAAACCCATTCCTATGAATCAAAGGGCTCTAAAGGAAAACAAATCCTATAAGGATCCTATCCTCTAGAATTCCTATGAAATTCCTCCAAACCAAAGGAGGTCCTAGAGCCTGTTTGGAATTGCTCCACGTCAACAAAATCAGCTTCACTCCATTAAATCCACTTTGGAGTTGTTTCATTTGGGAGTTGCAGCTCTACCGTAAAGCAATTTATTCTGTTTGGCCTCCAGCTAGCTCTAGCTTCAAGAATGAGAAAATTTGGTGGGAAAGGTCTATTGGGGACTGCGTGACATGAGGAAATAAAATAAAGGGTATCCACTTATTGGTGATAGTGGTGGGTAAATTTTCCATTCCTATGAGGAGTTTTCAAACTAGAGTTTATGGAGCAGCCTCTAAAGAGATTCATGGAAAACTGAAAGTTGTACCATAGGTTTTAGTTTTTTTTTTTTGGAGCAAAACATCATGAAACTACCCCACTTGACTTGCGTTTTTCAGAGCAGAGTTGTCCCGAACAAGCCCGTAGTATGACTGTATATTCTATTTTCTGATAGTAAGTATGCAAACTCAACACAGGTCTAGTAAAATCATCTTGTAGTAAGAAGTGCTTTCTTTCACATATCTGAGGCTCTGTTTGTTTCAGTTTTGGGAGGTCGTTTTGGACTGGGAAAAGATGAAGCTCAAACAAACATTTATCTTAGAGCAGCTGTGGACACAAGTCAAAGTCTAATTTGTTTTATTTTCAGCCCAAAGCATGTCTTGCTGTGCTTCATACCCAAAATTGTTTCCCTAGCCTCTGCCTTTGGCATTTGGTCGCAATTATGTCATAAATGCCACCACAATCACTACTTACCTCTCCATCCATCCCCTTCTTTTGAAATAGTGCTTTTTCGCTAGCCCGCGGTCGTTTCCACAACTGCATTGCCAAACAACTAACATTCACTATCGCAGCTTCCTCAACGCAATAGCTTTGCGAGCACAGCAAGTCCACAGCTGAATCTTTCCAGCCTGCAAGCCAAACTAACCGGGTCTTCGTGTCCACATGCGTGAAATCTTTTATGAAATCGGAGTTGTTGTCTGATTTGCTTTGTCTTTTTAGGGAAGGATGTCGATCTGTTCTTCTTTTAAGGGAGGATGTCGATCAGATATTTTATTTAGGGAATGATATTGATATGATCTTCGCTTGAGTTTGAAACTGTCGGCATAATTGGTGTATTGGGTAGGAATGGGGGGCGCGTCTACAGCTCGCCCGCAACGAGCGCGAGCGGCCTGCGCCTCTACGCGACGCACTACTAGACTGACACGTTTTCGTTTGTTTTTTATTTCATTCGTTCTTTTTATCTTGTTTTTTTAAGTTGATATTTCAAAATATATTTTTCAAAGCGCTCACTGCACATTTTAAAAACGTTCATTTAGTGTAAAAAATAATGTTAGTGCAACTTTTAGAAAAAAGCAAGCATTTAAATAATGTTGATTAAATTTAAACATGTGTGTCAAAAACATGTTCGTTACGTTTTTCTACAAATGTTTAGAAAATGCAAAAAGAATATGACATTTACGCGGCCCAATATGAAGAGGAATGGGTGATTCAGTCAAAGCCCACTATGCGGCCCAATATGAAGAACGGGAGGGCCAGAGAGACTGCCAATCAGACCGTCGGCACTGTTGGAGTTGTGTCGAATATAGTGTACGAGGTAGATTACAGTTGGACTTGTAGTTGTATTGTGTTTAGATAGGATATGGAGTCGTGTCCTAATAGGACACTTGTATCCTAGGCCTCTCTTATATAGCGGGGGTAGACACACGATGTAACCTATGCCAATATAATAGCACCGGAACGCAGGGGAAGCCGGCGGCATGTGCCGGTGTCCAGTGCGACCGGGTGCGGTATTGTAGCGGTGTCATGGGGAGGAGCGCCCATAGTCAGGCCCCGGGGATGTAGCCATATCGGTGAACCTCGTTAACAAATCTCGCTCGTGCCTTGTGTGATTGCTTGGTCCTCGGATGATCAACGGTATGCCTCGGATTTATTCTGACAAGTGGTATCATGAGCTAGATTGTTCGGAGGCTGCGGATTGTTGATTTAGAGGCGGCGGGACTTGCAGCAGCACCTACGGCGGCTGGCAAGACGTGCGGCGGTCGATCAGGTGGATCGATCGGGTGAGCGTCAAGCAGTGTATGGGAATTGCGGCAGCAGCGACGCGGTCGAGCACGGAGTTGTCGGCGACGGCGCGACGTATCGCGTAATCAACAGGTCAAATCGGTTGGATTGATCCAGATCGATGGGAAGCAGTGGCAGACGCGGAACCGTTCGGCACGAGCGCGTGACGACGTGTACGAGGCGACTACACACGGTCGCGCTGTGTCGCAAGACCCAGGAGGGGCTGGCATTGCGCGACTGGGCATATGCTGGGTCTGGTTGATGGTCCAGGCGGGGCTGCTGTTGGGCGATGTTGGTGCAATGCATGGCCTGGTTAGGCTGTGTTGTGCTCTGGAAAGTTGTGGAGGCACAGAAGCACCTGACACTGGATTTGTTCGTTAAAAAAAATTTGTCAAAGCCATGTGTGTGTACATGGGCAGCTTTTTGCTAAGGTGCATGGAGAAGCTACAACAACAAATAGAGACAAGAAAAATTGTGCAGGTTGCATGGAAGTTTTTCAGGGTCGATTTGCTGAGAAGGCTTGAAACACGTGGACAGGCTACGGAGGCGCGCGCAGACAAGCGCGTTGTGAGGATCATGTTTAACAGGGCGTCGAGTAATGCAAGGTATGTGTTGGATGACACGATGCAGGGTGAAACATGGTTGCAGTCGAACGAGTTCGGCTGGGTCGGACTAGGCAGTCTGACGGATCGACGCAAGTCGGTTGGTACAGAAGACGGTGGTGGGATCGGCGACGACGACACAGGAGCGTGACGCCGATGGTGATCGACTTCTACGCGTGGAAACACGTGGTGCAGGCCCCAAGGGCTTGTGTGGCTTCGACAAGACTATGGCGTGGGGTTGATTCAAGATGGCATACACATGTGAGCTTGATGTCGACGGGACGCGAGGGTGGACTGGTCATCTACCATGGAGTCATGTTGAAGGTGGAGCTGGATTGAGGGGCTACGGTGCAAGGACCAGAGAATCGAAGCCTATTCAGCGGGATGGAAAAGCGAGGGACATGTAGTTCGGACTGGAGCACAGTGGTCTGATGGAAGCGTGAAACTCGTCACCGGTCGGCGATGATCGGTGGTACTCTGCAGTGGGGGTTGAGTAGTGTGGGTTCGCGACGCTTGAGACTCGACCAGGAGAGTGGAGGCTTGACGCGGTAATAGCGGCGAGGCGTGCGGCATGCACGGGGCATGGAGACGGGCCAGGGCTCTTGTGGTCATACATGTGGTGAGACAACTGTGAATTTGACTCGGGATGACTACAAGCAATGGTGAAATTCCTTCAAGTTTCACACAGGCGGTCAAGAAAGGAGCGGTGACTTTGAGTTCAGATAACTCTTATGTGTGACACCCAATATGTGAGTTGTTCATTTGCACGCAGGTAAGTGATCAGTATGTGATGGTATTGAACGGAGCTCTGGAAGTTGGGAGCATACACTAGAGTAAAGAGGGACTTAACTTTGCTCGAGTGTTGACTGTGGTCAAGAAAAAGAAGGGACTACAAGTTGTAGGTGGAGTCATATGAAGTCTTTGGAGTAGCAGCGGTGCTCATGGGATAAGCTCAAGTCCAATGTACATGGAAGTTTGACGCATTGACGAATTCAGGGTGGTGGAGTATATTCGCCAAGGTGGAGTTTGTTGGAGTTGTGTCGAATATAGTGTACGAGGTAGGTTACAGTTGGACTTGTAGTTGTATTGTGTTTAGATAGGATATGGAGTCGTGTCCTAATAGGACACTTGTATCCTAGGCCTCTCTTATATAGCGGGGGTAGACACACGATGTAACCTATGCCAATATAATAGCACCGGTACGCAGGGGAAGCCGGCGGCATGTGCCGATGTCCAGGGCGACCGGGTGCGGTATTGTAGCGGTGTCACGGGGAGGAGCGCCCATAGTCAGGCCCCGGGGATGTAGCCATATCGGTGAACCTCATTAACAAATCTCGCTCGTGCCTTGTGTGATTGCTTGGTCCTCGGATGATCAACGGTATGCCTCGGATTTATTCTGACAAGTGGTATCATGAGCTAGATTGTTCGGAGGCTGCGGATTGTTGATTTAGAGGCAGCGGGACTTGCAGCAGCACCTACGGCGGCTGGCAAGACGTGCGGCGGTCGATCAGGTGGATCGATCGGGTGAGCGTCAAGCAGTGTACGGGAATTGCGGCAGCAGCGACGCGGTCCAGCGCGGAGTTGTCGGCGACGGCGCGACGTATCGCGTAATCAGCAGGTCAAATCGGTTGGATTGATCCAGATCGATGGGAAGCAGTGGCAGACGCGGAACCGTTCGGCACGAGCGCGTGACGACGTGTACGAGGCGACTACACACGGTCGCGCTGTGTCGCAAGACCCAGGAGGGGCTGGCATTGCGCGACTGGGCATATGCTGGGTCTGGTCGATGGTCCAGGCGGGGCTGCTGTTGGGCGATGTTGGTGCAATGCATGGCCTGGTTAGGCTGTGTTGTGCTCTGGAAAGTTGTGGAGGCACAGAAGCACCTGACACGGGATTTGTTCGTTAAAAAAAAGAATTGTCAAAGCCACGTGTGTGTACATGGGCAGCTTTTTGCTAAGGTGCATGGAGAAGCTACAACAACAAATAGAGACAAGAAAAATTGTGGAGGTTGCATGGAAGTTTTTCGGGGTCGATTTGCTGAGAAGGCTTGAAACACGTGGACAGGCTACGGAGGCGCGCGCAGACAAGCGCGTTGTGAGGATCATGTTTAACAGGGCGTCAAGTAATGCAAGGTATGTCTTGGATGACACGATGCAGGGTGAAACATGGTTGCAGTCGAACGAGTTTGGCTGGGTCGGACTAGGCAGTCTGACAGATCGACGCAAGTCGGTTGGTACAGAAGACGGTGGTGGGATCGGCGACGACGACACAGGAGCATGATGCCGATGGTGACCGACTTCTACGCGTGGAAACACGTGGTGCAGGCCCCGAGGGCTTGTGTGGCTTCGACAAGACTATGGCGTGGGGTTGATTCAAGATGGCATACACATGTGAGCTTGAAGTCGACGGGACGCGAGGGTGGACTGGTCATCTACCATGGAGTCATGTTGAATTTGGAGCTGGATTGAGGGGCTACGGTGCAAGGATCCAGAGAATCGAAGCCTATTCAGCGGGATGGAAAAGCGAGGGACACGTTGTTCGGACTGGAGCCTAGTGGTCTGATGGAAGCGTGAAACTCGTCACCGGTCGGCGATGATCAGTGGTACTCTGCAGTGGGGGTGGAGTAGTGTGGGTTCGCGACGCTTGAGACTCGACCAGGACAGCGGAGGCTCGACGCGGTAATAGCGGCGAGGCGTGCGGCATGCACGGGGCATGGAGACGGGCCAGGGCTCTTGTGGTCATACATGTGGTGAGACAACTGTGAATTTGACTCGGGATGACTACAAGCAATGGAGAAATTCCTTCAAGTTTCAGACAGGCGGTCAAGAAAGGAGCGGTGACTTTGAGTTCAGATAACTCTTATGTGTGACACCCAATATGTGAGTTGTTCATTTTCACGCAGGTCAGTGATCAGTGTGTGATGGTATTGAACGGAGCTATAGAAGTTGGGAGCATACACTAGAGTAAAGAGGGACTTAACTTTGCTCGAGTGTTGACTGTGGTCAAGAAAAAGAAGGGACTACAAGTTGTAGGTGGAGTCATATGGATTCTTTGGAGTAGCAGCGGTGCTCATGGGATAAGCTCAAGTCCAATGTACATGGAAGTTTGACGCATTGACGAATTCAGGGTGGTGGAGTATATTCGCCAAGGTGGAGTTTGTTGGAGTTGTGTCGAATATAGTGTACGAGGTAGGTTACAGTTGGACTTGTAGTTGTATTGTGTATAGATAGAATATGGAGTCATATCCTAATAGGACACTTGTATCCTAGGCCTCTCTTATATAGCGGGGGTAGACACACGATGTAACCTATGCCAATATAATAGCACCGGAACGCAGGGGAAGCCGGCGGCATATGCCGGTGTCCAGGGCGACCGGGTGCGGTATTGTAGTGGTGTCATGGGGAGGAGCGCCCATAGTCAGGCCCCGGGGATGTAGCCATATCGGTGAACCTCGTTAACAAATCTCGCTCGTGCCTTGTGTGATTGCTTGGTCCTCGGATGATCAACGGTATGCCTCGGATTTATTCTGACAAGTGGTATCATGAGCTAGATTGTTCGGAGGCTGCGGATTGTTGATTTAGAGGCGGCGGGACTTGCAGCAGCACCTACGGCGGCTGGCAAGACGTGCGGCGGTCGATCAGGTGGATCGATCGGGTGAGCGTCAAGCAGTGTACGGGAATTGCGGCAGCAGCGACGCGGTCCAGCGCGGAGTTGTCGGCGACGGCGCGACGTATCGCGTAATCAGCAGGTCAAATCGGTTGGATTGATCCAGATCGATGGGAAGCGGTGGCAGACGCGGAACCGTTCGGCACGAGCACGTGACGACGTGTACGAGGCGACTACACACGGTCGCGTTGTGTCGCAAGACCCAGGAGGGGCTGGCATTGCGCGACTGGGCATATGCTGGGTCTGGTGGATGGTCCCGGCGGGGCTACTGTTGGGCGATGTTGGTGCAATGCATGGCCTGGTTAGGCTGTGTTTTGCTCTGGAAAGTTGTGGAGGCACAGAAGCACCTGACACGGGATTTGTTCGTTAAAAAAAAGAATTGTCAAAGCCACGTGTGTGTACATGGGCAGCTTTTTGCTAAGGTGCATGGAGAAGCTACAACAACAAATAGAGACAAGAAAAATTGTGGAGGTTGCATGGAAGTTTTTCGGGGTCGATTTGCTGAGAAGGCTTGAAACACGTGGACAGGCTACGGAGGCGCGCGCAGACAAGCGCGTTGTGAGGATCACGTTTAACAGGGCGTCGAGTAATGCAAGGTATGTGTTGGATGACACGATGCAGGGTGAAACATGGTTGCAGTCGAACGAGTTCGGCTGGGTCGGACTAGGCAGTCTGACGGATCGACGCAAGTCGGTTGGTACAGAAGACGGTGGTGGGATCGGCGACGACGACACAGGAGCGTGATGCCGATGGTGACCGACTTCTACGCGTGGAAACACGTGGTGCAGGCCCCGAGGGCTTGTGTGGCTTCGACAAGACTATGGCGTGGGGTTGATTCAAGATGGCATACACATGTGAGCTTGAAGTCGATGGGACGCGAGGGTGGACTGGTCATCTACCATGGAGTCATGTTCAATTTGGAGCTGGATTGAGGGGCTACGGTGCAAGGATCCAGAGAATCGAAGCCTATTCAGCGGGATGGAAAAGCGAGGGATACGTAGTTCGGACTGGAGCCCAGTGGTCTGATGGAAGCGTGAAACTCGTCACCGGTCGGCGATGATCGGTGGTACTCTGCAGTGGGGGTTGAGTAGTGTGGGTTCGCGACGCTTGAGACTCGACCAGGACAGCGGAGGCTCGACGCGGTAATAGCGGCGAGGCGTGCGGCATGCACGGGGCATGGAGACGGGCCAGGGCTCTAGTGGTCATACATGTGGTAAGACAACTGTGAATTTGACTCGGGATGACTACAAGCAATCGTGAAATTCCTTCAAGTTTCAGACAGGCGGTCAAGAAAGGAGCGGTGACTTTGAGTTCAGATAACTCTTATGTGTGACACCCAATATGTGAGTTGTTCATTTTCACGCAGGTCAGTGATCAGTGTGTGATGGTATTGAACGGAGCTCTGGAAGTTGGGAGCATACAATAGAGTAAAGAGGGACTTAACTTTGCTCGAGTGTTGACTGTGGTCAAGAAAAAGAAGGGACTACAAGTTGTAGGTGGAGTCATATGGAGTCTTTGGAGTAGCAGCGGTGCTCATGGGATAAGCTCAAGTCCAATGTACATGGAAGTTTGATGCATTGACGAATTCAGGGTGGTGGATTATATTCGCCAAGGTGGAGTTTGTTGGAGTTGTGTCGAATATAGTGTACGAGGTAGGTTACAGTTGGACTTGTAGTTGTATTGTGTTTAGATAGGATATGGAGTCGTGTCCTAATAGGACACTTGTATCCTAGGCCTCTCTTATATAGCGGGGGTAGACACACGATGTAACCTATGCCAATATAATAGCACCGGTACGCAGGGGAAGCCGGCGGCATGTGCCGGTGTCCAGGGCGACCGGGTGCGGTATTGTAGTGGTGTCATGGGGAGGAGCGCCCATAGTCAGGCCCCGGGGATGTAGCCATATCGGTGAACCTCGTTAACAAATCTCGCTCGTGCCTTGTGTGATTGCTTGGTCCTCGGATGATCAACGGTATGCCTCAGATTTATTCTGACAAGTGGTATCATGAGCTAGATTGTTCGGAGGCTGCGGATTGTTGATTTAGAGGCGGCGGGACTTGCAGCAGCACCTACGGCGGCTGGCAAGACGTGCGGCGGTCGATCAGGTGGATCGATCGGGTGAGCGTCAAGCAGTGTACGGGAATTGCGGCAGCAGCGACGCGGTCCAGCGCGGAGTTGTCGGTGACGGCGCGACGTATCGCGTAATCAGCAGGTCAACTCGGTTGGATTGATCCAGATCGATGGGAAGCAGTGGCAGACGCGGAACCGTTCGGCACGAGCGCGTGACGACGTGTACGAGGCGACTACACACGGTCGCGCTGTGTCGCAAGACCCAGGAGGGGCTGGCATTGCGCGACTGGGCATATGCTGGGTCTGGTCGATGGTCCAGGCGGGGCTGCTGTTGGGCGATGTTGGTGCAATGCATGGCCTGGTTAGGCTGTGTTGTGCTCTGGAAAGTTGTGGAGGCATAGAAGCACCTGACACGGGATTTGTTCGTTAAAAAAAAGAATTGTCAAAGCCACGTGTGTGTACATGGGCAGCTTTTTGCTAAGGTGCATGGAGAAGCTACAACAACAAATAGAGACAAGAAAAATTGTGGAGGTTGCATGGAAGTTTTTCGGGGTCGATTTGCTGAGAAGGCTTGAAACACGTGGACAGGCTACGGAGGCGCGCGCAGACAAGCGTGTTGTGAGGATCATGTTTAACAGGGCGTCGAGTAATGCAAGGTATGTGTTGGATGACACGATGCAGGGTGAAACATGGTTGCAGTCGAACGAGTTCGGCTGGGTCGGACTAGGCAGTCTGACGGATCGACGCAAGTCGGTTGGTACAGAAGACGGTGGTGGGATCGGCGACGACGACACAGGAGCGTGATGCCGATGGTGACCGACTTCTACGCGTGGAAACACGTGGTGCAGGCCCCGAGGGCTTGTGTGGCTTCGACAAGACTATGGCGTGGGGTTGATTCAAGATGGCATACACATGTGAGCTTGAAGTCGATGGGACGCGAGGGTGGACTGGTCATCTACCATGGAGTCATGTTGAATTTGGAGCTGGATTGAGGGGCTACGGTGCAAGGATCCAGAGAATCGAAGCCTATTCAGCGGGATGGAAAAGCGAGGGATACGTAGTTCGGACTGGAGCCCAGTGGTCTGATGGAAGCGTGAAACTCATCACCGGTCGGCGATGATCGGTGGTACTCTGCAGTGGGGGTTGAGTAGTGTGGGTTCGCGACGCTTGAGACTCGACCAGGACAGCGGAGGCTCGACGCGGTAATAGCGGCGAGGCGTGCGGCATGCACGGGGCATGGAGACGGGCCAGGGCTCTTATGGTCATACATGTGGTGAGACAACTGTGAATTTGACTCGGGATGACTACAAGCAATCGTGAAATTCCTTCAAGTTTCAGACAGACGGTCAAGAAAGGAGCGGTGACTTTGAGTTCAGATAACTCTTATGTGTGACACCCAATATGTGAGTTGTTCATTTTCACGCAGGTCAGTGATCAGTGTGTGATGGTATTGAACGGAGCTCTGGAAGTTGGGAGCATACACTAGAGTAAAGAGGGACTTAACTTTGCTCGAGTGTTGACTGTGGTCAAGAAAAAGAAGGGACTACAAGTTGTAGGTGGAGTCATATGGAGTCTTTGGAGTAGCAGCGGTGCTCATGGGATAAGCTCAAGTCCAATGTACATGGAAGTTTGACGCATTGACGAATTCAGGGTGGTGGAGTATATTCGCCAAGGTGGAGTTTGTTGGAGTTGTGTCGAATATAGTGTACGAGGTAGGTTACAGTTGGACTTGTAGTTGTATTGTGTTTAGATAGGATATGGAGTCGTGTCCTAATAGGACACTTGTATCCTAGGCCTCTCTTATATAGCGGAGGTAGACACATGATGTAACCTATGCCAATATAATAGCACCGGAACGCAGGGGAAGCCGGCGGCATGTGCCGGTGTCCAGGGCGACCGGGTGCGGTATTGTAGCGGTGTCATGGGGAGGAGCGCCCATAGTCAGGCCCCGGGGATGTAGCCATATCGGTGAACCTCGTTAACAAATCTCGCTCGTGCCTTGTGTGATTTCTTGGTCCTCGGATGATGAACGGTATGCCTCGGATTTATTCTGACAAGTGGTATCATGAGCTAGATTGTTCGGAGGCTGCGGATTGTTGATTTAGAGGCGGCGGGACTTGCAGCAGCACCTACGGCGGCTGGCAAGACGTGCGGCGGTCGATCAGGTGGATTGATCGGGTGAGCGTCAAGCAGTGTACGGGAATTGCGGCAGCAGCGACGCGGTCCAGCGCGGAGTTGTCGGTGACGGCGCGACGTATCGCGTAATCAGCAGGTCAAATCGGTTGGATTGATACAGATCTATGGGAAGCAGTGGCAGACGCGGAACCGTTCGGCACGAGCGCGTGACGACGTGTACGAGGCGACTACACACGGTCGCGCTGTGTCGCAAGACCCAGGAGGGGCTGGCATTGCGCGACTGGGCATATGTTGGGTCTGGTCGATGGTCCAGGCGGGGCTGCTGTTGGGCGATGTTGGTGCAATGCATGGCCTGGTTAGGCTGTGTTGTGCTCTGGAAAGTTGTGGAGGCACAGAAGCACCTGACACGGGATTTGTTCGTTAAAAAAAGAATTGTCAAAGCCACGTGTGTGTAAACGGGCAGCTTTTTGCTAAGGTGCATGGAGAAGCTACAACAACAAATAGAGACAAGAAAAATTGTGGAGGTTGCATGGAAGTTTTTCGGGGTCGATTTGCTGAGAAGGCTTGAAACACGTGGACAGGCTACGGAGGCGCGCGCAGACAAGCGCGTTGTGAGGATCATGTTTAACAGGGCGTCGAGTAATGCAAGGTATGTGTTGGATGACACGATGCAGGGTGAAACATGGTTGCAGTCGAACGAGTTCGGCTGGGTCGGACTAGGCAGTCTGACGGATCGACGCAAGTCGGTTGGTACAGAAGACGGTGGTGGGATCGGCGACGACGACACAGGAGCGTGATGCCGATGGTGACCGACTTCTACGCGTGGAAACACGTGGTGCAGGCTCCGAGGGCTTGTGTGGCTTCGACAAGACTATGGCGTGGGGTTGATTCAAGATGGCATACACATGTGAACTTGAAGTCGACGGGACGCGAGGGTGGACTGGTCATCTACCATGGAGTCATGTTGAAGGTGGAACTGGATTGAGGGGCTACGGTGCAAGGATCTAGAGAATCGAAGCCTATTTAGCGGGATGGAAAAGCGAGGGACACGTAGTTTGGACTGGAGCCCAGTGGTCTGATGTAAGCGTGAAACTCGTCGCCGGTCGGTGATGATCGGTGGTACTCTGCAGTCGGGGTTGAGTAGTGTGGGTTCGCGACGCTTGAGACTCGACCAGGACAGCGGAGGCTCGACGCGGTAATAGCGGCGAGGCGTGCGGCATGCACGGGGCATGGAGACGGGCCAGGGCTCTTGTGGTCATACATGTGGTGAGACAACTATGAATTTGACTCGGGATGACTACAAGCAATGGTGAAATTCCTTCAAGTTTCAGACAGGCGGTCAAGAAAGGAGCGGTGACTTTGAGTTTAGATAACTCTTATGTGTGACACCCAATATGTGAGTTGTTCATTTTCACGCAGGTCAGTGATCAATGTGTGATGGTATTGAACGGAGCTCTGGAAGTTGGGAGCATACACTAGAGTAAAGAGGGACTTAACTTTGCTCGAGTGTTGACTGTGGTCAAGAAAAAGAAGGGACTACAAGTTGTAGGTGGAGTCATATGGAGTCTTTGGAGTAGCAGCGGTGCTCATGGGATAAGCTCAAGTCCAATGTACATGGAAGTTTGATGCATTGACGAATTCAGGGTGGTGGAGTATATTCGCCAAGGTGGAGTTTGTTGGAGTTGTGTCGAATATAGTGTACGAGGTAGGTTACAGTTGGACTTGTAGTTGTATTGTGTTTAGATAGGATATGGAGTCGTGTCCTAATAGGACACTTGTATCCTAGGCCTCTCTTATATAGCGGAGGTAGACACACGATGTAACCTATGCCAATATAATAGCACCGGTACGCAGGGGAAGCCGGCGGCATGTGCCGATGTCCAGGGCGACCGGGTGCGGTATTGTAGCGGTGTCACGGGGAGGAGCGCCCATAGTCAGGCCCCGGGGATGTAGCCATATCGGTGAACCTCGTTAACAAATCTCGCTCGTGCCTTGTGTGATTGCTTGGTCCTCGGATGATCAACGGTATGCCTCAGATTTATTCTGACAAGTGGTATCATGAGCTAGATTGTTCGGAGGCTGCGGATTGTTGATTTAGAGGCGGCGGGACTTGCAGCAGCACCTACGGCGGCTGGCAAGACGTGCGGCGGTCGATCAGGTGGATCGATCGGGTGAGCGTCAAGCAGTGTACGGGAATTGCGGCAGCAGCGACGCGGTCCAGCGCGGAGTTGTCGGTGACGGCGCGACGTATCGCGTAATCAGCAGGTCAACTCGGTTGGATTGATCCAGATCGATGGGAAGCAGTGGCAGACGCGGAACCGTTCGGCACGAGCGCGTGACGACGTGTACGAGGCGACTACACACGGTCGCGCTGTGTCGCAAGACCCAGGAGGGGCTGGCATTGCGCGACTGGGCATATGCTGGGTCTGGTCGATGGTCCAGGCGGGGCTGCTGTTGGGCGATGTTGGTGCAATGCATGGCCTGGTTAGGCTGTGTTGTGCTCTGGAAAGTTGTGGAGGCATAGAAGCACCTGACACGGGATTTGTTCGTTAAAAAAAAGAATTGTCAAAGCCACGTGTGTGTACATGGGCAGCTTTTTGCTAAGGTGCATGGAGAAGCTACAACAACAAATAGAGACAAGAAAAATTGTGGAGGTTGCATGGAAGTTTTTCGGGGTCGATTTGCTGAGAAGGCTTGAAACACGTGGACAGGCTACGGAGGCGCGCGCAGACAAGCGTGTTGTGAGGATCATGTTTAACAGGGCGTCGAGTAATGCAAGGTATGTGTTGGATGACACGATGCAGGGTGAAACATGGTTGCAGTCGAACGAGTTCGGCTGGGTCGGACTAGGCAGTCTGACGGATCGACGCAAGTCGGTTGGTACAGAAGACGGTGGTGGGATCGGCGACGACGACACAGGAGCGTGATGCCGATGGTGACCGACTTCTACGCGTGGAAACACGTGGTGCAGGCCCCGAGGGCTTGTGTGGCTTCGACAAGACTATGGCGTGGGGTTGATTCAAGATGGCATACACATGTGAGCTTGAAGTCGATGGGACGCGAGGGTGGACTGGTCATCTACCATGGAGTCATGTTGAATTTGGAGCTGGATTGAGGGGCTACGGTGCAAGGATCCAGAGAATCGAAGCCTATTCAGCGGGATGGAAAAGCGAGGGATACGTAGTTCGGACTGGAGCCCAGTGGTCTGATGGAAGCGTGAAACTCATCACCGGTCGGCGATGATCGGTGGTACTCTGCAGTGGGGGTTGAGTAGTGTGGGTTCGCGACGCTTGAGACTCGACCAGGACAGCGGAGGCTCGACGCGGTAATAGCGGCGAGGCGTGCGGCATGCACGGGGCATGGAGACGGGCCAGGGCTCTTATGGTCATACATGTGGTGAGACAACTGTGAATTTGACTCGGGATGACTACAAGCAATCGTGAAATTCCTTCAAGTTTCAGACAGACGGTCAAGAAAGGAGCGGTGACTTTGAGTTCAGATAACTCTTATGTGTGACACCCAATATGTGAGTTGTTCATTTTCACGCAGGTCAGTGATCAGTGTGTGATGGTATTGAACGGAGCTCTGGAAGTTGGGAGCATACACTAGAGTAAAGAGGGACTTAACTTTGCTCGAGTGTTGACTGTGGTCAAGAAAAAGAAGGGACTACAAGTTGTAGGTGGAGTCATATGGAGTCTTTGGAGTAGCAGCGGTGCTCATGGGATAAGCTCAAGTCCAATGTACATGGAAGTTTGACGCATTGACGAATTCAGGGTGGTGGAGTATATTCGCCAAGGTGGAGTTTGTTGGAGTTGTGTCGAATATAGTGTACGAGGTAGGTTACAGTTGGACTTGTAGTTGTATTGTGTTTAGATAGGATATGGAGTCGTGTCCTAATAGGACACTTGTATCCTAGGCCTCTCTTATATAGCGGAGGTAGACACATGATGTAACCTATGCCAATATAATAGCACCGGAACGCAGGGGAAGCCGGCGGCATGTGCCGGTGTCCAGGGCGACCGGGTGCGGTATTGTAGCGGTGTCATGGGGAGGAGCGCCCATAGTCAGGCCCCGGGGATGTAGCCATATCGGTGAACCTCGTTAACAAATCTCGCTCGTGCCTTGTGTGATTTCTTGGTCCTCGGATGATGAACGGTATGCCTCGGATTTATTCTGACAAGTGGTATCATGAGCTAGATTGTTCGGAGGCTGCGGATTGTTGATTTAGAGGCGGCGGGACTTGCAGCAGCACCTACGGCGGCTGGCAAGACGTGCGGCGGTCGATCAGGTGGATTGATCGGGTGAGCGTCAAGCAGTGTACGGGAATTGCGGCAGCAGCGACGCGGTCCAGCGCGGAGTTGTCGGTGACGGCGCGACGTATCGCGTAATCAGCAGGTCAAATCGGTTGGATTGATACAGATCTATGGGAAGCAGTGGCAGACGCGGAACCGTTCGGCACGAGCGCGTGACGACGTGTACGAGGCGACTACACACGGTCGCGCTGTGTCGCAAGACCCAGGAGGGGCTGGCATTGCGCGACTGGGCATATGTTGGGTCTGGTCGATGGTCCAGGCGGGGCTGCTGTTGGGCGATGTTGGTGCAATGCATGGCCTGGTTAGGCTGTGTTGTGCTCTGGAAAGTTGTGGAGGCACAGAAGCACCTGACACGGGATTTGTTCGTTAAAAAAAGAATTGTCAAAGCCACGTGTGTGTAAACGGGCAGCTTTTTGCTAAGGTGCATGGAGAAGCTACAACAACAAATAGAGACAAGAAAAATTGTGGAGGTTGCATGGAAGTTTTTCGGGGTCGATTTGCTGAGAAGGCTTGAAACACGTGGACAGGCTACGGAGGCGCGCGCAGACAAGCGCGTTGTGAGGATCATGTTTAACAGGGCGTCGAGTAATGCAAGGTATGTGTTGGATGACACGATGCAGGGTGAAACATGGTTGCAGTCGAACGAGTTCGGCTGGGTCGGACTAGGCAGTCTGACGGATCGACGCAAGTCGGTTGGTACAGAAGACGGTGGTGGGATCGGCGACGACGACACAGGAGCGTGATGCCGATGGTGACCGACTTCTACGCGTGGAAACACGTGGTGCAGGCTCCGAGGGCTTGTGTGGCTTCGACAAGACTATGGCGTGGGGTTGATTCAAGATGGCATACACATGTGAACTTGAAGTCGACGGGACGCGAGGGTGGACTGGTCATCTACCATGGAGTCATGTTGAAGGTGGAACTGGATTGAGGGGCTACGGTGCAAGGATCTAGAGAATCGAAGCCTATTTAGCGGGATGGAAAAGCGAGGGACACGTAGTTTGGACTGGAGCCCAGTGGTCTGATGTAAGCGTGAAACTCGTCGCCGGTCGGCGATGATCGGTGGTACTCTGCAGTCGGGGTTGAGTAGTGTGGGTTCGCGACGCTTGAGACTCGACCAGGACAGCGGAGGCTCGACGCGGTAATAGCGGCGAGGCGTGCGGCATGCACGGGGCATGGAGACGGGCCAGGGCTCTTGTGGTCATACATGTGGTGAGACAACTATGAATTTGACTCGGGATGACTACAAGCAATGGTGAAATTCCTTCAAGTTTCAGACAGGCGGTCAAGAAAGGAGCGGTGACTTTGAGTTTAGATAACTCTTATGTGTGACACCCAATATGTGAGTTGTTCATTTTCACGCAGGTCAGTGATCAATGTGTGATGGTATTGAACGGAGCTCTGGAAGTTGGGAGCATACACTAGAGTAAAGAGGGACTTAACTTTGCTCGAGTGTTGACTGTGGTCAAGAAAAAGAAGGGACTACAAGTTGTAGGTGGAGTCATATGGAGTCTTTGGAGTAGCAGCGGTGCTCATGGGATAAGCTCAAGTCCAATGTACATGGAAGTTTGATGCATTGACGAATTCAGGGTGGTGGAGTATATTCGCCAAGGTGGAGTTTGTTGGAGTTGTGTCGAATATAGTGTACGAGGTAGGTTACAGTTGGACTTGTAGTTGTATTGTGTTTAGATAGGATATGGAGTCGTGTCCTAATAGGACACTTGTATCCTAGGCCTCTCTTATATAGCGGAGGTAGACACACGATGTAACCTATGCCAATATAATAGCACCGGAACGCAGGGGAAGCCGGCGGCATGTGCCGGTGTCCAGGGCGATCGGGTGCGGTATTGTAGTGGTGTCATGGGGAGGAGCGCCCATAGTCAGGCCCCGGGGATGTAGCCATATCGGTGAACCTCGTTAACAAATCTCGCTCGTGCCTTGTGTGATTGCTTGGTCCTCGGATGATCAACGGTATGCCTCGGATTTATTCTGACAAGTGGTATCATGAGCTAGATTGTTCGGAGGCTGCGGATTGTTGATTTAGAGGCGGCGGGACTTGCAGCAGCACCTACGGCGGCTGGCAAGACGTGCGGCGGTCGATCAGGTGGATCGATCGGGTGAGCGTCAAGCAGTGTACGGGAATTGCGGCAGCAGCGACGCGGTCCAGCGCGGAGTTGTCGGCGACGGCGCGACGTATCGCGTAATCAGCAGGTCAAATCGGTTGGATTGATCCAGATCGATGGGAAGCAGTGGCAGACGCGGAACCGTTCGGCACGAGCGCGTGACGACGTGTACGAGGCGACTACACACGGTCGCGCTGTGTCGCAAGACCCAGGAGGGGCTGGCATTGCGCGACTGGGCATATGCTGGGTCTGGTCGATGGTCCAGGCGGGGCTGCTGTTGGGCGATGTTGGTGCAATGCATGGCCTGGTTAGGCTGTGTTGTGCTCTGGAAAGTTGTGGAGGCACAGAAGCACCTGACACGGGATTTGTTCGTTAAAAAAAAGAATTGTCAAAGCCACGTGTGTGTACATGGGCAGCTTTTTGCTAAGGTGCATGGAGAAGCTACAACAACAGATAGAGACAAGAAAAATTGTGGAGGTTGCATGGAAGTTTTTCGGGGTCGATTTGCTGAGAAGGCTTGAAACACGTGGACAGGCTACGGAGGCGCACGCAGACAAGCGCGTTGTGAGGATCATGTTTAACAGGGCGTCGAGTAATGCAAGGTATGTGTTGGATGACACGATGCAGGGTGAAACATGGTTGCAGTCGAACGAGTTCGGCTGGGTCGGACTAGGCAGTCTGACGGATCGACGCAAGTCGGTTGGTACAGAAGACGGTGGTGGGATCGGCGACGACGACACAGGAGCGTGATGCCGATGGTGACCGACTTCTACGCGTGGAAACACGTGGTGCAGGCCCCGAGGGCTTGTGTGGCTTCGACAAGACTATGGCGTGGGGTTGATTCAAGATGGCATACACATGTGAGCTTGAAGTCGACGGGACGCGAGGGTGGACTGGTCATCTACCATGGAGTCATGTTGAAGGTGGAGCTGGATTGAGGGGCTACGGTACAAGGATCCAGAGAATCGAAGCCTATTCAGCGGGATGGAAAAGCGAGGGACACGTAGTTCGGACTGGAGCCCAGTGGTCTGATGGAAGCGTGAAACTCGTCACCGGTCGGTGATGATCCGTGGTACTCTGCAGTGGGGGTTGAGTAGTGTGGGTTCGCGACGCTTGAGACTCGACCAGGACAGCGGAGGCTCGACGCGGTAATAGCGGCGAGGCGTGCGGCATGCACGGGGCATGGAGACG
Source organism: Aegilops umbellulata (assembly GCA_032464435.1). Taxonomy (NCBI): domain Eukaryota; kingdom Viridiplantae; phylum Streptophyta; class Magnoliopsida; order Poales; family Poaceae; genus Aegilops; species Aegilops umbellulata. The sequence continues at coordinate 563,203,436 of CP136058.1, read as the reverse complement.
GGCCAGGGCTCTTGTGGTCATACATGTGGTGAGACAACTATGAATTTGACTCGGGATGACTACATGCAATGGTGAAATTCCTTCAAGTTTCAGACAGGCGGTCAAGAAAGGAGCGGTGACTTTGAGTTCAGATAACTCTTATGTGTGACACCCAATATGTGAGTTGTTCATTTTCACGCAGGTCAGTGATCAGTGTGTGATGGTATTGAACGGAGCTCTGGAAGTTGGGAGTATACACTAGAGTAAAGAGGGACTTAACTTTGCTCGAGTGTTGACTGTGGTCAAGAAAAAGAAGGGACTACAAGTTGTAGGTGGAGTCATATGGAGTCTTTGGAGTAGCAGCGGTGCTCATGGGATAAGCTCAACTCCAATGTAAATGGAAGTTTGACGCATTGACGAATTCAGGGTGGTGGAGTATATTCGCAAAGGTGGAGTTTGTTGGAGTTGTGTCGAATATAGTGTACGAGGTAGGGTACAGTTGGACTTGCAGTTGTATTGTGTTTAGATAGGATATGGAGTCGTGTCCTAATAGGACACTTGTATCCTAGGCCTCTCTTATATAGCGGAGGTAGACACACGATGTAACCTATGCCAATATAATAGCACCGGAACGCAGGGGAAGCCGGCGGCATGTGCCGGTGTCCAGGGCGACCGGGTGCGGTATTGTAGCGGTGTCATGGGGAGGAGCGCCCATAGTCAGGCCCCGGGGATGTAGCCATATCGGTGAACCTCGTTAACAAATCTCGCTCGTGCCTTGTGTGATTTCTTGGTCCTCGGATGATCAACGGTATGCCTCAGATTTATTCTGACAAGTGGTATCATGAGCTAGATTGTTCGGAGGCTGCGGATTGTTGATTTAGAGGCGGCGGGACTTGCAGCAGCACCTACGGCGGCTGGCAAGACGTGCGGCGGTCGATCAGGTGGATCGATCGGGTGAGCGTCAAGCAGTGTACGGGAATTGCGGCAGCAGCGACGCGGTCCAGCGCGGAGTTGTCGGCGACGGCGCGACGTATCGCGTAATCAGCAGGTCAAATCGGTTGGATTGACCAGATCGATGGGAAGCAGTGGCAGACGCGGAACCGTTCGGCACGAGCGCGTGACGACGTGTACGAGGCAACTACACACGGTCGCGCTGTGTCGCAAGACCCAGGAGGGGCTGGCATTGCGCGACTGGGCATATGTTGGGTCTGGTCGGTGGTCCGGGCGGGGCTGCTGTTGGGCGATGTTGGTGTAATGCATGGCCTGGTTAGGCTGTGTTGTGCTCTGGAAAGTTGTGGAGGCACAGAAGCACCTGACACGGGATTTGTTCGTTAAAAAAAAGAATTGTCAAAGCCACATGTGTGTACATGGGCAGCTTTTTGCTAAGGTGCATGGAGAAGCTACAACAACAAATAGAGACAAGAAAAATTGTGGAGGTTGCATGGAAGTTTTTCGGGGTCGATTTGCTGAGAAGGCTTGAAACACGTGGACAGGCTACGGAGGCGCGCGCAGACAAGCGCGTTGTGAGGATCATGTTTAACAGGGCGTCGAGTAATGCAAGGTATGTGTTGGATGACACGATGCAGGGTGAAACATGGTTGCAGTCGAACGAGTTTGGCTGGGTCGGACTAGGCAGTCTGACGGATCGACGCAAGTCGGTTGGTACAGAAGACGGTGGTGGGATCGGCGACGACGACACAGGAGCGTGATGCCGATGGTGACCGACTTCTACGCGTGGAAACACGTGGTGCAGGCCCCGAGGGCTTGTGTGGCTTCGACAAGACTATGGCGAGGGGTTGATTCAAGATGGCATACACATGTGAGCTTGAAGTCGACGGGACGCGAGGGTGGACTGGTCATCTACCATGGAGTCATGTTGAAGGTGGAGCTGGATTGAGGGGCTACGGTGCAAGGATCCAGAGAATCGAAGCCTATTCAGCGGGATGGAAAAGCGAGGGACACGTAGTTCGGACTGGAGCCCAGTGGTCTGATGGAAGCATGAAACTCGTCACCGGTCGGCGATGATCGGTGGTAGTCTGAAGTGGGGGTTGAGTAGTGTGGGTTCGTGACGCTTGAGACTCGACCAGGACAGCGGAGGCTCGACGCGGTAATAGCGCCGAGGCGTGCGGCATGCACGGGGCATGGAGACGGGCCAGGGCTCTTGTGGTCATACATGTGGTGAGACAACTGTGAATTTGACTCGGGATGACTACAAGCAATGGTGAAATTCCTTCAAGTTTCAGACAGGCGGTCAAGAAAGGAGCGGTGACTTTGAGTTCAGATAACTCTTATGTGTGACACCCAATATGTGAGTTGTTCATTTTCACGCAGGTCAGTGATCAGTGTGTGATGGTATTGAACGGAGCTCTGGAAGTTGGGAGCATACACTAGAGTAAAGAGGGACTTAACTTTGCTCGAGTGTTGACTGTGGTCAAGAAAAAGAAGGGACTACAAGTTGTAGGTGGAGTCATATGGAGTCTTTGGAGTTGCAGCGGTGCTCATGGGATAAGCTCAAGTCCAATGTACATGGAAGTTTGACGCATTGACGAATTCAGGGTGGTGGAGTATATTCGCCAAGGTGGAGTTTGTTGGAGTTGTGTCGAATATAGTGTACGAGGTAGGTTACAGATGGACTTGTAGTTGTATTGTGTTTAGATAGGATATGGAGTCGTGTCCTAATAGGACACTTGTATCCTAGGCCTCTCTTATATAGCGGGGGTAGACACACGATGTAACCTATGCCAATATAATAGCACCGGAACGCAGGGGAAGCCGGCGGCATGTGCCGGTGTCCAGGGCGACCGGGTGCGGTATTGTAGCGGTGTCATGGGGAGGAGCGCCCATAGTCAGGCCCCGGGGATGTAGCCATATCGGTGAACCTCGTTAACAAATCTCGCTCGTGCCTTGTGTGATTGCTTGGTCCTCGGATGATCAACGGTATGCCTCAGATTTATTCTGACAGGCACCCCTCCAAAAAAAACGTCGGCGTCAGACGAGCAGCATTGTCACTCAAACTCGCCTTCCCGGATTCTTCCCTCGACAGAAATAAATCACCCGTCGTCCTCCTCTTCCTCCGGATGCATGCGCATCGCTCTCACAGAGCAGAGCTCCGGCACGTCATTTACCCATCATCTATCCGACGTCGACGCGAGATTTTTACCCTCCCTGGATGACTAAATCTCGACGTGTTCTTCCAAACAACTCTGATCATGTGAAAAGAGGAAGCAAAACCGGCTCACCAGTCACACGCAGGGACGTGCCGGGCCGGGCCAGACGATCGGTCCAGCGAACAGCACGCACATCGCACAACGAAGCGACGGGATGGACCTCCGGGCGACTGCATATACCGTTGCCTGCCCCGCAGGAACGGGAGGAAAGGGAAGGAATCCACGTTCACGTCAGGGTGCTAGCCGACGAACCGACGGTCGCGCACGCCGGCCGGATTCACCCAACGGCGGGCCAAGTGGCGCGGCGATGTCGGTGTACTAGAGTAGGGGTACCCTAGTATGCAAGATCAGAGACGTCAGCGAGCTGTATGCTCTGACCGATAGGTGTGCACGCGCTGAGGAAGGGAGGAAACTCCCCGGAGAGAATACATGAACAGGAGGATCTGACAGTGAGGATGCTGCCCCGGCAAATAAAAACCGGCGGCGGAACAACAGGAAGAGGAAAGGCAAGGATGTGCTAGTTGTTGAGCAGTCCGGCGACGACGGTGGCGCCAAGAAAGCCAAAGATGGTGGCTCCGGCAAGGAGGTTGCCGCATGCGCCAACTGCCAGGCTGTGGCGGCCGCCAACAAGCAGGACGGCACCAACAAACAGTACTGCAAGATCCACCGCACCAAGGGCCATGACCTCCAGAGCTGCAAGAAGGTCGAGCAGCTTATCGAGCTGCAAAAGGCCGAGTACGAGCGACGCGACAAGGAGAAAGCCCAAGCAGGTGCTGGAGGATCCGGTACGAAGCGCACCGGCCGGGGAGGACGTCGCGGCAAGGCCAACCAGCGGCAAGGAGACAGACCTCCCCGCGGCCGCGACAAGGATGAAGACGACGACGACGAAGACATGGATGATGACGAGACCAGCGAGTAGGAGTTTCAGAAAGCCACGGAGGTCTTGTGCGTTGATGGTGGTGCTTCTCTGCATACTTCGCACCGCCAACTTAAATAGTGGGTGCGGGAAGTCAATGCGGCAGAACCACCCGTCGAATCACGCAAGCTTCTGAAATGGTCCAGCACGCCTATCATCTTTGATATTGAGGACCACCCTGATCGCACAACTGCGGTCGGTTGCTTGCCGATGTTGGTCTCACCAACTATCCGCAACCTCAAGGTCACTAAGATGCTAGTTGACGGCGGGGTCGGCTTGAACCTGATCTCCTCCGCTGTGCTCCGAAAACTCCAGGTCCCTGACAGCGAGCTCGAAGAGACCGGTACATTCCAAGGAATCAACCCGGGAAGGAGCAAGCCGAAGGGGAAGATCACGCTGCCGGTGACATTTGGCAGTGAGCTGAACTTCAGGACTGAGAGGATCACTTTTGACGTTGCCGATTTCCCATTACCTTACAATGGAATCCTCGGCCGTCCAGCGCTCGCCAAGTTCATGGCGGCCTCTCACTACGCGTACAACATACTGAAGATGCCAGGCCCGATAAGTGTCATCTCTGTACATGGCGACAAGAAAGACGCTCTTATCTGTGCTGACAAGATCTACCGGGAAGCAGCAGCCGCAGCGGATCGCGAGACACTTGCCGCTGAAGCTCCCGGGGGGAAGAAGAAGACCAGGTCCGGCAAGAGTTCTGATGCTCACTCCGGCAAGCGCACCTCTTCGGAGTGCTGCGCTACCGTCGAGGACGCACCATCGAGCTCCACCGGCAAGTATAAGAAGACGATGGCAGCTCCGCCAGCGACCAAGAAGGTGTCCGCCAAGGAGGACGGCACTGGTGGTACCTTCACCATCAGTGCCACTCTCGACCCTAAATAGGAAAGCGCGCTCGCTGCTTTCCTGCGGGCGAATGTCGATGTGTTTGCGTGGCAACCGTCTGACATCCCCGGCGTTCCCAGGAAAGTAATCGAGCACCACCTTGTCGTCTGTCCTCATGCGCGGCCCGTCAAGCAGAGAGTCAGGAAACAAGCAGTGGAGCGCCAAGAATTCATCGCAGAAGAGATCAAGAAGTTGGAAGCAGCAGGCCTTGTCAGAGGAGTGCTCCATCCTACATGGTTGGCCAATCCTGTAGTCGTGCGCAAGGCAAACGGGAAGTGGAGGCTTTGTATCGACTTCACCGATGTTAACAAAGCTTGTCCCAAAGATCCATTTCCCTTGCCGCGCATTGACCAGATTGTTGACTCCATGGCTGGATGTGACTTGCTTTCATTTCTTGATGCATACTCAGGATACCATCAGATCTTCATGGCAGAAGAGGATGAGGAGAAGACCGCGTTCATCACTCCATGTGGCACGTACTGTTTCGTACGAATGCCTTTCGGCTTGAAGAATGCTGGTTCAACATTTGCAAGGGTAGTCCATTCTGCTTTTGAGCCACAAATACACAGAAATGTGGAAGCCTACATGGATGACATAGTGGTCAAGAGCAGGGACAAAGCAACTCTGATTCAAGATCTAGAAGAGACTTTTGCAAATCTGCGCAAGATCAGCCTCAAGCTCAACCCCGAGAAGTGCGTGTTTGGAGTCCCGTCCGGCAAGCTTCTCGGATTCTTCATGTCTCAGAGGGGAATTGAAGCCAATCCCGACAAGATCAAGGCCATTGAGCAGATCGAAGCACCGAAGCGCGTCAAGGATGTGCGGAAACTTGCCGGCTGCGTGGCGGCTCTCAGCAGGTTTATCTCTAAGTTTGCTGAGCGCGCCCTGCCGTTTTTCAAAATCTTGAAAAAGGCAGGTCCAATGAAATGGACTCCGGAAGCGGAGGCTGCGCTGCAGGATTTGAAGAGATACCTGTCCTCCACTCCAATACTTGTCGCACCCAAGCCACAAGAGAAGTTGCTGCTGTATCTGGCGGCAACCAATCAAGTGGTTAGTGCTGCGTTAGTAGTGGAGAGAGAGGCAGATGATGAGCCAGCGACCGCGGCAAGCACATCCAGCGACAAGCAGGGGGCTTCCCCGACAAGCTCTGGTCCCGACAAAGATGGATCTGCGCAGATGTGCGAAGGGATACAGCAGAAGAAAATGGTACAGCGCCCAGTCTACTTTGTCAGTTCCCTTCTGAAGGGGGCTAGGTCAAGGTACTCTGGTGTGCAGAAGTTGCTTTTCGGCCTTCTCATGGCCTCGAGAAAGCTGCGCCATTACTTCCAGGCACATGAGATCATTGTTGTCACTCGCTTTCCGCTGAAGAGGATACTGCAGAATGCCGAAGCAACAGGCAGGATTGTTGAGTGGGCACTGGAACTGTCAAGCTTTGTCCTCAAATTTGAGAGCACTTCAACTATCCAAAGCAGAGCATTGGCGGAATTCATAGCAGAGTGGACGCCAACACCAGATGAAGAAATTCTAGAGAAGAGCATCCCCATCAAGGAAGCGAGCAAAGAGTGGCTGATGTACTTTGATGGTGCTTTCTCGCTGCAAGGCGTCGGTGCTGGCGTGCTGCTTGTCGCACCCACCGGAGAGCATCTCAAGTACGTGGTCCAGATGCACTTTCCCAAGGAGCAAGCAACAAACAATACTGCAGAGTATGAAGGATTGCTCGCCGGTCTCAGGATCGCGGCAGACCTTGGGATCAAGCAGCTCATTATCAGGGGTGACTCGCAGCTTGTCGTCCGCCAAGTGAACAAGAATTATCAGAGTCCATTGATGGAAGCTTACGTTGATGAAGTGAGGAAGCTAGAAGAGCGCTTTGTCGGCCTACAGATGGAACATGTTCCAAGAGCTCAGAACGACATTGCTGACGGCCTGTCAAAATGCGCAGCACTTAAGTTACCTGTGGAACCGGGGATCTTTGTGCTCAAGCTGACTCAACCGTCTGTGACGCCATCAACTGGACAGAGCAAGAAGAGGAAATTGATTTCTGGTGAATATCTTCCGGCAGAGCTTCCCGAAGCCGCCGCCAAGAAGGTTCCCAAGATCAACGCCAAGAGTGCTGAGGAGCAGCCTGCTCCGACAAGCCCCAGAGTTTGTTTCGTTGTAGCAGGCGCTCCCGACAAGTGTTGCTCCGGCAAGCTTGCCGGGGAACGTCAAGCTCCGGCTGAGCCGCAGGTTCTCGCCGTAGAAGCGGATGTTCCCGCAGCAGCAGATATGCCTTTAGTCCTTGTTGTCGAGCCACAAGCTCCAGCATGGGCACAGCAGATCGTCCGTTTCCTCTAGACAGGAGAACTTCCCGAAGAGACAGAAGAAGTGGAAAGAGTAGCCCGACAGTCTAGTATGTACCAGTTCGTCGACAACGCACTGTACAGAAGAAGACTCAACGGTGTGAAATTGAAGTGTATTCCCCGGGAAGATTGACAGAAGCTGTTGGCAGAAATACATGGAGGCATTTGTGGTCACCACATTGGCGCAAGAGCACTTGCCGGGAAAGCGTTCCGGCAAGGCTTCTTTTGGCCGACAGCCCTCCAGGATGCAACTGCACAAGTAACCAAGTGTGAAGCGTGCCAGTTCCATTCCAAGCAGATACACCAGCCAGCTCAAGCTCTCTAGACGATCCCTTTATCCTGGCCATTTTCGGTCTGGGGGCTCGACATCCTCGGCCCCTTCCCCCGAGCAGTCGGGGGCTTTGAGTACTTGTACGTCGCAATCGACAAGTTCACAAAGTGGCCAGAAGTGGAACCAGCGAGGAAGGTGACAGCACAGTCAGCAGTCAAGTTCTTCAGGTCGATTGTTTGCCGCTTCGGGATCCCTAACAGGATCATCACCGACAACGGTACGCAATTCACGAGCCGCACCTTCATGCAGTACGTCCAAGATCTCGGCGCCAAGGTCTGCTTCGCTTCTGTTGCTCACCCCAGGAGCAACGGTCAAGCGGAGAGGGCAAATGCTGAAGTGATGCGCGGGCTCAAGACCAGGACTTTCGACAGGCTGCACAAGTGCGGAAGAAACTGGATCGAGGAGCTGCCGGTGGTTCTTTGGTCGATCAGGACGCCGCCAAATCGAGCCACTGGCCAGACACCTTTCTCTCTAGTCTATGGAGCAGAGGCAGTTATCCCCACGGAACTCGTATACGGGTCACCTCGAGTGCTCGCTTATGATGAGCTTGAGCAAGAGCAGCTGCGGCAAGATGACGCGCTGCTCCTTGAGGAAGATCGTCTTCAGGCTGCTGTACAAGCTGCTCGATACCAGCAAGCTTTGCGCCGCTACCAAAGCCGCAAAGTTAAAGCCAGAAGTCTCGAGGAAGGTGACCTTGTTCTTCGACGCGTTCATTCCGTCAAGAATTCCAACAAGTTGACGCCGAAGTGGGAAGGCCCTTACCGGGTGAAACGAGTCACTAGGCCTGGCGCTGTCCGCCTTGAGACCGAAGATAGCTTTCCGGTGAGCAACTCTTGGAACATCGAGCATCTTCATAAGTTTTACCCGTAAGGCGCGGTTGTCGGACCCTGTCCGGCAACCACCATTTTGTACAAGTCTTGCCGCTGTTGCATGTAATCCTTTGTACAAAGCCAGGCGCAGACCCTGTGCGTAAATAAAGCTCACGTGCTCCTCACACCTTGTCAATTTCATGCTTTTCTGCATGAATTATCTGACACTTTGTGCAGCAAACACCCCCGGTAAGCAATAACGAGTCATAAGGCTCCATATCATTATGTCTTCTACTTTCTTTTTTCTCAAGGAAATGAAGACTCCTTCGCCCACAAGTTTGGCGGGGGAAAGGGGAAGATAATGGTATGGACCAGGCGTCGTTCAAGAAAAGTTTCGCCTTGTCGGGAAGCAAACAACAGAAAAGCTAAGTGCCAAAGTTTGAGCAATCAGATTTTTAATTTTAAGTTATTTTCCTTGAACGACCATGTTTTGTATGGAAAACCTGTGCGCGAAGGAACTGGCTCGTGGCTAGTTGCGCCCTTACTTTGTTTCGAGTTCGCTCAACAGTTTAAGTGTGCTGCGACTAGAGTCGCACCCTTACTTTGTTTCGAGCCCGCTCAACAGCTTAAGCGAGCTGCGGCTAGTTACGACAAGGTTTCTTGTCGGCAACGGCACTGCCAGCCGGCTGCTGACGTCCCGCACTCAGCGCTCGCGGCAAAAGTGCCTACGCCGGCAAGTTCCCTAAGAGCGTAGGGCAAAAACATACAAAGGAAGAAATCAAGTAAAGGAAATAACATTGCAATCACTACCCAAAATAAAGTCATATATTACAAGATAGCTTGTCGCGGCTCTAATAGACTGCTTTCATAACATGATTAGCAGCGACAAGAAAAGAAGAAAACGGGCGGCCTAGTCCACACGATCGCCCTCAACCCTCCTGATCCCGCTCACCTTGTCCACAATGGGTGCGACAAGGTCCTTGAGCGCCTTCAGATCAGCTTCCGCCGGCAGGGATCTAAGGACATTGGTGAGGTTGAGGCCCGGGTTGCGGAAGGCTACCTTCACCAACACCTTCTGAAGAGCTCCCGCGCAGATCTTGCGCGACTCGCCGGCCAGCTGCTTTGGGATCCTTTCCCGGAGTCGCTGAAGGGCCGTCGCCACGCCTTTGAAGAACAGAGTGAGCTTGGCGCTGGATGGGAGGGTCTCATCGGAGGGATACCCGAGATCCCCCATCCCCAGGTGCGTCAGCTCCTTGTCGATGTCTGCGGCAACATTCACAAGACCCTCCGTCCACTGCTCCACAGTCTCTCTAAAATCATTCTGGGTGGCGGCAATGCTCTCCAGCAGCGCCTTGTCAGCCTTGATCTCCTTCTTCAGGGACGCCTCCTGCTCCCTGGCGCCATCCAGCGTCTTGGTCAAGGCAGCCAGCTTCAGCTCAAGATCGGCGTTGGAATCCTTGGCAGCGCTAAGCTCCTTGACCTTCTCGGCGAGACGACCCTGCAGCTCACCAAAAGTGTAGGCGTCCTTATCGCGCTCATGCTTGAGCGCGGCAAGCGCTTCACCGCTCGCCTTAAGATCAGCCTCCAGCTGCGCCACCTTCGTCTCTAGCTCCTTCTTGGCGGCCTCGGCAGCTGCGGCACCGTCCTTTGTTTCCTTGAGAGCTCCGCTGAGTGTTTGCTCGCGCGCAGCAAGCTCCTCTTCGTGGCTGTTCAGGCTGGCTTTCAGCTGCACCAATTCGCCCTCCCGTGCAGATATCTCCTCGGCGGCAAGCCGCTGTTGCTCTGCAATTTCTGCCTTCTCGAGAATGAAGGCCTTATGTGCCTGATCAAGCTGCACACGCTCCGCCGCCAGCGACTGGAGAGCTGCCTGGTTGAGGCCCCGGAGCTCCTCCGCGCGCTTCTCCATGTCCACCCCCGCCTTCATGACAAGCGCTTCGCGGGACTCCAGTTTGGCTTGTCGAGCACGGTAGAGCGACACCAGCTTCCGCAGCAGTCGCTCCTCCTCAGGCTCGTCGCTGCTACTGCCTGGCGCGTCAACCAGCGTCAGCCCAGCGGAGGCGAGCACCTCCACGTCAAAGCTTTCTCCCTCGACCGGCGCCCTGGACGTTGATGCCCAGGGGAGGTTGATGAAGACGTCGTCGCCGGCCTTCAAGTAGACGCCTGGCTGGGGCTCTTCGGAGCCTGGCGCTGCGGCAGCGGCGGGAGGATCGGCGGTCGGTGTAGCGCCTGTCGCTCCTGCGGCCTCAGGGTCGTCAGTGCGATCGCCGGACCCCTCGTCGGCTGCGGCGGCGGCAGCCCTGGCGGCCTCTTCGCCGGCGGGATCATCAGCGCCGGCCGCTTCTTCGGTGGCGGCGACATCATCGACAGCGACCTCGGTCTCCATCGGCTCCACAGTAGATGGATCTGACGGCCGGAAAAGGGGGGAAAGTCAAGCAAATATCCAAAAAGAAGAACCCGAGGGAAGTTTGGAAGCAAGGAGTACCTGTACCAGGCTCGGTAGTTGGGATCTCCGCTGCCGGGGGGTCGCTGGTACTGTCCCTTGCCGGAGACTTCTCCCTCGCCGGGGAGCTCTCCCTCGTCGTAGACTTCTCCCTTGCCGGGGAGCTCTCCCCTGTCGGAGGATTCTCCTTTGCCGGAGAACTCTCCCTTGGCGGCGTGGTCGAAGCAGATGGCATGTCAGGGGCGGCGTCCGGGCGCTCCTGGTGGGGCTGCTCCGCTCCTACACAAGCCAACAGTCAGATATCAGCAAGCAAAGAGTATCCACGCGCGCCTAACAGCGGGAAGTAAACCATATACTTACGCTGGGGGCTGCGCTGGGGGCTGCTCTAAAGAACGGTTGTTGGGTCCGGCAAGTTTGTCTCGGGCGCACCCCCTGCTGGCACGGTGGGATCATCCTCGATGACAATCACCGGGACCTTGGCTCTCTTTGCCATTCTCTGGTCCAGAGTCCTAAAAAGGAATAAGTTCAGAGTAAAGCAAATGAGATACAAGACAAGACAGCAAGTATTGAAGACATGCAAGTACAACAAGGATCTTACTCTTCTTCTTCCTCGCCGGAGCTGAGCGCGGAGAAGTCAAAGCCTGGCCCACCTCCGGCGCGAGGAGGCGGAGGAGTAGGATCCCTTGGCCGCTTGGCGGGAGCTGGAGCGGCGGATCGGGAGGACCCCGCTCCAGTTGCCGCTGCAGCGTGAGGTGCTTCCGCGGCGACGGAACTTGCCGCGGTGGAGCGTGTCGTGCGGCGCGGCGGGGGTTGGCTCGTCCGCCGCTCCGCTACGTCCCCGGCCTTGCGAAGACGCCTTCTTGGAGCCGGGGGCTTTGTTGGCGGGACCGAGGGCTCTGCTTGTGGAGCCGGGGGCTCCGCTTGCGGCAAGCTGTCCGAAGACGAAGAGGAAGAGGAGCCGATCTCCAATGAGCCGCTCGAATCCTCGGCGGGCCCGCTCGGCCCGACGTCATGCCCGACGGACCTCTTCTCGCCGGCAAGCTCCTCTCGATCGGCAAGGCTTGCCGCCTCCGCTGCATCTGCCTCCTCCATGGTGAACCCAAACTCGCCCGCAGCTGCGGCTACCGCCGCCTCTTCCAGCCTGGTGGCGATGCGTTTGAGCTCATCTTCGGTAGTGTCCCGGGTGAGGCCCCTCTTCTCATCGACGTCGACCGGCACTTCTATCAAGTTATCGAAGAACGCTCGCACGACATCATCTGCAGGCTCTATCCAGGCTGGATCAATTCCGTGTGAGTCGCACAGCGGCATCATTGCACGGATGCGGTCGAGCGCGGAGTTGTTGCACAGCGGAACGACACCCCTCGGCAACCTGAACACTTCGGGGTGCTGGGGGTCGTGCTTGAACAGCTCCTGGAGCATCGCGTTGAGCTCCAGGACAGTAAAGTTGAAGTTGAGGCCCGGCCGCAACCTCATGATATCCGCCGCATTCTGGAACTCCCAGGCGGGTCTCCTCCTCTCCTGCAGGGGGGCGATGCGGCGGCGGAGGAAATCTGCGCCAACCGCTCCTACAGTAAGCCCGGCAAGCCTGAGGCGTAGGATCCGGGCGACGGCAATCTTCAGTCTGTCGTCCTCCGGGGCCAGGCTACTCCAATCACTGCCGCGCACTACTGGGGTTTCGCGCAGAGCAGTAAACGGCTGCGGATTCTCCTCGACAATCAGGCACCAGCCCGCCCTCCACTCCTCCCACTTGCTGCGGAACTCTCCTTCTAGATAAGCATCCTTCTTGCCGGCTTTCGAGATCCAGGCGATTCCGCCGGATAAAGGCTCTCCTTTCTCAACCCGAGGCGAAAAGAAATGGCGGAAAAGGGCTACGTTTGGATGGATCCCGACAAAGTTTTCGCAGAGATGTGCGAAAACTGCCATGGTCAGGACAGCATTGGGGGTGAAGTCAAGGAGGTGGAACCCGAAGGTGTTCATGATATCACAAAAAAATTCAGAAAAGGGCGGGCAGAGCCCGCAGTATAAGAACAAGGCAAAGAAGGGATACCCAGTGGGATACTTATCCCAAGCAGTGGCTGGGAGTACCTTCGTGCGCGGATGCGCTCACGTCCCCGTCGACCAGAAGAGGTAGAAGTCCTCCTTCAGCTCTGCCGCCTCGAGCCTCAGAGGGAAGATTGCCCGCTCCTTTCGCAGCGCCGCGAGCCGCTGCGCCTCGGCCGACTTCGCCTTCTCGGCTTTCGGAGCCATGGCGGGAATGGTGAGGGAGGACGACGGCGTTGGTGGTGCTGGTGGCGATGGGGGCGGGGCGCTGCTATCCTTCGGCTTTGGGAAGAAGGGGAGTGGCGGAGATTCTCGAGGAGGGAATAGCAACGGGCAGATGGGCGAACTGCCCCTGTTCCCCCTGCTTATAAGGAGGGAGGGGGCGGACGGTCCGTCTTTCCGAATAAAGAACCACCCACGACCTCTCCCACGACGCCGCAATCGACGCGTGCCGTTCAGGGAGGGCGCGGTGGCTGCGGAGTAAGGCACGACGTGACCCAGGCCGCGCGTGCCCGTGCCCTGTTTTGGGCCTGGCCCAACAGCGCTCGGCACCGTGTGTGGCCCAGGCCCGGGGGCTCCTGTCGGTGTACTAGAGTAGGGGTACCCTAGTATCCCGAACTTGTGCACGGGCAGTCGCAGCACCCCGCGGCAAGGCTTGCCAGGTGGTCACCAAGGCCCTCTATGGTTCCTTTGGAGCCATTCAAGAACAAAGTATTTAAGCCAAGGAGACAAGTCCCTGGCAAGAGGAGCTTGCCGGGAAGGCCACCCAAGGCACAAGACCCCGGCAAGAGGAGCTTGCCGGGAAGGCCAACCAAGGCATCTTGAAGAACTTGCCGCGACGCGCCACGCGTCCCGGCAGGACCCGGTGAGCGACAAGCTCCCGGACGCGGCAAGACAGCGGCCGCGGCAAGGCATTTGCCGCGGCAAGCAACCACTCTGTGCCTGCGCTCCAGCTCACCCACCTACGTGTCGCTCTGGGACCCTTCCAGGCGTACGTGGCGGGAGGCTGTGCAGCCAGGGGTACACTGTGGCATGCAGCGCTGACAAGATCGCCATCGTGGCGAGCGGTGGCGCCCCTGACGGTCCCTTTTTTGCACCGTCCGGGCGACGTAGATAGGCATTTAATGCCTTTGTCCCCTGCCGTCAGGGTTAGGTATGATTCATTGTGTAGGTAGCTGTACCTACCGCAGCACCTTTACATTTTTGCCCTTGCCTACATTGCCACCTGTTGGAGACCCCTTGAGCATATAAAAGGAGGCCCATGCACAACGTAGAGGGGGGATCGCTCCCAGGAAGACGAACGGTAGGACACTCACGCTCGATCTCGTTAGCTGCTGGTGTGTACTGTAGCACCCAGCGCTCCCGAGTAAGAACTCAATACAATCCACAAAGCAGCAGTAGGAGTATTATCTCTCCGGAGAGCTCCGAAGCTGGGTAAAACCCCTCGCGTGCCTCGCCTCGATCCGCTCTTTGCGCGACCTCCGCCCCCCGCCGAACCGGGAAGGGGCTCCGTCCCCATAGGTGCTCGAGGAGCCAGATTTCCCCAGGAGGCGGTGGCTTCCAAGTAGTATCTACAGCTGCGGTCAATTCCAGCGCGTGGTTACCGCGTGCGTTCCAGTGACGTGCGTTTGAATCTTCTTTGTTTTTTTCCCCAAAATCTTATTTGTTATCGCAGAGAAAACGCCGTTGATTGCATTTGTACAGAGCATGCTCACCATCCGTTGTCTCGTCGTACAGTGCGATAATGGGAGGGGAAGGCGAAGCAATTTCGCGGAAAAAATCAAACCCAAAATAATAATATTCACATCTGCTGGCAGCAAATGTACATGAGAGTGGACTGATGCTATCTACCAGCTGAGTAGTAAGCATATGTACATGCGTGCGTGCAGGCTACGGGGCCTCGATCAATGTTTGTAAATAAAGAATCTCAATATCAATCAACATGCCTAGTACTATTAGATCATGGATGCGTCGACGGATTCTAGAAGCTTCTAGTAGCAGGTCAAAACCCGTTGTAGTGGCCGCCGAATGACACCGTGGCCCCCCTGGTGGACGCGCCACCCATCACCGACGACACGGCCTGGTTCAGCCTGGACGCCTGCTCCACGGCCCGATGGATCCTCTGCAGCAAATCAAAACAAGAAAAACCGTCAGGAACAGTAGACCATTTTAATTACCCTCAAATGAGATTCTTCAGGGCTTTAGTCTAACTACTACCTATTGCAAGATTCCATGCTTCAGATAGAAAGAAGATCAAATCGTCAGGAGCAGTGGGTCATTTTCGCCCTATTCTCTAGTGCTTTGGCCTAGTAGTCTATAGAAAGAAGATTCTAATCTTTAGAAAGAAGCATCATGATGATGATGCAAAGTTGCTGAACTCATCAAATGTTTTTTCTTGTTTTTGGACCCAAGTATAATAAATGATGTTTAAAAACTAGTATAGTAGTAATTTGCTAGAGCATGCCTTTAGGGAACAAAGCGAAAATCAATCTATTGAAGTGATGAAATTAATTTAAGAGCAGAAGGAAGGAGTGATCAACCTCATCGTCGGCAAACACCTGGAACTGGGACTTCTGATCTTGCACCATAATCTTCCTCTGCTGCTGCTGATGCTGCGGCCTGCCGCCAAGCACCAGGATGCAGAAGGTGGCAGCGGCGACCCCGAACGAGCAGAGCGCCCCGACGCCGTTCACCCTCAGTTTCCCGACGCTGAAGCCAGCAGCGTCCATCACTGCCCTGTCTTTCTCCGCACCTTCTTCCACCTCATGAGGTAGATGATCAGGTGCTGCTTCCACCATCACCTCGTCCTCCTCATCAGCTTCCTCTTCGGCGACAGGGGAGTTCACCATCTCTTCCTCCTCTTCTGCGCCGGGGACCATGACCTCGGTCACCATCATCGCGTGCTCCCCTCGCCTCGGCTCGGCCTGCACGACGCCGATGTCCTCGAATTCGGCGTCATGCTGCTGCTGTGTAGAGGCAGCTTGCACCGGTGCTTCCGTGGCCTCTTGTTCATCTAGGATGCAATCATAGGTAGAAGGGTGAGATGCAGGGTGGAGGGTGAAGTGGCCCATGTCGATCACGACCAGACCGGACCCAAACAAGAGCCGATCCTGATCCTTACCACCACCAACAGCGGTGCACTCCTCCATGAAGAAGGAGCTCCCGAGGTCAGGCAGGAGCTCCCACTCGTCCAGGCTGATTTCATCCATGGAATCCCCTCCGGTCATCGCGACAAACAAGAGCGGATGCGATCAGGGAGTTCTTATAGGTAGCTGCTCAAACCTGCTTGCAGGCAGCTATGAGGATGCTATGGACCGGATGCTCCCCAAGAATCAAAGCAACTGGTGGCTTGGAAGGATACTTTCTCTTTTCTCAGGAGGGGAAGCAGAGCTGAAGATGCTAGTGGGGTAGTCAGTTGCACCAAGGGAGGCAAACCAATTTAAGGAGATCCTGTGGGTATGTGCTTTGCCTTCCTGCTAAGTGACAAAGCTGAAAGTGTGCTCTCGGGCCTACCAATGGGGACTAGCTCCTTCCTTCCTTCCCCCTTGCTCAATTCTTTCCAGCTGCCATATTTTCCTGCAATGTCAATTAATTGCTTGCAAACAATCTACAATGAGAAAGTGATTTATACAAGGGGGTGGTGAAAAATATCATTATAGAACAGCTTTAGGATCTAATGTCGGCGCAGTCAAATCGTCCGACTGGCAAACACCTCAACAATTCTAAAGTAATCCCAAGCACCAGCCACCAGCGCAGCATTACTTGGCGATCTTACTTGTACGGCATAGCAAACTGTAATCAAATATGTCCACTCAGTTGATGTCAGGGATCATGATGTCAATGCCACCGAATCCGAAAGGGATTTCTATAAACGTCCTCTTCAAAATCAAGTTGCATATAAAAAGCATGCTTTCAGAGAGAACTGCACACTAAGTAACATAATGGATAGGGTCAAAGTTATTACGCGGTTAGATCATAAACAAAGGAACTGATAAACGGAAACAACAGGAAGGAAAGATGGATAGAGACACGCACCAGCTGAGCACGGAGGGCAGAAGAGATCGAGACGCGTGTTTAGAAGGTTCTGCAGAAATATAACTCAGAAAAGTTGAGATTGCGACCCAAGACAGCGATGGATAACCATGCACAGGACAATGTAACTGCGAGAAAAGAATATGAAATGGGTCTTCGGAGTGAAACAAATTCACTTGAAAATGACAACCGTTCAGATACAGAACCGCCTCGTTTCTTTTGGAGAGCATGGTATGTGTAAAAATCAAGCCAGTTTTACAATTCAGAGCAGGAGCCGGCAGCCCAGGATTTAAGCTGGTGCAGAGAAGGGGGGCATAGTGAAGCCAAATTCTAACATCAACCGAAAAGACATAAAAGAAAAAACTCAGATCTTCACCATACATCAAAGAGTTAATCTGACACAAAGGTCGGAGATCAGCTATCGCGTCAGCAAAGCGAAACGCGTTCCTATATACAACAAGATGAAATCCTGAAAATATACATGCCTGGGTCCCCACATGCGCGGATGCAAGTACATAGCAGGATGGGGAAGCAAGACCAAACAATTTTGGGCCATATATCAGCAGCTAGACTATCGAACAGCATCACGAAGAAGGCTAGGCATGCCGCAAGGAGGATGATTCGCCCAGTGAGACGGACGCAAACGACGAAGCCCAAGCCCGAGCATTACTCGCCCCTTTACTTAGGTCCCTTGTCTTACTGCTCAGTCTAAGCTTGCTCCAAAGCCTCTTAACATCAAGCACAGTCAAAGCCCGTTCCATAAGTTGGCTTGATCCCCTACGAATTCTTAAGTTCAAGTTCTGAACACGCACAATCAAGAAGGCTCTCAATTGGGAGATGACAGTGGGGACGAAGTGTGCCGCGATCTTCATGATTATAAAAAGGGCTCCAAGAAACACAAAGGGCTCGTCTTTCGCCATTTTGCGCAGAGACCGGCCTCCTGGCATGACTGATCCTAAACTTCCAGTGCTCTCTTGCTGATCAACATCAATATGTGCAATTGGATCGAGGCCTGCAGCAAGAAAAACCTTGCTTCAATGCTTGAAGTGATAAAATCAACCTAACAAACTTATCACCAATGGATGTAGCAGTGCAGTGTGCAACATATACATATCCATTTTTAAATCAATTGAACAATGGAATAAAATCCATACTATCAAGACAGGTCATTATGAGCATGCCAAACTGCCCCAGGAATAATCAAATATGCTGTTGTTCAACATTCACAGGCATCAACAGTAAAACGTTTCAACAAGTAGATCATAGTAGCAAGACGTCAATCCTGATGTATGGGGTCAAGGGTATCATTCATGGAATCCAGGGCGCAGCTAATTCCCCACCATGCCACACACGGTCTCCAATGCAAATGAGCACTAGACCAATCAGAAGCAAAAGCAATCCAAACTTTCAATCGAAAGAACCCCATGCACAATCTTTAATTATGTTCAGGTATCGATAACTGGTACCATATTGGTCGGGTGCTGAGTAGGGATAAATAGGTGAATTTTTCAGTTAATCGGCCGAATAAATCAGTTAATTGGCTATTCGGTGACCCACCGAGTAGCAATTAACTGACCACGATGCCGATTAACTGGCCAATATTTGGAACAAAATTCTGAGTATTGTTCAAGCTTCAAAAGCAGACATATTTGAAACAAGCTGTTAGCCTGTTACCATTAAATAAACTATCTCTGCAGGAAAACAGAGTAGCTATTCTCATGTGTGCATGATATTGAGTGCAAGAAATGATATTCAAAATCAAAGAACAAAGATAATAATCATACCTGTGGTCTCTTGATAGAACTGAACCAGAGACTTCAGATCTTTTGTACCCCTGTAACGAACCATTGTAGTCTCATTTGCCAGAAGAATGGCTGGGAAGCCACGGACACCATATCTTGAAAACAAACTGCAGTCAGCAGAAGAGGTTGGATGAGCAATAATTCACTGGGCAAATAACAAGTTGGAAACAAAAGAGGCAGGATGTATCTTATCACTCAGGCACACAAAAAAGATTTCAACAATCAGATACCTAGGCGTCGCAGAAGATTCTTCGACAGCAAAGTGATGTATCTGAGGGAACATGGTGCTGAGAGTTTCAAATATTGGTCGAAATTTGCTCGAGAAAGGACACCATGCGGCATAGAAGAGAATGGAGCATGAGACACCGGTACAGCGAAGGTTCAACTCTTTATCAACAGCATCTCCTCTCACCTTCAGTAGGAGGAACATATTTTAGATTATTAACAGATAGTCAATAACTACAGAAGAAACCAGAAAGTGTGCCAGATCAGCAACATGCATATCAGCATTCTTGTACGGTACAAAATTGGCATTTATATAACAGTTCTTCTTGTATCCGCACTGTATCCTCATCACGCTTCTGTTTGCACAAATCAAAATCTCGTTCGTAATGTATGAAGAAACTAGATACTCTGGAAATTACATGCACATCTCTCTTTATTCTGAAATTACATGCAGTGACCATGTTATGCCACTCACCTTTTTAATAACATCTGTTGGATTGACTAGAGAAGCACTTAAAACCATAAAATGACATGCAAGATGCAATACCGCTGTGTTGTTGAGTCCTTTGGAACAGTGGACCAGAACAATAGTGTGCTCTCACATTCCCAAAACCAATGGAACTAAAAAGCTTTTAATTTCCTGATTGCAAAAGTCAGTAAACCATTCTTACATGCCTACATATAATAGGTGCCCATCGATGACTATTAATTTCATTCCTTCTTTTTTTATTCGCTTTCCTAACACTAACATGCATGTGCACATGCAAGAGACTAGTGAAAGATACGACCAATCGCGCCATAAGGTATGCGCCGCATTGGCAGTTTGTCTCCTTGCCAATAGCCAATAAAATTGGTCGTTCGCTCAACTGACATAAGAAAGCGCGGCACCTTGGTGGGATTTAATGCACGCTTTGACGGAAACCAAGTGTAATACCAGGACAGCGCTGGATGACTATTAGATTTGCGTTCCACGGGATTCTTCGTGGCACTGAACAGAGTGGTGCTAGCACGGATTATGGTGGTGATGACGGGCTAGCGCAGGCAACAAAACATTGGCTATCGCTGACGGTTTGTGGAGTTGGAGATGATGGGATCACCGGCAGTACAGGTGGAGATAGCTAAGGAGCCATCATGTTGTTGTGTTATTGTTAAAAAAAACATTAAAACTATCGTGCTTCCTAACTTTTCCTGTTCGTAAAAGGAAAATCAATGTAAATGGGACATTATGTAATAAAGTAAAGTTTTCCAGGCTTAAATATATGTTCAAGTGATTTGGAATACTTACATAATCCTTTTCTTTTGAACTTCTATTTACATATTCCTTGGTACCACACATAATACTTCCGATGAAATTACACGGAACTTGTGCTCAAAGTTACAAACAATTACTAACTGATAAATGTTTTCTATAAATTTGAAAACCAATAGTACCCAAAATATTCCCCACTAGTAATGATGATGCTTGTATTTATGTATCCTCCTGCCCGCATTTTGAATCTAACCTAAGGGCGCGAATTCGAACCAAGACAAGATTGCGTAACATATGGATGGATCCAACTAATTACTACTAACTGATAAATCTTCTCTACAAATGGAAACCAACAGTACCCAAAATATTCCCCGACGCAATGTGCGGGTAGGGCACTAGTAATGATGCTAATTATGTTTCCTCCCACTTGCGTTTTGAATCCAACCTACGCCCACGAATCAAATTCGACCCACGCCAATCTTGCGTTAACGAATCCTACCATGGCGCCTAGACACCGCATTGCAATTCACATCATTCCTGCCACGAATATCCCTCCCGACACACTCCCCGCCCTCTGTACCAAAATCCCCCTCTAACGTCGCCCCGCTTCAAAACCTAATCACCCGCCGGGTCAGCGATTCAAAACACTCGACAGCCGCATGGTGACCAAAACATCCCGTCGCGTGGCATGAATCTCGGGGTCGGGGCGATGACGCAAGGCACGAGGACCGGGGTCGGGCTGAGCCGCGGACAGGCGGCGGAGAGGGGAGGAGGCGGCTACCTCGAGGGGCCGGGAGGGCACGATCCGGGCGGCGCGGGGGCAGCGCGATCCAAGCGCGTCGAGGAACGTCGGGCCGACCCCCCGCGGGCAGGTGGGCTCCGCGCCGGGGGAGCCCGCGGCTGCGCCGGCGACGAGGAGGAGGAGGAGGAGGAGGAGCGCGGCGGTGACGGCGACGGCGGCGCGGCGCATCGTCGGAATGGCAGCAGCCTGGAATTTCTTCTTCCAGGGAGAATTTTCTCCGTGGGCGGGGTGGGTGGGTGAGGGGGCGGGCGACTGGTAGACCAGATTTGCCACGAGCCTATTTTGGGCGTAGGGGAGGTGACGTGGCTAGCACTTGGTGGTTGTGGCGCGTACGTGCTGGCCTGGGTCCGGCTGCTCGGCGTCACGTGTCACGTAGGGGCCGTTGGGCCCGGCTGTCAGCGGCTCTGGCTCATCCACTGCAGTTTCTCGTGATTTATGGTTTATTACTCTACACCCTCCTAAAATTCTTATCTTAAATTCTTCTAAATATGGTTATGGATGTATCTAATATTAAAATGTGACTTGATACATCTGTATTCAGACAAATCTAAGCCAAGAATTTTGGGACGGAGAAAGTATGTTACTAGTCTATATGTTACTCTCTCTGTTCCATAATGTAAGACTTTTCTTACTATCAAAAAACATCTTACAATAGGAGTGCGGGCTTTTGGAGGCCGAGCATCAGGCAGTCCGGTATCCTGGCCATTGGAATGGGCTTGGGATCTGGAATCCCATCAGGCTGGTTGGCAGGCTCATGCCGGCTCGTGTCAGCCTATGCATCCAAATACGGTCTAGGATACACCTATAGGCGTACATGTTTGGCCCATCGGCCTGCTTCTGTCCCTCTCCTTATCCTCGCCGTGGGGGTTTGCGCATCAAAGCTACCGGCGGCAGTTTGTTTTGATTGAGAGGGCGTGCTTTCCAAGTGAATAATCTGAACGATAGCGCCTCTTACTATTTTTAGTCTTATTAGCTATTTGGTTAGTAGTCTGACCATAGCTAAGTCGAGTGAATATTTTTTTGGTCCTGGATTCTGAAATCCTGATGAGCTATTTGCCACTGAATTTAGGATAAATTAGAGTTCATATCAAACACATACATTATGATTTAGAGTTCATGCTGTTTGGGTTGATTTGGATTTGTAAACAGAGTTGTTCTAGTTGTTTGGCTCCAGGTTAGCAGAGAGCCGATGCATGTGACAAGGGGGATTACTTATAATGGGCTTGGATTTCATCGATGGTTTTGCTGTACATTCCTGGATTTTTTTTACTGTTTTTATGGGCAATTTATTGTATTGGTCGGTTGTACTGTTGTTTGATTTCCTCTACACTTGTAGCAAGCAGCTTTTTTAGATCAAGGAAGTAGCAAGCAGCTTGGTTCTGGTTATGAATAATCTTTGGCACAAAAACTGATATGCCGTGTGCTTCTAATGAAAGAAAAAATGGTTTAGTGCTTGGCGGTTGGATTTTAGTCGCTGGTGTACTTGGGGAAAACCAGATTGTTTACTGACCTCCAGATTTTGTCAATGAGAGAATATGGAAGTAAATGGTTGGTCTGAGTTAAATTTTTGGATTGAAGGATTGTTTAGTACTGTTTTTTGGTGTTGTCCTTGTGTGGGTTTGACACACCAGGAAGCAAGATTGTTTTGTTCTGTTTCAGCTTATTTAGCTGCAAGCTGATGGTTTAGGTGCTTAATTATCTTATTGGCTTTAATTGTTTGGCATTGTGACTGCTGCATTATTTGTCGGTTAAGAGATGTTGTAATTGATAGCTAGCTTGGTTATGTACAAGTTGTGCTACAGCTCATGCGCCTGGCAACCAAGGATCTTGCTGCGTGAAGAGCTTTTCCCTGTTCGTGTTGTTGCAGCACTTGTGTACAAGTGCTACTTCATGTAGTCTCAAATCGTGTAACTCTATTTTTATCTATTTTTATCAGGATGTGATGCCGATGTGACGATGTGAACCATGTACACATCTATCTTCTGATTGCATTAGAGGAGATAAGTTGACTGTCTAATGTAAGTTGTGCCGCATGTTTGGTCCTAATGAGTCTTAAAAGAAATGTTTATATTGTAAACGGTTTCATTATGCTCAAAATTGGCTAGTGAGAGCATTTTGTTCATTCGCCAACTGCGACAATCTATGATATAAAACGGGAAAATGTTATCGAGTAAACAAAAGCCTCTCTTATTTTTTGCGTTCAAACAAAAGCCTTTTCTAGCAGTGACATGAGAGGGTGGCAAACTTTGTACGTACTACAAGACGAAGAGATCCAAATGATGTTTATGAGCTTAACCAAGGCTGGCTAATGATAATCAAACTACCACGTCCTCTGGCCAACAAACCTCCACGTCTACACGGTAGAACTGGTGGACAATCAGGCAACGTCGGATTTCTGCTTTGTGCGCAGCTGGAGCTGGTCAAGGTACAGGTTTTGCACTCGCTGCACTGGCACATTACTAGCCAGCTTCGAGTAGGGTAGGACAGTGGACAGGGAGCTATTGAGCTAGCAAGATTCCATGCCCAGTGCTCCACCTTTCTTCCTGAATACACGCGCCTGCCACCGATACAAGGGGACATGAGCCAAGAATACTGGATAAGCACGGATCCCTAGCGCACATGAACGGACAGGATAAAGTCCTGCCTGATGCTCGGCCTCCATTTGCATTTTTCGCTTACATTAGGCCCTTCCCAGTGCTCCAAGGTGTATTGGTGCTAAGGGTGCCACATAGGCAAAAAAAAGTGATGTGGCAGAGTAATTAAAAAGGAAAGAGAGTATTATGGTGACCCAGGAGGGAACGGTGCTAAGCGTGTGGACCTATGCAAAATAAGTATTAACCAATGCATGAAGGTGTTTTGATGTTAAAACATTAAACGAGGAAGACTTAGCTACAAATGTTAAGCACCAATGCATTGGGAAGAGTTGTTGCTAAGCTCTTTAATGCCTTTAGCACCCCACCTTAGCACCAATGCATTGGAAGAGGCCTTATGGGAAGAAGTGAGTACTACCTTTATAGTGGGTAGTGTCATATGAGTTGTAACATAGATATGTTCATTTATTACTTTGTACACTCATTTTGCATCACGAAGCGCTATATGATGGTAACATATTATGTTACTCTATTTATCTCTCTCCTCATTAACTAATTGTCATCTCACCATTTTTGCTTATGTGGCATCTATGTTACTACTTATTTTCCTCTCACTATAACCAGCCGCAGCCATCTCAAAGCATATATATCAGTCTAGATACTAAGAGCATCTCCAGCCGTTGGCCCCCCCAGGACGCATAAAAATCGCTCCTGGGCGAGCCGACGATACAATCGGCGCTGGGGGCGGTTTTGCGCCTAGTCGTCGCCCCCAGGCGTCAATATTGGCCCACTTTTCAGCCCCCTTTCGGCGAATAAAGGGCCCATATGGGCGAGAATAAGCCCATATTCGGCGTGGTTCGCCGTGGCTCGTCGTTGAATTATGAACATAAATATTTTTTATCACATATTTCATCACAGAAAAATTAAATAGTTCAACAAAATAGTACAACAACAAATAGTTCAATATAAATTATATAGTTCAACAAATAAAAATTCCTATTTCATCACACGTCGCGCCCAACGTCGCCCTTGAGCCTCCATAGGTGCTCCACCAGATCATGCTGCAGCTGATGATGCACCTGTGGGTCTCGGATCTCCTGACGCATACTGAGGTAGGCAGTCCAGGTTGCCTGTAGCTGGTGATCAACTTCGGCTAGAGGACCCTGCCTGTAGTATGGTTCAGTGTCAAACACTAGGTCTTCTTGCTCGCTCTCGATGATCATGTTGTGCAAGATGACATAGCAAGTCATGATCTCCTACATTTGATCTTTCGACCAGGTCTGAGTAGGGTACCGGACAACAGCAAATCGTGATTGGATCACACCAAATGCTCGCTCGACATCCTTTCGGCAAGCCTCATGCACCTTGGCAAAGTGGAATTCTTGCCTCCTGGCACAGTGTTTGAGATAGTCTTCACAAATGTAGACCATCTCGGATAGATGCCATCAGCTAGGTAGTACCCCTTGTTGTAGTGCCGCCCATTGATCTCGAAGTTCACCGGAGGAGAATGACCTTCAACAAGCTTGGCAAAGACAGGAGAGCACTGCAGCACGTTGATGTCATTGTGAGTTCCTGGCATACCAAAGAAGGAGTGCCAATTCCAGAGGTCCTGTGTGGCCACCGCCTCAAGTACCACACTGCAAACGCCTTTGGCACCTTTGTACATCCCATGCCAAGCAAATGGACAATTCTTCCATTTCCAATGCATGCAGTTGATGCTTCCAAGCATCCCAGGAAATCCAGAATGAAGCAATTATCAATTGAAGTGGTCCAGAATTGAAGACTGCTAAGGGCTAACCATCACTCCCTTGTCCAAAGATCATATTTTGCAACTCCTAAAAAAACAATACAGAAACCAAAGTTTCCAGATTGCAGGGGAAATTGCACTGCCTACAGCAAGATGGCAGCACATCTAAGATCTAACTACATATATGAAGAAAAAGAAACCAACTAAGCATACTCGGTCTCTTCTCGGCTGTGACTACAAAGAATCGTTTCATGTAGAACATCTAAGGAATCGAGGAGAGGAGAGGAGGGCTTTACCCCCGCCATTGTTCCTAAGTTGGCTGGAGAGCGAAAGCACCCGACCAAGTCCCTCCCTGCGAACCAGAAAAGGCATCAAATTTAGGGCAGCCAACGTACGGACGGACGGACACACGTCCCGCGAAATCCACGGTGTCCCCGTCCCGGAGAGAAACCCTAGACTACCAGAGATGGCCACGAGAGAGAGAGAAGGCAGGAAGCCGGGGAGAGAGGCTGCTCACGTGCGATGATGCGATGGCGGCCGGCGTGGCTGAGGACGGCTGCGAGCATGGACGGGGAGGGGAAGGGGGAGGAGGTGGACGGTGCTTGGTCAGGAGGGCGCGGGCTCCGGGTCGATGGGTCCGATGGCACCGCTGTCCTCGCCTCGTCGATGGTCCTCGGAGCGGCGGGGTGCAGCGGAGCGGAGGTGGCAGAGTGGAAGGAGAGGGGCACGAGGTGGAGAGGAGGCGGCGCCCCGACCAGAAGTGGAGACGGAGGAGGACATGTGGGCGATTGGGGGAGGAGGAGGAGCAGAGGTGGGGACTGGGGAGGAAAGGAGGCGGCGGATTGGGGGTGGGTGCGGGGACGAGAGGTGGTCTAGGTGAGACGGGACGCGCAGCTGGTTTTCTTTCGCTCGCTCGCTGGCTCTGCTCTCCGCGCACACTGTTCATGGCGAATAAAAGGAGACGTGGCTGATGCCGCTAGTTGGGCGCACTAGCTCATCCTTTATATGTTCAATTCACTCACAGTTTTATAGTGTGTTTATATCACTCAACCGGTTTTGTACTTCTTTTAGACAACAAAAAAAATAGCACGCTATAGCACCCGTAATAGCACACACTAGCATTTTGAGCGATATCTCGCTACATAATTCCAAGTCGGCGCAAACACCGTAAAAGTCGAATCTAGTCATCATTATTACGAACAAATCAATAAAAACAAAAATCTCAATGGACTCTAGACATTGGCGGCTACACATTCATCGTGCTACAGCCAGTGACGGGGCTTCATGGGGCCAAAGGGCCATTGCCACCCCCCCCCCCCCCAAGAAAACTCTTAAGTGCACCCTGTAAAGTTGTTGAGGAAGCGTAGAACCCTTCGTCTGGGCCGCATTGTATATATATATAAGAGACATGCCGTGGCTTACAAGGTAGAGATCGATCGAGAGAGAGAGATCAGGATCGATCCAGTCGGATTACAGAAAGAGAAAACAGAAGAAGAGATAAGAGAGAAGATTACAAGTTTAAAAACTACTCTCCTACCTCTATACAACTTATTCTAACATTCCCCCTCAATCTGAACCGAATGAATTTTTCCAAGGTTAAGATTGTTCTTGAACTCGTTCAACCTTCTTGTAGTGAGAGGTTTTGTGAAGCCATCAGCAAGTTGATCACCAGTTGGTATAAACCGAATATCAAGTAGCTTTCAAGCTACTCTTTCTCTGACAAAGTGAAAATCAACCTCAATGTGTTTGGTCCGTGCATGAAAAACAGGATTAGCTGAGAGATAGTGGCACCAATATTATCACACCATAACCTCGCAGCCTGTGGAGCTTTGATTCCAAGTTCATATAGCAAAGTCTGTATCCACATTACCTCAGTTGTAGCATTAGCTAGTGCTTTATACTCAGCCTCTGTACTTGATCTAGAGACAGTAGCCTGTTTTCTTGCACTCCATTACACAAGATTTGTCCCCAGAAACACAGCAAAACCACCTGTGGACCTCCTGTCATCAGCACATCCTGCCCAGTCTGCATCAGAATATGCAGTAACAAGTAGAGACAATGATTTTGTAATCTGAAGTCCAAGACCTTCTGAATATTTGAGATACCTTAAAATCCTTTTTACTGCAGTCCAATGAGTTGTTCTAGGTGCATGTAAATATTGACATACCTTATTGACAGAATAAGAAATATCAGGACGAGTAAGAGTCAAATATTGTAAAGCACCAACAACACTTCTATATTTTGTTGCATCTTCCGGTCCAAGTGCCTCTCCACTTTCAACTGTAAGTTTTTCTGAAGTTGAAATTGGTGTACTTACAGGTTTACATTTGTCCAATCCCACTCTATTGAGTATATCAGTGGTGTACTTTTCTTGTGTAAGAAGTATACCATCCTTTATCTGATTAACTTCTATGCCAAGAAAATAATGAAGATCACCTAAGTCCTTGAGAGCAAATTCCAACTTCAAATCTTTAAGCAAACAAGTGGTAGCATGTGCACTTGAACTAGCAACAATTATATCATCAACATAGACAAGCACAAATATAGTGATCTTATCTCTATGATAAAAGAACAATGATGTATCTGCTTTAGATGGTGTAAACCCAAGTTGTTGTAGCTGCAAATTCAACCTTGAGTACCAAGCTCTCGGGGCCTGTTTCAAACCATACAAAGCTTTATCCAACTTACATACATAGTGTGGTGTACTTCGGTCCTCATATCCCGGTGGTTGCCGCATGAACACTTCTTCCTCAAGAACACCATGAAGAAACGCGTTCTGAACATCTAGCTGGCGTAGGCTCCAACCTGTGGAAACAGCAATAGACAATACAAGTCGAATAGTAGCTGACTTAACAACAGGGCTAAAAGTATCTTCATAATCAATACCAAATCTCTGTTTGAAACCTTTGGCAACTAGTCTAGCCTTGTATCTGTCTATGCTTCCATCAGATTTTCTCTTTATCTTGTATACCCATTTACAATCTATGACATTGTGACCCTGCCTTGGTGGTACTAAATGCCATGTTTTATTTTTCATGAGTGCATCATATTCATGATCCATAGCTTCTTTCCATTCTTTATGTGTAAGGGCATCATGCAAATGAGTTGGTTCACCAATGTGACTGAGAAAAGCACGCCTTACTTTGTCATACCTGACCGTACAATCGGTATATTATTTTTCTTTAATAATACCTGACTGTGATCGAGTATGCCAACGAGGAGGTTCTGGTACTGTGGACGTTGTAGGCACAGAAGATCCACGCGCAGGAGATGTTGTAGAGTCAGGCATAGAAGATCCTGGCTCCCGATCCAAGAAGGATAGCCGCGCAGGATCTGCAGAGAATCCAGGCGCGTGATCCAAGGGCGATCCTGACCCCGCAGGCGCCCCGCTGTCAGCGCTGTCGGCGGCTGGCTCGGTACCGCGCGCACCACGTGGGAACGCGGTTTCTTCCGCGCGTGGGCTGGCCCCGCTGTCGGGGTCCACCTGAAGCGGGTTGTCGGCCACAACCGTCTCGGGTGCGGGGGAACCCATGCTGGCGTCCACCTGATCGGTTGCATGCCAATCTGCGTTGGATCGCTCGACGGCACAGGCAGGACTGGCACGCAGATTAGCGTTGGATCGCGCGCTGCTGCCAGGTGAATCTGCCTCGTGCTCTGTGCAGTTCCTGTCTTTTCCTGCACACATAAAAGCATGGCCCAATTCTGCACAAACATCATCAGAACCACTATTTTCGATGGAATTTTGCACACAGTCGGTTTTATTTAATTCACCCCTGTGATCGGAAAGGAGTGCTATTTCAGCACGGAGAAGGGCTCCGGCGTTAGGATGAAGTTTGGCAAACGGAAAAAGAGTCTCATCAAAAACAACGTCGCGAGAAATATAGATGCGCCCAGTTGCAACTTCTAAGCACTTGCAACTTTTATGAAGATTACTATAGCCAATAAACACACATTGAGTAGAACGAAATTCGAGTTTATGGCGATTGTATGGACGTAGGTTGGGATAGCAAGCACACCCAAATATTTTGAGAGAATTGTAGTCATGTTTTTGATGATACAAACGCTCCAAAGGAGTGGTGTTGGCAATGACTTTACTAGGGAGACGACTTATAAGATAGGTGGCAGTGATGAATGCTTCATCCCAATACTTGAGAGGCATAGATGCATGAGCAAGAAGTGAGAGACCAACTTCAACAATGTGGCGATGTTTCCGCTCAGCGGAGCCGTTTTGGTGAGCATGAGGGCAAGATACATGATGTTCAATGCCTATGCTACGGAAGAAAGAGTTGAGTTTTTCATACTCCCCTCCCCAGTCACTTTGGACTGTCAAAATTTTCCGATCAAAGTGCCGTTCAACAAGTTTTTGAAACTCTTGAAACACAGAGAAAACTTCAGATTTGAACTTGAGCAAATAAATCCAAGTGAACTTGCTACAGTCATCAATGAAACTGACATAATATTTTTTTTCTTCCAAAAGAATCTCTGGCATGACCCCATACATCACTGAATATAAGTTCTAAAGGAGCATGAGATACACTATTCGACTTGGGATAAGGGAGTTGGTGACTCTTGGCACATTGACAAGTTTCACAAACAGACTCATTAACTAAACTATGTGACAATAAGAGATTGCCTTTATTGACTACTTGTTTAACTATGATCGATGGCGGATGTCCTAATCTTTGATGCCACCTGGCCAAGGAGGGCTTGATGGCGGAGTGAACTTGACGACGCTTGCGACTAAGTGCTCCGGATGTGATGGGGTAGAGACCTCCAATGCATCTACCGTGATGGAGGAGTTCCCTCGTTGCCCGATCCTTTATAAAAAAGTAACGAGGGTGAGTTTCAAAGAAGATGTTATTATCATTGGCTAAACGAGACATGGATGCAAGATTTTTGTCGGCTCGAGGAACATGAAGAATATCTTTTAGGATTAGATCACGTTTAAGCGTAGGGGAATTAATAAAAGCTTGACCAATGTGTTGAATATCCATACCTCCACCGCTTGCGGTGTGAATTTGATCGTTGCCATGATACTGTTCACGGAGGGCGAGTTGCTCTAGTTCGCTTGTGACATGGTCCGTTGCACCAGAGTCAACACACCAAACCCCTTCTCCTCCTTGTTCAAGCATGGCAGCAGCAACGTGACGGGAATCAGGAACAAAGTTCTCATCGTACCGGTGCCAGCAGTCCATAACTTCATGGCCTGCCTTCTTGCAGAGCTGGCAGCGAGGTTTCACACGGGAGGAAGGGGGACGGCGGCTGTTGTTGGGGTTGAAGCCACCACCCCCTGCCCTGTTGTTGTAGCCACTGCTGCCGCCGGTGTTGTAGCCGCCGCCGCTGCTGTTGTTGGTGTAGTCGTTGTTGCCGCGCCCGCGTCCGTCGCCTCATTGCCCCTGGTGACCGCGCCCACGGCCACGGCCACGGGAGGCAGAATTGGCGGAGGACTATCGAACGTTGGTGCCGTGGAGGAGACTGAGGCGAGCGTCGAAGCTCAAGAGCTGGCTATACAACTCCTGAACCGTGATGGGCTCCACCCGTGCAGCAAGAGCCGAGACCACAGGGTTGTAGTCCATGTCGAGGTCGGCAAGTATCTTGGACACGATCTCCGGATCGGAGAGCGCGGCGGGGATGCAAGCTACTTCATTTGTAAGGCTCTTTATTTTTCCAAGATATTCAGCCATTGTCATGTTACCTTTTTGAAGATTCGTGAGCTCGATGCGGGTGTTGATTACTTGAGCTTGGCTTTGGGCAGCAAACATGGCGTGGATGGCTTGCCACACTTCGGCCGGCGTCGAGAGCGTCGCGACCTGTGCCAAGATCTCGCGGGATAGGGATCCCATCAAGAATCCTTGGAGCTGCTGCTGCTGCGCGTACTAGAGGGATCGTGCGAAGTTGAAGACATGTTCGTCCTTGCCGTCCTTGGTGATGGTGAGCGTGGCCGGTGGTGGCGGGCTCTGCGCGTCGAGGTGGTGCTCCATCTGTGCGCCCTTGATCTGGGGCAGCACGATGGCCTTCCAAAGCAGGAAGTTGCCCCTCGTGAGCTTCTCTTGGGGTGGCGATCCAAGGAGGGAGGCGTTGGTGGAGGTGGAGGAGGAGGCAAAGGCGGAGGATGATGAGGTGGTGAGCGCACCAACGGTGCTGGCCGTCATGGCGGCGGAGGTGGTGGACATCTCGCTCGGTCGAAGGGGTAGCTAGATGCGATCTTTCCTGATCTATCGAGGAAGAGGCTCTGTTACCATGTAAAGTTGTTGAGGAAGCGTAGAACCCTTCGTCTGGGCCGCATTGTATATATATAAGAGACATGGTGTGGCTTACAAGGTAGAGATCGATCGATCGATCGAGAGAGATCAGGATTGATCCAATCGGTTTACAGAAAGAGAAAACAGAAGAAGAGATAAGAGAGAAGATTACAAGTTTAAAAACTACTCTCCTACCTCTATACAACTTATTCTAACACACCCCTAATTATTAATCTTGAATATTCAGGATTTCTCAGAGTTCATAAATAACTTATCTTCTTCGCACCCCTCAACAATCTTCATCAAGCTCCGCCACTGGCTAGAACCTCATAAGTCGAAGATTGGCCTCCTTGTGAACCATTTCCATCTGTCACACACCTGCCTTCGGATGGACCTTCGAGCTGTGTTGAGCCTTGCTTGATAAGCGGCTAGCTCATACCCCTGCTGATTATCTGGCTCGAAAACAATATGACTTTCATATATTGTTTTCATGCCCCCTAAAAACAATATTCAAGAACAATATGATGTTCTTTTACATAAGAACAATATGATGTTACATAGCCATGGCAACGTCATTACTCTATAATGCCACATCCACAAGGACACACATTTCCTGTCTAACCTTTAGGGGTGTGGCAGCTAAAGTCCGCATTTCCCGTTCGGCATGTCTCCACTATGTTAGGTGACGTGGCACATGTTGGTCCCAGACCGTAGAAAGTTGAACTCCCGTCTTGTTAAGTACAAGAACATTAGTCCAAAGTCAATCAAAAGTAGTTAACATATGAGGTTATTTTCTCATACCGTGTGTCCACTAAAGTGACATCTAGGCATGCAGTGCTACTGTGGGAAGAATCTTTGAGCATAAAGGGATCGACATGGACAACCAGCCCAATGACATATGGAAAAAAATATCATGAGAAAACAATGATATCCATAAGGAATGAGCCTCAATAGAATTTACCTGCGAGCATTATGTTCCTGAGTCGGTTGACATCACCCAAATCCATGAACCGTAGAGTCAGTTTAGGCACAAAAATGTGTGATCTAGCAAGATGGACATCGGTCCGTCCATGTAGGACGATGTAATAGGGGCTTTGGTATGGTCAATGAAATTGGGGGTGGCATTTCACGCATGTCGAACCCCACATTCCTAAATAAGTATACTTTGTCGGTCCGCATGCTTTCGTTGAAATGCTTTGCGTGCTGCTCATAAGCAGTTGCCTTCATTTTGGTTCCCTTCAAAATAGCCAACATTGTTTGGGCAAGGATACATGAGTCAGTACTTTAGTTACCATGGTGAGTTTGGTACTGGTGTTGTACATGTTTCTCACATCTAGGTCGGCGAGGATGGTGTGGTAGATTACATACATCTCCACTTCTGGTTTTTGCTTGATTCCGCTGGAAAGATTTTTTGCCGTTGTCTCCCAAAATCTTTGTATATGTGCGCGGTTTCAACATTGTGGAACCTAACATCCCTACATTGGTTAAAGGAGAAACATGAAAAACATAACTAGGCATGCACCATCTAAACCGGTTTAATGAAACATGACAGAAATTTCTTGATGCAGGAAATGGAACAAGTTGCCTATTGATCGGACGAGGCCACACGACAAGAGCCAGGACCAGTAGTGGTGCCATCACCCTCTTCGAGTTGGGCGCCCAAGTGAAGACGTGCCCAGATCAGCCGGAAGGACAAAGGCGGGTCTCGAAAGGACAAAGGGAATGGGTGACCAGCGAAGACACGCAGGGAAGCACCAGCGACTAGAAATTTGGTTTTAGCGCCTTTAATGGATGGAAGGATGAAAAATGATGGATGAAAGGGTGAAATTACAGTGTGATTCATGGTAGGGTGGAAAAGGGGAAAGTAAATTCATGGTAGGATAGACAAAGGGAAAGTAAATTACGGTGATTGAATATTGCCAAAGCGGTTGGTGGGAGGACAATAATAAATTGATGGATTGGATTTTCTTGAGAAAAAAAGCTTTGGAGGTGGGACGTGGGGTGCGAAGCTAGACGAAACGATGGGCAAGACAGAATATTGCCAAACCGGTTGTTGGTGGGACAATAATAAAATGAATTGGACCTTTTTTTGTTGAGAAGAAGGCTTCATTGGAGGTGGGCCGTGGGGTGCGAGGTTGGGCGAAACGATGGGCAGGACGTGGTCCTCTTGGTCGGAACGGAAACCTTAGGTCCTTTTTACATAGTAGAGAAGAGAAGAGGGTTTCTGGTGACTTCAAAATTCATCCAGATTGTTGGTATATCTTTTCTTTGTAGAATGATCATAGGATCTCTAGCCTTTTTATGTAGTATTATATTTTCAAAGTTATGTTTCAAATTTGCAACAAATCTCTCTCAACATTTTAAGGCGTGACTTATTACGCTCATAGGACTAGAGAGCTAACTAGTCCACCGTAATCATATTCTTCAACTGATAGTCTTTCTTTTACACTTGACCGTTCACTCACCCTTCTTTGAATCATTCGCGTGTTTTCCTAGCCTTGTGGGTATAGGCTTCTAATCGAGGCGTCGGCTGCCTAATCAACCATCTATCTAAGTCGTTAGGGTGTATGTTGTCCTACTCTTATGTTTGTAAACACTTTGTGCTGGCCATGTCTCCAGTCACTTCTCTACGCCTCCTCCCATCCCCGGGGTTGTCGCTTCTTCTCTACCGCTTTCTTCATGTACCTCTATTTTTTCCATCATAATCGTCCTCTCTTCTTCTTCTAGTTGCGCGCTCATGTGATACTATTCGTTCCATAAGACCTTCCGCTAAATTTTGGTAGGTATTTCCTCGATTACTTTTGTACTATGTTCTTCCTTTCCTCCCACTAAGCATGCAAAATTTGATCATAGAAAACATGCAAAGCCTTAAAAGGTGAACTGCAAATGCAAAGCTTTTTAGAACTGAAATGTGAATGCAAAGTTTTTTTTTTTTTTTGAGAAACGTGAATGCAAAGCTGATCCACCACAAATGAGAAAAAATGGCCCCTTTTCCATTCCGAGCGCAACTTCAGCCAACATCTTAGGCCCGCCCGGACCACGGCCCGGGCCCAATCCGAGGTCACCCTGTGCCCATTCCAAACCTACCGGCGCCGGGAAAGCGCAGACGGCGAACCACCCAGCCTGACCTCGCGATGCAGATCCTCCGGCGGAACCTTCTCGAAGCTTCCCGCCGCCTCTCCTTCCTCCTCCACTCTCCACCTCCCGCCGCCCACGCACACGCCCATGCCGTCGCCACCCTCTCCGCCGCCCGGCGGGACCCGTCCACCGGCTCCCTCGCCGCCACGCCGTGGGCCGCCACGCAGCGCCGCGGCGCGAAGATGCTCGGCTCCGACGTAATCCCCTTCTGCCCCCTCGCTCCCGCGTCTGCTCGCTTGGCCCGTGGCCGCACAGGGTTTAGCTAGGATTCTGCTAGGCTCGTGCACTGTTATGGCTCCTGCTGCCCTGTTCAGTTCGTAGCGAATTTGTGGGAGAATTCGCTTGGCAGACGGAGCAGTTCCTTGCTATTTTGTTCAGTGGTTCCATTGATATGTTCACTAGCGATTGAACAAATGTCATGGAAAGCCTTTTGCAATTATTTTGTGTTTGCTGTGGAATGCTCAAATTGTATGTTCTACTTTTGCATCCACAAAATCGTGGCGTGAATTCCCCGTGCGACCAACAGTCATATTGCCACTTGTGCAGAACGTGTAGCCAGTAGCATATTCCAACCTAGATTTAGCCGAGTTAATTAGTATTTGATCTATCGGCTTGACATGGATGGTACATTTAGAAGTTGTTATTGAAGTTGTTTTCTACAGTTGTAGTTAGCAGGGAGGCTTCCAGCTTTCCAATGGTCCTAAAAATAACTGCAAAACTTCTGGTGTACATTTTTAATGACATCTTGATTATATCCTAGGTCTTAATTTTGCTAATGCCTTTTCACTTCTATTATTTTATTAATCTTTGTGAAAGCGCATAACGATGCTTGCATTGACTTGAGATGTCCTCATATGTGTAGGTGAAACTTGGAAATGTGATACAAAGAAAAGGTGTGTGATTAACTGATTACGTCTTTAGTGTTTTGTTTTTTACTTCCAAGTATCGTGGATTACTACTTATCCATCTTTTGGGCCAACCTTAAATCAAGGCCGCATTTATCAGGTGCGTCTAACTGCTTTTCATGTCCTATGTCCCTCCATATTTCCTCAAGCTTTATGGTTTATATTCACCTATGTTTCTGGTCTACTAAGTAAGAGCAATCACTCTTATCATTTCTGAGTTAAATGTCTTCTGTTCAGGTGATAAAATCGCATCATTCACATCAAGGAAGAGGAGGAGCCACAATACAGGTCATTTATTTTGTTTCTTTCTTTCAATCTGTTGCACCACTTAACTCTGAATACTTCACATGATGGCAAGCTAATGTTGGTCTTGTTACTTGCCGGATTTTTCCTTGCATCTATATTATCAGACCCAATCACACAAAATGCTCTCATCTTAGAGTACCTATTTTAGCAACAGCAACAGAACATGCCAACAACGAAAATATAACTTTGGAATAACTTGTAAATGAGTAATAACAAGGACAGTGAAATAAACAGCTAGGCACCAAGAAATACATATGAATAGTTTGATTCACTGTTGCCCCAATGGCATGCCTGCAGTTCCATGCAAAATGTCCCCTCAAATGACGAAAACTAAGTTCAGGTGGATGTTTTTGTATATGTGCTTGACTTAACTGGAGCTTAAATTTGTCATTTGTTTCATTACAATCTGAATTTTATTCTGAACTCTTGATTGCTGCAGGTGGAACTGAGGGATGT
The DNA here is from genome assembly GCA_032464435.1 of Aegilops umbellulata. Classification (NCBI taxonomy): domain Eukaryota; kingdom Viridiplantae; phylum Streptophyta; class Magnoliopsida; order Poales; family Poaceae; genus Aegilops; species Aegilops umbellulata. The sequence goes on along the minus strand of CP136058.1, from coordinate 563,167,029 downwards.
TGACACTGGTAACAAAATAGTTGAAAGATTTCGTACCGACGAGGCTCTTGAGAGTACGAAAACTCCTTCTCTATACAAAAGGCATTCTAGGACTAAAGTTATAGCCTTATAGGCTTCTATGTTTTAGTCTGGTTTCCTTCTGTAGCTATTTGTACCCCGTCCTTGTTAAAATGTGCTCCTGTGCAATTTTTCATAGGCTTCTCTTCCTTTTTTCTGGTTACATCTTACGAAGCTGAGCAATAATTTCTTCTAGTGTGTTTTATTGCATTCAATCATACATGTGTCAATACTTGAGCAGTGTTAGCCGCTCTGAAGGCACCAAACAAAGTGGAGATGATGACCATCTACAATCAACTCAAATAACGATAATGATTATAGAAGCTGGATGCGTTAACCAGCCTTTAGGAGTATTACAATCAGCACCTCATATATCAATCACGACTATGGGCCTCTCCAATTAAATATAAATTATTATTGATATGTATCATTTATTTGCCAAGATTTGGGCGACATTTGACATTAGTTTTGCACATAAATGCATCATATATTCATATCAACAATAATTGAAGAAAAAAGGTGGCACCGCATGGAACTAGGTTTTGCCAGAAGGTGGCCAAATTAACCTGCCTTTGACAAACTCCTGGCTACCCAACTTTCTTCCAGTAATATCTAGTCCAGTGGGAATTTCGTAAGGCACAGTCATGATAAGTTGATAGCAGTAGTTTGGTTATTTATATTTGGAAAGCGTAAAAGTCGTGTTCATAATGGAAATCTAATCATTATGTATTTTCTTTACACATTCAGGAGTTTTTGTTGAGGATAAGCCTTTCACATATCTGTATCAGGAAGGAGACAACGTGGCACTTATGGAGTATGCTTATTTCCCTGTTTTCTTGTCATTCCTTCATTAACATGCTGTGGTGCGACGCTGTCTATATTTTATTAATATCCATGTAGTAATGACTTCATCTGGAATCCTTTTTTTTGTTAGGCCTAACACGTTTGAGCAACTCGAGGTTTCAAAGGAACTGTTTGGCAAAAACGCTGCATATCTGAAAGGTCCGAACAGTATTAATTGACAACCAGAAGAACACCAATTGCTATGAATACTAGATTATAAGAACGTGCTTGTGTTTTACCTTTTGAATAGTTAGATGATTTGTTTACTTCTGTGCCTGTAGCTCTCATATATGCAAAGTTAGTGCTGCTGTAGACATAGTAGTTACTTTTAAATGATCACAGTGGACAGAATTATCAATTCCGATTAATATAATGTGTGGGACACTTAAGTTTTACCTTAAAAATAATTGTGATCTGTATATATACCATGTATTAGCGGGCCTAAACATATCCGATACATGTGCATTTTTCGCAATTCGTTGGCAACAATAAAGACGTCAGCACCTAAGAGGCTCGCTCACTCCTGCACTGATGGCGTACATGACTCGCTCGATGTTGATATCTTCTGCTCATTGTCAAAATGGTTTTAAATGTATTTGATCTCATCGAAATAAAGACAATGGTTAAAGTAAATTTTGATTGAGACCGTTTAACTCAAATTTCCAATATCATTTTTTTTTCAGATGAGATGAAGGTAACTCTACAATTTTTTGATGGCCGAGCGTTGTCTGGCTCAGTGCCTCCTCGTGTGACTTGCACTGTTGTTGAAGCACAGCCTAATGCAAAAGGTCTAACTGCTACGCCTCAGTAAGTTTCATATTACTTCCATCATCAAATTAATTCTTATTTCTGCAACATTTATTTATTATGTATTGATGAGTTTTTGGGTTATGCATTGTTCCAATACCTTTTATGGGTTGAGTGTTAGTAAGTCAAGTCCAAGTGGATACACTAGGTACTTCTCATATTTTGTGGCTCGAAATAAGCACCCTTGTCAAATGCTCAGCAATGAAGTTATGGTAATAGAGTAATATGTTTCATGTTATTGGTGCATATATTGCTTGGAGTGAGTGTTAGTGTTCTAGCCATAATGTGATATTTTGTCTGGAGTGAACATACCTGATGGATAATTATATGCCCGGAGAAGAAACTTGAAAGTTAATTGTGTACTCCCTCCGTTCCTAAATATAAGCCTTTTTAGAGATTCCAATGTGGACTACATACGGAGTAAAATGAGTGAATCTACACTCTAAAATACGTCTATATACATCCATATGTAGTCCGTAATGAATCTCTAAAAAGGCTTATACTTGGAAACGGAGGGAGTAGTTACGAGTTACATGCAGCAGAACTATGACAACAGGTTAGCTAGTTTCATAACAAAAATCCATGCAAAAGCAGTAAACAGTAGCTCATGCACTATGGAATTGTATCCATGCACATGCGCATTGCAGATTCCCCTTTGATCAGCTTCATCATCTCTTATCATCAATTGTTTGAGGCCTGGTGTTATGCGGTAACTAAACTTGTGTTTGTACTAAATGCAGATATAAGAGGGTCTTGCTGGATAATGGCCTTACAGTGCTTGTAAGTTGATGGGTACCATTTCGTAGAGTATATTCACATAGACCTTTGTGGAATGGTGTATGGAAAAGCCATCTTTTTTTATTCATTTATTGTTATGCAATCTCCTAATTATCAATATTAAAATTAGAAACCAAGAAATTTGATAGAGTCCTGCAGCTTGAAATATTTCTCACTTGCATCAACTTTTTGCCAATCGTAGGCCCCGCCTTTTGTTGAAGTGGGTGAGAACATCATTGTTAGTACTGTGGATGATTCATATATGACTAGGTAAGTTGATGGAAATCTTAATTACCCAGAAAGCTGTATTATTCTGAACATGAATGCTGCGGGTCGTCTGTACTTTGATAGCTAATTTCTTTGTAAAAATTCACTGAAACTGTTTTCCATTTCAGGGCCTAAGGGTGGTGTCATATGGTGCTTTGTTCTCCAAAATTGGGGTTCGACTTGTACTCACCTTCTTAGATAAGTTTGCTAGGCCATAGACATAATTCTGAATCTGCCTCCTCAAAAAAGGCATCCAGTTTTACCAGGAATTCAGTAACCAAAAACACATTTTCGTTCTTATAGATATGTTTTGGGGAAGCGATGTACACGCTGACGTTAAGATGTATTGCCCTTTTATAACTTGGTAGTTTTGTTAAGTGAAATAATACTGGGATGTGATGTGCAAAACTCCAATCATATATCAATAAGAAGTTATATTGTTGTCCCTCGTATGGTTTTGCGGCAACAAGTTTCTCGATTTGCCTGGTAATAGCACCTGGTACTTGATACAAAATTCTTAATTTCATTTTGTCACTCACTTACCATTTATGCACTGGATTTTGAATGAAAATCGGAAGCCGGTTTTGGTTTGAAAAGAAAAAACTAGTTGCTTTATATACAGCTACTATCGGTATCAAATAAAGCAATGTGCTTCATGTACACTTTCTAAAGCTGCATCGAGTCAGGAGCTACAAAACCCTAGCAACGGAAGGCGCAGGATTATGGCCTTCACTTGTAGGCATGGACGTAATCCTGGAAATAGAAGTTCTTCTCGATGAAGCTCGCGAGCCAGCGGGATGCGGCGAAGCACAGCACGGCCAAGGACACGACGGCGGCTCTCTGCACGACCGACGTCACCAGCGTCCCCTTGGCGACGGCGAGGAACCCGACGACCGCCACCGACGCGACCTGCAGGGCGACCTCCAGCGCCTTCATGGTCTTCAGCGCCGCGCTGCAGCTCCTGCACTGTGCGACGTGCGACCAGTACCTGTGGACGCCATCGCAAAGTTCGTTCAGACGGGGTTCACTGAATTCTCAGGTATTCAGGTTTGGCGTGGAGAAGAGTTAGAATGGTGCATTATTTTGTACCTCTCCATGAGCTTGTCTTTGGTTGGAGTCTCTGGTAGCTGACCGATTGTTGGGGCGGCCCAGCCGACCTGACTCTTGCAGTGCTTTCTGAACCAGTTCCTGAAGGCGATCACCATGTTGTCCGACGACGTCGGCACGTACACGGCTTTCTGCCAGTTCTCGACGCCCGCTGCGGCGAAGTTGCGCTCCTGAAACGAAGGAAGAACAGTGGGTTTGCTTGCTGCTTGAGCTCCATATCCTGAACCAGGCTCTGAAATTCAGAATTACTGAGCCTGAGCTGAAGGATCATCACCTCGACGTGGAGGAGGTAGATGTCTGAGTCCAGGATGGCGTTCTGGCCGATGTGGTAGTACCACCGCGGTATGACCTTGTCGAGCCAGACGCCGACGTTCCTCGGGAACGCCCAGATCACCCTGCTTTTCCCTGGAGACACCGGGACGCACATGAACACCAGCATGAACTGAGGCGGCTTCTTCTTCTTCTCCTGCCCAAACCAAAGCACCAACTGTGAACTTCTGAACAACCCCTGTTTGTTCTCCTCTGAGTGCTGCAAGTTTCGCTTCCACCGGCAGCAATGGGAAGTGTGTCTGCTCAATCAATCAATTCATACCTTTCCCTTTTCCTCTTTGGGGAGGGGCGAGCCGTAGAAGGTGCACGGCGCGACGTACCGGAAGTACCCGCTATTGTCCTGCTCCGACAGGAACCCGGCGATGTCCGCCTCCTCTATCTTCATCTTCACTGGCCCGCCGCCTTCGATGTCGAACTCAACTGTGAAGAGAAGAACAACAACTGAATCAACACTCTCATTCATTCAGCGACACCATAAACTGAATTTTCGACGGCGCCGACATGTCAGGCAGGGCAGGGGGGCTTATCTTCCGGGGTCTTCTTTCTTGCGAAGCTTGCCCATCAGCCCCTTGTGCGCGTAGGGGACGTGTGCAGGGTCCATGAGGTTCTCCACCAGCACATCGTAGCTGCAAACCAACGGAGCTGTGAGGCTGTGCAATGGAGGGAGGCAGCCGCATATATGGAGGTCGAGGTTGAGGATGTGTACCCACCCGTAGGGGAGGTCCCTGACGCCGTAGACGGTGACGAAGGAGGGGTCGTCGATCTCCGGGATGAATGGCGGGCGCTTCCTCTGCAGAATGTCCTGGTGCTCCTCGTCGGCCCTCGGGTAGAACCACAGGATGTTGTTCTGCACCACGCTCGGGTACGACGCCACGCACGCCTTGCTGTTCTTGTGCACCTGCGCGCAGTTCAGAGAAGAAACATTTTCGTTTTGGTTTTGTGATGGAGCGGAGGAGGAAGAAGGAGAATGGATGAATGGTTACAGACAGGTGGGCCGAGGGCGGGGGCCTGGGGGATGAACTGGCAGGCGCCGCGGCCGTCGAAGCACCAGCCGTGGTAGACGCACTGGAGGCGGCCCTTGTCGTCGATGCGGCCCTCGGAGAGCGGCGCCAGGCGGTGCGGGCAGGCGTCGTCGAACACGCGCCACTCGTCCACGGCGCGGTCGTACCAGGCCACCACGCGGAGGCCCAGCACCGTCTTGCCGTGCGGCGCGCCGGGGTCCAGGTCGCACACCGGGGCCAGCGGGTACCACTGGTCCAGCCAGTCGAAACTCCCCTCCTCCTTCTCCTTCTCCTCGCCACCGAACGGCGACGGCGCCGAGGGCGCCTCCGCCGCGACGGCCGAGACCGGCGAGGGCAGCCGCGCGCGCTGCCGCCACCGTCGCGGGGCCGGTGCTGCCGCTCTGGCGCTGCTGGTCGCCGGGGCGGCGGCGCGGAGCGGGAGCGGGAGCGAAGGGCGCGCGCGGGGGACGAGGAGGGAGAGGGGATCCATGGCGCGTCGTCCGATCCCGCGGCGGCCGACGGCAGGGGAAGAACCTGTGTGGCTGTGGGGAGTGCGCGCGGGAGGGAGGGATGCGCGCGCGCGCGGCTGGGGTTGCGGCTGCGGTTCGCCGGTACGACTTATCGCCACGTCTCTACCTGCCAGGTGAAGAACGCGTGGAGTGCGGTCCGAAGCAAATGGAACAGTGAAACCAAACAACAAAGGGAGTACCTAGAATTCATCTAGATGAGATGTAATTTGGTCTCATTTACTTTGAAAGCAAGAACAAATACAACCCACATCATCACACACACATCTTATAGCATCACATCCAATGGCTATAAAAGGTGAATGAGACCAAATAATATCTTATCTAGATGAGTTCTAGCAAGTGAACGACAAATGCAAAATTATACTACTCCCTCTGTTACTTTTATTTTGGATGTAGTCCTAAATATCTAAACGGTCTTATAAAAGTGAACGAAGAGAGTACTACAATGTTTAGTCATCGTGCTCGTTGGCTTGTAACAAAAACGGTATTCGCAGGGTTTCAATACAGTTCTCAAACACTCTATCAATGGATTGATACGCTCTCATGCGTATTTGTGAAAAAAAAAATACATAACGAATATAGTCCTGGCTGTAGATGCATGTACGCGAGATGCTGGGAAACTGCCATGTCAGCTATTTTTCTCTCTCGCCGGATCTACGCGTGTCGGTCGTATTGTTTCAGGTTAGGTCCTAATAGCTTATGTTTTTTGGCTTGTTCATTGTTTTGGCTTCGGCGGCCGCGATGGCGCCGCTGAATAAAGAAGCTTCAGATCCTTCCCAACCAAGGCGATCCGTCTTATGGTTGGGGACGGATTTGGAAACTAGGTTGTTCAAGCAAGGGTGTGCGTGGCGATGGCAGCATCCTTATGGTGGACTTGTGTCCTCGGGCTCCGCCGTTGCGACGTCGTTTACTCCGGCATCGGCGCGGAGCCTGGGAGATAGTCCGCGAGCGGAGGATTGTGGTCTACATCTACGGCATCTGGAAGATGATGGATCGTGTGCTGGCTTCGTGATTCGTGGATGGCAAATATTGTTTCCTCCTTGGACGTTTTAGTCGTGCGGGGATGCCAGATCTTGAGTTCGATGGTATGTCCGGGTGTTGCCCCGCTCTGATTCGTTCAATGGTAACGGCTTCGCCTTTGGTTAGCCATCTTGAAGGTCCGCAAAGCTGCATATAGGTGGTGGAGCCGCGTCAAGTTCAGGTGAGGAGGTGATTCATCTTTTTTTTTCTTTGGTGAATATTGTGGTGGTGCTAGAGGCATGTGGCGGCATTAGTGTCAAGCTCAGAAGATTCTTCGGTCAAAATTGTATTTTTCCTTCTTACCTGGTGTTTCTTTGTGCAAAGGCTAGAGTGTTGTTATTTTTTTAGTTTTGTCAGCTTGGTATCTACGTGACAATGAGAGAATAAAATGCCATGTCAGCATACAGTAGAATGGGCCCTACTTACCCACATATGAGAGGAAAAACAATATACTCCCTCCGTTCCTAAATACTTGTCTTTCTAGAGATTTCAACAAGTGACCACATACGAAGCAAAATGAATGAACCTACACTCTAAAATATGTCTACATACATCCGTATGTTGTAACCATTTGAGATGGCTAGAAAGACAAGTATTTGGGAACGGAGGGAGTAGATAACTAAATTGAACTTGGAAACTCGAGTAGCTAGATTTAAGCCACGCATGAGCTAGCCAAGCGGCCTATCTATACCTACTGTTAAAAGGGTGATTGCTTCTGCCCGTCCGTCTGATCGTTTCTTTGACTGTCTGGTAATTTCTTCTACGATATGTTCAATTTTCTGGTACGACGCCTGGCTTTTTCCGTCGCTCACATGGGCCTGGCTGGCCTGCGCCCCTGGTGAATGTGAGAATTGAGCGCACCACCTTTCATACGATCATAAGAAGATTCTAATCAAGGTAGCCTGGAATAGTGCCACCTTGGTCCATTGAATGAATTATCACTAATTTAAATACATTTGCAATTTTTCCGCAATATTAACCAGTCTACTAAGGAATCAACAAATAGGCATGAGAAATGTGCACACACGAGGAAGCAGAAACGGTGCGGCTCGGTGATGCTGGTGTGGTGCAGATGCAAGGAGGAGGTCGGCGGTGAGCGCCAGAAGCGCACAACAACGACATGAGGGGGAGGCCATAGCGGAGTAGGACGAGCACCGAGGTAGTGGTGGTGGTGGACGCCGGCCAATAGCCAGCAGGAGGCGGTGGATGTCCATGGCGCTCCGGCGGTGTGCGGACCAGAGAGAAGAGGGGGATCGGAGAGAGGGAATAGAAAAGGGAGTGGGAGAGAGGGTTGCGGAGCTCACTCAACTCGTCGGTGACCCCGCTAGGCGGCAACGAGCAAGGGGAGATGAGGGAGGCTAGTGGCGCGCGCGAGCGAGGAGGAGTCAGTGAGGAAAAGGAGATAGCAGACTGCGGAGGAGATGGGATCGCTGACGGGCACGACTTGTCGGAGCCCTCCATGACGGCGCACAAGGGAAGGGGATTGTTTTTTTAGAGTAGGCAATCATGTACCCTAGCTTTATAGGAGGCAGAAATATATACAAGAAGTGGCTTACAAGGTCTAGGGCCCTCGAACCAGCTAGCCGCCCCAAACTCCACTCCTAAGCCTAGACACCACTACTCACAAAATAGGCCAACTCCACGCCATCCTGCCCTAGCCCAAGAACGTAGCTCATCGAAAATCTGCGAGGTAAAATGCGGCACCGTAGCAATTGCAATCCTCGGGCCAAATATCATCCCGTTGTGATGCTTCCATAATAGCCAACATATGAGCATGATAACCGAGTCAAAACCCTTCCTATTCTCCTTTGGCATCCGCTTGTGAGCGTCAGTCCATCAGTCACCAATAAATTATCCGTTGTCGGCACCAGCGTGATGTTAATTATTGCTTGTTGAAAGCAACTATGCCAGACTTAACGAGCGAAGACACATCGAAGCAATAAGTGATCAATCGAGTCTTCCACCTGATCACAAATGTAGCAAGGGGAGCTTTGATCTTGCAGCCCATGTCGCAACCGGCAATTAGCTATCCATAGACAACATTGTGTTGCGAGCCACATGAACAACTTTGCAAGATAGAGGTGCCCAACAATTCCATATTACCGGAGCCAGGGCGAACCTAACGCTCCCCTGTCAAAGCATTGCATAAGTGGATGACGAGGTGTAGGTACCAGCATTATTGCATGTCCAAATAGGAGTATCAATTTGCACCGGGGCGAGGTCAATGGTAATCATGATTTCCCAAAGTCGAAGGATCTGAACTAAGCCGTCCGCGGACAGAATCCTAGTCACATCATTGGCCCATCGTTGGAAATGCAAAGCCTCTTTGATAGTTCTTTTGTTAACCACTTTCGTGCGCACCTGAGCATGGACTATGGGTGCAATCTCTGCATCTGAAGAACCATTAATCCATATTCCGGGCTCTTCAAACCGTCGTACTCTGAAAATATTTAGCGTTTCTATCGCCCTCCTTAAGCCATGTGATCCATTTTGTCCGCGATTCTCCTAATATCTTCTCTGTCGGCTTTCATGTCCATAAGCTCCTCGAGTTGGGACATAGACTTGGCCAATTCTCTAGCCACGCTACCAAACTTATTATTGCTCCACGCCCTGGAGTTGCCATGGTCTTGCTAAGAGCTTACTGGAGCTTGTCCAAATTACCAACATCACCAACAGAATCCCATGCATCCTTGATTACTTCTGGAAGTGAGAACTCACGTTCCCAAAATACCTCGCATCTCCTAGCTTTTGGGCTAACCTAACCGGCATCAGGCTCTCCTTTCAATACCGATGCGGTATGATCATAACAAGGAGACATAACATGCTGCAGTTGACAGAATGGAAAAATATTGTGACATGCATTAGTAGTCGTCGCTCTGTCCAAACATACTTTGACGTTACCAGCAGCAACCCGCATGTTACCATAGGTATAAAGGAATACACTTGAAGCACAAATCAAACAAGTTCACAAACTTCAAGTGTGTCCCGAAAAGCAACCATTTGTGGTTCCGGGCTAGGGGTATTGGATAGATGCTCAAAGTCCCATAGAACTTCGTTAAAATCGCCAATAACGAGCCACGCCTGGTCACTAACATTCTTCAACCCCCGGAGCTTAGTCCATGTTAAATGTCTGTTTTCAACACGGTGTTCACCGTATACAAAAGTAACTCTCCATTGTATTGCATCAACATGTAGCTTGACCAATTCATCAATATACCAATCGTCTCTGTCCCGAACCTCTGCTACACACGCTTTGTGCCAGAACAATCAAACCATCATTGTCAACTCCTTCAAAACCCTTCAAACCGAGACGAGATTGAATTCTTCTCATCTTCACTGTTTTTTGTCTAGTTCACAAAGGAACACCATCATGGGGGAATGCGACTGAGGTATGGTCGCAATCTCGCGAACTGTCCCCCTCCCCCCCCCACCCCCGGCGGGAGTTCTAGCTTATAAGATTCATTTGCCCCAGCGGCGTTCCTCAAAGGAACCCGCCGATGTTGACGTGTTTTCCCCGTTATTGTTTTGCATACCCAATTTAACTCTTTTCGGATCCTGCTTTGCTGAAGGACTATGAGGGATCACAACTCCAGATTTCTGGATTGCTAGCTGCATATTATTTGAGCTTGGACCCGGAGGCTGTTCAATTGCATTGATAACCAGATCAACAGCCGGGAAGGGCATCGATGAACCCGGGTACAAATGAACCCACTTTGAAAAACACATTTGTAAGATCTGAAAAAGGTTGCACCGATACGTCTTCATGTTTTATGTGCGTGCGTAAAGTTTCACTTGAAATTAACTTTTTCCTTGGCCTATGCAAAAAAGACAAAAAATTATGTCGTAAAACGCTATTTAGAAGCACGGAAATTTGTTTTTTTTGCTGAGACAAAACGAGAAGACATTTCCTCACAAAATTTTCTACCGCACACACACATTTTTGCGAACATGCATATGTGAAATTTTCTTTTAAATTGTTCAACATTTTAATGGGTTCATGACGTGCGGACTCACACCGGCCTTTTCCTTCTAGGATCATCAACATCGTTCTGGACAATATCACTGTTGCCAGGTTTCACTCCTTGACCAATTCTTTTTCATAAGAAGAAAAGATTCGTACTGAAGAACCTTGTATCCAAATAATCCTTCCCTGGTCTTACAGGTTTCCAGTTTGCAGTAAAAGTGTTTTCGTGAGTACACAAATCACGTACCATAGCTTTACAGAAGAAGAGAATGACAGGCATCAACGACAACACAACTAGCCTGTCCAAAACAGAACAACCTCCCCACCGAGCATCACTTGTCGACGCACTATCCCCCTTTATGCCTAAAAGAAGGTTGCAAGAGGATGGCAGGACTCGATCCGCCCGAAGAAAACACTGTCTTGAATTCACCAACAAAGGCTGTACATTGCGCCCCAGTTGCATTAAAAGTGAAGACGTTGAGAGTTGATCCGGTTTCTGCGGTCCTTCCATTTCTCCCTTCCGCTGACAAAAGTATTAACTGAATGATGATGGGAAGGCTGCAGTGTAATTTTCGCATCGCAGCCGTCCATTCGCCACCAATCCGACCGTCCATTGCCCGTGCGCGCGGATCGACGGGCCCACGCCACCGCTTCCCCCGCCGTTTAAATAGTCCGCCCAAACCCGTCTTCCCGGCATCACCAACACAACGCGCTCCCGCCAACACCGCGCGCTCCCGTCCCGCCTCCTCAAATCCCAATTCCCCATCGGCCGTCGCCGAATCTCTCCGCGCCTCCAGCCCGCTGGACGCCATGGAAGCCTCAGCCGCCGGCGCCGTCGCGAAGGCGAAGAAGTACGTGGTGGGGCGCAAGCTCGGCGGCGGGCCGCGGAAGACGGCGGTGGCGCGGTCCGTCAAGGCCGGGCTGCAGTTCCCCGTCGGCCGCATCGGGCGCTTCCTCAAGAAGGGCCGCTACGCGCCGCGCGTCGGCATGGGCGCCCCCGTCTACCTCGCCTCCGTCCTCGAGTACCTCGCCGCCGAGCTGCTGGAGCTCGCCGGGAACGCCGCCAAGGACAACAAGAAGGCCCGCATCATCCCGCGCCACCTGCTGCTCGCCATCCGGAACGACCAGGAGCTCGGCAGGCTGCTCGCCGGCGTCACCATCGCCCACGGCGGCGTGCTGCCCAACATCAACCCCGTGCTGCTCCCCAAGAAGGCGGCCGAGAAGGAGCCCAAGTCGCCCAAGAAGGCCGCTATGTCCCCCAAGAAGGCTTAGTCGATTACTTCCTGTCTAGTAGGAGTACTTCGTAGTAGAAGTAGTGTTCGCTGTTTGGGTAATGGTGTCGATGTAGTGATGTTCTGCTCTGCTTTGAAAAAAAGAACGTCAGAGAGATCTCTCTGACATGCTGTAAATTTCTGGTCTGTCGACAATCTGTTCATGATTTTGCAGTGCTATATGGGGTTTTACATTTGCGTGGACGGATGAATTGTTGTATTTATTACCAATCGTCTGTATCTGACAAATTGACTTGGTGTGGTTACTAGAAAAACTAGTAGGAGTCAGAGTTGCAAGCTGAAGAAGCAGAGGAGCATCCCTGACCAGTACTTATTTTACATGTCACCTAGTATATGAGTTCAGGTTCAGACGAAGAAGCCGACGCGCAAGGGGTTGATGGGCAAGCTTGGCAAGAAGGAAGATCTCGGAAGATAAGCCCCTCTTGCCCTGTCTGACTCTGACACGATCGGCCCGTCGAATTCAGTTCACGGTGTCACTGAATGAGAGTGTCTGATTCAGTAATTTTTTGCCCATGCAAGCCAAACTCGCAGCACTTTAGAGAAGCACAAACATGAATTGTTCAGAAGTTCACGGTTTGTGCTTTGGTTTGGGCAGGAGAAGAAGAAGAAGCCGGCTCGGTTCATGCTGGTGTTCATGTGTCAAATGCAGGGTGATCTGGGCGCACCCGAGGAGCGTCGGCGTCTCGCTTGACAAGATCATACCATGGTGGTACCACCACATCGGCCAGAACGCCCTCTTGGACTCAGACCTGTACCTTCTCCACGCATGCAACAAACCCATTGCTCTGAATTTCTGAAGCTGATCCAGTATATGGAGCTCAAGCAGCAAGCCCATTGTTCCTTCCTTCATTTCAGGAGCGCAACGAAAACTGGCACAAAGCCGGATCAGCTGCCGGCGACTCCAAAACTGGCACAAAACTGCTCACTTTGTCGGACAGCATGGTGATCTTTTTCATAAACTGGTTCAGAAGGCACTGCAAGAGTCAGGTCGGGTGGGCGTCCCCGCAGTCGATCAGCTGCCGGCGACTCCAACCAATGAACCAAAGACAAGCTCATGGAAAGGTATGGCGAAAACAAGCCACCGTTCTTCTCCACGGCAACCTGGAGCTTGGAACACCTGAGAATTCCGATCACGTGATGGCATCCGCAGGTACTGGTCACAGTTCGCGCTGTGCAGGAGCTGCAGCACGGCGTTGAAGGCCATGAAGGCTCTGGAGGTCGCTCTGCGGTTCTCGTCCGTTGCGGTGGCTAAGGGGACGCCGGAGACGTCGGTCGTGCAGAGAGCCGCCGTCGTGTCCTTGGCCAAGCTGTGCTTCGTCGGTCGCCGCGTCCTGCTGGCTGGCGAGCTTCACCGAGAAGTCAGAAGAACTACTATTTCCAAGATCATGTGCATGCTTACAAGTGAAAACATGTCCCGTGTCCCGTGGGCATGCAATAAATAATAAAGGAGTGGCTAGGTCGACTTAGCCAAGTCTCAATCAAGTGATATAGTATTATAAAAAAAATGAAAAAAAATAATTTACACGAGTCTCCATGCAGAATCAAAGAAAGATATTATCGACTGAGACATAACGAAACATCCTTATTCCTTCGCACAAAAGTCAACTCCCTCCTTCCTCCCCACAATCGCACTCCTGATCGGAAGAAAAAAGGGGAACAACGCACCGCGTGTAGCCCGCACACGCCATCAACCGCGCGTCTCCCGGCAATGGCCGCAGTAATGTTTTGTGCCCACACTTCCGCTTCGGTAGACCCCCTTCAACACAAGGACGGCTAAGATTGTCCCATACCCCTTCATAACGGAGGGCATGATGGGCAAAAATAAAAAAAGAGGCCGCCCGCCTGCCGTCCCGCTCGTAATGTATATGTATACGTGTACGCTTTTTTTTTTCAGCCAGGTCGTCCCGCTAGCGCGCCCACCCCGCACGCCCACGTCCGGTAATTACGCGCGGCAGGCGCATGCATGCATGCATGGCGCGGTTACGGGCCCCGCTGCCGAATGCAGCGCTGCGGCCTGCCCCCGCTTCCGCCTCGGCCTGCGGCGCCCGCTTCCGCCTCGCTTCGGCCGCCCCCGCTTCCGCCTCGGCCTGCGGCGCCCGCTTCCGCCTCGGCCTGCGCCGCCCGCTTCCGCCTCGGCCTGCGCCGCCCGCTGCCGCCTCGCCTCGCGTTGGCCGCCCCCGCTGAGGCGCTGCCGCCTGCCCTCCGCCCCCGCTGCCGCCTCGCCTGCCCGCGACCCGCGCCCGGCGAGTCTCTCCCTGCCATAAATCCGCCCCCGACCCGTGCGCTAGCCTCACATAAACCGCCCCGGCTCCGCATCTCCTCTTAGAGACCGTCCCCGATCCCGCTTTCTCCGATCGATCTCCGGCGCGTCGGCTCTCTCCAGCGCGATGCCTCGTGGACGCGGATGCTTCGGCCGACGTTGGTTCGGCTGGGGAGGCGGCAGTGGAGACGCAGGGAGCAGTCGCCGGGCGGTTGGCGACGGTGGACGCGGCGGCAACGGTAGTGGACGCGTCGGCAGCGGTGGTCGACGCGTCGGCAGCGGTGGTCGATGCGGCGCCGCGCCAGGCGGTCTGTGGCCCTCTAGCCTCACCGGGCCGCAGACCGTGGATATCTACCGGTACGGCATCCCCGTGCCGCCGTCGTGTCGCCTAGCACACGGCTGGCACGTGACGAGCGAAGGCTATGCCACGCCTGGGCCGGCACAACCCGGTCTGTGGAACCCCGAAGGTCGCCTCAACTTTTGGCAGGGCCGCGACTTCGACACCGTCGTCAGCTTCTACAAGTCTCGGGGCATCCGCGCGGACGCTCCAAACGCGCCCCTCGCGCCACCCGCCGCCCCGGTTGTGCAGGCCCGTGCCGGTCGGCGCGCTCGCGCAGGCGCTCCGGCCGCTCCCGCCGCTCCAGCGGCCGCCCCTGAGTTTCACATCTCGCCGGAACTGGCGGCGATGCAAGAGGAGGGCGACCCGTTGGAGTCGCCGGGTTTGATCCGCGCAATCCGGAACTCCACGACGGAGACCGGTTGGATGCCGCCGGAGGATGTTGTTGACCCGAGGGACCCGGCAGATGAGCCGGGATACTGGCAGGCGGTCAGGGAGTCGACCGATACACTAGCGCAGCAGTCATCTACCGTGGAAGAATTTTTTGGATACTTGGGCAGTTCCGATGACTCAGACGGCGGTGAAGACGGCGGGCAAACGGTAGTGGTTGATCTTCTGAGTAGCGAGGAGGAGTAGTTAGATTTGTTTTAGTGTTAATCTTTTTTCATGTAAAATTTCGTTTGAATGTAAAATATCCTAAATATGAACGAAATTATGTCGCTTCAACGAGTAATGGAATGGTTGCATAATGTATCAGTTATTGATATTGTTTTTATTTCCATTGATATTGTAAAAAGGTGAAGTAAACACATAAAATTCCGGCAAAAAAATTAAGCAACATAAAAAAAACACCCAACCACCGATGCTGAGCCCATAGTAGCTTCCAGAAGCTACCCAAATCAAGCCCGAAGGCGACTCGCGTGGCTGATTGAGCCCACTAACGGGCCCAGAAACGGGGTCCAACGAGGCACTGAGGAGTTAGATCAGAGGAGTTCGAAATGGGGAGCGGAGGCAGCTATTTATGTCGCTCCTCGCGCCTCCCCGCTTTCGAGGTGGGACTAAATATGGCGTTGCAACTCGCCCCTCAGTGCACGCGGCCGCCGCAGGGCTCACGAGGCCGTTTTCTGCGCTGTTCGACCCATAGAGGCAAGACGCCACTCGCCCCCTCCCACGGCCCACGCCCCCCTCCCCTCGCCCGCGCGGGGCAAATATTTTGTGTGGGCGTGTTGGAGGCGTGCATTGGGCGGGGAGATCGAGGAGGATGCGGTGGGGCGGGTCAAAGTCGCTGGGTGCGGGGTGCGTGGTGGCGGGATCCTAGGGAGGCGCTGGTTGGCCAGTTGGGATCTGAGGTAGGTGGGATTCAGTGGGTCCGTGGCGGCGGGATCCGAGGGAGACGCTGGTTGGCTGGGATGCGAGGTCGGTGCGATTCCGTGGATTGGATCTGCTGTCATGCGCGGGTTTGTGGCGGCGTGGATATGAAAAACATGCATGAGACAATAACACGGGAAAAACATGGCATGAGACAATAACACGGACGGGTGCGTTTTTTCACCACGTCAGTCAACACAGGTAGTATAACACATACAATGGCATCATCATCATGAAACGACAGGAAACAAAATAAACAGAATTTTGAAACTGCAGACTATTGCACCAAAGTTCGTTGCTCGTTGCACTAGGGGTACGTGGGTGGTGTCGAGGGTGATGCCAACGTGCGGAAAAAGTTTCGTGCCATTTGGCGGAGTGAAAAAAAAGTAGTCGGGAACCCCCCTCCGGTAGACCGTAAAGAAGTTCGTTGCACTGGGGGTACGTGATCGCATGCATGCATTTGCACCAAAGTGGGCGGACATGCGGGCACGGCCTACGTAGGGCCCCACGCAAGGTTGGAACGAAAACAGACATAAAACAAACGTTGCGTCACGTCCGACCAGTGTTTTACGGCATTTTCACGGGGAAAATCCTAGGAAATGCATCGAGCGTCGGAAAAATATGCAAACTGGCGTGGGTGCTGTCGAGGGTGATGCCAACGTGTGGGAAAAGTTTCGTGCCATTTGGCGGAGTCAAAGAAAAAAAGTAGTCGGGAACCCCCCTTCGGTAGACCGAAAAGAAGCTCGTTGCACTGGGGGTACGTGATCACATGCATGCAATTGCACCAAAGTGGGCGGACATGCGGGCACGGCCTACGTAGGGCCCCACGCAAGGTTGGAATGAAAACGGACACAAAACAAACGTTGCGTCACGTCCGGCCAGTGTTTTACGACATTTTCAAGGGGAAAATCCTAGGAAATGCATCGAGCGTCGGAAAAATATGCAAACTGGCGTGGGTGCTGTCGAGGGTGATGCCAACGTGTGGGAAAAGTTTCGTGCCATTTGGCGGAGTCAAAGAAAAAAAGTAGTCGGGAACCCCCCTTCGATAGACCGAAAAGAAGCTCCTTGCACTGGGGGTACGTGATCACATGCATGCAATTGCACCAAAGTGGGCGGACATGCGGGCACGGCCTACGTAGGGCCCCACACAAGGTTGGAACGAAAACGGACACAAAAGAAACGTTGCGTCACGTCCGGCCAGTGTTTTACGGCATTTTCACGGGGAAAATCCTAGCAAATGCATCGAGCGTCGGAAAAATATGCAAACTGGCGTGGGTGCTGTCGAGGGTGATTCCAACGTGTGGGAAAAGTTTTGTGCCATTTGGCGGAGTCAAAGAAAAAAAGTAGTCGGGAACCCCCCTCCGGTAGACCGAAAAGAAGCTCCTTGCACTGGGGGTACGTGATCGCATGCATGCAATTGCACCAAAGTGGGCGGACATGCGGGCACAGCCTACGTAGGGCCCCACGCAAGGTTGGAACGAAAACGGACACAAAACAAACGTTGCGTCACGTCCGGCCAGTGTTTTACGGCATTTTCAAGGGGAAAATCCTAGGAAATGCATCGAGCGCCGGAAAAATATGAAAACTGGCGTGGGTGCTATTGAGGGTGATGCCAACGTGTGGAAAAAGTTTCGTGCCATTTGGCGGAGTGAAAAAGAAACGTAGTTGGGGACCCCCCCTCCAGCAGAACGAACCGGAGCTGGTTGCACTATGTCTACGTGATCGCATGCATGCAATTGCACCAAAGTGGGCGGACATACGGGCACGGCCTACGTAGGGCCCCACGCAAGGTTGGAACGAAAACAGGCACAAAACAAACATTGCGTCACGTCCGGCCAGTGTTTTACGACATTTTCACGGGGAAAATCCTAGGAAATGCATCGAGCGCCGGAAAAATATGAAAACTGGCGTGGGCGCTGTCGAGGGTGATGCCAACTTGTGGAAAAAGTTTCGTGCCATTTGACGGAGTCAAAAAAAATCATGTATCAATCAATGTATTTTCGATAATGGTTGTTTTAAAAAACAGACGCAACTAATGAGTGGGAAAAAAACTAATGAAATGATTCTTAGAAAAAAATATGGATAAACCCGCATATCCATCGGGGGTCAAAGCCGCCTCCACGCCTCCACGATCTCCAGTCCACGTCGCCTGCACGCCTCCACGCCGCCTCTCCCGACACCATCTAGGGCAAACGCCGCCCCCGACGCCGCCTCACGCCGCCTCCACCATCGCCTCCCCCGACGCCATCTGCGGCCGACGCCGCCCCCGACGCCAACTCACGCCGACGCCGCCCCCGACGCCGCCTCACGCCGCCTCCCACCATCGCCTCCCCCGATGCTACTGCGGCCGCCACCGCCCCCGACGCCAACTCACGCCGACGCCGCCCCCGACGCCGCCTCATGCCGCCTCCCACCATCGCCTCCCCCAACGCCACTGCGGCCGCCACCACCCCCGACGCCAACTCACGCCGACGCCGCCCCAACGCCCCCGACGCCATCTGCGGCCGCCACCGCCCCCGACGCTAAGTCACGCCGACGCCGCCCCAACGCCCCCGACGCCATCTGCACTCATTAAGTTAGTGCAGTAAGTACTGCGTAAATACACGCATGCATGAGTGGCTGATACTTGCACCGTATATATCATAGTTTTTCTTAGTTCTGTGAAAACCACCTAAGTGTTTGGCTATATTGTAGTTTTGCAATAGTTTTGGTCATAATTATGCATGCATGACAGCTGATTCTAATTTAGTTTTTCTAGGTATATACATACCAAAGATTTTTTTCAGAAATCATAGTGTTTCTAAAAAAACTTTAAAATTATTTACAGGTTGCGACCGACGCCATCTGCCACCAACGCCACCGCGCCGTCGTCCCCCAGGGCCGGGTCTGATCCCATGGCACGAGGTACTATGCATTCATCATGTTTATCATGTGCCCATATAAAGTAGCTAACATTATTTTTGCTCCTATTCGTAGCGACGGTGGAGTACGGAGAGATTTTTTGTTCGGTTGAGAAGTGGTGTCTCTTGGTCAACAAACTAAACTCTAGGCAGAAAAAGCGTTTTGCAAGCACTAGTCTAGGAAAAATGCTGATGATACCTAGTGTGCTCATGCGCAAATGTTTGCTCAAGTTCATTATTAAATCGTATTCGTTGGACAGAAAAAGGTTCATCATGCCATCAAAAAATGGTGCGATATCATTGCGCACCGAAGATGTGTTTGACATTTTCGGGCTACAGAACAAGGGCAAAGATGCCATGAAAGCGCTTGGAAAAGGGGGGTTAAAGGCGAAGGTGAAGGTGCCTAGTCGCTTTTTAGATTCCAATACGGGGGAAATGATGATAGACGACCTGATTGAGAACATCGTTGCCAGTGGCACATACGATGATGATTTCCTCCGTAGAATTGTTCTGATTCTTCTAGGCATGGTTCTTGCACCGCAGTCCACGATAGAAGTTCCTAATGCTTATTACAAGTTAGTGGACGATGTGGAGGCCATCAAAGCATATAATTGGAACGCGTTTACGTTACGCGTTTGCGTGGAAGGCATTACAAAGACCTTATCAGATCTTACAAAATTTACGTGGCCGATCGGAAACCTTGCCCTCCTACAGGTAAATCTTATGTTATATTTGTTTCTTTCGAACTATAGTTTGTGAATATTTTTTGCTAATATACTTCATGTTCATGCAGTACATGTTTTGGGAGAAGGTGCAGCCATTGGATGATGAGGCATTTGATCCATTAGCTAATGAGTATCCATTGATGCTTAATTGGTCAGAAGATGAGGCTATGAAGCGTGACGCGTACGACACGGCATACGGCCGTGGTAATGGGACGGTAAGTTACTATTTATGTGTTACTATTTCGTACTACATGCACTTAAGTTACTATTTATATGTTGATAAATTTTAATTGATTTTACCTGTTACAGATTGATGACGTAATAAACGAGAAGTACATGCAGACATTAATTGCTCAACAAGGAAGAAAGGCGGAGGAAGAATTACAGCAAGAATTAGAGCAGGAAGATCGTGCCCAAAAAAAGAAAGATAATAGAGATGAGGCTTCATCGAGCAGGGATAGTACATTAGATCAGGTGATGAAATGCATCAAAGATATGCAAAAAGAAATTAGACTTCTCCCTAAAAAATGTGCTGAGGTAATATGAGTGATGTGTACTTCAGTTTATATTGGATTATTCATAATTTATGCATGCAGTTAATGCAATTAATGTGTCATTGCAGATAGTAGTGGAGAAGCTGGAGAAGAAAGGTCTTGTCTTCAAGCCAAACAAGGGGTCTGATGATGACATTGAGTATGTGGAGCATAGTGAAGACTGGGTGGGGAAGTATGGTCCATCAAAATACGAATCATCAAAATATTGGACAGATGTACAATCAACTCCTGCAAAAGAAGATATGGACAACAGGGTGGACGCATCCTTCACCACTGGGAACGGGAATAAATTGTCGCGTGAGAAAGGTGTGCATCACAACACACCTGGTACAGGAGATGAAGGCGACCCCTTCGTTATTGATGATAATGGTAATTCTCCCAACCCATCTCTTGCGACGATAGACACGAATGACTTTCCAGCTATTACTTCAACCCCCAAGAATATGAATGAAGTGTCAGACGGGTCTAGCGCCGATAAATCTGAGGAATTTAGTATGGATAGTCTGAACACCCGTATTAAAAATGCGAAAGAAAATGGCACTCAGGAGAATGATGAGAAGGAGAATGATGAAAGGGAGAATGATGGGAAGGAGAATGATGGGAAACGCAAGAGGAAACAGTCAAAATATTGTCTTTCACCTTTTCTTCAGAACGGTGGACGTAAACGTGCAAAGAAAAGTAAGTGATAGGTAATTTATTCATGCAACATACTTCTGTCCTTGCATGCACACTTTATTAACTCATTGTTTCTTATTATTTTAGGTCTGTTTGGTATAAGAGCTGCTATGATTAATACTAATTACACTACAGGAATCAGCTACTTTGTCGTCTGCCACGGCGGACGGCAAAGGCATGAACGGCGGACGGCAAAAGGCTCCGGCAAAGTAGGCTACAGCAAAGACCTACTTTGCCGTCTGCTTTCGGCGGCTGACGGCAAAGGCGCCTTTGCCG
The DNA here is from genome assembly GCA_032464435.1 of Aegilops umbellulata. Classification (NCBI taxonomy): domain Eukaryota; kingdom Viridiplantae; phylum Streptophyta; class Magnoliopsida; order Poales; family Poaceae; genus Aegilops; species Aegilops umbellulata. The sequence goes on along the minus strand of CP136058.1, from coordinate 563,145,939 downwards.
TCTGCCGCGGACGGCAAAGAAGCGGACGGCAAAATGAGTAGTGTTAGTGTCCGTTAGGTGGCTAACGGCAGCCTTTGCCGTCCGCCAGCTGACAGCAAAGGCTGCAGGCTCTTTGCCATCTGTTGGCAGATGGCAAAGAGACCAAATAGGCATTAATTCTGTTTCTTCTTATATCAATTCATTTTCACAGAAAATCAAACACAGATATATATGACCAATATAGCATATCCAACACATATTACCAATACTCATGAACACATATATATCCAACACATGTTACCAATATATAGTCATGAACACATATATATCCAACACATATCCATGAACACATATCCAACAAATATTACAAGGAATGATCTAAAACTAAATATCTATTTTCCTAAAAAACTATCTTATTACTAAGATCTTCCCCGGATCTTCTTCTTTTCTTCCAACCTGCATAACAAAAACACTAAGAAAGAGAGAATGGGTTAGGAGTAGAAATGTAGCATTTCACTTGGTGAAATGCAATGCTGTAGGAGCCAGTACTTGAGATCAAGATAATCTTAGTTAAGATCCTGATTTTCAAAGTGATCTTAATTATAAAGCCAAATAGAGTAAACCAATACCAAAGAGCCAAAGGAGAGAACCAGCCAAGGACCCAATCAAGAAGCCACCACAATTAGCAGTAAGTTAAATGCCAACACAAAGACCACTATCAGTACTAGCTCCAGGAATTAAGCCAACTAAAAACTAGTGATTAAAGCCAAAGATCAGACTTCATCACCACAATCAGTTTTGTCTAGTGACAATAGGTACATGTCACTATGCAACGCCAAAAACAAAGCTCCAGGAGGAGATATACATCACAACCAGCCAACCAGACCAACTCCCAACACATCCAACCACCAGCAGCTTAGAAGAGATAACTATTAATGAGAGCTACAGAAGACCTCAAGGTATACTTGAGGGATTATGTGCTCAGACAGCCTGGAAGTGCCAGGGCTAGTTCATCACAGCACATGGATAGTCACATGTAAATTAAGCCTAAGAGAGGGGGGCTCAGACCAACATCACTGCCCAAATCAGATGTAGTATCTGTCTTATCAGTAGAAAACTAGGAAAGTAACAGCCAAAACCAAGTATAGCATCTGTTCATAGGCTATTAGAAAGAGACAAATAGGAATAGCCAAACCAAGTGGTATCTGTTCATATCAGTATTAGAAGTAAAATAACTAAGAACAAGTGAGTATCCATTCATGAGTAAAGTAACTGACCAAAGTAACAACTCCAGGATCAACTAAACAGAACAGAGCAGTACAGGAGTATATATACTTCACAAATACACATAGATGGTTACTGACCAAAACCCTGACACAACAAGAATCCATCACAGAGAGCTCCAATACAAGTTGATGCTCATCTACAGCAGCTAACCACAGCTAATAGAGCCTCACATCCAACAAGATCAAGAGCTAGAGCTATGCATTAGAGAGATCAGGAGGGGAGCAAGGAGAAGCTCACCAAAAGGAGTTGTAGCCGAAGTAGGATGCATCCACACCATCACTATGGTGTGACCAGCATCACAACCAACACCACCACAACAAGCCGGAGCTTGCCAGAGAGCACCACAACGGTGGCACCAGTGAGAGCACGGGCACGAAGGCGCCAACCAGGGGCACCGCAGCACGGAGGCGCCACCCAGGGGCACCACCGCGCCACGGCACAGCCAGCACCGTCGGAGGATCCTCACGGCGACCGGAGCAACACCGGAGCCACGCCGGCGATGTGGTGGCCGAAACCCTAGCCGCAGGGGAGGGTCACGCGTGGTCGCAGGAGGACGCAGTGGGGCGGGTGGGCCGGCAACGTGGGCGGCGCCGGGCGGCGCGTGGCGGGGCATCGGCGAGTGGGGTGGGGGCGGAGGGGTGGTGGGGGCTGCTCCGGGAGGCGGGAGCGGCGCCGGACGGCGCCGGGCGGCGGGTGGCAGGGCGGCGCTGGGCAGCGGGTGGCGGGGCGGGGGCGGCGCCGGGCGGGTTCGGCGGCGGGCGGCACCGGGCGGCGGGGGCAGCAGGGGCGGCGGTGGGTGTGGATCTGGTGGGCGTCGGGGAGGAGAGAGGGAGAGAAGAGATAACGGGCCGGGGGGGGGCGGTGCCGGGCGGCGCGTGGCGGGGCGTCGGCGGGTGGGGTGGGGGCGGAGGGGTGGTGGGGGCTGCTCCGGGAGGCGGGGGTGGCGCCGGACGGCGCCGGGCGGCGGGTGGCAGGGCGACGCCGGGCAGCGGGTGGCGGGGCGGGGGCAGCGCCGGGCGGCGGGTTCGGCGGCGGGTGGCGGGGGCGGCGCCGGGCGGCGGGGGCGGCGGTGGGTGTGGATCTGGTGGGCGTCGGGGAGGAGAGAGGGAGAGAAGAGATAACGGGCGGGGGGCGTGGTGGGTGTGGATCTGGTTTGCCGTCCGCCGTTTTGTCTCTTTGCCGTCTGCGCGTTTTTTCGTAAACGGCTCGTTAGTGGGGGGCCACCTCTCTCTTTGCCGTCCGCCAGCTGACGGCAAAGATTCTTTGCCGTCCGCCAGCTGATGGCAAAGAATCTTTGCCGTCCGCCAGCTGACGGCAAAGAAGTGACTGATGGCAAAGGCCTGTTTTGCCGTCAGCCATTTCTTTGCCGTCTGCTTTTGGGTAGCTGATGGCAAAGACCTTCTTTGCCATCTGCTAGCAGACGGCAAAGAGCTGGCAGATGGCAAATTAGCCGATTCCAGTAGTGTTACATTAATGAGGATCATATAGAAGCCGCGAAGGTTTATATCCGGACACTGGCAGACTCGAAGCTTTGCAGCAAAACTGTCGTGCACATGACGGGAATTGGTGGGGAAACATGTACACCTGAAATGCTTGAAGCCATCATTTTAAAAAAGTGGTTGCATGGCAGTGTAAGTATTACCAAAAATTTATTAAGTTGTACATGTCATTTACATAAATTATCTAATAGGCGTATTGTTGTTATGTTATTTTGTAGGTCATCAATAGTTATTGCAACCATATGCAGACCCATAATCCTCGTGCTGACCGTCATATATTATCATCTTGGGTGTCCCACTGGCTTATTCTTCGTGCTGATGGAAAGGTTAACAACTCTAAGAGGCATTTTATGGAGCATTTCACAAAGCAATCTAAAATGGTGTCTAGAGTTACTGAAGAGTATTTCATCAAAGATAAGGTACTTCAGTTTAGTATGATCATTCGTAGTACATCTGTGTGTACACCAACATGAATAAACTTTGTTGTAGGCATACTTTCCTTTTCATGTGGACGAAAGTCATTGGATAACAGTTCTTATGCACAACAAGAAAAAAGAGTTTCAAGTTTTAAACTCTACTGGTAAATGCAGCAAAAGAGTTATTGCAAAGATTGCTAAGCTGGTAAGCTTACAACGATACATAAAACAATATATAGTTATTCGAAACGTACTTCATATGCATTTTTTATTTTTATTTTAGAGGGCAGAAATAGCTAATGATACAAACGAGGTGAATGCTCCTATTGGAACGAAACATCCTGACGTATCTTCCTGGCCAATAAGGGAGTACGATATGCCATCACAAACAGACGGGTATGTTGCAAATGTTGAATTAGTATGTACTTGTATGATCCATCAATAATTGACTTGTGGTTTCTTGCAGAGTCTCTTGTGGTCTTTTCGTGGTGAAATGCGTTCAAAGCTGGGACGGAGATGATTGGACATTTGAGTTCGATGAAGATGAGGTTAATGCTTCAAGGGGACGCATTCTAGCTGAAATACTTTTTTCAGAATGCAACACGAAGGAAGTAGTGAAAGAGAAGATCCTCAAGATCATGGAGAAGAAATGAGTCGGAGGATGGGGTGTTGGCTATTATGTGCACTTAATAAACGTGCCGTTGTCGGTACTTGATACAATTTTCATATTAAGACATCATCTCTATATTGTAATGTGGCATGGTTTAGCATGTTCCGCAACTAAATAAACGTGCCGTTGTCGGTACTTGATACAATTTTCATATTAAGACATCATCTCTATATTGTAATGTCACTTTTATTTGCATCATTATCGGTGACACTCTTATTTGCATCATTGTGGGTGATGATATTTCAACTTCTTATATAGTGTGATGTTTACGCCGCCGTGGCCGGCCTGGCGCTGCTTTTTTATATTGTTTTGTATTTTAAACAGAGTAGGAAAATGTTACGCATATTTAAAAATATTTAGAAAAAAAATGCCCAACCACCGCAGCCGGGCCCATAGTGGGGAACAAATCATACACCCAAATCAAGCCCGAAGGGGGCGACTCGGGCGGCTGATAGAGCCCACTAACGGGCCCGGCAACGGGGTCCAACGGGGCTACTAGCAGTGTGAGAAGAGAGGAGTTCGAAAGAGGGGGCGGAGGCGGCTATTTAAGCCGGTCCTCGCGCCCCTCCGCTTCCGAGGTGGGACTAAAGTGGCGTCGGGGCAGCGCGCGGGGGAGGGGAGTGGGCGTGGGCCGTGGGAGGGGGCGAGTGGCGCCCTGCCTGTATGGGCCGAACTGGGCCGGCCCGTGACAGCGCCCAAAACGGCCTCGGCGGCCGCGTGCACTGAGGGAGGGGAGTGGGCGCGATGGGGACGCCACTTTAGTCCCACCTCGGAAGCCGGGGGCGCGAGGAGCAGCTTAAATAGCTGCCTCCGCCCCCTCTTTCGAACTCCTCTCTTCTCACACTGCCAGTAGCCCCGTTGGACCCCGTTGCCGGGCCCGTTAGTGGGCTCTATCAGCCGCCCGAGTCGCCCCCTTCGGGCTTGATTTGGGTGTATGATTTGTTCCCCACTATGGGCCCGACTGCGGTGGTTGGGCATTTTTTTTTCTAAATATTTTTTCTAAATATTTTTAAATATGCGTAACATTTTCCTACTCTGTATAAAATACAAAACAATATAAAAAAGCAGCGCCAGGCCGGCCACGGCGGCGTAAACATCACACTATATAAGAAGCAGAACAAATATGCGAAACAGTACAAATGAACAGAATTTCGAAACAATACAAATAAACAGAATTTGGAAACTCCATATAGAAACAGTACAAATCATCACGTAACAGTATAAATCATCACGTAACAGTACAAATCAAGTTTTCTGGCACACATGTGCGAATACAAATAGCATAGGTTCTTCAGACATGACTCGTGGGACCACTTTTATTCTTCTAACCAACCAAGCTGCTTCTCTACGCCCGATTCCTGAACAAAATATAAAAAAAATGTGTGAGAAAATATAGTCGATGCAATCATATTGGCAACATATAACAAAACAAAAAAGTAGCAACTCACTTCTCGTTCAGACTACATGTAGCCTTGTTATGACCTGGGAGACTACACAGACTGCACAAAGGACCAGTTTTCTTCTCTGTAAAATCTTTTGGCCTACCATTCTTTGTAACGTCGGGGCCACCCTTCGACCGCCCCTTCTTAGGTGCACCCTTCGTCGAAACTTTCTGAGGATCACCAATACCAGGCTCAACTTGTTGCGCCTGACTTGCCTCCTTCTTAAGCATAGCATACCTTCTACTTCCTATAAGTTCCTTCTCTGAAATCTTTTTCTGCGCTATTATGTTGTCCAGACACTTCATCAACTCGTCGTACAAGAAGGGATCATTTGCTGCAACATGAGCAGCTTCTGCGGTTTTAATGGTTATTGCACTATACCGTTCTCTCTCCAATGGCCCTGACCAACCCCATCCAAACATATCACTCTTCCGCTGCACAGGCAACCCATCTCTCGCATGTTTGGACAATCGATGCATGACACAACACTTTGGTATTTCAGTTAAGTTCAGATGATGGAGAACAAACAAAATGTGTTTGCATGGCAGCCCTTTCGGAACCATCCTAAGACAACTGCATGTAATAGTTTGTTCTGAGTTACCTGGTTCATAAACAACATTGTACCTGAACTTGTGCTTATCCTTCCATGTCACCATGAATGTTTGACGCCCAATTCCCACGAGCGTCTCAAATATCTCCAGCTGACCCATCTTATGCAAATCTTGTTGCAGGATGTAGAAATTAGCAGGTGTGAATACTTTGGCGGCATGCTCCTCAAGGGCCTTATATTCAGTAACCGACGGTGGTTCCTTCTGGAATGCCTCGCAGTCATCGTACGCCTCGTTCTCACGCAGGCGAACTATACAGTTCTCATAATGCACCACCAAATCAACAATTGTCATACCGTAGTCCAGGTGAAGGTGAAGGCAGGAGTTGAGGCTTTCACTCCTCTGGTTACTTCGCATACCAAGGAAAAAACCCTCGGAAAGATATGAAGCTGCCCAAAGTCTCCTCTTCCTGTACATCCTGTCAAGCCACTCTTCGGTTGTATCCGTCTTCCACTTATCATAGAAAGCTTTCCATCTCTGCTCAAAGTTCGCTTGAGAGGTGGCATAGTACAGGAGCGATCTGAACTCATCCAGTGACTTGTAATGCAGGTGCCTTTGCATATTTTTCTCAATATGCCAGGAGCAAAGACGATGGAAAACATCTGAAAGGACAGTCCGAATAGCCCGGATCATTGCAGCGTCACCGTCTGTGATTATTGACTTTGGCTTCACCTGACAGTCTGCCTTCATAAATGTCTGCAGCAGCCACACATATGTCCCTTCCGTCTCGTCAGCAATGATGGCACAACCAAACACTGTGGTGCAACGGTGGTTGTTAACTCCGACAAAGGGGATGAACGGCATACCGTATCTGTTCATCTTATACGTGCTATCAAACACGACCACATCTCCGTAGTTCTGATAGTCCCTCCGCGACTGTGCATCGCACCAGAACATACTCTTCAATCGCCCTTCCTTGTCACGCACATACTCAAAAAAAAACTCAGGGTCCTTCTCCTTCCTGCTCCTCATAATGCCAACTGCCGTCTCTGCATCTCCCTTTGCAATGAGCTTCATTTTTTCTCTGCAACAAAGATTGTAAATGTCCCTCCTGATAAGCCCGCACTTATCGTACGAACCGTATCTGCTGATGAAGTTGTCCATTATAATATGCTTTCTTATCCCGGCCGCTTCCATCGCCAATATCTCCGCCCTTTGGCCATCTCCAATCCGTCTGTGTGACCACAAAAAACAAACCTCGTCGGGCCGAGCCATCGCGTGGTTGTGATCATCCACGAATGATGCGACGAACCAAACGCCACGTTCTCTGTCCAGCTTCACCACCATATGTGCACCGCAGTCGCAACGAGTCTCCGGTCTAAGCCTGCGCTTGCGGCCCTCCATGGTTATGAACTTGCTCTGCCTTCTCCCTGCCCTGGAGCAAAGAAACCGCCGGTACCGTATCATTCCCGAAGCACCTCGTTTCACCTTCTGTTTCCTGATACTAAACCCGTGCTCTCTGGCGTGATTGTTGTAGAATATGTATGCATCCCCTTGCGACCGAAAGGTCATAGCCATGACCTTCCAATGTGTCTCAAGCATCTTCTGCTCCCTTTGAGCCTCCTCAATATCAATCTCTCCCTCATCGTGATCAAGTACATGACCATCTGACTCCTCCTGCAACATTCATTTGAAAATATATATGTCAATTACTATCATTTAAATCATACTATTGATCGATGTACAACATCTAACAACTAACCTGGCTCAAGTTATCTGCAAATAATTCCTGCCAACTATGTTGCACATTGTCAACGTCCACATCTTCCTGTAAATTTGTACACAAAATATATAGTAGCCATGCCATACTTTGCAAATTAAAAAATAAAAACAAAATATACGCCACTTACGTTGTCGCTATTTGCGCCATGTTCATTATTATCAAAATCCTCTGGAGGTAATATATCATATGACGAGACGGAATCGTTGTCGCTGCTGTCATCATCTTCGTTCAAATGATCGTTATCGGTCTTAGTCACCTTATCAGTACCATTCTCGTCCCTCCCGAATGCGGATTCTTCGTCCATGTCAACACGCCAAACTCACAAAACTGCAAACCATTTTAAGTGTTGATTACAACAAGGACAAAAACTCATGTTGGTTTGCAAAAAAATAGAAAGACGTGTAATCCATGAACCAGCAGCTACCATGAATTTTTTCTTAATGCCTCCATTTACATCCTACATTCGCCACTTAACTAGCCCTAACTTATATCCATCATGCCCGCTAGGTTTAGATGACAAACCTTGCCCCGCGGTGTAGGCGTCGCCGGCGTTCGACGACGGCAGCTGTCCCCGCCTTGAATCTAGCAGCCGGCGACGTGCACGACGAGCCACCGGCCGGATGTTTGGCAGGATCCGCGACGGGGGTTGGGGAGAGTGGTCGGAGGCGGCGTGGCACGTCGGGCCCTTCACGTCCGGGGGGTGGATGATGACGGTGAGATGCGGCGACGCACGCCGTTGGGACGGCGACGACGGTGTCTGACGGGGTCGGACGGCGGCGTCGGACGGGGTCGGAGGGCGGCGATCCGCGGCGCCGGCGATCGGATGTGGCGGGTGAGTACACGAGGTGGGCGAACGAGTAGACGGGGTGCTTGGACGCACGCCGTTGGGACGGCCACGGCGGCGTCGGACGGGCTCGGACGGCGGCGGCGGTGTCTGACGGGGTCGGACGGCGGCGTCGGACGGGGTCGGAGGGCGGCGATCCGCGGCGCCGGCGATCGGATGTGGCGGGTGAGTACACGAGGTGGGCGAACGAGTAGACGGGGTGCTTGGACGCACGCCATTGGGACGGCCACGGCGGCGTTGGACGGGATCGGAGGGCGGCGATCCGCGGCGGCGGCGATCGTATGGGGCGGCCGAGTAGACGGGGTGGACGGGCAAGTAGATGGGGTGGGCGGGTAGATCGTGCGGGCAGTTTTTTTGTTTTTTTTGCATGCGCGGGGTCTACGTACGCCAGCTACATCCGTATAATATAAGATGGGCATACCCTTCTTTCGTATGACCAATCTGCCCTTCTACGTTTTGTGTGTGTGGGGGGGGGGGGTGTGTACCGAAGCAAGCCACTTGTGCCCAACTCTTAAGAATCTCTCCTCTTTGGTCATAATAGTTCAGTGACACGTCTGAAAAGAACGCAACGCTCTTATATACGAACAGAAACCTACATCAGCGAAAATTGATCGGCGCGGACAAGCTCGCGCGCTATTGGTATCTGGAGGCGTTCGTTTTCACTGAGATGCGTGGTTTTCGTGGTGGGACCGTTTGTTGGTTAGGCGAGTTAATGCGTCGTCGTGACGGTCATGGGACGGCGTAGTAGACGGAGTGGGGCCCGACGTTAGAACGCTGGTGACGGTGATCCCGTGAAAGGCAGTTTGTCGCCCGAACGCACAGAGAGTCCACAGTTGGGCCGGCCCATGAAGTACAGACTTATGCGATCGCATATACTGTAGCTAAAAAAAAAGCACACTTGCTGGGGATGGAACCCAGGAAACCTGGGGAAAGACTCAGCGACAATACTAGTTGAGCTATCGAGCCTCAGATGTGGTAAAGCAGCACAAGTCCTTAAGAACAAAACGGCAGCGCAGATCCCATATACTTTTGAAATTTTGAGCAATTTTTTTTTGAAAAAACCCTAATGTTTTGTGAAACGCAAAACTTTCAAATTAGTTAACAAATTGGAGATAAAAAACTGAAACATTTTCCAGAAACCAACGAGGCTTTAACAATATTTGAATTTGCAAACAAATTTAAAACGCTTTCTGAAGATAACAAATTGGTTAACAATATTTGAATTTGCAAACAAATTTAAAATGGAAACTTATTTGAATTTTGAACAGATGTTGGAAAAAGGAATATATTGGATAAAAACGACAATTTTTCATTTGTGAGCAAAAAATAAAAGTCTGAACAAAATTTGAGAAGTGAACACGACGAACATTTTTTGCATTTATAAATTAATTTGAAAACAGGAGACGTTTTTGAACTTATGAACATATTTCTAAAGGTGAACCCTTTTAGAAATATGCAAATTTTTTTTTGAAAATCAAGAACATTTTTTGAACTAGTGAACAAATTTTGAAAGCAGGACTTTTTTACTTACGATCTTTTGTTGAATGGCAAACCTTTTTTTTTCAAATATACGAACATTTTTTGAATTTGTGAACAAAATCTGAAACAGGAACATTTTTGGAAAGGAGAAATTTTTTCAAATATATGAATTATTTATAATAACCTTTTCTTTAAACATCTGAACAAAAAAATTAAAAACAGAAACCTTTTTTGAACTTTGGAACATTTTTTGAAATTGGGAACAATATTTTAAAAAGAACATTTTAAGAAATTCCTGACAGACATTTTGAAACAGGAACATTTTTTAAAATTGCGAACAAAATTTGAAAATAAGAACATTTTTTGAAATTTCTGAACATTTTTTTAAATTGGAAGCAAATAAAAAATAAACAGAGTAGAAAAAAGCCGGTTCAGGAATCTTCTAGAAGTTTCCCAAAACCGGTTCAGGAAATAAGAAACATAAAAAAGAAACAGAGTAGAAACATAAAAATAAGAAACATAAAAAAGAAACAGAGTAGAAAAAAGCCGGTTTAGGAACCTTCTAGAAGTTTCCCAAAACCGTTCAGGAACCTTCTAGAAGTTTCCCATAACCGGTTCAGGAAATAAGAAACATAAAAAATAAACAGAGTAGAAACATAAAAATAAAGGAGAGGAAAAAGAGGAAAAAGAAATAAGAAATATAAAAAAGAAACAAAGTAGAAAAAAGCCGGTTCAGGAACCTTCTAGAAGTTTCCCAAAACCGGTTCAGGAACCTTCTAGAAGTTTCCCAAAACCGGTTCAGGAAATAAGAAACATAAAAAATAAACATAGTAGAAACATAAAAATAAAGGAGAGAAAAAAGAGGAAAAAGAAATAAGAAACATAAAAAAGAAACAGAGTAGAAAAAAGCCGGTTCAGGAACCTTCTAGAAGTTTCCCAAAACCGTAGAAAACCGGCTGGAAACCTCTAGAAGGTTCCCAAAACCGGGAACGTTGAAACGCCTAAACGGGGCGGCCCAATCCTAACAGCCGATTGATCCCCCTATGCGCGAAACCGCTACAGTTTGACACAAAGCTTCTCCGTAAGGGACGAAAGGGGACGGCGACGATAGGTTATGGGCCGCTGCCACACTTCTGTAGTGACGGAACACCTCGAAGATGGGCTGTTAAAACCGCGGTAACTCGGACGGCGGGGTAGCTACACTCTCGTCTACGCACATGATAGCATTAAATTCAATCGTACACGCGTCAATGTCTGGTTCGTACACGCATCGAGAGCGCACGAGCCCGAGCCCACCATCGCCGTTCTCCCCTACATCAGGGCATTTGTAACTAACCCTCTAAAAATAAAGAAGGATCCGGTGAAGTAATTCTTAGTGGAGTATATTTACTTCACTAACTTTTGGTCGGTTCTAACCGATCCCTTAAATTTAGCGGAGTAAAGTTACTTTTTGGTTTGTACATTCATTGAAAATCTGTCATGTGTGTTCTCGCGGTCTAACTACTAATCGGAGGCGCCCCGACACGCCTTTCTCGCAGTCTCTCGGCACGTCGGGCTCCTTGAACCTCCACCGCGGCAGCGCGTCCAGCTGCTCGTCGGAGGCGCCCCAGCTAACGGACGCTGAGCATGTTGCCGACATTGTACGTGCAAACCCAGAGCTGAAGCGGCCACGCGGGGCGCTCCTTGGCGGAGATGGCCACGACGGCCGTGGTGATGACCATCTGCGTGACGATAACGCCGAGCTCGGGAGCGAGCCATCTGGACGAGGGCCAGGCCGAGGCAGTACACCATGGCACGGAAGTACACCGGGTACATCTTGCTCAGCACCACACCGAGTTGCTGCCGGGGCAGCGACGCTACGAGGACGTGGCCCGACAAGAACGTCACCCACATGCACACGCTATACGCCGTGGTGAACCCCAGCAAGGTGCATCACCGCCGTCGCGCTACGCGCCGCCTCCATGTGCGAGGTCACCTGCGAGGCCAGAGGTCGATGCCCTCGACAAGGAAGCTTCACGCGAGTCGCTGGCCGGCCACAAGGGGACCTTTGCGTGAAGAAAATTTATCTTCGGCTGCCTCAAGGCGTATATTTAGCGATGGGATAAGAGCCGTTTTTTCTCGACTAACTGTTTTAGGGGATCGGCTAGGTCGGCATAAGGGAGGAAAACCAAATCTACCCCCCCTTACGACCGGACAGGGGTTTGGTTAGAAATGTCCTCATTCCTGCATGTCTGCAAATGTGTTGGAGAGGTTTGGTGCGATCTGGACTGGCCGCGAGTGAATTACACGATTGTTGGAGGAGGTTTGGTGTGATCTAGACCGACGAGTGAGTTACACGATTGTTGGAGGAGGTTTGGTGTGATCTAGACCGACGAGTGAATTATTAGCGACACCTTTTTTATCCCTTTCGTCCACTCTCAGTGCGCTGCCCTACTAGTCTACTGTACATGATATTCGCATAAAAAAAGTTTCACTGTACATGAAACAGTTCGTCGGCCTTTTTTCCCCTTGTCAAAAAAGAGGAGACACAGTCGGCTCGCGCACTGCACCGCCTCTTCCGTTTGGGCCGCAGCTGCCTCTAGAAAGTCTAGAGACATGGCATGGCATACACTCACTGTCCGCGTGTACGGCGCGCGGCAGGTAGAGACAGAGACATGGCGACATAAGAGTTGTACCACCGGCGATCGAGCCAGTCTCTCCCGGCTCCGGCGCGCCGCTATCCCTAGCGAGAGGTCCTTTCCCTGCCGCCCGCGGGATACAAGGATGAATTCCCTCTCCATCCTCCTCGCCCCCCGCGCGCGCCCTTCGCTCCCGCTCCCGCTCCGCGCCGCCGCCCCGGCGACCAGCAGCGCCAGAGCGGCGGCAACGGCCCCGCGACGGTGGCGGCAGAGCGCGCGGCTGCCCTCGCCGGTCTCGGCCGTCGCGGCGGAGGCGCCCTCGGCGCCGTCGCCGTTCGGTGGCGAGGAGAAGGAGAAGGAGGAGGGGAGTTTCGACTGGCTGGACCAGTGGTACCCGCTGGCCCCGGTGTGCGACCTGGACCCCGGCGCGCCGCACGGTAAGACGGTGCTGGGCCTCCGCGTGGTGGCCTGGTACGACCGCGCCGTGGACGAGTGGCGCGTGTTCGACGACGCCTGCCCGCACCGCCTGGCGCCGCTCTCCGAGGGCCGCATCGACGACAAGGGCCGCCTCCAGTGCGTCTACCACGGCTGGTGCTTCGACGGCCGCGGCGCCTGCCAGTTCATCCCCCAGGCCCCCGCCCTCGGCCCACCTGTCTGTAACCATTCATCCATTCTCCTTCTTCCTCCTCCGCTCCATCACAAAACCAAAACCAAAACCAAAATGGTTCTTGTCTGAACTGCGCGGCGCAGGTGCACAAGAACAGCAAGGCGTGCGTGGCGTCGTACCCGAGCGTGGTGCAGAACAACATCCTGTGGTTCTACCCGAGGGCCGACGACGAGCACCAAGACATTCTGCAGAGGAAGCGACCGCCATTCATCCCGGAGATCGACGACCCCTCCTTCGTCACCGTCTACGGCGTCAGGGACCTCCCCTATGGGTACACGTCCTGAACCTCCTGGATACATGCGGCTGCCTCCCTCCATCACAGAATCTCACAGCTCACTTGATACCCTTGCAGGTACGATGTGCTAGTGGAGAACCTCATGGACCCTGCCCACGTCCCCTACGCGCACAAGGGGTTGATGGGCAAGTTTCGCAAGAAGGAAGACCTCGGCAGATAAGCCTATATATATATATATATATATATATGCCTGCCTGACATCGAATTCAGTTTGCAGAGTGTCACTGAAACACTGAACACAAGTGCTGATTCAATAGCTGTTCTTGTTCTCTTCACAGTTGAGTTCGACACCGAAGGCGGCGGGCCGATAAAGATGAGGACGAAGGAGGCGAACGTCGACGGGTTCCTGACGGAGCAGCAGGAGAACGGCGGCTACTTCCGTTACGCGGCGCCGTGCACCTTCTACGGCTCGCCGCTTCCCAGAGAGGTCGCACCGTTCGCCGTCGACGACTCGCCGCTTCCCAGTGAACCCACGGAAGAGGTATGCATGGATTGATGAGCCCCGTCGGCAAGTGAAGTGAAGTTGGCAGCACTTGAGAGAAGAACAAATCAGTTTATGGCATGGATTGGTTTGGGCATGCAGATGCACGAGAAGAAGAAGAAGAAGCCCCAGTTCATGATGGTGTTCATGTGCGTCCCGGTGGCGCCGGGGAAGAGCAGGGTGATCTGGGCCTTCCCGAGGAATGTGGGCCTCTGGCTCGACAAGGTCATACCGCGGTGGTACTACCACATGGGCCCGAACTCCCTCTTGGACTCGGACATGTACCTCCTCCACGTCGAGGTAATTATAATGGAGCTCAAGCAACACACCCATGGCTCTGAATTTCTGAATTCTGAACATGATCCCATTCTTCTTCCTTCGTTTCAGGAGCGCAACTTCGCCGCGGCCGGCGTCGAAAACTGGCACAAAGCAGTGTACGTGCCGACGTCGTCGGACAGCATGGTGATCGCCTTCAGAAACTGGTTCAGAAAGCACTGCAAGAGCCAGGTCGGCTGGGCTGCCCCGACAGCCGATCAGCTGCCGGCGACTCCAACCAAAGACAAGCTCATGGAGAGGTGCCACCACATCCTGGAGCTTGGAACGCCTGAGAATTCCGATCATACTATATAACAGCGTTGATGTTGTGATGTTGTCCGCAGGTACTGGTCGCACGTGGCGCAGTGCAGGAGCTGCAGCGCGGCGCTGAAGACCATGAAGGCGCTAGAGGTCGCCCTGCAGGTCGCGTCGGTGGCGGTCGTCGGGTTCCTCGCCGTCGCCAAGGGGACGCTGGTGACGTCGGTCGTGCAGAGAGCCGCCGTCGTGTCCTTGGCCGTGCTGTGCTTCTCCGCGTCCTGCTGGCTCGCGAGCTTCATCCAGAAGAACGTCTATTTCCATGATTACATCCATGCTTACAAATGAAGACATATCCCGGCCCGTGCCATGCAATCAAAGAAAAATAGATGTGTCGAGAGAGGACTTTAATACATGAGCACTGCTATGCGGACGACGGATTCATGCACGATTGACAGACGACAAGTCATCTAAACCATAGATTTCTTCGTTTCCTAATCTGTGTGGCTTCAAGTCGTGCATCAATAAATCGTGTGTACAGCAGTTTCGTTAATACATACATACGCCTTCATGTATGCCTTTACATCCTTTATGCTGCCCAAATACAGGAAAGTTGTAAATATGCTAGCAGTTTTGCAGCTTTGCTAGAGACTTCGTTATGTCTCAGTCGATGATATATTTATTTCATCTTGCATGAAATTTTTTACAATTTATTTTCTTTTTTTACTTCCTCTTTTCTTCTTATATAGTATTAATATATCACTTGATTAAGACTTTGACCGAGACCTAGAGATGCAAACTGAGAGACATCGCAAGCCAGCATGTTTGCATGCCGAGCCGGCTGTCACATAACTTCCCATGGCCCTATAAAAAAATCAGAGAAAATAAAAACCAGGTTGGAAGCAAAAAGAGAAAAACCCAGCTATATAATATAATTAATTGGCTACCACAGACTAGTAAGTACATGTAATGACACGTAGTTTAGAGATAGCGGGGGATTTTTTTTTTTTGGCTTGTGAATTGCATCCATGCAACCAAGAGTTGAGATAAATTTGAAACTTTATTTTCAACCTAGCTAAAGTTGGATTCAAAACTAAATCCGGGCATGATCTTTGTTCATTTTTAAGTATCACAGCCGCAACCTAAATATGTGTTCGCCGGTGGAAAGTGACCGGACGGACGTCAAATTTTACCATTTGCAACCATAAATCCTATTTTTAAAACAACTAATACATGTAAACACATGCACGTCGATCATCACGCCCGTGTCGGGCCAGCAGGGCTGTAATAAAACACCAAAAATTACTCATACTTAAGATTTTCATATCCATATTGGGCTAGTGGGTTTCGGGTGTTTAGTCCCACCTCGCCACGTGTGGACCTAGCTAGTCGACCGGCTTAAATAGCCGGATCGTCCAAAAACGATAAGCTTCAGCCATCATCGCATCCTTTGTTAAGGAGATAGACTATCACTATGAATCTTCTATGCTTATCACAGAAAAGACTTATAGTTATGGTCTATCTCCTCCACAAACAAAACATTTATGTTTGCATGGTTCCTTTTGAATCGCAATGTGCCGAAAAAATTCGATGAACAAAATAAAATGCGTCTCATCGTAGTAGGGCTACCAACGTATATGAGCGAGACGAACTTGACACTCGCTGAACCATCATCAGTTGATGAAATGCAATCTAGTGTCAAGCTATCGCGTTCACGCGACGATAATTGATCGACCTATGCAACAAGTTTGCTATCATCCACCGACGTGGCTATTTAAGTCGGTCAGCATCCGCCTTGCGCTGTGAGGTGGGACTAAAAAATTGGGTGCAGAGACAAGAGAGGAAGGAGTTTCGGATGGCTGCAGGTGGGACCGCTGTGACCTGGAGCGGGGTGCCCGGTAGCGTCCGGGCTGTTGGGGAACGTAGTAATTTCAAAAAATTCCTACGCGCACGCAAGATCATGGTGATGCATAGCAACGAGAGGGGAGAGTGTTGTCTACGTACCCTCGTAGACCGAAGCGGAAGCGTTGACGCAACGTAGAGGAATTAGTCGTACGTCTTCCCGATCCGACCGATCCAAGCACCGTTACTCCGGCACCTCCGAGTTCTTGGCACACGTTCAGCTCGATGACGCACCCCTAGCTCCGATCTAGCAAAGCTTCGGGGAGGAGTTCCGCCAGCACGACGGCGTGGTGACGATCTTGATGTACTACCGGCGCAGGGCTTCGCCTAAGCACTGCAACGATATATTCGAGGTGGAATATGGTGGAGGGGGGCACCGCACACGGCTAAGGAACGATCACGAAAATCAACTTGTGTGTCCATGGGGTGCCCCCTGCCCCCGTATATAAAGGAGCAAGGGAGGGAGGAGGCCGGCCCTAGGTTTGGGCGCGCCAGGGGAGTCCTACTCCCACCGGGAGTAGGATTCCACCTTTCCTAGTCCAACTAGGTCAAGGGGGGAAAGAGGGGAAGAGGGGAAGGAAGGGAGAGAGGGGCCGCGCCCCAAACCCCTTGTCCAATTCGGACTGGGCTTGGGAGGGGCGCGCGCCACCTCCTGGTCCTTCCCACTAAGGCCCATCAAGGCCCATTGCTTCTTCCTCGTATTCCCGTAACTCCCCGGTACCTCCGAAAATACCCGAACCACTCAGAACTCTTCCGATGTCCGAATATAGTCGTCCAATATATCGATCTTTACGTCTCGACCATTTCGAGATTCCTCGTCATGTCCCCGATCTCATCCGGGACTCCGAACTCCTTCGGTACATCAAAACTCATAAACTCATTATATAACTGTCATCGAAACCTTAAGCATGCGGACCCTACGGTTCGAGAACAATGTAGACATGACCGAGACACATCTCCGGTCAATAACCAATAGCGGGACCTGGATGCCCATATTGGCTCCTACATATTCTACGAAGATCTTTATCGGTCAGACCGCATAACAACATACGTTGTTCCCTTTGTCATCGGTATGTTACTTCCCCGAGATTCGATCGTCGGTATCCAATACCTAGTTCAATCTCGTTACCGGCAAGTCTCTTTACTCGTTCCGTAATACATCATCTCGTAACTAACTCATTAGTTGCAATGCTTGCAAGGCTTAAGTGATGTGCATTACCGAGAGGGCCCAGAGATACCTCTCCGACAATCGGAGTGACAAATCCTAATCTCGAAATACGCCAACCCAACATCTACCTTTGGAGACACCTGTAGAGCTCCTTTATAATCACCCAGTTACGTTGTGACGTTTGGTAGCACCCAAAGTGTTCCTCCGGCAAACGGGAGTTGCATAATCTCATAGTCAAAGGAACATGTATAAGTCATGGATAAAAGCAACAGCAACATACTAAACGATCGAGTGCTATGCTAATGAAATGGGTCTTGTCAATCAGATCATTCAACTAATGATGTGACCTTGTTAATCAAATGACAACTCCTTTTGTCTATGGTTAGGAAACTTAACCATCTTTGATTAACAAGCTAGTCAAGTAGAGGCATACTAGTGACACTCTGTTTGTCTATGTATCCACACATGTATTATGTTTCCGGTTAATACAATTCTAGCATGAATAATAAACATTTATCATGATATGTAAGGAAATAAATAATAACTTTATTATTGCCTCTAGGGCATATTTCCTTCAACAATGTGGATGATTTCGGTGCGGGAGTTGGAACAAGCGCCGGAGGTGGATTCGGTGCCGCCGATGAACTTCAAGATGGACTCGATGGCGCGGAGTGAAGATCGACCAAGATGATGCCGGACATGAGCGCAAACCTTTTGCAGGGCCCTCTTTTGCGTTTGCCGTAATGAACCTGGCTTCTATTTGCGCGTAAAACTGTTTATGTCGTTTGAATTTGAACTTGTTTGTGAAACCCTATGTCAAATGCGTGATTTGCATTTTTTCTGTTTGCGGGTCGTCGCGGGGTGCAGTTGATAAGGAGCTAGCTTGCTTAAGCTTAGATTCAGAATTGACGCCGAAGCATCACGAGCAAAATCGGTACGCAGTGTGGTTGGCTGTTTCATAATGCTATAGTTTTGCATGGCAAGCTCCCGAATTCCAAGTAGTACTCCCTCCGTTCCAAAATATAGCGCGTCCTCGGTTTCCGTGCTTCAACTTTGACCATTAATTTACCCAACGAGACCGACTGCGGCGGACGAAAAAATTTATACCAATTAATTCGTATTCAAACAAAGTTTTCAATTATATAATTTTTGACCCCGCCGCAGTCGATCTCGCGGGTTAAATTTATGGTCAAAGTTGAACCTAAAAAAACATGGGCGCGCTATATTTTGAAACGGAGGGAGTGTGTTATTTGTTGGCGTTGATGGAGACGGCGAGCAGCGGCTCGTGTCGCCGTCCGCTTCGTCTGCCTTCAACAGGATGAGCCAGCCTGCCTGCGCTTGTCACCTGCAGCAGCGCAACTTGGGACTGGCACAGGGGAGACGAGGGCGTACAACAGCAATCGGTTAATTCTGTTTCCCTGCTTGATTGATAGATCTTAGGCCCTAAACGGATCACGTGCCGGCGAGAGCCTAAGCAGAGACCAAGATTAGCAAATTGCCAAGCTATCCTCGAACCAATCTTTGAGGCGAACAATATCAGTAGTTAGATCAATTTAATACTACCCCTTAAATTTTGTAGTATGATGTACCGTAAAAAATCTCTAGAAATTTGTATATGTATAACTAGATGCAATTATATGTAATCAGAACCAAAAGATACCAGATGTTCAACAAGTTTTTACGTCCAACTAATCCCAAAAGTCAAAAGATGGCAGTTCGGCTGTCCGTGCAAAAGGCGACAATTTTTGCGGTTGTCCATGCCAAACAATTCACTCTTTGGCTGGCTCATATGAAACGTCTGCATAGGGCTTCAACATGCAAGCACGATACGCATGCATAATCTTTGCCGCGTCGGGAGCCAAGTTCGACATTTTTATGGTCAACATCTTGGCATCAACCTTCTTATTTTTTGAGCTTCATCTTCGTGTCCTGTGCCTTCTTGAACTTGTCACACCTCTCAATCTTCTTTTCCTCATTAGGGTCATTGCACTTAACGCATGCCTCATTCTTCTTCTCCATCATGTACCCAAACCTCGATGTCATCTTGGTCGTCGCCCCTTTTCGCTTGTCCCATGTCGTCCCTTTTCGCTTGTCCCATTTACTCCCCTGGTTCCTAGCCATCCTTTTGGATGGAGCAAGGCCTCTTTTGTTGGATCACCATCTCCATCTTCATTAGCGATGACGGTGGTCTTGACGGAATTGAAAACGATGTTGAGCCACTTGGGTGTGTATTAAATTTCAATCAACAATGCAGGAAGATGAATTGCTTTGTCTCTGTCCTAAAGAAGAATGTGCATGCACAGACGACCTAGAAAAAAAAGGACATGATCAACAAGTTGCATATCTGGCCAAATGATCAGCACACAAAGCATATTCGGCCAAATCCAATACATGTTTCATATTCGGCCAAATGACCAATACATAGAGCATATCTGGCCAAATTCAACACATGTTGCATATCCTAACCAACACACAGAGCAAGAAAAAACTTACAAGCTCGGTGAGTGCCATGCCACTTGGCCATTGGATTCAAAATTGTTTGTAAAAGTCACAATACTTATTGGTGACCTCTTGAGTGGTATACCATCGATGAGTGGGCGACTCAAACTACAGTTATGATAGGGTTCATAGTGCTTTTGCTCATGGAACCAAAAACATGCACCATTGCGATAGGGTCCAAAAGATACAACCCCTTTGCTCTATGCCATGAATCAGATCAATGCTTGTGGCTAACAATGCATCAACCAACAATTCATCATCTTTCATGTCGAAAATTTCTCCCCTCTTCTTCTTTAGGTCGGCACCCGACGGCTAGAAGTCATCCATATCACCGTCAGGCTGTCGGTCGGTGTGCGTCTGGTTGTCCGACATCTGGATGCGCATCCGTTGGGTGTCCGGCTTTGGTTGGGAGTCATCCACCCACCTGTGTATGTGGCCGCCGTTGCCATGGATGATGTTCATCAGTGCCTCCTCCACATCCGTTGTCGTGCCCGGTTGAGACATTCCGGCAAACAGAGATTGCGCACCGAAGGGCAAGGGAGGCACAACCGACATTCGTGAACAGACAAGTATCAACGACTGCGGTTGAAGCTCCGTGAAGGTCTAGCCGGCTTTGAGCTCGATGTTGAACGACACTTCATGGCCGGCGGTGACGGTGGACACGAACTGCTGCCGCGGACCGAGCTATTGGGCGGTGTAGTAGTATGGATGATGCAATTGCATCGGCTAGGGAGATAATTGCATGACCTGACACTAGCCAAGCGACACGCTTTGGCGGAGGAGGTGCTGGATGACTGGCCGCCGCCACATCCTTTTCCATATTCCTCTGGTATCTTTCTACCACGTTTGTAACTTTCCACGTTTACCTACGAGGAAACAAAGGGGCGGGCTTGAGTTCAGCAGAGGTACGGCCCGCGTAAGTTTCCCGGATTAATCCCCACGTGCGCCCAGGAAACCAGATCCGAAACCACGAGCCCGAGGATTTTCCGTCCGTCGTCGCGCCTACACTTTTCATCGGCCGGGATCGATCTGCTCTCGCCGGCCGCCCAGCGTGTTGCGTCGATGGGATACTGGTTCTTCGGCGGCCACGGCGGCTTCTACATACCCTCCTATGACGGGGATGTCAGTCTGTCGGCTGCTATTCTCTCCAGTCTGACCGTCCGCGACGCTCATGTTGTTCGCAACGCTACCGCTACGACTGCGGGGATGTTAGAGATATATTTAGGTTACATGTATTTGGTAGTTTAGGATTCCTACCTTATCTCTAGGAGAGGCGTTTTGCCCTCCAAGTCTTGTACTCAATATATACTCGCCCTCGAGGCTCAATAATACATCCATCATGTTCCGGACCAATCCCTCTCTCTCCCTTCTAACAGAGTCAATGGATCTTGTTGGAGTTGCCCCGAGGGAATGTCCGCTCCGAGGGAACGACAATCTGCTATTCACAGCCACTTTCCACGTTTACTTTTTTTTTCAACTTTCCACGTTTACTACTTCCTCTGTCCCAAAATATAAAAACGTTTTTAACATTACACTAGTGTCAAAAACGTTCTTATATTATGGGACGGAGGGAGTACATCTGTATCTAGACTAATCTAAGACAAGAATTTTGAGACGGAGGAGTACCTTTTTTTGAGAATTATTACTTTCCACGTTTACCTAGGAGGAAACAAAGGGGCGCTAGGCTTGTGACCAGCAGAGGTACGGCCCGCGTAAGTTTCCCCGATTAATTCCAACGCGCGCCCCCGAAACCAGATCCGAAACCACGAGCCCAAGGATTTCTGTAAACCTGGCCTCTGAATAATAAAGCTGGATCATCGCTCAAAAAAACAAAAAAGATACGAAACCACGAGCCCAAGGATTTCCCGTCCGTCGTCGCGCCTAGACTTCACCGGCCGGGATCGATCTGCTCTGGCCGGCCGCCCAGCGTGTTCCGTCGATGGGATACTGGTTCTTCGGCGGCCACGGCGGCTTCTACATGCCCTCCTATGACGGGAGCCAGCCTCGACCCGCTGGCCCTCACCGGCCGCTGCTGTATGGTACTGTGCCATACGAGGAGCAGATCCGCCGGATGGAAGAAGGCGTCCGCCTCCGTCAACGGCCACCGCCCAACCCCACATTCTGGAAATACTTCAAGATCTTCACTAGGGTACGCACTAGATAGATCCCTTTCGAGTTATCCTTCCACTGCCCCCTCTAAATTATCCCTTTTCTTTCACGGCCTTCCTTTCGCCCCTCTGAATTATCTTTCCCATATAGCGTGCTTCCTTTGTAGTAATAATCTACAGTATATCAGATCATAGATAGGAAATTCAGACGATTGATTCTCCGCTCGTGCATTTAGTTCTTTAAGCACGCATCAAAGTCCAAGGATTTCGGTAGCTATCTGTATTTGTCCTGCTTGCTTTACAACCTCGCTGTGTATATGGTTTTGCAGTGTTTCATGGCCGCGATGAGCATCGCGATGATGGCTTGGATATTCGTGGCGCGATATTTTGGTTCGGATCCGGAGGTCCAGGATCCCTATAATATGATGGGACTTATCGTCTTTGCTCTCATACCAGTAGGATTCGGCTTCATGGTAACAGAAGGAGATATAAAGACCTAGGACTAGGACACACGGACGTGCTCAAGCGGAAGCACTGTCTAAGCCTGTGCGTTTCTCCAGTAGAGAGGGATGCAATCTCCGTTAACTGAACCTGATTTTACAGCCTTCCTTTTGCCCCTCTGAACTTCCTATATAACGTGCTTGTGCTTCCTCCGCAATAATCTATCAGGTCATACATAGAAAACTCAGATGTTTGATTCTCCACTCATGCATTTATACTTCTTTAACCACGCATCACAGTCCATGGATTTCTGTAGCTACCTGTATTTGTCGTGCTTGCTTTACAACCTCGCTGTGTATATGGTTTTGCAGTGTTTCATGGCCGCGATGAGTATCGCTATGATGGCTTGGATATTCATGGCGCGATATTTCAACTGGAATCCTGATGTGCAGGACCCCTACAAGATGATGGCACTACTTCTTTGTTCTCTCATACCGGTGGGATTTGGTTTCATCATAACAGATGAAGATCAGGGGGAGGTACTGCACAATTAAATGGTGTGGATATGGCTAGGATTTGTGCATTTTTCCGGTAGAGAGGGGATCAGGAGAAGGTACCAGAACTAGTTACTCTAGGTTTGCACATGAAATTCTACTTTCATTACAAACAGAATCGGCATATATAGTTCAGTACAATGATTCACTGCAGTAACAGTGGTTGAATTGTAAAGTTAAAAGCTTAACAGTTAAATGGTCATTTTACTGGCCCTATCTCACTCATGGTCTCATGCCCACTCAGATGGATGCAATCATGGTCGCCCGTTAACTGAACCCGAAGTTGTCAATTCTTTTACACACTTGGCTCATCAGGCTTAACAGGGGTGCACACCGGTGCTGACAGACATGCTTGTAATTGGCCTTGTATACAACATTTTCTATGGGAATGCTTCATGGCGCATTTTACTGCGAAATAGGCAATGCCATTGTTTATTACAAGAGGAATAATGAAGCTAGGGGAATCTCCATCCCAAAACAGAGTAGAATACTCCCTCCATTTTTGTATACAAGGCCACAAACTCATATTTTAGATACCAAGGTAAAAATCAATGCTATGTTTAAGTCAATGTTGCAAGCTAGCTTGTCACCTTGATTGTCGTGTTAATTAATGTGGTTTTCTCTCCCAAGCACAACAAGCCAACCCTCTTACTCCTCATTGGTTGATTAATGTTGGGAATGCAAGCTAACCTTCTCACTCCCGCATGCACACAAGGGATATTAATGTCCTCGGGTGCTAGTACGAGGCAAACGCCATTAATTTTGCCTCGATTAATGTTAGTGGCCTTGTATAGTTACAAATTGCAATTTTGATAGTGGCCTTGTATACAAAAATGGAGGGATATATAGAATCATAATCATGACTAGCTAAAGAATGCGCCACTTAGTTTGCATTCCTTGGACAATGTTGGAGGGAGATTGATCCGATGCGATGAGCTCTAAGAACGCATTCATGCATAATCGCCACAAAGGGACTCCAGACTTCAATAATACCATTGCAAGATTGCAGAAGCTCCAGTGAGTTCAGTTCCAACATGTGTGCACACCCTAGCTGCTCTGGTAATTCAAGTCCCTTCAATAATGCTAACGCTTATGCTGTGGTGCGTAGAGCAGATGGCCCAGTGCCCAAGCCACCCCAGTCACGATCTCACCACAGTCATTGTGAAGGACAGCCCCAGGCGCATCCGAGCCATCATCGAAGAAGGGAGCATCAACCTCTCTCGCAGAAGCAGTTGCACGGTTAGCATGACTCGTCGTCAAATTGACACCTGCCTTGGTATTTCCTTGGAGCACATCCAGGAATTCGCCAACCTTTGTGAAAAGCTTGCTCATACTCACCACTGTTTGGAGGGTTTGGGCTTCCCCCAAGCGCAAATTCTTGCCTGGCTTGTCATTCAAGACAAAGTCTGGACGGCCGATAGGTTGCTCTGACGTGGATGGCTGAATTGTGGAGTGTGCCCTCATTTGTCACTGCCGCTACACACGTTGGGTCTGGCTGGAGCTCACTTTTTGGCTTGGACTCCTTCACATCATGATCCTGGATTGGGTGTCTTATGCGCCTCGGTGAAGGAGTGGTGGATTGAGATAACTAGTACGGCGGACCAAAACAGGAAGGCCGTCTCCTCCTTGAAGATGCTTGTCACATGGGAAATCAGGAAAGAGCGGAATTATTCCACGGGGGAGACTTATATGAGATCTCACATTAGGTGATCGCGAGATCAACCCCAAGAATTCATATTTAGACATTTCAAAAAAAATTGGAATTATTTGACAATATTCATGTGGAGTATGTCTACAACTCCAAAAAAAAATCAGCTCAAAACTCGATGTGAGATATCACACAAGTCTTCCCTAGTATTCCGCAACCTCGGCGCCCCCACGATGGAGATTCTGATGAAGATCAAGGAGGAGTCCCGACTTTGGGCGCAGAAGCTGCACACTTGAGTTTGTAATGCCGTGAGAGTAATTGTTTTTGTATCCTTGATTTGCGGGCCACTGTAAAAACCTTCTTTCTTAATTAATGAAAATAGCAAATCTTTAGTCGTTTTTTTAAAAGAAGTACAATGTGTTGGTTTTGTTCACTGTATTTCATGTGGTCGTGCCGAAGGAGTAGCTGACCCGTAGTTAGACATAAGCTTGAATACCAAATGTCGTTCTGGATGCCACTGCCATATGCTCTCATTTCACTAACTTATGCCACTGCCACCAAATATATCATGCGCCCTAACTGTCTGAGAGTAGGTGATTTTTTGCACGTACTTTGCAATAAATCTTCAAGAACAACCGACCCTGATATGTCGACAAATAGAGACTGCAAAATAACCTCATGAAGGCCAATAGATGTCCATACCTCGAAAGCTCGATGACAAGTGAAGAGTAAATGTTGAATGTCCTTAGCTCAAGCACGACTCACTGGGCATTGAGATGAAACAGATCTGTGCCTAGCAGCATTGTCATCCCAGGAACAACACAATGGAGCGCTCTCCATACAGCTATTTTGATCTTCCTAGGGGGACTTACAGTTTTCACAGTGTCACAAACCCAGTCAGTCGTTAAAGACCCTTGCCCATCCTTGTGAGTTGTTCGAGCTCCGAATTGGTGCTCCCATGGTTTCATTTTCTGCCAAGCCATGAAGTGTTCTATCCATAGTTTTAAGAGAGAAGTCCACATTTCAACCCCAAACTAACCCCTCGGTTTAATTTACAACCCTGAACTCCGAAACAGGTTGAAATACACCTCGAATTAACCGCAAGGTCCAAACTCAACCCTGGTCTTGGTTTTGTGTGAGTCAAGCGGTTTTGACCATGGTCGATGCTGACTGGGCAGCGCCACATCAGCAGTCAATGCTTCTGTCTCTCACTTGCCCGACCCTGACCACGCTCACGAGACAGCAACCGCCGCATTGCCCGCAGTAGCTAGCGAGTGAGCACGGCAGCATGCCAGAACACACAAACACATGTGCGCGCCCCGCGCGCCCCACGCCCTCGTCGAGCTCGCCTCCGTGCGCCTCGACGGCACGCGCGCACACACCCATGACCACGTTCGCCAGCACACAAACGCGCACACCTCCGGAGGGCAACCTGGACGCGGGAGAGCTCGCCGCGAGCCGCGAGCAAGATGTTGGTAGCCTGGTAGGAGACTGGAAGCTCACCGCGAGCCGGGCGCCTCACAATGCTCGGTGCTCTGTGCCGCCGCATTGCTGCATCCAACTCCGACAAGCAATTGCTGCCGGATATCAGTGCCTCCAACTACCATGTCATGGTCACCTCCTATCCATACTGCCGCAAGAGAGGGAAAATATTCTGTAGAGCTTAGGCTTAGGTGCACCCCCTTATCTAGCCATCCATCTCTGCATCGCGATTCGTGCAAAAACTTTTTTCTTTTTTGTTTCTTTCAAATAAAACAACATATGAACTTCAAACTTTGCAGCACAACTAAACATTCTAACTAGAATGTGGGAAAAAACTTTCAGATTTTTTCGTGCATCATAAGTACTAAAAATAACATTTTTGAATAAAGAAAATCTCATTTTGTATATTTATGTTGGTCAAAAAAATCTGTAAGTTTTCTCTCTCATTGTAGTAAGAATGTTTTGTCATCTTGCAAAGTTTGAAGTTCATATGTTGTTTTATTTGGAAGCAACAAAAAAGAGAAAATTTCACGCTGTAAGTTAGTTGTCTAGCAGGGATCTCAAAGCTATATTGGATGGTATGGATAGGAGGTGTCCATGAGCCTAAGCTCTAAAAATCCGCTGTAGAGCTTAGGCTTAGGTGCACCCCCTTATCTAGCCATCCATCTCTGCATCGCGATTCGTGCAAAAACTTTTCTCTTTTTTGTTTCTTCCAAATAAAACAACATATGAACTTCAAATTTGCAGCACAACTAAACATTCTAACTAGAATGTGGGAAAAAACTTTCAGATTTTTTTCGTGCATCATAAGTACTAAAAATAACATTTTTGAATAAAGAAAATCTCATTTTGTATATTTATGTTGGTCAAAAAAATCTGTAAGTTTTCTCTCTCATTGTAGTAAGAATGTTTTGTCATCTTGCAAAGTTTGAAGTTCATATGTTGTTTTATTTGGAAGCAACAAAAAAGAGAAAATTTCACGCTGTAAGTTAGTTGTCTAGCACGGATCTCAAAGCTATATTGGATGGTATGGATAGGAGGTGCCCATGAGCCTAAGCTCTAAAAATCCGCGTCCGGCCACCGCGTGGCGCGCTGGGAAGGCGAACTTCTTTCGCTCGCACGGGCGCCGGTATCCTCACGGCGGTGGCCAGCCTTCACGCTCTCCTCTTGCTCTTCCGCTGCACGCCATCGCCGCCTGCCGTCCAAGATCCGACCGTGGTGGTGGTGTTTGTGGAGGC
This sequence comes from Aegilops umbellulata, assembly GCA_032464435.1. Taxonomy (NCBI): domain Eukaryota; kingdom Viridiplantae; phylum Streptophyta; class Magnoliopsida; order Poales; family Poaceae; genus Aegilops; species Aegilops umbellulata. Next base: position 563,118,321 of record CP136058.1, on the reverse strand, counting down.
CGTCGGGTGGCGGCATTGTGGAGGAACGGCGGCGACATCGCGGCGTGAAAGGAGGGTGGGGGAGGCGGCGGATCATGGAACTCGATGGCAACCATGGGGGCGGCCTCGTCGCGCTCGGGCGCAGAATCGGCGACATCATGCCGCCCGGAGCATGGGGAATGGGAGGAGAGATTATGTGGCAGCAACGAAGCGGCGGCGGGTGAGAACCCTAGCCGGGTTAGGGGAAGAAGATAGGGGGGCGCGGTGAGGAAACAAGCGTGGGCGGCGGCGGCGGCGGCGGGCGAGGAAAGCGAACCGGAATTGGAGGGGGAAAAAAGGCGTACGTGGGTGGAAGGATGGGCGGAGTGCGAAATGGTTCTTTTATGGGAGACGAAACTTTATTCTTTTCTTTTAGGTGTATATATATGTGGTAATATAAATAGTAGTATAAGTAGAGATTATTTTTTTTTTTGACGGGAGAGTATAAGTAGAGATTGATAACATGGCGAAGTGTATTCTTTTGTTTTGCAGAGCATGCTCGGAAGATGAGTAAAATGCATTAGTGCACCCTAAACTTGCTGGTTAGGACGAAAACGGTCATCAAACTCTGAAACTGTACTAGTACGGTCCTAATACTTGTTCATACGGTGCTCATACGGTCCTCCAATTTGATTCACAGGTCCTGGCGTACCTGAAACATACGAGTTCGCTGTACAGAGCGTATTGGGCTGGCCATGTCAGCGTTCGTAGGGCCCACTAGTCAGTTGACTTGGTCTCCGGTGGGCAGAAATCCCCAATACGCTTTCAAATCCCTAACCCTCGCAGTCCCGCGGCGCCCAAATCCCTCCATCCGCCGCCGCACTCGCGTAGCCGGCGCCACACTGCCGCCCCAAATACCTCCTTTCGCCGGACTCCCGCACCCATGGGCGGCGCGAGCGTGACCGTGAGCTCGGTCTCAGGCGAGGGCGGCAGCCTCATATCGTCTCTCCCGTCGGGCGTAGTCGTCACTGCCCCGCCCGTCGTCAGCCGTGCTTCCGACCGGAGACCGGCCACGTTTTCCTTCCGCGGCCGGCTTCCCTGGATGAGCTCGTTGGTGCTCGCGACGGCTGTCGGCGATGGTAGTTCAGCGGTGACGCTCAGCGCTTCTGGCGGCCATGGAGAAGAAGTGCACTGTCCTGCCGCAGAGGTGGGCATGGAGGTGACCCGTCGCTATACTTCCCGTCGTCAGACAAGTGCAACACGACCCATTAGTTCACCACAATGCTGGGTAGTGTGGATGGCAATGACGGCTCAGGTGATGCTCTTTGAGGAGTGCATCAAGTGTGTGTCCTGTTTCTGTGTCTAGTGCATGAAGATCATGTACTTGTGTGTGTCAGGTTGCTATGGCTTTTGTAAACCAGTTGTTGTATGTATGGAGCAACTTGTGATTTTAGTTTATGAGTGAAATGAAATGAACTTATTTGAACTAGATTTTTGTGAAATTTTAGCATGAAAATGAACAATACTTGCTGAATGTAAATGGCGAAACAAAATCAACGATGTTGACTGCATTTTGGTTTATAGAACTGGAATAGAATAACAGTACAGACCGCTACTGGCACAATGCACTATTTAAAATATAAAGCATTTGCTGAATGAGAATAAAAAGTGTTGAAGCTCAGAAACAAGAGATTCACACAAATTAAAGCACACATAAACATGATTTTTGCAGCTGAAAAAACTGGGTAATTAAGTTCCACAGTATAAATAACACATGGTCTGCAATAGTAGTTTCCTAATCAGAAGACACCTCTTACACTTCATGATCAGCACAATGATCATAAACAAAACATTGCCATTACAAGTTTTGCACCTGATCATAAGCAGAAACACAAAAAGAGATGAAGATCATTCCAAACCTCACATCCCTTTACCTAAATTCGTCGAACATGTTAACCTTTCTAGGTTTCTTAAAACATGTCATGTTCTGATTGGTAGGTGCAGTTTTTTTCTTTGTCTTGTTTCCTTGAACAACGCAAGGATTAAATCTTGCCTCCTCGACCCTTGAACTAGTTCCTGCAGCTCTTTCTTTCATTTGTTCCTCCAACACGGCTTGCTTCCTTACTTGATCTGCCATTTGGTCATCCATGGCTTTCTTGTTTGTTTCTTCAGCTCTCCTCTTTCTCAGCTCCCATTCTTCATTCCTTGTTGTGTCTTGTTGATTGTTCTGCTGCTCCCATGCAATTTTCCTTGCAGCCTCCTCAGCCTCCTTAAATTTTCTCCAACTCTCCTGCCTCTCAAACTCCTCTGCTTGATGTATCAGAAAAGCTGCCTCCTCCTGCTGGTATTTTGTATTTGCAATCATTTTCTTCTCCTCTGCAATCCTTCTCTTCTCCTCAACCTTCTTTTGTTTTTCTATCTCTGCATTTTTTTTTCTCTCATCCATCATTTGCCTTTTCTTCTCTGCCATTTCAAGTTTCTCCTCTTGGGCTTTTTTCTTTTTTTCCTCAGTAGCTCTTCTCTTCTCTTCTGCAGCAAGTCTCTTTTCCTCTAGTATAGTTTTTTTTCTTTTCCTCAGCTGCTTGTTTCTTAGCTTCCAGCTCTTCCTTTCTCTTTTGAGCTGCAAGCTTAATTTTGTCCTCTTCTTCTTTCAACTTTGCCATTGCTGCTTCAAACTTTGCTAGGTCTGCAACTTCTCTTTTCTCAGCTGCGGCTCTCAGCTTTGCCAATGCTAGAACCTCTCTTTTCCTGTGAACATTGCCCTCCTTTGTTGCAGTAGTAGGGATAACTGGTGGCTGAGACATGATGTGCTCCTCTATGAAAACATAATTTGGTAATGGACCTTGATGGAGTGCTTCCCTCTGGCTTGCTTCCCTCTGAAATAGAACTCAATTTTGAGGATCATACATGAAACATTTGTACATGAACTTGCTATGTGTAATGAAAATAAATTACTATAAGTACCTCCTGTGTTAAAATATTAATTATCTCAGGCTGATACAAATGTACTGGCTCTTGAATTAAACCTTCTGTCCGCTGATTCTGTTCCTACAAACAGTAAAAGCATGGCAATTTTTACATGTTGAAGCATATAATTAGTAACATAATGAAGATCATGAAGCTAGATATAGGGCCTCACCTGAGTGACAACTGCTTCTTCCTCATCCGAGGAGGAAACATCAGGCTCTGCCCTCACTCTGACCCTTTCAGATTTTTTCTTTGGTTTTAACCCTAATTTGAAGTCCATACAACCACCAATGTTATGGCCAGCAACTCCACAATAGCTGCAATGGATTATTGCCCCTGCCCTTGTAATTTTTACTCCTTTTTTCCCTTGTTTCTCTTCTGGCTGTTTTCTCCTGTTCTTCCTCCTCCTTCCTTTCTGCTTTACCAATGGTGGTGGTGCGATAGTTCTGCCATTCATTTTGCTCCACTCACTAATATCTCGGCATGGCATAATAATGTTTTCATATGCCTTGCGATATGTTGCAATAGAATAACATGAGTTAACATAATCCTCTGGATTGATTTTGTCATATCTAAGAGCAGCTACTCCATGGCTGCATGGAATGCCAGACAAATCCCATCTCCTACAGCTGCACTTCCTCAACTGGTAATCGACCCCGTAGTCTACACCTCTATCATTGACGTTAAAGATTCCCAATCCAGCTGGTGAAGCATAGCAAGTTCTAGCAAATTCCACATTCTTGTCCAATTTTTTCCTTATCTTTGGACATATAGTACCAGGCCACTTCAAGGCCTCTTGCAGCTTGCTATGATTTCTTCCCATTAGTTGTCCTTTAATCCTCTGGCACATGCTGATTATAGGCATTTCTCTTGCATCCAATATATACTTGTTGAACACCTCACAGTTATTGTTCAACAAGACATCACACTTTGGGAATTCATTTTGAAATGCCCTAACCCATGTTGGAGGGTCCAACTCCTCTAGCCAATCATGTGCCTCTTTGTTTAGAACTAACATCTCATTCATGTTATGTCTAAATTTCCCTTCGGTACTACTTCTAGCACATTTCCAGAGTTGGTTTTTGAGGGCCTCACCTTTAAAAAGTTTGTTGAAATTCTGCCAAAGATGCCTGACACAAAATCTATGTGGGGAACTAAACAGTTCTTTCACTGCCTTTATTAGACCCTGACATAAGTAAATTCATAAAGCAGGTGTTAATAATATTTAAATGCAGCCCATGTACAATATGAAAATGTTCAAAATTAGGTAAGACACACTCACTTTTTGCTTGTCGGACATGATAGTCCAAAGATCATTGTTCACAATACCAAGATCTTTCTTTAAAGTTGTCAAGAACCACCTCCAAGCCTTTGTATCTTCTCTCTGAACCACTGCATGTGCAATAGGAATTATGCAATCGTTGGGATCCATTCCTACTGCACTAAGTAGGATGCCTCCATATTGTGTCTTCAAATGACAACCATCGAGGAAAAGAACAGGCCTACAAGCTGATAGGAAGCCCCTCTTACAAGCATCAAAGGAAAAGTAGCATTTCTCAAACTGGCCATCTTCAACAAGGTCTAAATAAAATGTACTTCCTGGATTGGATCTCCTCAGCTCATTTGCATAGTCCCACAACTTGTTGTATTGTGCTATTTCATCTCCATATATAATATTGAAAGCTAGTCCTCTGGCCCTCCCTAGCTTCCCTCTTTTAATTGTCATGTTGGAATCTTCCTGCACAAGTGCTGCCAATCCCTTGAGGGTCATCCTCTCATTAGCTCTTATTTTCTCCACATACTTGTTAGCAATGTACTTGGCAGTAAATGCCCTCACTTGCCACTTCTTGCTACAATGATGCACACTGTTGAAGGTTTTCACCATAACTGAATTTGTCCTTTTGTCCAATGAGGCATAAAGATACCATGGACATCCATCCTCACACTTAGCTCCAATCCTACTTTTATCATTCTTGGGAAATGTGATGCTCACTCTCTCTTTCACACTATACTCCCTGATTGCTCTTCTTAGCAAATCAACTGATGAGAATAGCTGACCCACATGGAACTTTGGATCATGCATATCTTCTGCCGTAAAAGATTTGAAATTGAACTTCATCTCATCCTCGTCTGACTCCGGAGCTTCTAATTTCTCATCTTCAGAGTTACAATCCTCAACCACTTGCTTCCCTTTCCTATCACTAACAGAATGTAGTTGCTCCTGCACCAAGTCCTCATCACCATCCTCCAAATCGTAATCACTGTCCACAATCTCGGGAACATAATCACTATCTTCACTATCATCATCACCGTCACATCCTTCTTCATTGACATCACCTTGCTTTGCTCTTGGCCTCAACCTAAAACTTCCTCATTGCTTGCAAATTCATTTGCCTCACATATAGTGTTGACGTCAACATAACTGCCATCCATTGTGCTCTGCTCTTCACTACTGACATCACCCATGATTTTCTTCTTAGGACTGATAACAGGAGGTAAAAATGTCAGTGGAGTGCCAACCACGGCATCCCACGCTGATCCTCGTCCACCATTGTAGCTGTTTCCATGATCCAGAAAAATCATCAAGTATCGGTGCCCTCCTTTTACCATTCTCACAATGTCAATACAAACTTCTTCTTCCTTCTATAATAGCCTTGCACCATCTTCATTCAATTGAGAGCCAGGTAGCAACCAGTACATGGAAACCCTACCAGCCGTCTCATACCCAATATGCTCTACCAAATCTTCAAACATCTTCATGCATACACACCCAGTTTCACAAAAATCATAACAAGTCTTTTTTCCATTCAGATAGGCTCTATTTCTTCCACTGCCATGGAAAAATCCTCCATGAACGAACTCCAAAGTGAAAAAGTCACTGTCTTCCGCTGCAAAAAGAGCAAAATTGAACTAATTGAGACATTCAGTTTGAGATAAACCCTACAAATATGTAAACCCTAGCCTAATGTACGTCAAATGCCACCAAATCAATGCATAAATCATGGGGGATCGCTAAACAACTGCCTAATCTAGTGGAAAACACTTTTCAGGGGCAAATTTTCACAGCTATGTGGGAAATTTGACACTCACCGTACGAGGGCGCCGCCCCTTTCTCATGGCGTTGTACAGGGCCGACCATCGCTGCCATGCACCGCCGCCTGCAGTTACTGCAGTGCGGCCCTGCGTTCCTCCGCCGTCCCCGCTGCACGCATGGACCGGCAGAGGTGCCGATCAACCGTCCCTTCCACCGCGTGTTCGCGTCCCTGCTCTCTCTCTCTCTCTCTCTCTCTCTGCTCCTGACTCGAAACAGCGGAAGAAGAGAACGAGTCTCGTACAGATGAGGGCAGATGGGAAATTCTGTACGACTAGTGGGGCCGAACACAAAGTTTACTTCCCCACGTTGACGAGGCTCTGTACAGCGAACTCGTATGTTTCAGGTACGCCAGGACCTGTGAATCAAATTGGAGGACCGTATGAGCACCGTATGAACAAGTATTAGGACCGTACTAGTACAGTTTCAGAGTTTGATGACCGTTTTCGTCCTAACCAGCAAGTTTAGGGTGCACTAATGCATTTTACTCCTCGGAAGATTATGGTGGGTTTGTATAAGACGTGGTTCAGAGAATCTATCAATTGCGGCGTCCTTAATTTGTGCCACTTCTTTGTATATGTCATTACTTGTAGTTCCAGTTGGAGTATTGAATTATGATTTCTTTTTCGGGGAAGGGAGAACAGAGGCTGCACTAGCAGGTTGGAGCAAATCAGCCAAGTTTGTACCAGCAGGTTGTGCAGTGAAGAGGGAGTTGTAGAAATTATGAATGTGATCCTTTAAAGCCCCCTAACCTAAAATAAACTCCCCATGGTCATCCACGCGGCCTAGTGATTTTGTTTCACTTTTTTCTCTGTGAACAACAATTGTGAAAAAATGTGTATTATGGTCACCATTTCTCAACCAATCTATGTGTGCTCTTTGTTTCCAATAGCTGTCCATCCGTTCTTCCTGTCATTCCAGACTTGAGATTTTCGAATAGCACAGGGCGACTGAATGTCATTTAATATGCGTTTGTCTACCTGCACCAAATCTAACCAGGCCCTGGATGCAGGTTTTTTTGTTTTGTTTTTTGGTTGTTTGGATTGTTTACAAACATTACTGGCCATGCATGGCACGGTGATTAAAGCACCTCTGACCCTGACTCTGGAGGAACGGCAAAATCCACCGTTTCCACCGAGCCAAGCCCGAGGATTTGGAGGGGCGCACGTAGGTTACAACGGCCGCACACGCGGGGACACGTGATAGAAGTCGCGTTGGTTCCCGAAGTGACGTCGTAACAACCCTCACCCTCCGCCCACTGCCCACTCTCTCCTCCGTGCACTGCCCACTCTCTCCTTCACCCACTGCTTCACTCTCCCCTTCTCTCCCCGCTCACTCTCCCCTCTATCTCTCACTGCGGGACCACAAAATTTGCACGGTGAGCACCGCAACGAGCACCCTCCTCTACGTCAATGCCGGTATGCCCTCTGCTCCCTCGGTTGCATCAATTTTTATGTGGCCACGTAACATTTGCCATGGTTTGTAGACACCTGGTTGGGCTTCGATTTTGGGACCGAATGAATCAATTTTGATTAGAGATTCAAGAGTTTTCACGCACACGGGGTAGGAATTTCTAGGATTTGAACAAACCCTCGACTTATACATCGACACTTTGGATATAGCCTAACCGCAACGAAGATTCGAGGGTTTTGCACACACGGGGTATGAATTTTGAGGTTTTGAACAAACCCTCGAATCGATTCATCGGCACTTTGGATATCTTTGTCGGGGTCGTCCGGAACAAACTTGATCATACATGTAGTACATTTTTTATTGGAGCCCTAGTTCATATGTGTATATTCATTGTAGATTGACAAGTTCATCATGGGAGGCAATGACAAAGGGATGTCGCCTTTGACGGGAAGGGCAAAGGGAGCGCCTCGGGGAAGAAGGGCAAGCTGACGCTACAAATCAGACTCGAAGGGATGCAGGCAAACAAACTATGTGCAAAATTTGGTTTTCACATGTATTCACTCATCCAGACTGAGTCGGGATATGCAAAGTGCCCAAAATAGATGCAGATAATCAAACAACTCCTTAACACATAGCCAGAGAGGAACTGAGCATCGGAGAACCCAGTATAAGAAAGAACTCGGCGCTGATCAAATGATCCTTGCGCAAGTCACACCCATTACGCAAAAGAAGCCAGGATAGTTACCACTTGCAATAGTTCAGAATGTCAAAATATACACGAAACATAATTATCTAATTTTATTGAATCAGCCTCTTCCTCCTTCCTAGCAGTAGTTCCAAATATATATTTTACCCCGCACTTCTCTTTTCCATCTTCCTTGCTCTGCCCTGTTCTTCAGCTTTATATAGAAAGTTCAACAATATCTGCCAGGATCGCCAGCTACAAATAGAAACAGTTGAGCTAAATAGACCAGGTCGGCAGCTACTGAGAAAGGACATAGGGAAAGAGCTCAGGAAGGAGCTGCCAACAACAAAAGAAACTACCAAAATCAGCCTATCCAGTATCTTTTTTCCTTGTTATTTATATTATCTTAATTATGTATTTTTTCCCCATTTAATCAATATAAGTATTCAGCAGAAGTCGAGAATCCTTTCTGTGAATCCAGCGACGTACTGGCACAAACAGAATGACCCTGGTTCTTCACCAAATATAGCATGCATCACTTGCTTTAAATGTGTCAATCCTTTCCTGGGACAAAGGATTAACGCCAATTCTTAGGCTCAAAGGTACGTGAATCCTTCTCTCAGGAAAAGAAATACGCAAGGGAAAACAGAGCACGCAATCCAAGTAAGATAGTAGTAGTACCTCATAGAGAACCTCCGGTGCTATCAAATAAGCTGAGAAGCTTGCAGTAGAAGCAGCATAGCTGATAGCTTGACACAGCAAAGAGCTTAGCCATCAAATATAGAATGCGAACCCGTGCCAGCAAAGGAGAGGAACTTTGGACAAACACGTTCATCATGCCTTACAGAACAATACTACAACGCACCTATCAGCTCTTCTGCACCACCTAGATAAATATTTTGTATCTAGGGTAAACACACATAAGTAGTCTGCCAGCATTAGGGCATCTCCAAGGCGCACCTGCAAACCTCCCGCAACCGTCCGGAACGCACTGTCCATACCGCGGAAGCCATCTAACGCCGACCTGTATCGGCCCATGGAGCGGTCCGAACGCGATTTCTCCCGCAAACCGGAGACAAACACGGGGGGCTTTGCGGGCGTCCGGACCGCTCTCAAGCCCACTTCTGACTGCCCTGGCCCACCAACCACCCCCCCCTCCCACACTCGCTTTCCGCCCGAAACAGTCAGCGCCAGTCCTGAGCGTCAGTGCCCGCATTCATGTCCGGCCAGAGCGGACGCGACCACTCAGTGGCGCTGGCATTGAAGCGGCACGCCGGCCGAGAGGCCGCCACCCGCTCCGCTTTCCGGTGCAGTCAACTATCGTGCGTTCAAACGGCATGACAGCCGTCCGTCCGTCCATCTGCCGCCCACATTGATGATACGCGGTTGCCGATGTGTCTCCTCCGGCGCCACTCGTCCGTCTCTCTGCCGTCCACTGGTGCTATATAAACCGCTGCCCTGGCCATAGCCACAGTCATCCTTCTCTGCACCGCCCCCCGCCAAGCTCTATGGGACAGGCTTACGTCGGAACAAAAGAAGGAGATGGCCGCCATTGCTGCCGGCTAGCAGGTCGGTAGGCAGCTGGAGGACGCCTCCAACGATGACGTGCAAATGGAGGAAACCTCCTCCAATGAACCAGCGCCAGCCTCTTCCTGTACGGCACCCTTCTCCTCTGCTCCATCCTCGTCGGTGCATTGCACCATTACCATCGGTGAGGCCCGTGCCCATTATATGGACATGGTGTGGGAGGAGCGGGAGGAGTAGTTCCGGGAGGCGCATGCTGGCACCAACTATAACCACAACCTCCTCCAGGAGCATCTGCAAGCAGAGGAGCAGGTCACCGCCGACAAGGCGGTCGTGCCGGACGCGGACTTGACGGAGTAGGAGGTGCTGCTCGAGTCTTACCGCTCAGCCTCGCCTGCTGGCGGTACTACCAACCGGTGGTGGAGGTGGTTGCCACCGGCAAGGAGTGCGACGACGGGCAGGCAGGCATTGTTTGGTGAGACCGATGAGGAGGACAACGATGAGGAAGCTGGCACATTCGCGGGCGCCGCCAACAGCGAGGAAGAGTAGTGCCACGGTAGGTCGCCGCCGCTCGTGTCCTAGGAAGGCCACCGCTCCTCCCCTCCCGTCGACACCAAGCTTGGTGAGCTATCGGCGGCCGATTAGTCACTTGGCGGCGACGTGGAGGCGGACAACTTTAGTTTCTAGGGCTCCGGAGGCGGAGCTGGAGAGCGCCGAGGGTGAACTGGAGACGGTGAAGCTTCAGTTCTCGGGGCTGATGGCTGAACACGGGACCGGACACCGGCGATCATTTAGATTAGGTATAATTTTAATCCAGAGCCCGACTAGCACTGCTTTGATGATGTAATTGTAATGAATTTCGTCATGTTTATATGAAATCCGGGCATGTTTTAACGAATTTCGTCCGGTTGATTTAAGTTGTTGTGAAAATGTATGCGGCTAGCGCTGGATGGTTGCTTCCCGCATCCATGTCCGCGGATGAATGCGAAAGGATTTTTGTGGGTTGCTGTTGGAGATACCCTTACTACATGTAGGCTTGTAGACTGCCATCAGCCCAAGGAGTCATGTATCGATTATTCCACAAAAATTGACTCGATAAGAGCGGATTTTTAATATCATACGGCGGATTTTGGATATCATACCATCGAGGATAACTGAGCTGCCACTTTGTTGAGTTGCACAAACCCTTGACCATCTAGCGGAAATATGTGATATCCTAAAAGCATAAATAACAATAATACTACTCCCTCCGTTCCAAAATAGATGACTCAACTTTGTACTAAATTAGTACAAAATTGAGTCATCTATTTTAGAACGGAGGGAGTATTATATAGCATCCCCTATCCACGTTAAGCGGACATCGAATGCATGCGGTCAAAAAAAAAAAAAAGCGGACATCGAATGCATCACGGCAAACAGATATTTATGTGCATGTCCCTTGAATATTACTATTGAGCAGAGAGTTTTCTGATGAACTACCAAAGGCAAAGTAACAACCAGATAAAAAAAAAAGAGGCAAAGTAACAACAGAAAAATGGAGGGAAATGCTGACAAACCTTAAGCTACCCCATCATCAGCAAACTACTGTAATTGGCATGAGAAACATGAACCGTGAGTTTTTGGGAGCCATCACTATGCTCTCCTCCTACACCACTCCTTTCCCCCTGGCACACATGTGGAAGACGAGAAGATCACCAAAGCGGGCCCTTTCTACTGTATGGTGCGCCAAACCTCCATGATCATGACCTACATTTCCGGGTACGCATGCTTCAAGTACCAAGCAGGTACGGGCACACACGAAGAGTAAATAAAATCTAAACAAAACACAAGACTGACCATGTTGGCTACATTTGAAATCTTAAATCGCAAACCCTCTTTGGCGCGACGAAGGTTAATTACTCGCCGCTCAAATGTACGTAGTTGACATTCGAGATCGTAGGAAACCAATGGTACCTAGGAATAAAACCGAATCTTGCAACACGATTTACAGAGGTTTGATTCGCCGCAACAAGGCCTCATGGATGTGTGCGCTTCACCGCGCCGGGAAGCTGGCGGTTTGACATGCGCTCAGCAGGTTACAGCAGGGCCGTACCCTGGTTCTATATTGGGCGTTTTTATGTCCTTTTATGCGGTCCGGTTGGTGTCCCGCTGGTGAGTACGATATACACCAAAATACACTCTACATGCAACCATTTTTTTTTGGAAATCAATGGGTATATATCACTCTAAAGAGCATGTAAGACCACACATGGTCGCACAGGGTTGCAGAGAAGCACGGTTGTGCAAATCATAAGTCAAAGTTGCACTTGTTGCCGTTGATAGGCAACAAATGGGGGAACTTCATTTGTTGTATTAGGGCATCTCAGACGCTGATCCTCAAAAACACTGTATTCATTCATGAACCGTCGGGGACCAGTCTGCGGACACTGATGTAGGAACCGGCCATACAACCTTGTCCCCTAACTGTCCGTCCCTGATTTCTTTTTCAAGGCGGCAACACTCAAAATAGTTATAGAAAATAACACAATTCATGATAAAATAACATACAAATATCCTAGTAAAATAATAGGTATATTTCGAGATGACCGAATGTTCAACAAGTTTTTTCGAAATCACCGATTTCAAATTCAACGACACTAGAGTCAGAACTGACACATGTCATCGCACACATATTACCCCTTGAGCTTCATTCAACAATGTATGTAGCGTGAATGGCCTGCCCTCGGTCCTGTAGTATGTCATGGCAGTGCATGCAAAACTATACAACATGTAGACCAACATTGAGTGAATTAATAAATTAACCAACATGTAGAGCAATAGGAAATAAAACTTACGATCTCCACCGTTGACGAGCCCAATGGGCACATTGTCTCCCATCGGTGAATCACACCGCAAAACTTGATGTCGGGGTTGCAGATGGTGCGCCGCCAATGCGTTAGCGACCTCATATTACATTCATGGATGACGTGCATATGTCGTAGGGCACAAAGTTCTTTCACTCATGAAACGAAGCATGCAAGCTTTGGTAAAAGGTTGAGCCATTGTTCGTGCCTACAAAGTCTGCAGATATGGTCAACCACGCATCGCACAACAATTGATCCTCGATCACCGAACGCTCTGTCATCATACTCTAGAAAACGACAAGGAGTTCAAAAAACAAAGCTCAATGGCAGCATTTGACCGAACACCTGCCGGGCGTGGTGTCTGAACTAGTCTTGGCCATGGGAAGCCCGGTCCTGCTCGAAAAAGCCCGACCCGGGCTTGGGCCTAGATTTTGAGCCCGATGGCTGGGCCCGGGCCCATATTTTTGCACTTTTTTGAAGAGGCCCGGCGGGCTTTTACGTGTTCGGGCCAGGCATGGGCCCAAGAAACAGGCCCGATGGCCGGGCCGGGCCCGGGCCCATCATTTTTGCGCTTTTTTGAAGAGGCCCGGCCCGAGGCCCATCATTTTTGCGCTTTTTTGAAGAGGCCCGGCCCGAGGCCCGGCGGGCTTTTACGTGTTCGGGCCGGGCTTGGGCCCAAAAAACATGCCCGATGGCCAGGCCGGGCCCGGGCCCATCATTTTTGCACTTTTTTAAGAGGCCCGGCCTGAGGCCCGACGGGCTTTTACGTGTTCGGGCCGGGCTTGGGCCCAAAAAACAGGCCCGATGGCCGGGTCGGGCCCGGGCCCATCATTTTTGCGCTTTTTTGAAGAGGCCTGGCCCGAGGCCCGGCGGGCTTTTACGTGTTTGGTCCATGCTTGGGCCCAAAAAACAGGCCCGATGGCCAGGCCAGGCCTGGGCCCATCATTTTTGCCCTTTTTTAAGAGGCCCGACCCGAGGCCCGGCGGGCTTTTACGTGTTCGGGCCGGGCTTGGGCCAAAAAACAGGCCCGATGGCCGGGCCCGGGCCCAAAAAACAGGCCCGATGGCCGGGCCCGGGCCTAGGTTTTTTGCCTCGGGCTTGGCTAGGCCCGGCCGAGGTTTGGCCAGGTATAGTCTCCGAACGAACGCCTCAGAATTATGTAGTTGGTTATGAAAATAAAAGTTACAGCCACTTTTGCCCTTTTGCCTTCATTTTTCTTTTGTTGTCACTACTATGACAATGTAAAACCATCAAATGACACAAACACCAAGCGCATCCATTTCTTCATTTATCAGAATTTCAAATGAATTCCCACCTACAGGACAAAACATCAAAAATCATAGAAAGTAGTCTTTGTTGATACTATTGGATTTCTACTACTACCACCAAATGCAATGGTTTACCACGTAAATTTCAAGGAAAAAAATGCACACAAGAAAATCTCGAGATAGAGTAATCCTAATTTTTTGTTGCATGGCAGAGAATAGATGGAAAATACAAAAACAGATTCAGCGAGAAGTGTAATGTAAAAGGAGTGTGCAGACCCATCCTGGCAATGAAAGAGATTTTAATAAGCCTAGTAAAGAGTGAATGTTAACACCAGACGTGATTGGCTCGCCCTGTAGCTACAATCTAATTAAGGGGAGCAATGCGGTCCACTTGAATGTCTGCAGTTGAGCCAAGCCAAGTGGATACGTACGTATAGCAATGTGCATTCATCCAGTCTAGACAGCCTACCAGTGGTAGCTCCAAGGGAAAGCCAAACGATCACCAACAAATGTCCATCAAACGATCATGCTGTTGCGGTGGTGAGCAGTGAAAACAAACGACTCACCAAAGGCCACGTGAATAATAAGAGTGTAAACTTCTGGTAATTTTAGCTACTATCTATCGGTATCGGTGTATGATCTCCATATATACTCGAGCATGGAAGGGTTTATGCAAGTCCACGCTAGCTGAAGAATCAATAGTTGAATCCAGACGATGTTTACGAATTGGCACTTGCTACACTGGTACGGTAACGAAGCAAAAAGAGTACATACTTACTGCGGTACAAAACCCCCAAGGCCCGTTTTGACCGGTAGTCGCGGATGCAGACGCGCCTACGTATGTACTATGCAGCACCCACACCACAGCACGCGATCGCTCTGGGCGGTGGCGCAGGATGGGGTGGCGTACCCACGTCACCCGCCGCGCGCAGGCAGCTTTTGCTTTGCTTTGCCAGCGGGCAGCCGGAGCAGGAAGGCCTCGGAGGGCGCGCGGAGAGGAGAGCCCTGCCGGCCGGGCCGGTACGTCTTTTCCTTTCCTCTCCACCCACCCACCCACGCTGGCTCTCGGCTCTCACACCCGTTACGACCCGTTACGACGGAACGGCCGCACCTGCATGCATGCCACGCATGGAGTACGTACTGTACTGTGCGGGCACGATCGCATCCGCTTCTCAGAGTGCCCGGTGTTTGTCATCGTCCGGACTTGATTTCCGTTTCTCTCTCTCACTCTGAAAAAAAAACTTGATTTCCATTAATCATCATGCGTTCCGAGAGCCGGATCACCCACTGCCACCAACGCTAGGCTAGGCTAGGGTATGCAGGGCAGGCACATGACCCTACGCGGACGAGTGAGCGCACGTCTCCCGCGGCAGAAACAAATCCTGTGCACAGTCGGATCCCCGCGCAGCCGTTGGCCTTCCCGAAACCACGCGCGCGGGTGGAGGGCTGGTGGGGCCGCGCGCAAAAGGCAGACCGGCCCAACCGGCACGTCCAACACGGGGGCACAAGGGCTCTCTGCTACAGTACCGTCTCCCCTGTCTCCCCTGTCTCCCCTGTCTCAAAAAGCGGTGCAGAAAAAGAGATTTGATTCCATGGCATTTACTGCTTCCAACTCCTGGTCCTCCCTGGGTGGCCATCACAAGTCCTGGCTCCGAAAGGCCTTCCTTCCCTTGTCTTTTACCCCCCCCCCTCCCTCTCTTTTACACGACGAGAGGCGACTTGCTTCAACGGAAACAAACAGAAAACAAAATCTTGAATGCGGGCCACACACACACACACAAAAAAAAAGGTTGTGAGGGCCGTTGGTGTCCAGGCAACCTACTCCTTTCCCCCCTCAGATTTACATACAAATCCAAGGCACGCAGTAATGCAGTGAACGCCATAATACATACAACAACTCCTCTCAACCCATTCCACGTTCAATGTAAATATAGCAATGTTATGCATATTGGATGGAGTCATATTTGCCAAATTGTATACCTTGATCCCCGATTAAAACTTTGCTTCATTGAGTTTCGACTAGAACAAGCCCTTTTGGCCCGGATGCATAAATATACTAGGTTGTGGTGAAAAGAGCTCTCGACGGCCTTTTCGAATAATATTCTTCAAAAACGAAAAATGCATTTGATGAATCGGCACAATGGCAACAAAATGATGGGTGAAGAAAATGATCCTTTGAATACTGGGACCAACACTAGAACAAGAAGCAATACCAATCTGCTAGCTAGTGTGCTTGTCAGATACTTGAAGAAGACACATTTTCCCTCACAAAGACAATTTCGGCATTCCTTCGGTGCTACCCATCCTTTCTCGTATAGCTCGTCACGTTATTGTGGTACAAGCTTACCTGCTACCTTCTGAATAAGATTTCAGTGCCGGCGGATGTGTGATAGGCGATTACATAAGTACATTTTGCAGCATGACAATTGAAGCCTTAATCTTCCTCCAAGGTTGATATACATGTGTTGATCCATGTGCCGATTCGTGGTAAAGATATCTACTAATTATTACTTCCTCCGTCCCATAATATAATAACGTTTTTGATACTAGTGTGGTGTCAAAAACGTTCTTATATTTTGGGACAGAGGGAGTACTAAATTCATCTTATGCAGTCCATCAATTCTTTTTTTTCACGAATGCACAAAGCTTGCGTATCATTTGAAGGAAATATGCCCTAGAGGCAATAATAAAGTTATTATTTATTTCATTGTTTCATAATAAATGTTTATTATTCATGCTAGAATTGTATTAACCGGAAACTTGATACATGTGTGAATACATAGACAAACATAGTGTCACTAGTATGCCTCTACTTGACTAGCCCGTTAATCAAAGATGGTTAAGTATCCTAACCATGGACATGAGTTGTCATTTGATTAACGGGATCACATCATTAGGAGAATGATGTGATTGACTTGACCAATTCCGTTAGCTTAGCACTTGATCGTTTAGTATGTTGCTATTGCTTTCTTCATGACTTATACATGTTCCTATGACTATGAGATTATGCAACTCCCGTTTACCGGAGGAACACTTTGTGTGCTACCAAACGTCACAACGTAACTGGGTGATTATAAAGGTGCTCTACAGGTGTCTCCGAAGGTACTTGTTGGGTTGGCGTATTTCAAGATTAGGATTTGTCACTCCGATTGTCGGAGAGGTATCTCCGGGCCCTCTCGGTAATGCACATCACTATAAGCCTTGCAAGCATTGTGACTAATGAGTTAGTTGCGAGATGATGTATTATGGAACGAGTAAAGAGACTTGCCGGTAACGAGATTGAACTAGGTATTGAGATACCGACGATCGAATCTCGGGCAAGTAACATACTGATGACAAAGGGAACAACGTATGTTGTTATGCGGTCTGACCGATAAAGATCTTCGTAGAATATGTGGGAGCCAATATGAGCATCCAGGTTCCGCTATTGGTTATTGACTGGAGACGTGTCTCGGTCATGTCTACATAGTTCTCGAACCCGTAGGGTCCGCACGCTTAAAGTTTCGGTGATAGTTATATTATGAGTTTATATGTTTTGATGTATCGAAGGTTGTTCGGAGTCCCGGATGTGATCACGGACATGACGAGGAGTCTCGAAATGGTCGAGACATGAAGATTGATATATTGGACGACTATATTCGGACACCGGAATGGTTTCGAGGGTTATCGAATATATACCGGAGTACCGGGGGGTTACCGGACCCCCCCCGAAGGCTATTGGGCCTCATGGGCCCAATTGGTGGAAGAGGAGAGGCGGACAAGGGGCAGCCGCGTGCCCCTCCCCCCCAAGTCCGAATTGGACAAGGAGGGGGGCGGCGCCCCCCCCTTTCCTTTCCCCTCTCTCCTCCTTCCCCCTTCTCCTAATCCAATAAGGAAAGGAAGGGAGTCCTACTCCCGGTGGGAGTAGGACTCCTCCTGGTGCGCCCCCTCCTGGCCGGCCGCCTCTCCCCCCTTACTCCTTTATATACGGGGGCAGGGGGCACCCCATAGACACAACAATTGATCATTGATCTTTTAGCCGTGTGCGGTGCCCCCCTCCACCATAGTCCACCTCGATAATACTATAGCGGTGCTTAGGCGAAGCCCTGCGTCGGTAGAACATCATCATCGTCACCACGCCGTCGTGCTGACGAAACTCTCCCTCAACACTCGGCTGGATCGGAGTTTGAGGGACATCATCGGGCTGAACGTGTGCTGAACTCGGAGGTGTCGTGCTTTCGGTACTTGATCGGTCGGATCGTGAATACGTATGACTACATCAACGGCGTTGTGCTAACGCTTCCGCTTTCGGTCTACGAGGGTATGTAGACAACACTCTCCCCTCTCGTTGCTATGCATCACCATGATCTTGCGTGTGCGTAGGAATTTTTTTTGAAATTACTACGTTCCCCAACAGTGACATCCGAGCCTGGTTTTATGCCTAGATGTTATATGCACGAGTAGAACACAAGTGAGTTGTGGGCGATATAAGTCATACTGCTTACCAGCATGTCATACTTTGGTTCGTCGGTATTGTTGGATGAAGTGGCCCGGACCGACATTACGCGTACGCTTACGCGAGACTGGTTCTATCGACGTGCTTTGCACACAGGTGGCTGGCGGGTGTCAGTTTCTCCAACTTTAGTTGAACCGAGTGTGGCTACGCTCGGTCCTTGCAAAGGTTAAAACAACACCAACTTGACAAACTATCGTTGTGGTTTTGATGCGTAGGTAAGAACGGTTCTTGCTAAGCCCGTAGCAGCCACATAAAACTTGCAACAACAAAGTAGAGGACGTCTAACTTGGTTTTGCAGGGCATGTTGTGATGTGATATGGTCAAGGCATGATGCTAAATTTTATTGTATGAGATGATCATGTTTTGTAACCGAGTTATCGGCAACTGGCAGGAGCCATATGGTTGTCGCTTTATTGTATGCAATACAATCGCCCTGTAATGCTTTACTTTATCACTAAGCAGTAGGGATAGTCGTAGAAGCATAAGTTGGCGAGACGACAATGATGCTACGATGGAGATCAAGGTGTCGCGCCGGTGACGATGGTGATCATGACGGTGCTTCGAAGATGGAGATCACAAGCACCAGATGATGATGGCCATATCATATCACTTATATTGATTGCATGTGATGTTTATCTTTTATGCATCTTATCTTGCTTTGTTTGACGGTAGCATTATAAGATGATCTCTCACTAAATTATCAAGGTATAAGTGTTCTCCCTGAGTATGCACCGTTGCGGAAGTTCTTTGTGATGAGACACCACGTGATGATCGGGTGTGATAGGCTCTACGTTCAAATACAACGGGTGCAAAACAGTTGCACACGCGGAATACTCAGGTTAAACTTGACGAGCCTAGCATATAACAGATATGGCCTCGGAACACGAAGACCGAAAGGTCAAGCGTGAATCATATAGTAGATATGATCAACATAGTGACGTTCACCATTGAAACTACTCCATCTCACGTGATGATTGGACATGGTTTAGTTGATTTGGATCACATGATCACTTAGAGGATTAGAGGGATGTCTGTCTAAGTGGGAGTTCTTAAGTAATATGATTAATTTAACTTAAATTTATCATGAACTTAGTACCTGGTAGTATTTGCATATCTATGTTGTAGATCAATAGCTCACGATGTTGTTCCCTGTTTATTTTGATATGTTCCTAGAGAAATATATGTTGAAAGATGATAGTAGCAATGATGCGGACTTGGTCCGTGATCTGAGGATTATCCTCATTGCTGCACAGAAGAATTATGTCCTTGATGCACCGCTAGGTGACAGAACTGTTGCAGGAGCAGATGCAGACGTTATGAACGTTTTGACAAAAGTTCGGTATGATGACTACTTGATAGTTTAGTGCACCATGCTTTACGGCTTAGAACCGGGACTTCAAAAATGTTGTGAAACGCCACAGAGCATATAAGATGTTCCAAGAGTTGAAATTGGTATTTCATACTCATGCCCATGTCGAGAGGTATTTGACCTCTGACAGTACTTTGCCTACAAGATGGAGGAGAATTGCTCAGCTAGTGAGCATGTGCTCACAATGTCTGAGTACTACAATCACTTGAATCAAGTGGGAGTTAATCTTCCAGATAAGATAGTGATTGACAAAGTTCTCTAGTCACTATCACCAAGTTACTATAACTTCGTGATGAACTATAATATGCAAGGGATAACGTAAATGATTCCCAAGCTCTTCGTGCTGCTGAAATCAACGAAGGTAGAAATCAAGAAAAACATCAAGTGTTGATGGTCAATAAGACCACCAGTTTCAAGAAAAAGGGCAAAGGGAAGAAGAAGGGGAACTTCAAGAAGAACAGCAAGCAAGTTGTTGCTCAGGAGAAGAAACCCAAGTCTGGACCTAAGCCTGAGACTGAGTGCTTCTACTGCAAAGGGACTAGTCACTGGAAGCGGAACTGCCCCATGTATTTGGCGGATAAGAAGGATGGCAAAGTGAACAAAGGTATATTTGATATACATGTTATTGATGTGTGCTTTACTAGTGTTCGCAGCAACCCCTCGGTATTTGATACTGGTTCAGTTGCTAAGAGTAGTAACTCGAAATGGGAGTTGCAGAATGAACAGAAACTAGTTAAGGGCGAGGTGACGATGTGTGTTGGAAGTAGTTCCAAGATTGATATGATCATCGTCGCACACTCCCTATATTTTCGGGATTAGTGTTGAGCCTAAATAAGTGTTATTTGGTGTTTGCGTTGAGCATGAATATGATTTGATCATGTTCATTGCAATACGGTTATTCATTTAAATTAGAGAATAATTGTTATTCTGTTTACATGAATAAAACCTTCAATGGTCAGACACGCAATGAAAATAGTTTGTTGGATCTCGATCATAGTGATACACATATTCATAATATTGAAACCAAAAGATGCAGAGTTGATAATGATAGTGCAACTTATTTGTGGCACTGCCGTTTAGGTCATATCGGTGTAAAACACATGAAGAAACTCCATACTGATGGACTTTTGGAACCACTTGATTATGAATCACTTGGTACTTGCGAACCGTGCCTCATGGGCAAGATGACTAAAACACCGTTCTCCGGTATAATGGAGCGAGCAACTGACTTATTGGAAATAATACATACTGATGTATGCGGTCCAATGAGTGTTGAGGCTTACGGCAAGTATCATTATTTTCTGACCTTCACAGATGATTTGAGCAGATATGGGTATATCTACTTGATGAAACACAAGTCTGAAACATTTGAAAAGGTTCAAAGAATTTTGTTGGGGATATAACTATTTGTGTAAGCCGCCCAGGAGGGGTCGGGTTACGCAAAGAAGGACTCATCAGAAGAAGCCCAAGACCAAGCATGAAGATGGTGGTTCAATAAAGGGTCTAAAGCCCACAGGCGACTTAAGGCCCATAGTGGTAAACCGCCATGATGGCATGACTTGTATCATAAGGTATAATTAACTAGTCACCGAGCCGGACACTGTTTATGAGCCGGTCGGGACTCTGTAGGCCGCAGGGCGTCAACCCGTGTATACAAGGGGACGACCCGCCGACGTCTTAGGGCAAGAAACAACTCATCGAGAGCCGGGCATAGCGTATCTCGCTCCCTGGTCATCGAAACCTCAACAATACCAACCCAACTAGACGTAGGCCTTACCTTCACCGCAAGGGGCCGAACTAGTATAAACCCTCTCGTGTCCTTTGTCCCGATTAACCCCTTTAAGCTTCCTAGTTGCGATGGCTCCACGACTAAGTCCTTGCAAGAGGACATTTGCCGTAACAATTCCACGACAGTTGGCGCCCACCATGGGGCCAGCGCACGGTGGATTTGAGTTCTTGAAGGGCAACTTCAAAGGGCTCAAGGGATACGCAGTCGGCCGGATGACCAAGAGTCGTCGCAGCAAGATCTACATCGATGATGAAGGCTGGGGCCCCGACGCCGACTCAATTGAGTACGGGTACCGGGTCCCCTTTGTCGGAATCCACGTCTTCATCGGCCGGATTGGTGAGCCGGGCCCTGAGCCGGACAACTGCACCGACCTCGTCGAGACGGCTCAGCGCGCGAGACCCACCCGGTCTCAACCGGTCGTGAAGCGCGCCTTCGTGGGTTGCATCCATGGAGGGGAATTTTCTGAAAGATCTGTAGATGGTGGTGAGACGGCCGTCCTCTCCGATGGTGATTCGCCTGCCGGTTCAACAGATTCGCTGTACCCGTTGCAAGACGGCGGGCTTGGGGGTTGTTCCGATGGCAGCAGTATTCCGGACCCCTCTGAGTCACCAAACTGGGCAGGAGTCTTCATGGCTGGTACTCAACCCGACCAAAATTCTACAGCCGCAGCAGCAATATCGTCCGGATCAGGAGCGGCCGGGGCAGGAGGCCCTGTGCGCCCGCCGGCTCAGGTGTTGATGGATCTCATGGATAATCTTTCGACCCTGTTAACCACCACAGTTATTCCTGCGAATCAAGACGAGCATAATGCAGAGGTGGCACAGGTTCGCGAGGAGATAGCTCGGGCCAAGGAGGCCTTAGCAGCTGAGGACACCAGATTGGCTACAGAACGGGCGGCTTTGGACGCACGGACGCAGCAGCTCCAGTCAGAGGCTTTTCAGCTTACGATGAGCCTGAATGCGTCTAATGAGGTGATGAGGAGGAGGCATCAGAAAACTCAATCCCGTTTGCCTCCAATTTATGACCCTCAGAACCTTTTCGCCACACCCGGCGCCGGCCCAAGTAATCCGCTAGACGTAAATCAGCTCATGACAGCCGGAACAGGAGGACCGGTTCAGCCTCGGGTGATGGCATCTCCTCATGGGAATATGGCACCGCCCCGTTATGTACCAATACCCCCGGGTCACTTTTCCAACCCCATGGAGAAGCTGATTGCAGCGTCGGCGCGCCTGGCGGCTCTCCTAGTAGACAGTGACGATCCAATAACGGTGGAGACAATAAGGATCAGAGAACTCGTCCAGACGGCTCTGGCTCAACAGGAGATTTATTCATATAGCCGGGACAGGATTCATTCAACTCCTCCACCCTGGTTAGCTCCGTCTCGTCCGAACCGGAGCTCGAGTTACAGCAGATGCATGGAGTCAGAGGCCTTGTCAAGCAACACTCAGCGCCGTAATCAGCCTGGCGGGTACAACCCGGTACAGGACCAGATACGTCAGGAGGATGTGCGGGCGGCTCAGCTAGCGGCTCAACAGACGGCTCGTCAGGACTTTCCATATTATCTGTAGCGACCCGACCTCAGATGGTCAAGTATCTGTGCTCCGGTGTCATCCCTGGATCAGTAATGCTGACACCACACAGTACTTCGAAGGATTTATAACAGAGTAGCAATCACACACTTATTACATCGATGTCTCAAAGAGAACTTATTACAATAAATATGGCTTAAGGCCATCTAATATCGATAACAGCGAAAGGCTTGGAACATAAGTGAGTCCATCAACTCCAACGGCATCACTGAGTATAGAACCACGACCTAAAAGGCACCTTACTCGTCGTCTGAAAAGTCTGCAACATGAAAGGTGCAGCCCGAAAACGGGTCAGCACATGGAATATGCTGGCAATGTAACACATAGAGAATAATGAATGATAAGCCTATACTACATGCATATATGGCTGGTGGAAAGCTCTATGGTTACAGTTTTTCATAAAGCCAATTTTTCCCTACTTCAAAGGAATACATTTATTTAACTATCATGGTGGTTGTTAAACATCGAGAATGGTTGACAGCATTCCGATCCCAATTAAGTGAACAATTAAAACCCAACAATATTAATTAGAAGTAACATGATGAGATTCACATGATATCCAAGTACTAGATACTCAAGACGTCCATAACCGGGGACACGGCTAACCATGATTAGATTGTACACTCTGCAGAGGTTTGCGCACTTTTCCCCACAAGACTCGATCGCCTCCGTTTGGTTTCTCGCACTACATGGTGTTTGAGAAACGGATGACCGAGACATAGTCTTTCAGAAGCACTAGCACCTTACGATCGGGTAGACCGTACCAACCTACAACCCCTACATCAGCTAGTCTACCACTGTAAGAGTTCGCACGACTTAGTCAACTATGCCAGAGCCCATAATGGCTTGTGGCTGCACACGGAAGTTTCTAGCATGAATAATCTTATGATCCCTTTGAGCCTGGGTGGCGGTCCAAAAGAAAAACAGGCAAGTCCTGATAGAAACCAGGTGCCTCAATCCACCCAGATGTGTGTTTAAGTTGCCACCTTAAGTAAACCATTAAAATTAACAAACTCACATATGTCATGGATATCACTCACCCAATCCACGTCTACTAGCATAACATGGCATAATAAGCAAACGCAGAAGTAACTCCCAAAGGTTTCATAATAATACAGGTAATAGGTACTACCTCATCTACTTCCCATCCCACAATTTAATTAGATCCTAATCATGCAATGTTTGAGGATTGATCTAATGCAATAAAACTGGGTAATGAAGAAGTATGATCAAAGGGTTACTTGCCTTGCTGATGATCCGCGAAACCTAGAGATTCGAAGTAACAGGCGGCGCACTCCGGGTAATCTATCGCAGACAAACAACAAGCATACAATAAGTACTCATCTAATGCACAGGTAAAACTCGAACAAGAGAGCGAACCAGAAAGTTCAACTTAAGAACTCCGGTTGCAAAAAGAAAACGAACCGAACAAAGCAACGGAAAACAAACGGCGAAAAAAAACAACTCGGTTCTAGCAAGTTGAAACTAGGTCAAATTTTACAGTAGCAAAACTTTGTTTAAGTTGATTAGTCGGAACGGCGGTTTCGAAATGAAACTCCAGGCGCTTGAATCACCCGATTCCGATAAACGAGCGAGAAGATAAACTAGAACGAAGATCGGATCTGAAATCGCGATCAGAAAATCGCGGAATAAATCCGACGAAAAAGAAAACGACGAACGGTTAAACGAACGGATGTTCGTTAACCGAGACTAACCGGTGATCACGTTCGTTAAGACGAACGGTCCGGTGAACGCTCGCTAAACAACTAAACCGAAAAAAAAAGAAAACCGATCTAGGGTTTCGAAAAAAAACCGAAACAACGAAATGAAAAGAAACCGGAACGGTTTTCATAAAAAAAATCGAACCAAGGCGAGGGGTGGCGCGGGCGGCGGCTACCTTGGCGGCGCGGGGCTCCGGCGAGGGCGGCGGGGTGGCGCGGCAGGTGGCGAAGCGGGGCGAGGCGGCGCGGCAGGCGGCAGCGGCGGGCGGCGCTGCTGCTGCTGCTGCTGCGGGGCGGCGGGGTGGTGTGGGAAGGAGAGGGGAGAGGGGGGGTATATATAGGAGGGGAGGGGGAGGGTTGCTTGGGGGAGGGGGCAAGAAAGAGGGGGAGGAGTCCGAGTCCGACTCGGACTAGGAGGCGGCGGCGGGCGGCAGGCGCGGCGGCGGCGCTGGCGGTGCGCGCGCGCGGGGAGCGGCTGGGCCGGCTGGGCCCTTGGCCTAGGCGGGGCGCGACGCGTTTTTTTAAATAGTTACGCGCGCAGAAAAACAAAGAAAAGAAAATCTAAACGAGCTCCAAAAATCCCGAAGTAAATTTTCCCCGACTCCTAAAAATGAGTCGAACAAAATGAACTTTAATCGGGGCCTAGATGCAATTTTTGAAAACACGCATTTTTTTTCTAATCCGAATAAAATGCAAATAAACTCTGGAAAATTCCAAAATTTGATTTATTTATTAAATCTTCATTTTTCCTAAATTTGGGAAAGTCATATTATTTCCCTCTCATATTTTTGATATTGGAAAAATAATTGAAGATGAAATAAATAAAATCAAATGATCCTCTTTTCAAAATTTGAGAAAACTCAAATATGAAAATAACGAAATCTCCAACTCTCTCCGAGGGTCCTTGAGTTGCGTGAAATTTCTAGGATCGACCGAAATGCAAGAAAATATGATATGCATGATGATCTAATGTATAACATTCCAAATTGAAAATTTGGGATGTTACAAACCTACCCCCCTTAAGATGAATCTCGCCCTCGAGATTCGGGTTGGCTAGAAAATAGGTGAGGGTGGTCCTTGAGCAATTCTTCTTCTCTCTCCCAGGTGGCTTCATCCTCTGAGTGGTGGTTCCACTGAACTTTGCAAAACTTGATAACCTTGCTGCAGGTAACTCTGCTGGCATAATCGAGAATCTTGGCTGGTTTCTCCTCATATGTTAAGTCATTCTTCAACTGAATCGCTTCAAGTGGCACTGTATCTCTTAGCGGTACTTCCGCCATCTTGGCGTGACATTTCTTCAGCTGAGAAACATGGAATACATCATGAACTCCTGACAGTCCCTCTGGTAATTCCAATTTATAAGCGACTTCTCCCATACGTTGCAAGATCTTATATGGTCCAACGAAACGCGGTGCTAATTTTCCCTTAACTCCAAAGCGCTTAACTCCTCGAAGTGAGGATACTCGAAGATAAACTCTGTCTCCGATTTCGTAAACTGTCTCCTTGCGTTTAGAATCTGCGTAGCTCTTCTGCCTGGATTGGGCTACCTTGAGCCTATCGTGAATCAATTAAATTTCCGTTTAGACTCCTTAATCAAATCTGGTCCAAACAACTGACGGTCGCCAACTTCGTCCCATGACAACGGTGTCCTGCACCTCCTTCCGTATAAAGCTTCGAAAGGTGCCATCTTCAAACTGGTTTGGTAACTGTTGTTATAAGAAAACTCCGCATACGGCAAGTTATCGTCCCAACTAGATCCATAATCTAGCGCACAAGCTCTCAGCATATCTTCCAAAATCTGATTGACTCTCTCAGTCTGTCCATCCGTTTGTGGGTGAAAAGCTGTGCTGAACTCTAGTCTGGTTCCCAAAGTTTCATGCAACTGATTCCAAAACTTTGAGGTAAACTGGGTTCCTCTATCTGATACGATACTCCTCGGAACTCCATGAAAGCAAATGATCCTAGTCATGTATATCTTTGCCAACTTAGCACTGGTGTAAGTGGTCTTAACTGGGATGAAATGTGCTACCTTCGTCAAACGATCAACTACTACCCATATCGAGTCATAGCCTGCCTTCGTCCTGGGTAGTCCTGTGATAAAATCCATGCCTATCTTATCCCACTTCCATTCGGGTATCGGCAATGGTTGTAACAAACTGGCTGGCTTCTGTTGTTCTGCCTTTACTCTATGACACACATCACAAACTGCTACATATGCTGCAATATCCTTCTTCATTCCGGTCCACCAGAATGTTTCCTTCAAATCCAAATACATCTTGGTATTTCCTGGGTGAATCGAATTGGGTGAATCATGTGCCTCTTGCAGAATTAACTTCCTGATCTCCGGGTCATTTGGCACATAAACACGGTCCTCAAACCATAGGGTATCGTGCTCATCCTCACGAAATCCCTTTGCTTTTCCTTCGCTCATTTTCTTCTTTATATCTGCAATCTCCTTGTCAGTTTTCTGAGCTTCTCTGATTTTATCCATCAATGTTGACTGAATCTCCAATGCTGCTACATAGCTTCTCAGAACTATCTCCAAACATAGCTCACAAAGATCTTCTGCTAACTCCTTTGGTATTTCTCCCGTCATCAGTGTATTGACATGGCTCTTACGGCTCAATGCGTCAGCTACTACATTAGCTTTTCCAGAATGGTAATGCAATCTCATATCATAATCCTTGATGAGCTCCAACCATCTCCTTTGTCTGAGGTTCAACTCCTTCTGCGTGAAAATGTACTTCAAACTCTTGTGGTCCGTGTACACCTCACAATGATTCCCAATGAGAAAATGTCTCCAAGCTAACTCCAAATCATGCGTGGCATAATTCAGTTCGTGAGGCTTCAGTTGTCATGAAGCAAACGAAACAACTCTCCCCTCCTGCATAAGCACTGCTCCAAGTCCTCGACGTGAAGCGTCGCAATACACCTCATAATCCTTGGTTTGATCTGGCAAAATCAACACTGGTGAGGTAACCAAACGTTTCTTCAATTCCTGGAAACTAGCCTCACACTCCTCAGTCCATTTGAACTTAGTATCCTTCTTCAACAACTCCGTCATAGGCTTTGCAATCCTTGAGAAGTTCTCAATAAATCTCCGGTAGTATCCTGCGAGTCCAAGAAAACTCCGGATCTCTCCAACTGTCGTTGGTGCTTCCCATTCGGTTACGGTCTCAACCTTTGTGGGGTCAACTGCTATCCCTTCTCCGGCTATAACATGTCCAAGAAATCCAACTTCCTTTAGCCAAAACTCACATTTGCTGAATTTGGCATATAACTGATGTTCCCTTAGTTTCTCCAAAACCAAACGCAAATGTTCCTTATGCTCCTCTTCATTCTTTGAGAAAATCAGAATGTCATCAATGAACACTACGACGAACTTATCCAAAAACTCCATAAATACCTTGTTCATCAGGTTCATAAAATAGGCAGGTGCGTTAGTCAATCCAAATGACATAACGGTATACTCATACAGTCCATATCTTGTGGTGAATGCTGTCTTAGGTATATCCTGCTCTCGAATCTTCAACTGATGGTACCCTGATCGCAAATCGATCTTGGAAAACACTTTAGCTCCTTGCAAACGATCAAACAGATCATTAATCATTGGCAGTGGGTACTTGTTCTTGATGGTTACTTCATTCAATCCACGGTAATCAACAACCATCCTTAATGATCCATCCTTCTTCTCCACTAGAAGTATGGGTGATCCCCAAGGCAAAGAACTTGGGCGTATGTAACCTTTATCCAATAACTCCTTAATCTGCTTCTTGATTTCTACCAAATCCTTTGCTGGCATCCGGTATGGTCGCTTCGATATTGGCCCAGTGCCTGGCAAAAGCTCAATCAAAAACTCAATGTCTCTATCCGGTGGCATTCCTGGCAATTCCTCAGGAAATACATCAGGAAAATCCTTTACTACTGGTACTTCCTCCTGTACTACTCCTGATAAGGAATTTAATTGTGTCCTGTTGGGCGCATGTCGGGATACATACTTGATCCTTCTTCCTTCGGGCGTTGTAAGCAAAATTGTCTTACTAGCACATTCAATGTTCCCTTCATACTTTGACAACCAATCCATGCCTAATATCACATCCAATCCTTGAGATTCCAATACTATTAGGTCTGAGGGAAACACATAATTACCAATCCTTAATGGTATCCGATCACACCATCGACTAGCCATATATTCTGCTCCAGGCGCGGTTACTAACATGGGTGACCTAAGGGCTTGGGTTGGCAGGTTATACTTATCCACAAATCCCCTTGATATGTATGAATGTGATGCACCAGTATAAAAAAGAACGAGTGCAGTAAATGACTTAACCAAAAACTTACCGATTACTGCATGGGGCTGAGCTTCAACCTCCTCCACATTAACGTGGTTCACCTGTCCCCTGTTGAAAGGGTTCGGCTTCTTTCCAGAGCTTCCATTTCCACTTTGGCCTTCGGGACATTCATTGGCATAATTTCCGGTCTTGGAACACTTGAAACAGGTGACTTGGCTCAGGTCTCTCTTGGCTGGGGTTGATGGGGTGGTACGGTTCTGGCCGTTGCTTCCTCCATCCCTATTACCATTCTTGTGGCCATTATGGTTGTGCGAACTGCCTCCTCCATGGGTATGCTGAAACTGGACTCCCGGTTTAGGGGTAAATCGGGGCTTCTGCTGGGCTCCAGAGTTATACTTCCCCTGTCCATACTTCCTCTTGTGGTTCTCAATCTGCTGTTGCTTCCCTTTAATCATAAGAGCACGATCTACCAACTCCTGGTAGTTGTTGAAACTTGCTACCATCAACTGCATGCTCAACTCGTCATTCAGTCCTTCCAGAAACTTCTCCTGCTTAGCTGCGTCTGTAGCAACGTCATCTGGGGCATAACGTGCTAACTTACTAAAATCATCCACATACTGGCCAACTGTCCTTCCTCCTTGGCGTAAGTTGCGAAACTCACGCTTCTTCATGGCCATAGCTCCTGCTGAAACATGGGCAGTGCGGAAAGCTTGCTGAAACTGATCCCATGTGACAGTGTCGACTGGGTAAGTGGCTGTGAAATTCTCCCACCATGCTGCCGCGGGTCCGTCAAGCTGATGTGCGGCAAACTTTACTTTCTCACCATCTGTACATCCTGCAGTGGTCAACTCCCTTCCTATCTTGCGGAGCCAATCATCTGCTACAATCGGCTCGGTGCTGCTGGAATACACCGGCGGATTCAGCCTAAGGAAACGAGTCAAATGATCAACAGGTGGTGGTGGGTTGTTGTTGTTGTTGTTGTTGTTGTTGTTGTTGTTGTTGTTGTTGTTGTTGTTGTTGTTGTTGTTGTTGTTGTTGTTGTTCTGCACCAAGGTTTGGATCAACGCATTCTGCTGCTGAATCAGCTGAGTGATCTCTGGCGGGAATACGAATTCATTGTCACGTCTCGGAGGCATCTGATGTTTGAGAAAAGACGAGAATTAAGAATAGAGTGAGGTCTAAAGAGAAAACACTACCCCAATGCACATGAGCAAATGCACACAAAATCACTTCATTCAATTCAAACAAGGGCATACAATGGTCTAGAACTATCGCAAAAGTGCTCGAACTATAATGTTTACATGGGGGAAATACTACTAATATATGGGGGTCATCTAGAAATTTGAATCGGTGGAAGATCCATGATGTCTGCTCCAGCTTTGTCTTCAAAGTCGGGTTCACTTGGATCCGAATCGGTGTCGTCGATGATGATGTAGTTGTCCGGACATGCGACGTACTTGTCTTCCTTCTTGGATGCTAATTTCCCCTTGAGTTCTTCAATCTCCTACTTAAGATCGCCATTGTGCCTTGCTAGAGCTATGATCTCGTCCATGTAGTCCTTGCGTGTAGCCTTCAGTTCTCCTTCTAGCTTGATGATCCTCGCCTTCGCATTCTTCAACTCTATCATATCATTGCACATCTGGTTCTCGTGGCGTCGAATGTGCTGGTTTAACTCCTGGATGAAAGCTGCAATGGATCTATCCTTCTTGGAGCTGACTATCTCCCATTGTTTATCTCGGCGTCCGCAAATCTGGTAGATAGTGTCCTTCAGGTCTTCTTGATAAACTTCTCCAATGCGTCCCATGGTGATATGAGCTGCCATGCTCTTTCCCAGACTCCAGGTTGGTGCACTGAAAACACTATCTATGGGCTTTGTGATTGGTGCGAATGTCCTTCCCGGAACATGAGCTTGAATCTTCCAGCGCTCCTCTTCAGGCAGAGTGGCGTTGAATGTCCCGGTGAAGCTTGGTAGTCCAATGTTCAGGTACTTGGTGACTTCCTTCAAGTGAAATCCAAAAGGTGTGCCTTCATCCGGTTGAGCGTACTTGATCTTCGCGTCCGTCATCCTAAAAGAGTAGAAAAGATGAGGAGTTAGAAAATGAGAAGAGAATAGTGATCTATGGTTTAACTTAGTGGTCGTGTCCTACAGTCAGCGTGTGCTCTGATACCATCTCTGTAGCGACCCGACCTCAGATGGTCAAGTCTCTGTGCTCCGGTGTCATCCCTGGATCAGTAATGCTGACACCACACAGTACTTCGAAGGATTTATAACAGAGTAGCAATCACACACTTATTACATCGATGTCTCAAAGAGAACTTATTACAATAAATATGGCTTAAGGCCATCTAATATCGATAACAGCGAAAGGCTTGGAACATAAGTGAGTCCATCAACTCCAACGGCATCACTGAGTATAGAACCACGACCTAAAAGGCACCTTACTCGTCGTCTGAAAAGTCTGCAACATGAAAGGTGCAGCCCGAAAACGGGTCAGCACATGGAATATGCTGGCAATGTAACACATAGAGAATAATGAATGATAAGCCTATACTACATGCATATATGGCTGGTGGAAAGCTCTATGGTTACAGTTTTTCATAAAGCTCTATGGCTGGTGGTTGTTAAACATCGAGAATGGTTGACAGCATTCCGATCCCAATTAAGTGAACAATTAAAACCCAACAATATTAATTAGAAGTAACATGATGAGATTCACATGATATCCAAGTACTAGATACTCAAGACGTCCATAACCGGGGACACGGCTAACCATGATTAGATTGTACACTCTGCAGAGGTTTGCGCACTTTTCCCCACAAGACTCGATCGCCTCCGTTTGGTTTCTCGCACTACATGGTGTTTGAGAAACGGATGACCGAGACATAGTCTTTCAGAAGCACTAGCACCTTACGATCGGGTAGACCGTACCAACCTACAACCCCTACATCAGCTAGTCTACCACTGTAAGAGTTCGCACGACTTAGTCAACTATGCCAGAGCCCATAATGGCTTGTGGCTGCACACGGAAGTTTCTAGCATGAATAATCTTATGATCCCTTTGAGCCTGGGTGGCGGTCCAAAAGAAAAACAGGCAAGTCCTGATAGAAACCAGGTGCCTCAATCCACCCAGATGTGTGTTTAAGTTGCCACCTTAAGTAAACCATTAAAATTAACAAACTCACATATGTCATGGATATCACTCACCCAATCCACGTCTACTAGCATAACATGGCATAATAAGCAAACGCAGAAGTAACTCCCAAAGGTTTCATAATAATACAGGTAATAGGTACTACCTCATCTACTTCCCATCCCACAATTTAATTAGATCCTAATCATGCAATGTTTGAGGATTGATCTAATGCAATAAAACTGGGTAATGAAGAAGTATGATCAAAGGGTTACTTGCCTTGCCGATGATCCGCGAAACCTAGAGATTCGAAGTAACAGGCGGCGCACTCCGGGTAATCTATCGCAGACAAACAACAAGCATACAATAAGTACTCATCTAATGCACAGGTAAAACTCGAACAAGAGAGCAAACCAGAAAGTTCAACTTAAGAACTCCGGTTGCAAAAAGAAAACGAACCGAACAAAGCAACGGAAAACAAACGGCGAAAAAAAAACAACTCGGTTCTAGCAAGTTGAAACTAGGTCAAATTTTACAGTAGCAAAACTTTGTTTAAGTTGATTAGTCGGAACGGCCGTTTCGAAACGAAACTCGAGGCGCTTGAATCACCTGATTCCGATAAACGAGCGAGAAGATAACTAGAACGAAGATCAGATCTGAAATCGCGATCAGAAAATCACGGAATAAATCCGACGAAAAAGAAAACGACGAACGGTTAAACGAACGGATGTTCGTTAACCGAGACTAACCGGTGATCACGTTCGTTAAGACGAACGGTCCGGCGAACGCTCACTAAACAACTAAACCGAAAAAAAACCAAAAACCGATCTAGGGTTTCGAAAAAAAACCGAAACAACGAAACGAAAAGAAACCGGAACGGTTTTCATAAAAAAAACCGAACCGAGGCGAGGGGTGGCGCGGGCGGTGGCTACCTTGGCGGCGCGGGGCTCCGGCGAGGGCGGCGGGGTGGCGCGGCAGGCGGCGGCGGCGGGCGCTGCTGCTGCTGCTGCTGCTGCGGGGCGGTGGGGTGGTGTGGGGAGGAGAGGGGAGAGGGGGGGTATATATAGGAGGGGAGGGGGAGGGTTGCTTGGGGGAGGGGGCAAGAAAGAGGGGGAGGAGTCCGAGTCCGACTCGGACTAGGAGGCGGCGGCAGGCGGCAGGCGCGGCGGCGGCGCTGGCGGTGCGCGCGCGCGCGGTGAGCGGCTGGGCCGGCTGGGCCCTTGGCCCAGGCGGGGCGCAGCGCGTTTTTTTAAATAGTTACGCGCGCAGAAAAACGAAGAAAAGAAAATCTAAACGAGCTCCAAAAATCCCGAAGTAAATTTTCCCCGACTCCTAAAAATGAGTCGAACAAAATGAACTTTAATCGGGGCCTAGATGCAATTTTTGAAAACACGCATTTTTTTCCTAATCCGAATAAAATGCAAATAAACTCCGGAAAATTCCAAAATTTGATTTATTTATTAAATCTTCATTTTTCCTAAATTTGGGAAAGTCATATTATTTCCCTCTCATATTTTTGATATTGGAAAAATAATTGAAGATGAAATAAATAAAATCAAATGATCCTCTTTTCAAAATTTGAGAAAACTAAAATATGAAAATAACGAAATCTCCAACTCTCTCCGAGGGTCCTTGAGTTGCATGAAATTTCTAGGATCGACCAAAATGCAAGAAAATATGATATGCATGATGATCTAATGTATAACATTCCAAATTGAAAATTTGGGATGTTACATTATCCGACGACTTCCGTTGAGGCGGGAGTGGCTACCAGAACCGGCGGTGTTCCTTGTTTGGTGCCGGCTCTGCGTAATGTACGTTTACCTAAGGACTTCAAGGGACCTCGAAAGGTGCCAAATTACACGGCCGACTTACAGCCCGGAGCGTGGATTGAAAGTTATGAGATGGCCATGGAGCTGTTGGAGGTCAGTGACGCAGCAATGGCTAAGTACTTCACCATGATGTTAGATGGAACGGCCCGGTCTTGGTTAAAGGGCTTGCCACCCAATTCCATTAGTTCATGGGCAGAGCTAAAAGCCCGATTCATCCAGAACTTCAAAGACACTTGCAAGCAATCTATGTCGATTGTGGACTTAACAAATTGTAAACAAGAGGAGGGTGAATCCACAACTCATGGGGCGCGCCGGGTTAAGGAGAGAATACATTCGTATGACAAGATGGATGCCGGCTCTACAGTCCTCATGTTGGAGAAGAATTGCCGCTTTGAGCCGCTGAGACAGAAACTGGGGCGCCTTAAGCATGATTGCAATGATATGGGTATGCTGATGGCGGCTTTAGTCAAATACGTCGACTCTGATAGTACCAAGGATCCCGCGTCTGATGAGGAAAAGATAGGGAAGGGAAAGAAGAACGGCAATGGAAAGGTTCAGCAGCATAACCCGATGAATCAAGGAGGCAATAAGCGTAAGGCGGAGGGTAACCCGGAATTTGTGGCCAACGCCAATGCGCAGGGTAACAATCAAAGACGTAAGGGAAAACCGCCCCCTCGATCTGGCGGGTCAGGCCCATCTCTTGAGCAGCTAATCAATGAGCCCTGCCCGAGACACGGCACCTGGGAACGACCAGCAACTCACTTATGGAAGGATTGCGTGATCATGAAGGATTTCAAGAATTCCAACATGTTCGACAGTAATCATGGGTCAGGTGGCGGCTCAGGAGCCGGCGGTTTTCATGGCCCGGGTGGCGGTTCAGATTTCGGCTTTCAGGGAAATCAAGGCGGCTATAATCAATAGCAGTCTGGTCAAGGAGGACAACAGCAGCAACAGTCGGGTTATCAAAGCCATCCGAAGCAGCTGAATAGTGGGCAGTATCATGTGTTCACCACCAGTTTATGCAAATGTGACCAGAAGATCCATAAAAGGGCAGTAAACTCTGTTGAGCTGGCGGCTCCCCGTTACTTGAGGTGGTTAGAGCAACCTATTGTATGGAGCAGGGAAGATCACCCTCCCCGGGTTGATAATCCGTGTCAGTCAGCCTTGGTGGTGGCACCTCAGGTCGGTGGATATAAATTCACCAAAGTACTCATGGACGGAGGGAGCAGCATCAATATCCTCTATTACGAGACCTTTCGACACACGGGTTTGACTGACAAAAATTTAAAGACATCCAACACAGTTTTCCATGGAGTGGTGCCTGGTAAGTCGGCGTACCCGGTCGGTAAGATTGAACTGGAAGTGGCCTTTGGAGATGAGTATGATTCCAGGGCTGAGAAATTAACGTTTGAGGTGGTCAAAATCAAGAGTCCATATCATGCTCTGTTTGGCCGGTCGGCTTATGCCAAGTTCATGGCACTGCCGTGTTACGTTTATCTGCAGCTTAAGATGCCGGGTCACAAGGGCACCATCACCGTGCATGGGAGTCGAAAGGTAGCCCTGGAATGTGAAGAAGGCGATGTGGCTTATGCTGAGTCTGTTTGTGCGGCAGAGGAGCTGAAGTTTTATCAAGATAACGTTGACCCGACGGATATGACCTCTCTAAAGAAGCCAACCACAGAGCATGACCCGGCTGCTGAAACTAAGCTTATTGATTTTACTCCAGGCGACTCATCTGAGCAGTTCAGCATCAGTGCCAACTTGGATCCTAAATAGGAAAGCGCGCTCATCGAGTTCATCCATGAGAACCGGGACATCTTTGCATGGAAACCTTCTGACATGCCGGGTGTTCCGAGAGAACTCGCTGAGCACACTCTTAATATTGATCCAAAGTATAAGCCGGTCAGGCAGTTTCTTCGCGTTTCAATGAGGACAGACGGAAAGCTATTGGAGAGGAGGTGGCCCGGCTCTTAGCGGCCGGGTTCATTGTTGAAGTTTTTCACCCAGAGTGGTTGGCTAACCCGGTGCTCGTGCTCAAGAAGAACGGCACCTGGCGGATGTGTGTGGATTACACGGACTTAAATAAGGCTTGTCCGGCTGATCCCTTTGCCCTCCCCCGTATTGATCAAATCATTGATGCTACGGCGGGTTGTGAGCGTTTGAGCTTTTTGGATGCCTACTCTGGCTATCATCAGATCAAGATGGCAGTTAAGGACCAGGAGAAGACGACTTTTATCACTCCGTTTGGAGCCTTCTGCTATGTATCTATGCCATTTGGGCTCAAGAGTGCCCAGGCGACTTATCAGCAATGTGTACAGAACTGTGTCCACGATCGAATTGGGCGCAATGTTCACGCTTATGTGGATGACATAGTGGTGAAGTCAAGGGAGAAGGAAACCTTGATATCTGATTTAAAAGAAACCTTTGATAATCTCCGGGTTTCTAAGATGATGCTTAAACTGGCCAAGTGTGTATTTGGTGTACCTGCAGGCATGCTTTTGGGTTTTCTGGTCTCAAACAGAGGTATTGAAGCTAACCCGTAGAAGATCAAGGCAATTACCTCTCTGGCTAAACTGACGTGCATCAATGATGTTCAGCGACTGGTGGGTCGTGTTGCTGCTTTAAGCCGGTTCATAAGCCGGTTAGGTGAGAAGGCCTTACCGCTGTATCAGATGATGAACAAAACAGACACTTTTGTCTGGAGTGATGCTGCTAATACTGCCTTTGAAGATTTAAAGAGACAGTTATCTGAACCGCCGGTCCTTGCGTCTCCCATTGATAGAGAGCCATTGCTGTTATATGTGGCTGCTAACTCACGAGCTGTCAGTGTTGCAATCGTGGTGGAACGTAAGGAGGATGGCAAGGAGCATCCGGTTCAATGCCCGGTTTACTACATCAGTGAGGTGCTCATTGAGTCTAAGCAAAGGTATCCACATTGGCAGAAGCTTGTTTACGGGGTGTTCATGGCAAGCCGGAAGCTGAAGCAATACTTCCAAGGTCACCCTATTACTGTGGTAAGTTCTGCCCCCTTGGGAGACATCATACAGAATAGAGAGGCCACAGGACGAGTCGCCAAGTGGGCCATTGAGCTTGGGCCTCATGGTTTGAAATACATGCCTCAGACTGCTATTAAGTCTCAAGCCCTGGTGGACTTTATCAATGATTGGACAGAGTTGCAGGCACCTGAGGAGAAGCCAGATAACACATATTGGACTATTCACTTTGATGGGTCCAGGCAATTAGAAGGCTCGGGGGCTGGAGTCGTTTTAACTTCCACCCGAGGTGACAAATTTTGTTATGTGCTCCGGCTTATGTTTCCTTGCACAAACAATGCAACTGAGTATGAGGCCTTACTCCATGGTCTCCGGATGGCTAAAGAGATGAATTTGAGCCGGGTAAGGTGCTTGGGTGACTCAGATCTCGTGGCTCAACAGGTGTCAGGCAAGTGGGACTCCAAGGATCCCCTTATGGCGGCTTACCTCGTGAAGTTGATGCTGTGGCTGGGCACTTCAAAGGTTATCAAGTGGAGCACATTGATCGAAGGAAGAATGAGGCGGCCGATGCCTTAAGCCGGCTGGGATCTCAGCGTAAGCCGGTGCCGCCTAACACCTTTCTCGATGTTTTGCATAATCCTTCTGTCAAGGTACTCACAGAGGAAGACCTAGCAGTGCCAGACCCGGAGGCACATCTGGTAGCAACTCTTCACGTCATCCCAGATTGGTCAGTGCCATATTTGGCCTACATGACCCGGGGAGAGTTGCCCGAGGATGAGACCTTGGCGAGACAAATCATCCGGCGGTCCAAATCCATGACAATTGTTCATGGCGAGTTACATCATCGCAGTGTCACTGGGGCGTTTCAACGTTGTGTGTCGCTGATACGTCTCCGTCGTATCTATAATTTTTGATTGTTCCATGCCAATATTATTCAACTTTCATATACTTTTTGGCAACTTTTTATATTATTTTTGGGACTAACATATTGATCCAGTGCCCAGTGCCAGTTCCTGTTTGTTCCATGTTTTATGTTTCGCAGAAACCCAATATCAAACGGAGTCCAAACGGGATGAAAACGGACGAAGATTTTTTTGGAATATTTATGATTTTTGGGAAGTGGAATCATCGCGAGACGGTGTCCGAGGGGGGCACGAGGTAGGGGGGCGCGCCCCAGGGTGTCAGGCGTGCCCCTGACCCTCGTGGCCACCCCATAAGGCGGTTGATGCTCTTCTTTTGCCGCAAGAAAGATAATTTTATGGGAAAGATCTGAGCGAAAGATTCACCCCAATCGGAGTTACGGATCTCCGGATATTTAAAAAATGGTGAAGGGCCAGAAAACAGAACGCAGAACCAGAGGGAGACAAAGAGATAGATCCAATCTCGGAGGGGCTCTCACCCCTCCCACGCCTTGGGAGCCAAGGACCAGAGGGGAAACCCTTCTCCCATCTACGGAGGAGGTCAAGGAAGAAGAAGAAGAAGAAGGGGGCCCCTCTCCCCCTTGCTTCCGGTGGCGCCGGAGCGCTGCCGGGGCCATCATCATCACCGCCGTCTTCACCAACAACTTCACCGCCATCATCACCAACTCTTCCACCCTCTATGCGGCGGTGTAACCTCTCTCTTACCCGCTGAAAGTGCAACTATCGCTGGGTGGTTTTGGTAATTCCTAACAACATATAGCTCATTGAGCTAACATTATTCCAAGATGAATATTTCAGGAAAAGCTCAATGGATGGCATGGCATGGATGAGGAAAGTGGATCCCTCAAAATTATAAGGACAAAGGATTGGCTCAAACTTCAAGGTCAAGACTCTACATTTTATATTTTAGTGAACAAAGATCACATTGAGTCTATAGGAAAAGCCAATACTATTAAGGAGGAATGAGGTGTTGCTTAATGAGCCTCTTGCTTCATGTGCTTAGTGATATGCTCCAAAACCCTCAACTATCTTCCCACATCCACATTTGACCTAAACCAAAAGTCAAACTCGGCCCCACCGATTCTTTCTATCCGGCGCCACCGAGTTTCATTTGTCATAGCCACTGCCACAAACCCTAGAAATTCAGTTTCACCGATAGGGATCTCGGTCTCACCGAGATGGGATTGCAATTTCTCTGTTTCCCTTCGTAACGTTTCGGTCTAACCGAAGTAAGCGATCGGTCCCACCGAGATTGCAATGTAAACTCACTGTTTCCTTTTCGTAACATTTAGGTCTCACCGAAAAGAGCGAATCGGTCCCACCGAGTTTACCTGACCAACTCTCTGGTTAGCTTATTACCAAAATAGGTCCCACCGAGTTTGTGTAATCGGTCGCACCGAGATTACGTTATGCCCAAACCCTAACCATATCGGTCCTATCGAGTTGCATCTCAGTCCCACCAAAAATCCTAACGGTCACTAGGTTTGCTGAATCGGTCCGACCGAGTGTAACGATTCGGTCCCACCGAGTTTGGAAGATTGTGTGTAACGGTTAGATTTTGTGTGGAGGCTATATATACCCCTCCACTCACTCTTCAGTCGTGGAGAGAGCCATTAGAACACATCTACACTTCCAATACACATGTTCTGAGAGAGAACCACCTACACTTGTGTTGAGCTCAAGATATTCCATTCCACCATATGAATCTTGATCTCTAGCCTTCCCCAAGTTGCTTTCCACTAAATTCTTCTTTCCACCAAATCCAAATCCTGTGAGAGAGAGTTGAGTGTTGGGGAGACTATCATTTGAAGCACAAGAGCAAGGAGTTCATCATCAACACACCATTTGTTACTTCTTGGAGAGTGGTGTCTCCTAGATTGGCTAGGTGTCACTTGGGAGCCTCCGACAAGATTGTGGAGTTGAACCAAGGAGTTTGTAAGGGCAAGGAGATTGCCTACTTCGTGAAGATCTACCGCTAGTGAGGCAAGTCCTTCGTGGGCGACGGCCGTGATGGAATAGACAAGGTTGCTTCTTCGTGGACCCTTCGTGGGTGGAGCCCTCCGTGGACTCGCGCAACCGTTACCCTCCGTGGGTTGAAGTCTCCATCAACGTGGATGTACGATAGCACCACCTATCGGAACCATGCCAAAAACATCCGTGTCTCCAATTGCGTTTGAATTCTCCAAACCCTTCCCTTTACATTCTTGCAAGTTGCATGCTTTACTTTCCGCTGCTCATATACTCTTTTGCATGCTTGCTTGAATTGTGTGGAGATTGGTTGACTTGTGCTAAGATAGCTAAAATCTACCAAGAACTAAAATTGGGAAAAGGATAGATTTTTATTTTGTCAAGTAGTCTAATCACCCCCCCTCTAGACATACTTCCGATCCTACAAGTGGTATCAGAGCTTTGGTCTCCATTTGCTTTGATTTCCATAGCCTTTGGTGATCATAGCCTTGGTTTCACAACCTAGGAGAGTATGGCGTCTAGCGAGAGAAATTACCACCGTAGAGGTCCTTACTTTGTTGGTACTAATTTTGATAGTTGGAAGCATAAGATGAGAATGCATATTCTTGGACATAACCCCGCCGTTTGGGCTATTGTGTGTGTTGGCTTGCAAGGTGACTTCTTTGATGGGAAAGAACCAAACCGTGAAGCTACCGCGGAAGAGTTGAAGATGCTGCAATACAACACTCAAGCTTGTGATATTCTCTTCAACGGATTGTGCCCCGAAGAATTCAACAAAAGCAGCCGTCTTGAGAATGCAAAGGAAATTTGGGATACTTTGATTGATATGCACGAAGGTACCGACTCCGTCAAGGAATCCAAATTGGATGTGCTTCAAAGTCAACTTGACAAGTTCAAAATAAAGGATGGTGAAGGTGTCGCTGAAATGTACTCTAGGCTTGCTCTTATCACAAATGAAATTGCCGGATTAGGGAGTGAAGAGATGACCGATAGATTCATCATCAAGAAGATCCTAAGATCCTTGGATGGAAAATATGATACCGTGTGCACATTGATCCAAATGATGCCCAATTACAAAGATCTCAAGCCAACGGAAGTCATTGGAAGAATTGTTGCTCATGAGATGTCACTCAAGGATAAAGAGGAACTTCACAACAAATCAAGTGGTGCTTACAAAGCCTCATGTGAAGCCCCCACATCATCAAGTGAGAATAAAACCTTCAATGAAGAATTGATCTTAATGGTGAAGAACTTCAACAAGTTCTACAAGAGTAGAAGCAAAGATAGAAGCTCCAAGTCAAGGTCCTACAATGACAAAAGATCTTCTAGTCGAGAGCGAAACTGCTACAATTGTGGGAGTCCCGGACACTATCCCAATGAGTGTACGGCTCCCTACAAGAGAAGAGAAGACTGTCCCAAGAGAAGAAGTAGAAGAGAAGAATCACCATCAAGAGAAAGAAGGAGTAGAGATGATCGTTATGAACGAAGACACTCACGGAGAAGCAATGATTCGGAAAGAAAGGACAAGTCATCAAGGAGCTACACAAAACGCAGACATCAAGCTCATGTTGGTGAATGGGTATCCGGCTCCGACTCCGACAACCACTCCGAGAGAAGCTATCACTCCGATTCTGAATATACTCAAGATGAAGGTGTTGCCGGTCTAGCACTTGTGACAACCAACTCCTACGACATATTTGACTCACCAAATGAAGGAGTTGGAACATGCTTCATGGCTAAAGGCCCAAAGGTTTCACATCCCAAGTATGTTGATTTCAATAGTGATGAAGATGACTTGTTAGGCGATGATGATTTACTTGTTGACAACTCTAGTGATGAATACTATGATGAAACGTTAATTAATCATGCTAATCAAGATAAAACGAATGACAATGATAAGGAGAAGATTGAGTCTCTATAAAGAACTAAACAATCTTAAGTTAGATCATGAAACTATCTTAGGAGATCATCGAGAACTTTTAAGGACACATGAGAAATTACGCTTTGAAAAGCTCAACCTTGAGCAAGAGCATGAGTTCTTAAAGGCAATCAATGATGATCTTCGTAAGAAAAGTTCTTCCTACATTGCCAATCGTTTACTCTTATCCACTTACATGCCTCAAGTCAAGTCTAGTAACAAGAACAAGAAAGATTCTTCCTCTAGTAGTAACAATGATCATACTGAATCCAATATTGTTGCTTCTAGTAGTTCTCTTGATTCCACTAACGATTCTCTTAGCCAAGTTACACTTGAGCAAGAAAATAGCTTATTGAAGGGAATTATAGAGAAAGGAGTCTACAAGAGCCTTGCCGGAAGTAAGCAATTCGAGGAAATTGTACGCAAGCAAGGAAGGCACCGGAAGAATCAAGGTGTTGGTTTTGAACGAAAGTTCAACGCCAATGGAGTTGAGTGGGAAGAAGATCAATACC
Organism: Aegilops umbellulata; assembly: GCA_032464435.1. Taxonomy (NCBI): domain Eukaryota; kingdom Viridiplantae; phylum Streptophyta; class Magnoliopsida; order Poales; family Poaceae; genus Aegilops; species Aegilops umbellulata. Next base: position 563,076,043 of record CP136058.1, on the reverse strand, counting down.
CCAAGACGAAGTTTGTTCCTCAACAAGTGAAGTATGATCCTACTTCCTTCAAGGGACACAAGCTCAAGATGATCTTCCACCACAAGACTACAAGCAAAAAGGCAAGGACAAGCTTCAAGAGGAAATTGATGCATTTGAAGAAGCTCCTAAGACCTTAGTCAAGTGGATTCCCAAGACTACTTCAAGTTCCACTTCATCAAGTACGACTACAACTCCGAGGATTCCCATCAAGATAGTGTGGATCCAAAAGAAGAAGAACTAGAGAGTTCTTGAGGGTGACTCCGCCAACATACTTCACTCTTATCATCTTGGCAAGAACAAGTGCAATCAACTTCCACATCTTGCACTAGTTCAAGGAGTCACAAACCCTCTTGTTGGTAAGACAAGGGACAAGGTAACCTAAAAGCTCTCATAGACATCATCTTGTGTGTGCATCACTCTATGTCTATGGATATCCTTGTTTGTTCCTTGTGGGACTAACCCATGTAGGTATTGAAAGTGCAATTCACTCCAATGGATAGCTCCAAATGATCTACATCAACATTGAGCATCCACATCTTCAACATCTACATGAAGTCATCATCGACAAAACTCAAGGTTAGTTCATCCCTCTTAGGGGGGATATCACATCTAGGGGGAGCTTTACTCTAAGACTTGAGCTAAAGCAACTCTAATGATGTGAACACAACAATGCTTTATGTAAAAGTGGTAACCCCACTTGTGCTTAAACGATGAGTATGACCTATGATCAAATGTTCTCATTTGACTCCTAAGTCAATATACTCATATATAGATGACCTAGTCATCGCCAATTGCTTGATAGATGCTAGAATTGGTTGTGCATGCTTTGCCACATATTTCAATTGCCATTTTATTGTGTGAGCAGGTTGGTTGCATATTTTACTCATTCGAGGACATCCACTTGTTGCTTTGATTGATTGGTCTTCTTTTCTTTTGCCAAGTGGATGGACAAGAATGCCTAAGAACCCTCACTAGCTATCTATGCTTTTCTCGTATCAAACTCTATTCATGCTACATCATAAAATTTGATCAAGTAAGATTCAAACCACTCTGTGTGAGGAGCACTCGGAGTCCCCGATTTGTCATAGACTTAAACTTCCAAAACTTCTTTGTGCTTTTTGGTCTGACCGATTCCTCCATTTCGGTCATACCAAGATCACTAAGTCGATCTAGGTTTTCACCTCGATGCAACCGATTTGAACTTTTCGGTCTCACCGAGTTGCTATAACTGTCAACAGTTATGCATCTCGGTGCCACCGAGTTGTTCCACTCGGTCACACCGACAGGGTCGGGCTATATATACTCACGGGCAAAATTTTGGAAATTTCTCCGAAACCTCTTCGCCCGTGCATAGCTCGCTCTGCCTCCTGGGTCTCCGGATCGTCCTCCTCCTCGCCAGCCGCCTCCTATCGCTGGTCTTCGCCGTTGTCAACGGATTTCGTCTCCGCCGTTGCCGCCGTAGCGAGTCCACCGCCGAACTAGGGTATGGACTCGATCACAGTGCTATCCCCGTCTGATTCCTAGCACATTGTGTTCATTATGATTCTTGCTACAATTGAAACACTCCTATCCAGACAAATCAATCCGTAGAATAGTTGCGATTCGAAAATTTAGGTTTAGGTTTCCGCCGAAACCATCTCGGACCCACCGGGTTGCGGAACTCGGTTTCACCGATTCGGCCACGGCCATTGCACATGTGGTTCTCGGTCTGACCGAGAATTACAAATCGGTGAGACCGAGTTTAGGACTTTGTGAAACCCTAGCAGTCTCGGTGCCACCGAACTGTGACTCGGTCTGACCGATTTCACTAGTTCTGGTTCCAAAAGCTGCTTCAGTATCACCGAGTTTGCAAATCGGTTGATCTGAAATGCTTTCTGTGGAAAACTAAAACCAAGTTTTTGATTCATTCTTTTGCAAAAATCTCTGCATTTTGTGATGCTCATCCACTCTATCTCATCTATAATCTATTCACAGGGTCAGCAGTCAGAGTTTGCAACATGTCTGATCAGAGTGACAGCTAGAACAAATCTAAGAAGCAGGTTCATATGAGTGAGGGCACTAGTCCCTCTAGCAGCTCTGATGAGGGTAGCAGGAGCACCCCCAAGCAACTTGCCTAAGGCTTCCACTAGAGCTAGCAAGAAGAGAACTTCTGAATCAGAGGATGAGGATTATGTGGCAAAAGAGGAAGCCACATCTAAGAAGAAGGTGCTCAAGAAAGAATATGGCTCAGCTGCAGCCATCAAGCCTGGAATGCATAAAAAGGCACCTGCAAGGAGAGTTCCCACCTCTAAGCCTAGGAAGGCTGTGACTGAAGAAACCATGAAGTTTACCATGGAATCTGAAGAGGAAGAAAGTGGCCAAGACCAGAAGAAGAAGAGAGTCAGAACTACTACCGCCAGAGTTCTTGGCAAACCCTCCATGAGGAGAGACTCTGAGGGAGAAGAAGAGGAAGAAGAGGTTGCTGCACCAGCACCCAAGGCACAGAAGCTTATGGGTGATGCCATAAGGACATGGGCTACTTCATCCAAGCCCAAAGAGGCACCCAAAGCTGCCTCCAAGCCCAATAGTGCACCTAAGAGGAACACCAGGAACATATCTGCTGCCGAAAAGAACAAGGCCCCAGTGCCTGACGTTGTTGAAGAAGAAGAAGAAGGACAAGTTCTCAGGAAGCTCAAGCCCAAGATCCCAGACCACAATGATGCTCATCCTGTGGCTGAGGACATGAAAATTAGAAGAGATTCAGGGCTGAGGAAGTGGAGAGAAGCAGATCCATATGCTTCAAGGAGAAGAACTGCTGTGGATTACAGGTTTCACACCAAGGAACAGCAAGATTTCTATGAGACAGTGCTGCTGGATAAGAAACCCATAGTGTGTGACATGAGATGGGTTGACTGGGAATATATCAAGGATAACGAAGAACACTATCCTGGAGTGTATGACAGCTTCAGTGCTTGTGGAGTTGCAGACTTTGTTGGACAAAAGCTCACAAAGTGGAATGAGGAGCTCATTATGCAGTTCTACTCCACAACACATTTCTATCCAGGTGGCAGGATAGTTTGGATGTCAGAAGGAACTAGATACCAATCTACTGTTGCTGAATGGGCTCAGCTGATCAATGCCCCAGAAGAGCAGGAAGATGACTTGGATATCTATGCCAAGAAAAAGATGGATCACAATTCCATGTCAAACATGTACAAGGAGATCCCAAACAAAGCACTTGAAACCTTCAAGTCTGGCTCAGTGCACTTCCTTCTGTCAGGGCTGCCCACTATCAACTGGATTCTAAGGCACACTCTCTTGCCCAAGTCAGGTGATCACAAGATGATCCGAGGCCATCCAATAAACTTTCTTCACATATTTGATGTGCCACAGAAATTCAAGGTGATGAGCCTCATGGTAGAAACCATTAAGAGGACAGCAGCTGATCAGAAGAGGAGCTGTGGATATGCCCCACAAATTCAGGAGTTGATTAACTCAAAGATGGGCACAGGCACATACCTTCTGGATAAGGAACACCTGCCCATCCATCCAGATTTTGAGGACAATCAAGTTGTGATGAATGAGAATGAACTATCATCTGCACATGCTCAAGCAAAGAAGGAGAAGGCAAAGATGGAGAAAGCTGCCAAGATGCCAACTCAAGAGGAGAAATCTGAGTACTTCTTGAAGAACAAGCAGGATTATCTCGGTTACCTAATAGCATCAACTCTGAGTATTGAGAAAGGACTGGCCACCCTGACTCGAAACCAAGAGAGCCTGGAAAGAATCATGGAACAGAAGTTCTATGACCTAGATGTAAAAGTAACAAAGATCCAGTCTGCCGTGGAGCAATTACAGGATGATATGCAGGAGAGGAAGGGCAAGACCACAACTGATGCATTTGCCAGAGTGCCCAGAGCTCAGAGATCATCTACAGTGCCAGTTCCTGACACCAGAGCCACCACTTCTGCACCAGCTACAGCTTCAGTTCCACCAGCTCCAGCTCCTACCCTAGCAGCTCCAACTACGTCTACTGAAGCCTTCGTCCTTGGCGTTATCCGGACTCCACCAACTGAAGACCAAGCCTGAGAGTCGTTTAGTGCTATGCATTTTCTACGAACTTTTTGGTAACTTGTTGCCAAAGGGGGAGAAAAATTTATAGATCATAGGCTTTGAGAGAGAGAGAGTTTGCATTTGTTCTCTCTTGTCTTCTTGGTTGAAACTTTATTTGCTTTTGAGTGCTTGAGATACTATGCCTTAATCTGTGAGACATTGATGATCATATGTTTGATCATAAGCTACACTTAATGCTAGTTGGATATCACTATCAGTTTATCCTTATTTTGATCATTCACTTTACTTGGTGATGAGTGCTCCACCAAGATGTATGTGACATGAAAGAGTAACCCATGATTCTAACTCTTTGTGCATTTGCAGTCCAAAGAAAATTTTAAATATGCACAAATTTAGGGGGAGCTCTTGCTTATCACATACTTCTCAAAGCGACGATATATTTCACTCTTATTATCATTTGTCGAAGCTTTGATATATATGTTGTCATCAATTACCAAAAATGGGGAGATTGAAAGTGCAACTATCCCTGGGTGGTTTTGGTAATTCCTAACAACATATAGCTCATTGAGCTAACATTATTCCAAGATGAATATTTCAGGAAAAGCTCAATGGATGGCATGGCATGGATGAGGAAAGTGGATCCCTCAAAATTATAAGGACAAAGGATTGGCTAAAACTTCAAGGTCAAGACTCTACATTTATATTTCAGTGATCCAAGATCACATTGAGTCTATAGGAAAAGCCAATACTATTAAGGAGGGATGAGGTGTTGCTTAATGAGCCTCTTGCTTCATGTGCTTAGTGATATGCTCCAAAACCCTCAACTATCTTCTCACATCCACATTTGACCTAAACCAAAAGTCAAACTTGGCCCCACCGATTCTTTCTATCTGGCGCCACCGAGTTTCATTTGTCATAGCCACTGCCACAAACCCTAGAAATTCGGTTTCACCGATAGGGATCTCGGTCTCACCGAGATGGGATTGCAATTTCTCCGTTTCCCTTCGTAACATGGTGCTCAACGTTATATATTATTTCCCAATGATGTATGGCTATCCTATGATGTTTGAGTAGATCTGTTTTTTCCTAATGGCTATTTGATGATCGTGATTGCTTTGAGTTGTATGTTTTATTATTGGTGTTGTCCTATGGTGCTCTCCGTGTCGCGCAAGCGTGAGGGATTCCCGCTGTAGGGTTTGCAATATGCTTATGATTTGCTTATGGTGGGTGGCGTGAGTGACAGAAGCACAGACCCAAGTAAGTAGGTTGTTTGCGTATGGGATAAAGAGGACTTGATGCTTTAATGCTATGGTTGGGTTTTACCTTAATGAATCTTTAGTAGTTGCGGATGCTTGCTAGAGTTCCAATCATAAGTGCATATGATCCAAGTAGAGAAAGTATGTTAGCTTATGCCTCTCCCTCAAATAGAATTGCAATAATGATTACCGGTCTAGTTATCGATTGCCTAGGGACAAATAACTTTCTTGTTGAACAAAAACTCTTTACTAAAACTAATTTAGTTGTGTCTTCATCTAAACAGCCCCTAGCTTTTATTTACGTGCTCTTTACTTTCTTGCAAGCTTACCCAAAAACACCTACAAAGTACTTCTAGTTTCATACTTCTTTCCGGTAAAGCGAACGTCAAGCGTGCGTAGAGTTGTATCGGTGGTCGATAGAACTTGAGGGAATATTTGTTCTACCTTTAGCTCCTCGTTGGGTTTGACACTCTTACTTATCGAAAGAGGTTACAATTGATCCCCTATACTTGTGGGTTATCAAGACCTTTTTCTGGTGCCGTTGCCGGGGAGCAATAGCGTGGGGGTGAATATTCTCGTGTGTGCTTGTTTGCTTTATCACTAAGTAATTTTTATTTGCTGTTCTTAGTTGTTCTCTATCTTTAGTTATGGATATGGAACACGAAATACCAAAAAAATAGGTGTACTTGCTACTCATGGAGATGAGGAACCTCCTAAAACCCTCGATGCTCAATATGTGAAAAATATTATGTACCACTTTGATAATCCTGAGAAAACCTCATTCAATTTGGTAATGGGAGTAACGTTGGATCAACGTGAATACTTTAGGGATTATCACTTGACACAAAAAGGGAAACTATTATGGGATCAAATTTATATATTGAAGTGGTATGCTAGAAAACTATGCTCGGAATATGATTATACTTGTTGCTCTAGGATGAATTCTCCACACCTCCCCTTTTCATGCAGATTTAATGATAATGAAACCTTGGATTCTTATGCTAGAGGTATATATGATTACTATGATGTGGAACAAATAGAAGAATTTGTTGCTTTTATGGGTGCTTATGAAATTGAATCTATGTTTAAAGAGTTTGATGATATTGATGATGCTTGTTATAGATCTGAAAATTTAGCTATCCTCAAGTATTGCTATGAGAATTATAAATACAATTACGAAATTAATGCACTTATCGAGAAAGTATCCGTTGTCCAAGAAGAGACTAATATTTTGCAGGAGTCTATGGAAGAAGAAGTTGATGAAACTGTGAGCTCATTGGATGAAAAAGATGAGGAGGAGAGCGAAGAACAAAAGGAGGAAGAGCGGATTGATCACCCGTGCCCACCTTCTAATGAGAGTAACTCTTCAACTCATACATTGTTTAATTCCCCTTCGTGTTTACCGAAGGATGATTGCTATGATGATTGTTATGATCCCGTTGATTCTTTTGAAATATCCCATTTTGATGATTCTTGCTATGCTTGTGGCCAAGATGCCAATATGAATTATGCTTATGGAGATGAACTTGCTATAGTTCCTTATGTTAAACATGAAATTGTTGCTATTGCACCCACGCATGATAGTCCTATTATCTTTTTGAATTCTCCAAACTACACTATATCGGAGAAGTTTGCACTTATTAAGGATTATATTGATGGGTTGCCTTTTACCGTTGCACATGATGATTTTGATAGATATAATATGCATGTGCTGGCTGCTCCTACTTGCAATTATTATGAGAGAGGAACTATATCTCCACCTCTCTATGTTTCCAACATGATAAAATTGCAAGAAATTGTTTATACTATGCATTGGCCTTTACTAGGCATGAATTGTTCTTTTATGACATGACGATTCATAGTAAGAGAGTTAGACTTCGTCATTGCTTGATATATGTTACTTTGTGCTCACTACTAAATTACAAATCATTGTTGATTCAAATTGGCTTTGATATACCTTGGGATCCGGGTGGATCCATTACTTGAGCACTATATGCCTAGCTTAATGGCTTTAAAGAAAGCGCTGCAAGGGAGACAACCCGGAAGTTTTAGAGAGTCATTTGTTTCTTTTGAGTGCTTTCATATAGTTTAAAAACAACAAAAATAAAGAGGGGGACCCAAAACTTTTTCAAAAAGAAAAGCGAAAGTGAGAGAGACAAACATTGTTGAAGTGGGAGCTAGCCTTGAACTTTGTTCATGCTCACGGCAACTTTGTGAATCTTGATTACAGAAACTTTTCATAAAAAATAATTATCCCCTTGTACAATTCCATTGTATTATAAAAATAATGTGCCAAGGTTTGCCTTTAGGATGATTACAATGCTTGTTGGTTTGTGCGGTGCAGGACGGAAACTTTGGCTGTAGTGCATGATTTTTAATTTTTTACTGGAACTTCGAATGGTTCTGATTCTTATTGCACTGTCTTTCTGTACAAATTGTTTATTTTTCCTAATTTTTTAATAATTATTCAAGTATCAGAAGTATGGTGAATTTTCAGATTACTACAGACTGTTCTGTTTTAGACAGATTCTGTTTTTGACGCATAGTTTGCTTGTTTTGATGAAACTATCAATTTATATCAGTGGATTAAGCCATGAAAAAGTTATACTACAGTAGACACAATGCAAAAACAAAATATGAATTGGTTTGCAACAGTACTTAGAGTAGTGATTTGCTTTATTATACTAACGGATCATACCGAGTTTTCTGTTGAAGTTCTGTGTGGATGAAGTGTTCGATGATCGAGAAGGTCTCGATGTGAGAAGAAGGAAAAGAGGCAAGAGCTCAAGCTTGGGGATGCCCGAGGCACCCCAAGTAAATATTCAAGGAGACTCAAGCGTCTAAGCTTGGGGATGCTGGGGAGGCATCCCCTCTTTCTTGAACAAATATCGGTATGTTTTCAGATTCGTTTCGTTCATGTTATATGTGCAAGTCTTGGAGCGTCTTTTGCATTTAGGTTTTTATTTTTATTTTATGGACCATGCTGGTATGAGATGGTCCTTGGTTGATTTATAGAATGCTCATTGCACTTCACTTATATCTTTTGAGTATGGCTTTATAGAATGCTTCATGTGCTTCACTTATATCATTTGAAGTTTGGACTGCCTGTTTCTATTTACATAGACAACCGCCATTTGTAGAATGCTCTTTTGCTTCACTTATATTTGTTAGAGCGTGGGCATATCTTTTGTAGAAAGAATTAAACTCTCTTGCTTCACTTATATCTATTTAGAGAGATGACAGGAACTGGTCATTCACATGGTTAGTCATAAAATCCTACATAAACTTGTAGATCACTGAATATGATATGTTTGATTCCTTGCAATAGTTTTGCGATATAAATATGGTGATATTAGAGTCATGCTAGTGGGTAGTTGTGGATTGTAGAAATACTTGTGTTGAAGTTTGTGATTCCCGTAGCATGCACGTATGGTGAACCGTTATGTGATGAAGTCGGAGCATGATTTATTTATTGATTGTCTTCCTTATGAGTGGCGGTCGGGGACGAGCGATGGTCTTTTCCTACCAATCTATCCCCCTAGGAGCATGCGCGTAGTACTTTGTTTCAATGACTAATAGATTTTTGCAATAAGTATGTGAGTTCTTTATGACTAATGTTGAGTCCATGGATTATACGCACTCTCACCCTTCCATCATTGCTAGCCTCTTCGGTACCGTGCATTGCCCTTTCTCACCTCGAGAGTTGGTGCAAACTTCGCCGGTGCATCCAAACCCCGTGATACGATACGCTCTGTCACACATAAGCCTCATTATATCTTCCCCAAAACAGCCACCATACCTACCTATCATGGCATTTCCATAGCCATTCCGAGATATATTGCCATGCAACTTCCATCATCATCATATACATGACTTGAGCATTTATTGTCATATTGCTTTGCATGATCGTAAGATAGCTAGCATGATGTTTTCATGGCTTGTCCATTTTTTGATGTCATTGCTACGCTAGATCATTGCACATCCCGGTACACCGCCGGAGGCATTCATATAGAGTCATATCTTTGTTCTAGATATCGAGTTGTAAGTAAATAAAAGTGTGATGATCATCATTATTAGAGCATTGCCCCAGTGAGGAAAGGATGATGGAGACTATGATTCCCCCACAAGTTGGGATGAGACTCCGGACTTTACAAAAAATAAAAGAGGCCAAAGAAGCCCAAATAAAAAAAAAGGCCAAAGAAGCCCACCAAAAAAATAAAAAAAAGAGAAAAAGAGAAAATAAAAAAATGAGAGAAAAAGAGAGAAGGGGCATTGTTACTATCCTTTTACCACACTTGTGCTTCAGAGTAGCACCATGTTCTTCATATAGAGAGTCTCTTGAGTTATCACTTTCATACACTAGTGGGAATTTTCATTATAGAACTTGGCTTGTATATTCCGATGATGGGCTTCCTCAAATGCCCGAGGTCTTCATGAGCAAGCAAGTTGGATGCACACCCACTTAGTTTCCAGTTTGAGCTTTCATACACTTATAGCTCTTAGTGCATCCATTGCATGGCAATCCCTACTCACTCACATTGATATCTATTAATGGGCATCTCCATAGCCTGTTGATACGCCTAGTTGATGTGAGACTTTCTCCTTTTTTGTCTTCTCCACACAACCTCCACCATCATATTCTATTCCACCTATAGTGCTATGTCCATGGATCACGCTCATGTATTGCGTGAAAGTTGAAAAGGTTTGAGAACATCAAAAGTATGAAACAATTGCTCGGCTTGTCATTGGGGTTGTGCATGATTTGAATATTTTGTGTGTTGAAGATGGAGCATAGCCAGACTATATGATTTTGTAGGGATAACTCTCTTCGGCCATGTTATTTTGAAAATACATGATTTCTTTATTAGTAGGCTTGAAGTATTATTGTTTTTATGTCAAATGATAGACTATTGCTTTGAATCACTCGTGTCTTAATATTCATGCCATGATTAGACATATGATCAAGATTATGCTAGGTAGCATTCCACATCAAAAATTATCTTTTTTTATCATGCTTGGGGATTAAGCTTGGGGATGCTGATACGTCTCCGTCGTATCTATAATTTTTGATTGTTCCATGCCAATATTATTCAACTTTCATATACTTTTTGGCAACTTTTTATATTATTTTTGGGACTAACATATTGATCCAGTGCCCAGTGCCAGTTCCTGTTTGTTGCATGTTTTATGTTTCGCAGAAACCCAATATCAAACGGAGTCCAAACGGGATAAAAATGGACGGAGATTTTTTTTGGAATATTTATGATTTTTAGGAAGTGGAATCATCGCGAGACGGTGTCCGAGGGGGGCACGAGGTAGGGGGGCGCGCCCCAGTGTGTCAGGCGCGCCCCTGACCCTCGTGGCCACCCTGTAAGGCGGTTGACGCTCTTCTTTTGCCGCAAGAAAGATAATTTTATGGGAAAGATCTGAGCGAAAGACTCACCCCAATCGGAGTTACGGATCTCCGGATATTTAAGAAACGGTGAAGCTCCAAAAAACAGAACGCAGAACCAGAGGGAGACAAAGAGATAGATCCAATCTCGGAGGGTCTCTCGCCCCTCCCACGCCATGGGAGCCAAGGACCAGAGGGGAAACCCTTCTCCCATCTAGGGAGGAGGTCAAGGAAGAAGAAGAAGAAGGGGGTCCCTCTCCCCCTTGCTTCCGGTGGCGCCGGAGCGCTGCCGGGGCCATCATCATCACCGCCGTCTTCACCAACAACTTCACCACCATCATCACCAACTCTTCCCCCCTCTATGCAGTGGTGTAACCTCTCTCTTACCCGCTGTAATCTCTACCTAAACATGGTTCTCAATGCTATATATTATTTCCCAATGATGTATGGCTATCCTATGATGTTTGAGTAGATCTGTTTTGTCCTAATGGCTATTTGATGATCGTGATTGCTTTGAGTTGTATGTTTTATTATTGGTGCTGTCCTATGGTGCTCTCCGTGTCGCGCAAGCGTGAGAGATTCCCGTTGTAGGGTTTGCAATATGCTTATGATTTGCTTATGGTGGGTGGCGTGAGTGACAGAAGCACAGACCCGAGTAAGTAGGTTGTTTGCGTATGGGATAAAGAGGACTTGATGCTTTAATGCTATGGTTGGGTTTTACCTTAATGAATCTTTAGTAGTTGCGGATGCTTGCTAGAGTTCAATCATAAGTGCATATGATCCAAGTAGATAAAGTATGTTAGCTTATGCCTCTCCCTCAAATAAAATTGCAATAATGATTACCGGTCTAGTTATCGATTGCCTAGGGACAAATAACTTTCTTGTTGACAAAAGCTCTTTACTAAAACTAATTTAGTTGTGTCTTCATCTAAACAGCCCCTAGCTTTTATTTACGTGTTCTTTACTTTCTTGCAAGCTTACCCAAAAACAACTACAAAGTACTTCTAGTTTCATACTTGTTTCCGGTAAAGCGAACGTCAAGCATGCGTAGAGTTGTATCGGTGGTCGATAGAACTTGAGGGAATATTTGTTCTACCTTTAGCTCCCCGTTGGGTTCGACACTCTTACTTATCGAAAGAGTCTACAATTGATCCCCTATACTTGTGGGTTATCAGTCGCCTGCGGAGGGTTAGGAGATACTTCGTGAGATCCACGAAGGGGATTGCGGTCATCATGCCGGCTCAAAATCTCTTATGGCCAAGGCTTTCCTTCATGGCTTCTATTGGCTGACGGCTCATGCTGATGCAGAGGATCTGGTCAGTAAATGTGACGATTGTCAGAAATTCTCACGACGAGCTCATGTGCCGGCTCAAGAATTGAGAATGATTCCAATTACTTGGCCGTTCGTAGTCTGGGGGCTTGATATGGTCGGGCCTTTCAAAAGGTCTAAGGATAAAAAGACACACCTCCTGGTGGCAGTGGACAAGTTTACAAAGTGGGTTGAGGCAGAGCCGGTCAGTAAGTGTGATGCAGCCACGACAGTTTAGTTCATGAAAAAGGTGATCTTTCGTTTTGGTTTTCCACACAGCATCATAACTGATAATGGCACTAATCTCTCCAAAGGTGCCATGGAAGAGTTCTGTCAATGAGAACATATCCGGCTTGATGTTTCGGCTATTGCTCATCCTCAGTCCAATGGTCAAGCAGAAAGAGCTAATCAGGAGATCTTGAAGGGTATCAAACCTCGGCTCTTGGTCCCCTTATAGCGGACGCCGGGTTGTTGGGTGGAGGACTACCTTCTGTACTTTGGAGTATCAATACTACACCTAACAGATCTACGGGTTACACACCTTTCTTCATGGTGTACGGAGCAGAGGCGGTACTACGAAGTGACATCCGGCATGACTCACCCCGTGTGGCGGCTTACGTTGAGGCTGATAACAAAAAAGCTCGTCAGGATGCACTTGACTTGTTGGATGAGGAGCGAGACTTGGCAATAGCCCGCTCGGCGATTTACCAGCAAGACCTGCGCCGCTACCACAGCCGCCGGGTTAAATCCAGAACCTTTCAGGAAGGCGACTTAGGGCTCCGGCTCATCCAGGATCAGATTGATATGCACAAGCTATCCCCTCCTTGGGAAGGACCCTTTGTGGTCAGCAAGAATTTGAACAACGGGTCATACTACATTATCGATGTTCGAGAGCACAAAGACTCACGTAAGTCGGAGGAGGAGACCCGCCGGCCGTGGAATATCGCTCATCTTTGGCCTTACTATACTTGAGCTACCGGCTCTCAGGATGTATATATTTTGACGATGTATATATTATATAAATCAATAAAGCAGGACCTCTGTCCTTTTCATCCTCAAAGTGTACATGCTTTCTTTATCATGTTGTTGAAACAACCAATAGGGAGCGGGTCATATCTGAACCCGGCTTTCCCTTTGGTCCGGCTTATGATCATATCTGAATCTAGCCATGATCACTTAGGGGCTTCCTGTTCAAACATAGGTCGTATTCGAACGAAAGAGAACATAGTTGTCGGTACCTGATGTCTACTACACAACCTTCTTCTTGTAGACGTTGTTGGGCCTGCAAGTGCACAGGTTTGTAGGACAGTAGCAAATTTCCCTCAAGTGGATGACCTAAGGTTTATCAATCCGCGAGAGGCATAGGAGGAAGATGGTCTCTCTCAAACAACCCTGCAACCAAATAACAAAAAGTCTCTTGTGTCCCCAACACACCCAATACAATGGTAAATTGTATAGGTGCACTAGTTCGGCGAAGAGATGGTGATACAAGTGCAATATGGTTGGTAGATATAGGTTTTTGTAATCTGAAAATATAAAAACAGCAAGGTAACAAGTGGTAAAAGTAAGCGTAAACGGTATTGCAATGATAGGAAACAAGGCCTAGGGTTCATACTTTCACTAGTGTAAGTCCTCTCAACAATAATAACATAATTGGACCACATAACTATCCCTCAACATGCAACAAAGAGTCACTCCGAAGCCACTAATAGCGGAGAACAAACGTAGAGATTATGGTAGGGTACGAAACCACCTCAAAGTTATTCTTTCAAATCAATCCGTTGGGCTATCCCTATAAGTGTCACAAACAACCCTAGAGTTTTTACTAGAATAACACCTTAAGATACAAATCAACCAAAACCCTAATGTCACCTAGATACTCCATTGTCACATCAAGTATCCGTGGGCATGATTATACGATATTCATAACACAATCTCAGATTCATCCAACCAACATAAAAGTGCTACAAAGAGTGCCCCAAAGTTTCTACCGGAGAATCATGACGAACACGTGTGCCAACCCCTATGCATAGGTTCCCAATGTCACGAAACCTGCAAGTTGATCACCAAGACATACATCAAGTGTTCTCAAATCTTTAAAGACTCAATCCGATAACATAACTTCAAAGGGGAATCTCAATCCATTACAAGAGAGAAGAGGGGGACAAGAAACATAAGATCCAACTATAATAGCAAAGCTCGCGATACATCAAGATCGTATCACCTCAAGAACACGAGAGAGAGAGAGAGAGAGATCAAACACATAGCTACTGGTACATACCCTCAGCCCCGAGGGTGAACTACTCCCTCCTCGTCATGGAGAGCGTTGGGATGATGAAGATGGCCACCGGAGATGGATCCCCCCTCCGGCAGGGTACCGGAAAGGGGTCCCGATTGGTTTTTGGTGGTTCTGGAGGCTTGCGGCGGCGGAACTCCCGATCTATCTTCTGTTCTGGAAGTTTTAGGGTACGACGGTATATATGGGTGAACGGAGAACGTTGGTGGAGCTACGGGGGCCCCACGAGGCAAGGGGGCGCGCCCAGGGGGGAGGGCGCGCCCTCCACCCTCGTGACCGCCTCGTGGCTCTTCTGACGTGGGGTCCAAGTCCATCAGGTGGGTTTCCTTCCAAAAATAACTTCTCCAGTTGATTTTGTTCCGTTTTGACTCCGTCTGATATTCCTTTTCCTCGAAATACTGAAATAGGCATAAAACAACAAATCTGGACTGGGCCTCCGGTTAATAGGTTAGTCCCAAAAATAATATAAAAGTGGATAATAAAGCCCAATATTGCCTAAAACAGTAGATAAAGTAGCATGGAGCAATCAAAAATTATAGATACGTTGGAGACGTATCAGTACCCTCTTGATCGGCATACTGCCAAACCCACTTGGGGGCTTCCTAATCATATCTGAATCACAGCTTAACCCCTTTGGGTCTGATGTGGATCGTATTCGAATCAGCATCATTAAACAACTCTTATGGTCACTTGGGGGCTTCTTGTTCAAACATAGGTCGTATTCGAACCAAAGAGAACATTGCTGTCGATACCCACTTGATCGGCATCGCCAAAGCCACTGGGGGCTATATGATCGTATCTGAATCTTAGCTTAACCCCTTTGGAACGGTTCACTGATCGTATTCGAATCAGAAGCCTGTGAATTTTGTTTATCATTCATCATACTTTTTAAATATAATAGTTTGACTATCTTGAGATCCTCTTGAAAGTATTATGGGGTGGTTCTTGTTTCCACTGGTTTAATATTGATCATATTAGGTTGTTAAGTGCTTTGCGAAACATCATATGTGCCAGGAGTTACAACTTACTCTCATGGTTTGGGTTACATAAGCTGACAATATCACCACCAGAATCACAGGTATGCTATTATGATTATGTCTAAACAGGGCTAATCGTAAGCCGGCCTTCCTAAGATTTTTTGGTTTATATTCTGGATTATCAGGACCTTATGTGACCCCCGATGCGTTAAATCTCCAAGGGAATTGTGTTTGTTTTATATGCAGGGCAATGCAAGCAAATTTATGTTTAACATAAGGGAAATAGGAGTTCAATTTAAACCGGAAGTATATAAATGGTGGCTTACGAAGGTGTTGAGCGCCATAAAACATGCGCGATGGCATGGCAAAAATATAGAGTTTTTCTACCCTATTACAAGACTCCCCGAGTCTGAATAATGAAGCATTGTTTTTTCCACAAAGACACGAACATATGACGCCGGGGGGTTCACTCCTTCGGTTGGCTTGAAGATTCCGGGTTATCCTTCTCCGCTCCTCCGTCGGCTGCCCTGTCCTGGAAGGTTGAGGATACCCAGTCAATGCCACTCAAGGCTTCAAACTCAGCTTCATCATCTATTAGCCCGGCTGGGTCGACTTCAGGGGCAAAGGTATGCTTACGAGTTGGAGGGATCATGCTGACTTCATCATATTGAGGTGTTGGAATTCTCCGATTCTCGATGTCATAACCCGGTTGATACTTGGTAAGGTCAGTATCATTCCCAATGAGAGTAGCCACAGGGCGTATATCTTTTACACAGGCGGTGAAATCCGTCTCATTGAATAAGGTGCCATCTTCCTTCAAGCTTGGATACCCAAGAGCAATGTCAGCCGGGTCTAGCTCTGGAAGCCACGCCTTGGCCCGGCTCAATGCGGCTATAGCTCCGGCTCTTGCAGATGCCCGTCTTAGCTCTTGGACCCGCTGAGGCAGCACAGCCAGCCGTTTTAGCACATCTTGCTGGAGATGGGGAGCATCATTTGATAAAGCCACAACGGCCAGAGCACATTGTGACCCGGTGTAGAGCTGTTCCACCAGAGTATAAACTGCCTTCAGCTTGATCAACATGTTCTGCTTGTGGTTTTTGCTCCTGGGGCCTGCGTTATTAAACATAAGGTGAGCCGGAGGTAACAACTGAAATAGTCATTCAAAGGAGGTTTGCAGTGTTTAAAGTTTGTGTAAGTAACTTACCAAAGATTGCTGAGACCATTTGAGATATCTGGCGCTTTAAGCCGGACAGCTCGACCGTTGCTTCTATAAGCGATGCCTCTGCTGTCTCAACCCGGGTCACCAGAGATGCCTTTTCGTCAGCCCAGGTTTTCTTATCTGCTTCAAAGCTTTTCTTCAATTTCTCTTGTTCAGAGACGCTGAATTCAAACTTGGAGTTGGCCTTTTGGATTTCAAATTCTTGTGCTGCTAGGCGGCTCTTCAGGTCAGCAATCTCCGACTCAAATTGACTCATGGTGGCCTGCATTGATACCGGGTCATAGTCCGAATCGCTATAAGATAACATTAAGTCCCAAGAACTTTGCAAGCAAAGATACTTGACACTTGGGGGCTAATGTATACTGAAGAACTCTAAATTACTACGTCAGTTCATGGAAATTAAGTCCCAAGCATTTTGCAAGCAAAGATACTTGGCACTTGGGGGCTAATTTGTATCGCAAGTTTAAAGTATCATGCTACAACCGGGTTAAATATCTTCTTTCTAAACCGGACAAGCAGTGCTAGGCAGTTTTCTAAGTCTACAGCATATTTACTTATAAGCAATAGACTTGGGGGCTGGTACAGTAAGTATGGTTAAGGAGAAGTAGCATAAGTCATACCTCAGATTTTTGCTATATCTGCTTCACCATGTCAATTTCCAGGTCATGGCTGCTATGTACTTGATTGATATAGCCAGAGACGATCTCTCCAATACTCAAATGAGTGTAGTCAGTGACGTCCATGTTGGCCTTTCGGCGTTCTAATAATTCCTCCTTGGCAGAACACTTGGCAAGTACAGTGGGCTGTGCCGGCTCAAGAAACTGAGTTTTAAGAATCTCAACTTCCGGATCATCTGCCTTGGCAGGGCTAGGAGCCTCCGGGTTATCAGAATCATTGAGGGTTTGCTCAGCAGGCGGGTCAGACGAAGATACAGGAACATCATGAGATGGTTGAGGCGGCGGCTCGTGAGCAGAGGCATCAGGAGAAGCCGTTCCAAGATCCGGTTCAGTTGCTGCCGGTTCTTTGGACGGTTTATTCTTCTTTGCCCTCTTACTGGGCTTCACTTGCACGCTGTGGACAAGGCAGAAGGATAAGTACAAAAGCATGAGTAATATAAAGCATAAGGTAAACAAGTTTATATTACCCGGGGGTGGTTTTGAAAGCCGGCATGTTGGATTGCATAGACTCGCCGGAGGAAGGAGAGGTATCCTGATAATTGGGGTCACATGAATTGAGAGGTTGACGAATTAAACCCGCCAAAGGTAAAACAGAACGTAAATCGGAGATAACCTCAGTCCGACGCTTGCTGGTTACGTCAGGTAAGCTGGAGGAGAGCTCTGCATCCTTGCTGGTCCGGGTCTGCCTCCGGCTTTCATAAAGCTGTTGCTTCAAAAGAAATCGAGGATCTTGGTAAGCCAAAGGATGTGAAAATCTTACTTTCCGGGTCACTCTTTGAATTTTCTGCCGCGGCAAAGGCTCAGAGTCGGAGGAGATTATAGTTACCTCTTCCTCGACGGCTAGGCTATTTCCCGTGTCTTCCTGAAAGGAAGTAATGTCAGTAAGGTTATAGTAAAAGAGTCAAGGGAGTTAAAAGTTACCTCTTCTTCATCGTCATCAGTATCGTCAAGTTTTAACATATCTGAAGCGCTTGGCTTCCTCTTCCTTGAGGTCCTGTTTTGGCAGCTTTTCTTTCGGCTCTCTTGGCTGCTCTGGCTTGTTTGGCAGCCTCATGATCATACTTGAGCTTCCAGAAGTTGTCATTTGCCTGTAAAAATGATAAAGGATTATGAGTAAAAAGCAAGGTATAACACAGTAAAGAGTAATTATTGAGGTTGATGACTCACTGCAGGGGCCGGGTTCTTCTTGCAGAAAGGAAGTAAGCCGAAGGCGTTACTAGTCACCGTGCCCTCTTTCAACAAAGACTGGGTCGTAGCCTCCACCGCATCATCTGGTAAGTCGTCAGGACTATGACGCAGTGGGTCATCCTTCTCGCCTGAGTAAGTACACATTAAGTCGAGGCGGCGGCTTAACGGAATCACTCGCCAAGAAACCCAGACTTGGACCAGGTCGATGCCATCTAAGTCGTTCCCCAAAAGAGCTTTGATTTTCTTAATAGTGGGAGTGAGTGGCAGACGTTCAACAGCAGTCAATTTGTCCGGCAGTGGGTGGTTGGATTCAAGGCGCAAGGCGCAGAAGCCGGGCAGCGGGTTTTCATCAGCCGGAGAAGTGTCCTGGCAGTAGAACCACGTCTGGTTCCAATCCTTTGGATGACTTGGCAGTTCAGCATAAGGGAAAAGGTAGTCTCTCCGCCACTGAATCGAGATGCCACCAAGTTCTAGACTGGGCCCGTTGGCGTGTTCGTTCTGCCGGTTTAAATAAAACAATTCTCTGAATAAAAGTAAGCTGGGCTCTTCTCCAAGGTACACCTCGTAGAAAACTTGGAAGTTGCAAATATTTGACACGGAATTGGGCCCGATGTCTTGAGGTCTTAGGTCAAAGAATTGCAAAACATCCCTGAAGAATTTTGAACCGGGTGGAGCAAATCCCCGGCTCATATGATCAGTAAAAATGATCACCTCCCCCTATTTGGGTTGAGGTTTCTCCTCGGACGGGTCAGGAGCACGATAAGACATGACCTCCTTCTTGGGCAGATATCCAGATTTCACAAATTCAGACAGTGTGCTCTCTGTGATAGTGGACTTACCCAGTTACAAGTCACCGGAGGTTTGGGAGCCTTGGGTGCCATTGTGCAAATTCAAGCCTATGACAAAGTAAAAAAATTCCGGTTCAACTCATAACCCGGAGGAGAGCATTATTAATTTATTCAAGATGGCGGCTTAAGAAGGGGCCTAATGACATATGGGTAACTATGCAGTGGTATTTAAGCCGCTACAGGTATCAAAGGCAGTTAAATTTTCTTAAGTCGCTGGAAGCAAGCAAGGTTGACAAAACAGTGTCATTGTCTTAAACCGGCCATATGGACTACTGTGGTTAAACAGATTCAACAGATGCCGTTTTTTGGCTAAGTGTGGAACAAACAGGTTTCACAAGTTGCAGCTATTATTTTGGATCAAACGATCGTTCTGAAAAGAAAAATTTCTAGACCTAAAACCAGTGCAGAGAAGTTCATACACTCGAAAGAGGCCTTTAAACAAGGGAAATGAGATATGTTTCTATTCGAGATGGGTGCGGAACAGCCACCGCAGCAGTTCTAACTGTCTAAAGATCAAAAAGGAGCACTGGAGAGGAAAACTATCAAGGGTTTGCAACGGGCGGCGATGAACACCGACGAACTCGGGAGGCCGCAATGCAGATCTAAAAGCAGGGAAGGAAAAGGACTTACGGATGCAGAGCGGTTGCAGGGTTCCGTCGCGTTTCTCTGGTCAAGTCAGGTTGATGCAGCGGCCTGAGTTGGAGAAGACGAGGAAATCTGCGGCGGCGGCGGCGGCAGAGCTCGAGCGGCAGAGAAACAGTGCGAGGAGGAAGACGACCGAAGAAGGAGATTGGGAAAGACCTATGTCGCACCTATTTATAAGGAAGGGCCGACTGAGACGGCGCGAAAAACGAGGGGACCGAACATCATTATCCAGCGACCCCGACGCCTCGTTTTTTGGAATGGTCAGTAAAGGCAAAGATCCGTTGGAAGATATGATGGAGTAAAATATGAATTTAATTGAAGATGATGTCACGACGGGTTAACGCGGATCCAGAAGATGACGTCATGGCGGGTTAAAACCTTTGCACAGACAAGAAGACTGAAGGCTTGTTTCTTAAGGTATTTTAAGATTGACATGAACCGGTTCAAATCAATCTGGGGCCTAATGTTGGGGATATAACTATTTGTGTAAGCCGCCCAGGAGGGGCCGGGTTACGCAAAGAAGGACTCATCAGAAGAAGCCCAAGACCAAGCATGAAGATGGCGGTTCAATAAAGGATCTAAAGCCCACAGGCGACTTAAGGCCCATAGTGGTAAACCACCATGATGGCATGACTTGTATCATAAGGTAGAATTAACTAGTCACCGAGGCGGACACTGTTTATGAGCCGGCCGGGACTCTGTAGGCTGCAGGGCGTCAACCCGTGTATATAAGGGGACGACCCGCCGGCGGCTTAGGGCAAGAAACAACTCATCGAGAGCCGGGCATAGCGTATCTCGCTCCCTGGTCATCGAAACCTCAGCAATACCAACCCAACTAGACGTAGGCCTTACCTTCACCATAAGGGGCCGAACTAGTATAAACCCTCTCGTGTCCTTTGTCCCAATTAACCCCTTTAAGCTTCCTAGTTGCGATGGCTCCACGACTAAGTCCTTGCAAGAGGACATCTGCCGTGACAATTCAACGACAAATTTCAAAGTGAAGTGGAGAATCATCATAACAAGAAAATAAAAGTTTCTACGATATGATTGTGGAGGTGAATATTTGAGTTACTAGTTTGGTCTTCAATTAAAACAATGTGGAATAGTTTCACAAACTCATGCCACCTGGAACACCATAGTGTAATGGTGTGTCCGAACGTCATAACCGTACTTTATTAGATATGGTGTGGTCTATGATGTCTCTTACCGATCTACCACTATCGTTTTGGGTTTATGCATTAGAGACAGCTACATTCACGTTAAATAGGGCACCATCTAAATCCGTGGAGATGACACCGTATGAGCTGTGGTTTGACGAGAAACCTAAGCTGTCGTTTCTTAAAGTTTGGGACTGCAATGCATATGTGAAAAAGTTTCAACATGATAAGCTCGAACCCAAGTCGGAGAAGTAAATCTTCATAGGATACCCAAAAAGAAACTATTGGGTACACCTTCTATCACATATCCGAAGGCAAGATATTCGTTGCTAAGAATGGATCCTTTCTAGAGAAGGAGCTTCTCTCGAAAGAAGTGAGTGGGAGGAAAGTAGAACTTGACGAGGTAACTGTATCTGCTACCTTATTGGAAAGTAGTTTATCACAGAAATACTGTTCATGTGACTCCTACACCAATTAGTGAGGAAGCTAATGATGATGATCATGTAACTTCAGATCAAGTTACTACCGAACCTCGTAGGTAGACCAGAGTAAGATCCACACCAGAACGGTACGGTAATCTTGTTTTGGAGGTCATGTTACTTGACCATGACGAACCTACGAACTATGAGGAAGCGATGATGAGCCCAGATTCCGCAAAATGGTTTAAGGCCATGAAATCTGAGATGGGATCCATGTATAAGAACAAAGTATGGACTTCGATTGACTTGCCCGATGATTGGTGAGCCATTGAGATTAAATGGATCTTCAAGAGGAAGACGGACGCTGATAGTAGTGTTACTATCTACAAAGCTAGAATTGTCGCATAAGGTTTTCGACAAGTTCAAGGTGTTGACTACGATGAGAGTTTCTCACTTGTATCTATGCTTAAGTCTGTCCGAATCATGTTGGCAATTGCCGCATTTTATGAAATCTGGCAAATGGATAAACAAAACTACATTCCTTAATGGATTTATTAAAGAAGAGTTGTATATGATGCAACCAAGAAGGTTTTGTCAATCCTAAAGGTGCTAACAAAATATGCAAGCTCCAACGATCCTTCTATGGACTGGTGCAAGCATCTCAGAGTTGGAATATACGCTTTGATGAGTTGATCAAAGCATATAGTTTTATACAGACTTGCGGTGAAGCCTGTATTTACAAAAGTGAGTGGGAGCACTACAACCTTTCTGATAAGTATATGTGAAAGACATATTGTTGATCGGAAATAATGTAGAATTTTCTGGAAAGCATAGAAGAGTATTTGAAAGGAGTTTTTCAAAGAAAGACCTCGGTGAAGCTGCTTACATATTGAGCATCAAGATCTATAGAGATAGATCAAGACGCTTGATAAGTTTTTTCAATGAGTACATACCTTGACAAGATTTTGAAGTAGTTCAAAATGGAACAGTCAAAAAGGAGTTCTTGCCTGTGTTGCTAGGTGTGAAATTGAGTAAGACTTAAAGCTCGACCACGGCAGAAGATAGAAAGAGAATGAAAGTCATTCCCTATGCCTGAGCCATAGATTCTATAAAGTATGCCATACTATGTACCAGACCTATTGTATACCCTGCCCTGAGTTTGGCAAGGGAGTACAATAGTGATCTAGGAGTAGATCACTGGACAACGGTCAAAATTATCCTTAGTGGAATAAGGATATATTTCTTGGTTATGGAGGTGATAAAGAGTTCATTGTAAAGAGTTACGTCGATGCAAGCTTTTACATCGATCTGGATGACTCTAAGTCTCGATCTAGATACATATTGAAAGTGGGAGCTATTAGCTAGAGTAGCTCCGTACAGAGCAATGTAGACATAGAAATTTGCAAAATACTTACGGATCTAAATATGACAGACCCGTTGACTAAGCTTCTCTCACAAGCAAAACATTATCACACCTTAGTACTCTTTGGGTGTTAATCACATAACAATGTGAACTAGATTATTGACTCTAGTAAACCCTTTGGGTGTTGGTCACATGGTGATGTGAACTATGGATGTTAAATCACATGGCGATGTGAACTAGATTATCGACTCTAGTGCAAGTGGGAGACTGAAGGAAATATGCCCTAGAGGCAATAATAAAGTTATTATTTATTTCCTTATTTCATGATAAATGTTTATTATTCATGCTAGAATTGTATTAACCGGAAACTTGATACATGTGTGAATACATAGACAAACATAGTGTCACTAGTATGCCTCTACTTGACTAGCTCGTTAATCAAAGATGGTTAAGTTTCCTAACCATAGACATAAGTTGTCATTTGATTAATGGGATCACATCATTAGGAGAATGATGTGATTGACTTGACCCATTCCGTTAGCTTAGCACTTGATCGTTTAGTATGTTGCTATTGCTTTCTTCATGACTTATACATGTTTCTATGACTATGAGATTATGCAACTCTCGTTTATCGGAGGAACACTTTGTGTGCTACCAAACGTCACAACGTAACTGGGTGATTATAAAGGTGCTCTACAGGTGTCTCCGAAGGTACTTGTTGGGTTGGCGTATTTCAAGAGGATTTGTCACTCAGATTGTCGGAGAGGTATCTCCGGGCCCTCTCGATAATGCACATCACTATAAGCCTTGCAAGCATTGTGACTAATGAGTTAGTTGCGAGATGATGTATTACGGAACAAGTAAAGAGACTTGCCGGTAACGAGATTGAACTAGGTATTGAGATACCGACGATCGAATCTCGGGCAAGTAACATACCGATGACAAAGGGAACAACGTATGTTGTTATGCGGTCTGACCGATAAAGATCTTCGTAGAATACGTGGGAGCCAATATGAGCATCCAGGTTCCGCTATTGGTTATTGACCGGAGACGTGTCTCAGTCATGTCTACATAGTTCTTGAACCCGTAGGGTCCGCACGCTTAAAGTTTCGATGATAGTTATATTATGAGTTTTATATGTTTTGATGTACCGAAGGTTGTTCGGAGTCCCGGATGTGATCACAGACATGACGAGGAGTCTCGAAATGGTCGAGACATGAAGATTGATATGTTGGACGACTATATTCGGACACCGGAATGGTTCCGAGGGTTATCGAATATATACCGGAGTACCGGGGGGTTACCGGAACCCCCCGGAGGCTATTGGGCCTCATGGGCCCAATTGGTGGAAGAGGAGAGGAGGCCAAGGGGCAGCCGCGCGCCCCTCCCCCCCAAGTCCGAATTGTACAAGGAGGGGGGCGGCGCCCCCCTTTCCTTTCCCCCCTCTCCTCCTTCCCCCTTCTCCTAATCCAACAAGGAAAGGGAGGGAGTCCTACTCCCGGTGGGATTCAATAGGTAGTAGTGGGGGTCGAATTTAACCAACTTTATTATATATCTCGCACACGATTACATAGATAGGTAAATCAACCACTAAGCAAACTCTCGAAGAAAGATCGAACTAAACTTTTATTCAACTAAAGCAGAAGATAACTAAAGATCGAACTAAGATAAATAAAGGCAAAAGAGGTGGTGTGATACGATACCGGGGCACCTCCCCCAAGCTTGGCACAAGCCAAGGGGAGTTCCCATACCATGAACTCAAGTCTCCTTTGGTGGTGAAGAAAGTGATGATGGTGGTGATGATGAGATAGCAGGTTTGTTCTCCGGCTTCCATGACAGCGGTTCTCCATCATAAGAAGAAGCATGGGTCTCACGAGTCCTGCAACTGGCAGCCAAACTCATACCTTTAAATCATGCCTCATATTCGAAGACTTGATTTTGAAGATCGTAGATCTGGCTTTGTAGGAAGTTGATTCGCTCGTTGAGGGTGAAGATGACGTCCTTCACGGGCCGACCATAGGAAAGAAGCTCGTGATTTAGCCCAGCTAGCTATCCAGCACAAGGCAACTCAAACATTTCAAATCTCCTGGAGAAATGTGAATCATATTCAGGAAGATTGTCCTTTGAAGTTATTATGTGCAGGCATGAAAGTTCAAGGAATTGTAACTCTCAATGTAAACTGCTTGAACTCTGAATGATTTTGCAATAGATAACCACTACAAGTATCCATGCACCATGTTGGGGGAAGAACACACTTTAAATCACCGATCGAGATGTTCCTAGTTGCCTGACACGAGAAACTGAAAATTGCTTGGTCCATATATTATACAAAGAAATTAAGGTGAAACATAACGTTCCAACTCTACAAGATCACTTAGAGTGGTGGAAATAGACCCAATTATGATCGTAATCTAATAAAATAATTTTGTTTCTTAATATACCATGGGAAAAGTGCATAAAATGTGGCAATGAAGCAAAAAATAAGAGTTTACACTGAAGATTATCAACAACAAAAGTTTTGTAACTATTAAATAGATTTAAGCAATAACGAGTAAGTGATTCTCTCTTCTTTTTTGTTAGGGGGTTCGCTACAAAGAATTTCACTTTTGTCTCTCATCTGGAAAAAAAAAATCTTCATGAAAAAATACGAACTCCCGAGGCCAGCCTGGAATCTTTCCAGCAAACATACAAACGGGAGGGGAGCATGAGGAGGCGCGACACCGAGGCCCTCGGTAGGAGAATGTGAATAAGAGTGCACCTCATTTTTACATCGATTCTGAAGGGCGGTGTGCAAATTCTTCTGACATGATCGGTTGTGGCCTTACTTGAAGAGATGGAAAAAATAAATAAAAGCACATAGTTTGTGGAAGGTAGCAGGCGTGTGTTCTTGTACTTTGTTTTAAGTGTTTGTTGGGGGCTTTATATTAATTTAAAGCCCTAGAAACATGTACTCCGTCCGTCCGAAAATACTCGTCGAATTTGGGGGATTATAAATTTATAGATGTAGCCTTATAATTTTTGTATATAATGTCAGCTTGTGGGACCATCCAAGTGTTAAATCAATAATATTTTTCGTTATTAGCAATTTGGTTTTTTTCTTCTAGGAATTGTTATTAGCATTTTTTGTTTTTTTAGGGGTTGCTACTAGCAATTTGTGGGTGACGGGCACCGAAGTGACGGGAAATATCTCGAGACATCGTTTGGTTTTGTATGGTGATGATGAGAAGAGAAGAAGGCCGGGCCCAGATAGGTGGTCGGCCCACTTGGCGGCTCGGTGCCTTAAGAAGAGAAGAAGGAGGGGGCAAGCACCACCGCGTGTTGGAGAAAGAAGAAAGAGAGATCGGAAACCCTAGCCGCCGTCGTCTTGCTCGTCCAGATCCGCTTGGTTGGTGGTGGAGGTATGGCTATGGCGCTGCGCACCATGGCCGCGAAGCTGAAGCAGAAGATCCCCGGCGCTGTCCAGCGCGTTTTCGCCTCTTCTCGTGCTCCGGTTCGTTCCCCATCTCCATCTACTAGCCCCGTCCCAGTCTTTGATTGATGCAATCGATTGATTTTGACATGCTGCGTTGCGCGATTAGTCGGATGTGTTCTTCTCCCTCCGCTCCGACGGGGAGTTTTGTAGTGATGGAGGCGGGGATAGGCCCTGCTTACGTTGTTGGGTTAAATAAATTCGGAATCAACGTGTGCAATCCACCATCTTTCTTTCTGTAACTACTAGAGACACCAGCCGGATGGATGGCTTTGAGTCTCCTCATGTTCTTGGCAACATAGCTATTTCTATTAAATTAGCAATATATAGTGCCAATTGCTGGAATTTCTGGATGTTCTTCCAGATAGATGGTCACTGCCAAGGTTGGTTAAACCTTTTTTGTAATCAAAATATAGGACTTTTTTTAGGCTAGCTACTTTGTAGCCTAAAAAAACGTCTTAGATTTTTGGTAAAGTGGTAGTAGTATTTATTAGTAGCTCCAGGTTTTGACCAAGTACTTGCTTTTGGAAATCATCAGAATCCCTCTGGGCAACTGTTTTTAGATGAAACTGTCAATGTAGTTTCAGTTGCTTGGTTGTTATAAATTCTGTATACCAAACTTTCAGCAGTCTGCATTGGCTGCCATCCCAATTTTAACGATTCAAACTCAACTGCATGTAGGCACCGGCTGATGCTGACCTCGACCGCTTCGGGCCAGAGTTTCGGTAAGGCACTAAACATGCAAGACCGTCTTTGTTCGATTGATTCATTCATTGCGCAATACCATCCTAACATTCATTCTCCTTCCTCTTTGGAAGCCGGCTACTGGACAAGATTGTGGAGCGAAACAGGAAAAGCCGCAGGGACGATGCCTTGGCCGTTGGTGCTGGCTGCGGTCTTGGAGCAGTCACCGTGGTGTACGGGATTCGTCAACTCGGTTGAAGGGATGAGTCGAGGGATCGATGACTCGAATTTCTATCCTGCGCCGCATGTTCTACTATCTACTACTATATCCTGCATCGCATGCTAATGCTACTACTGTATCATGCATGTTTAGATAGCCGGTATACTCCGTAATTCCTGGCTTGTCTTATCTAAGAGCAAGAACTACTGTATGTCGTGTGACGAGGGATCTGGGATCTAATTTCCGTGGTTGCATGTGGGATGTAATAGCACTCGTATCTGTTGTTATGAGAGATCTACTATATGTAGCCTTGTTGTTAGTCTGTTTTCATGCTCTGAACCTTTCCCGTGATGTATTTTGCTGTTTGTTAGTTATTGTCTCATTGCTTCGGCTGTGAAGTGTTTACGTGGGTGCTACGAAGTCCAGGTGAGGGACTTGTTAATTCTGCTGGTTATCTAGCCTTCACATTCACTTCTAGTGGGCGGTGATGAGGGACTTGGGATCCTTAGACTCTGTTGAAGGGATGAGTCAAGGGTCGATGACTGGAATCTCTCTATCCTGCAACACATGCATGTTCTACTATCTTCTACTCCCTCCGTTCCTAAATATTTGTCTTTCTAGAGATTTCAAATGCTCACCACATACGGATGTATATAGACATATTTTAGAGTGTAGATTCACTCATTTTGTTCCGTATGTAGTCACCATTTGAAACCTCTAGAAAGACAAATATTTAGGAACGGAGGGAGTATATATTGCATGTTTATGTCTATAACTAGCTGGTGTGCAGCAATACTCTGCATATTTATGTCTAACTAGCCTGTCTCATGTCTGATGGGGGATCTAATTTCCGTGGTTACCATGAGGGTGTAAATCCGTTGTTATTTTTGTGGTGTCGAACCTTTGTGTGATGATTTATGAGGGATGAATATGTATCTGTGATGATTTCTGATTTATGAGGGATGAATATGTATTTCGCTGCTTCAGAGTGTATGTGAAGTATTGCTGATTGTACTTAGTTATGCTTGATTTGTTTTACCAAACAAGAATATATTCAGTTTATTCGATGTATCAATGGGGAATATATTTCTTGAAAACTCATCATTTTTATTAAGTTTTTTTCTGATTTATTTGACACCATCTAGTACCAGTCTATTTCTGCTCAACTTCGTTATTTCTTTTTGGACTGCACTCATTTCAATTACTTGACAAATATAATTTCTAACATGGATAGAATAGGGAACTCTTTTACATCTAGAATGTAACTTGAAGTGGACAAGCTATTAGATACAACCAAATGAAGGATAAATATGTTCTGCTATCAGATATGCACATGCTTATAAGTATAAATAGTACTCCCTCTGTCCCGTGATATATAACGCTTTTTGACACTAATATAGTGTCAAAAAACATCTTACATTATGGGACGGAGGGAGTAGAAAACAGACTCGTAACTAGCAGCAGCTATATGATAAACAAAGCTTACAAATAATATCAATTAGCAGACAAACACATAGCTTATAAGACTTCGGCTATCAGAAAAATACAAACTGATCTGATAACTACTCCTATTTGCAACTCTCAGATATCAGATGAAAACAGGCTAATAACTACCTGCAGCTATCTGATAAAAAGAGTTTTTGTAAGTAACAAAGCTATGAGATAAAAAACAGGCTGGTAACTAGCAACAGCTATCTGATAAACATAACTTATAAGTAACAACATCTATCACATACCAACAGACTTATAGGTACATTAACTATTTGATAAAACAAAGCCTATATGTGAATATATAAAATAAACTACATTCCTCTTTTAAACAGAGCTTATAGTTAACAATGGTCGTCCTCTTTTTAAACAGAGTTGATAAAAGATATAAAATAAATAAGAGATGATAAGCATCAATGCACACATGTAAGTAGCAGTTGATATATCATATAAACCATAGTGACTTGTTGAAGACTTCACACATGTTGTAAAAGGCTACATTTTTGGAAGTCATTGAAGAAAGCTTTAATGAAACAATAAAGGAGAAAATTCTCAGTCTATTTGTAAGCGATACGTCTTTGTACATTGTATTGAGGTGACAACCGTCCAAACAAATTACTGTTCTGCAACCCTTTAGAAAAGCTCTCTCACAAAAAGGAAAAGAAATTATCCTATCGGATTTCGTGAGTAGAATCCGGCAACGGTCAAGGAATTTATCCAAAAACATCAATAGATCCACCATCGAGCAAGTCATGAGCAACTTCAGAATGACCTGGTTCGTCATTTGTGGGCGATTCGAGGGGAGAAATAAAAAATATGTACAAATAAGTTGAATTCAAATATAAAGTATTTTATGGCAAAGCTTCTTTTTTCATTGTAATATTTACATTTAATTTTTGTTGCATTGAAATACTCGCCCAACATGATTATGAATGAAAGATGATACGTAAATTACTTATTTTATTTAAATGTTTTATATATAGGGTAAAATGGCAGACATTTAATGTATAGGGTTGGATGGCCGCCCCCTATCCGCTATCCGCAGACACATCTGGACAGGCGTTGGAAATGCCCTAAGGCCAACTCCAACACGGTGACCCATTTCGTCCGCCATGTCCGTTTGAGTCCGCGTGGACAAATTATGCGGCCCAACGCGGTGACACAAACGGACATGTACGAGCTTTTTGTCCGTCGCGGTCCATTTCCCTCCCAAATTTGGGTCGGGTTTGCGTCGGTGCGGACTCCTGTGACGCCCTCCCTTGTCCTCTCCTTTTGGCCTGGTCATCGGTGGCATATCCACCCAATTTCAACCCCTCTCTCAAAACCCTCCCACCATCCTGCCATGGCCGACACGCCCAACCCCGCTGCCGCCTCCTACCCGGCCGCCACGGTCAACGGCGTGGCCACCCACGTTGTGCAGCCAAAGAAGAAACCGAAGAAAGTGTGCACACTGGAGGAGACGCCGTGATGGCAATGAGGGCTGGTCGGAGGAAGGTCGTGACAAAAAAAAGAGACCGCCTCTCCCGCCTTAGCCGAAGCAGCGCGGCGTCAGGCCGCCATTGCAGAGAATGGTTCCATCGTCGCCAAGGCCACATAGCAGGCCCTCCTCATGCTAGGGTTCGGCGGTGAGCCAACCATTCTTGCCACCGCTACTGCGACCGCGGCCAGAACTGGCTCATCGGATGCCCGCCGCTAGTGCCGGAGTCACCACACACATTGACAATGTCACGGACATACATGTTCCTTCCTCAACACGACCCGGTTGCGTCCCACTTCTCCATGCCACCTGAGGACAGCTCGTGTGGAAGTAATTGAACTCGCACCAACATCCCGTGGTGGCGGCACTCGACAATATCCACACCTGTGGCTGACATGTCTTCCGAGACACGAAGGAAGCGGCCGCAGGAGATCCCTACATGAAACTATCTCAGCGCTCACAACTTGTTCAATGATACGCCAGCCCCTACGCCGACGCGTGAAGATCCGTCCGCGATTTTTTGGTTTGCTGGCATGTATGCCGTCCGCTGGCACGTATGCCGACATGTACTATGGCCAAGAAAGACATATTTTTTTGTGTGCTGGCATGTATGTCGGCTGTTGGCAAGTATGCCGACATGAATTATGGCCGCTGCCTTGAATTCTAGGTTTAGTTGTGCAAAATATGTTTATTGTCCAAATTTTGGCCACGCGAACAAAATGGGTCAGTGCAAAAAGCAATAAAAATTGCTCCTAAATATGTATGATCTTTTATTGTTAGAGAAAATAAGCTTTGTACGAACTTGTGATGGTAAATAAATAAAAGAGACAGACTGCATAAGATCTCGCACATCTAGAAATAAAAAGCCCATGACAACCTCTGCTTCCCTCTGTGAAGGGCCTATCTTTTACTTTATGTATTTACACTAGTGCAGAACCGGGCAATAGCACCGGTTCGTAAGGCCCTTTAGTGCCGGTTTAGGAACCGGCACTAAAGTGTGGTCACTAAAGGCCCCCCCTTTAGTACCGGTTCAGCACGAACCGGTGCTAAAGGGAAACCACGTGGCACGAGCCAGCTCCGGGGGCCGGGAGCCCTTTAGTACCGGTTGGTAACACCAACCGGTACTAAATGTTTGTGGGTTTTTGTTTTATTTTGTATTTTCCAACTAAATTTGTGTTATCAATTTAATTTAGGATTGTTTTACGTTATAATGAGTTGTAGTCGTCATCATCATCATCATCATTGCATATTAATAAATAAATAAACTCTAGCTAGCTAAAAATCATCATAGTCGTCTAATTACCACTATTTAATCATCATAGTCATTACCGCTAGCTATCTAATCATCACCAACGCTGGCTAGCTTAAAGAGGAAACAGTCACTTTGTAACAGAAGCAAAGATATCATCAAGTTCAACATAATCATCACAAAACATCGAAGTTCAGTACACGAACATGAGACAAGTACTAATTAAGAGCATGAACTAGTAGCTACTCCTGCTGCTCCCTCTCAGGTAGAATAGCATAGAACATGTATAGCTCTCCTGATTCATCATACTGGAGCATGCAGATGAATCTGTCTCCTAATCTTGGGTTGCGCTTCTCCTTGCCGCCCCTTAGTACTTCTCTGCGATCGTTAACAATTTTGCTCCAATCTTTCACTATTAAGCATTCTTCGCTTTCAGAAATCCTGAATGCACTCATGTGCAATGTAGGAAATCTTGGTCGTAAGCTAACCATTGACATGCGACCTTTTGTCTCGATCCACTGAGGCACAACTGTCATCGGAAGTCCCTATTGAAGAACATCGTATAGTAATTAATATACTAAGCAATGAAAGATTAGCTTCAAAAATAATGTATGCAAAAGATGCACTAATTAAGGACAAATATTTAAAATCTTACCATCTTTCGATTATAGATATGACCGTAGTTCAATACGATCACCATTGGTCGCACGTTTTGAGTACTAACATTTCTAAGTTCAGGAATTTTTTTTGTCTTGACAGTATTAAGATCCTCAAGCCATGAAACATAATGACTTATCTCCTCGCAGTTTAGTTGAGCCCCGGGGCAGTAGTAGGTCCTGTCTACCAAGCGCCGGACATGTTTGCTTGAACCGAAATAAGCTGACAATACAAATTAGTTGTCAACTATTTTTGAATAAACTGTATCAAAGACATAAACATATGCATGCATGGTTGAGAAAAACTCACCAAATGGTAGAACCGGAGGCGTTTGCACATCGACCCAGATGTCTATATTACCTTCAATATCATCTTCCAGACGAACATCAAAGGTGATAACCATATCAGGCTCAAATGCATAAGCCTTGCATAGTGCTTGCCAAGTTTTGCATTCAAAATGGGTGTATGTGTCTCCATTATATAATTTGACGTTGAAAGTATACCCATGCTCCGTCTTCAAGTAAACTCTCTTTACCTCCATATCATCTATAGCACTAAAACCTATCTTATCCAAGACAAAAATTCTTGCATGGCAGGGGATGCGCTAGTAGAATAGTGAAAATTTAAAATTATAAGTTGAAGCAAATGAAGCGTAAGTTTTGCATTCAAATAATAATTGACAAAGTGACTTACTGTATCAACTTCGAATGTCTCATCCAGCTTGATGCTGAAGCGTCTACCATCAACAAGGAAATTTTTGTCGCACAGGCCGCGCTGGTCTTCACAGTGTTCGCACATAATGGAATCTTTTTCGTCGTCAGATGACATTTCCTATGTTCATATAGGTGAAACATTAAACACCTATATCTAGCCAAATATATATTCATCTAACATTTGACATTAATATATCTAACTATATATTCAATTGACTTTACTATATATTTAACTTTTCTATCTAATTCATATAACATTCGACATTAATCTAACATTTATATAAACTCAAAATATATAAAAAATTAAATAAACAGAAAAACTCATTAACAAATAATATTTTAATTAGATCATCAAATCACAGATACTTAAATTTTCTTACTAAAAATAAACTAGTTATATTAATTATTGAACTAGTTCAAATCTCATATACCTAAATTTTCTTACTAAAAATAAACTAGTTATATTAATTATTCAACTAGTTCTAATCTCTAGTTCGACAATTTTTCTATCTAGCTAGCTAATTCATCTAACATTCGACATTAATCTAACATTCGATCATCTAATTAACTTTTCTAAAAAACAGAAAATAAGTAAAAAAATGTGTGTGTGTATGTGTGTGTATACGTATATGTGTGTACGTATGTGTGTATGTGTGTGTGTATGCGTGTGTGGTATGTGTGTGTGTGTGTGCGGCCCCGTACGCAGTCGCCCCGTGCGCACGAGCGGGGGCGGCGGCGTACAGGGCGGGGGCGCCGGCGTTCGGGGCGGCGGCGGGGACGGACGGCGGCGCGCGGCGTTCGGGGCGGACGACGGCGCGGCGGCCGGGTACGCGCGAGGAGAGCGAGATACGTACGGACGGCGGTGCGGGACGACGACGGGACCGCGGCGCGGGACGACGATGGACGGCGGCGCGCGGCGTTCGGGGCGGCGGCGGGGACGACGAAAACGACGATGGGCGACGGGCGGCGACGACGGGAGCGGCGCGCGAGAGGTTGACGAAAGAAGTGGGGAGATGTAACTGAAATTTCATAAGTGCTGTATATATAGGGTGAGCCTTTAGTACCGGTGGAGCCACCAATCGGTACTAAAGCCAGGCCAAGAGGCGGAAAGAGCAGGCCTTTAGTACCGGTTGGTGGCTCCAACCGGTACTAAAGGGTGGTCTTTAGTACCGGTTGGAGCAACCAACCGCTACTAAAGGCCTTGCGCTGCCCTGTGAAGTTTAGTCCCACCTCACCGGGCGAAGGGCAGCCGCACTGGTTTATAAGCCCAGCCGCGGCTGCCTCTTTGAACTCCTCTATATAGCAGGCTTGTGGGCCTAATTTCTGCGCGCTGCCCTGTGAGTCTGCTGTGCCTTTAGGGCCTGTAATTGCACGCCCGTGGCGTAGCAGGCCCACAGGGCAGCGCCCCAATTTTTTTTATATTTTTTTCTTTTCTGCTTTATTTTTTTCTATTTATTTCTTCGTAGTTTTTTGTATAGTTTTTTCTTTTCTGTTATATTTATTTGTGAGTAGTTTTTCATCTAGTTTGCCAAAATTCAACATTTTCAGAGTTCATTTTGTAGTGATTTTCAATTTCACGGTCATTTTGTGAACGATTGAAAAATAGCAAATATAATTTTTTTCTTTTCTGCTTTATTTTTTCTTCTATTTATTTCTAAGTAGTTTTTTGTAGTGTAATAAGTCTGGAGTTGTAATAAGTTATTAAAAATAAAAAAGAGGTACAATGCTTCGTTAGTTTGCTTCAAGCCTTTCGGAATAGTGTAAACTGCACTACGCGTAGCTCCGTGCAATCTACCATATTCCTGAAGGCTTGAAGCTAAGCAACGTGAGCATTGAGCCTCTTCTTCATCGTCTCTGCACTCAGGGCTTATAAACCGCTCCTAGTCCCTCTCTCTTGGCGAGGTGGGACTAAAAACTGCTTACTAAGAAACTGTAGTACTGGTCACCCTTTAGTACCGGTTGGAGCCACCAACCGGTACTAAAGGTGGTGCTATACCTGCATAAAATTTAGTGTCATTTAGTTCAAAAAAATCATTGAATGCATGAAAAATAGCAAATGAAGGTAGAAATGGTTGAAAGTTGATGGCGTCGCTTTGAATGGTGCATACTGAATGCACAAAAATTCTGGAGTTGTAATAAGTTTAAAAAAAATGAAATGCCTTTGTAACAGATGAGTTTAATTTCGTCAGAAACCTGAATACTTCGAAAGAGATTGTCCAGTTTGTAAACAAAGTGCATCCAGTTTTAGCCGTAAGCCTCTCTACTTTCTTACACATGCTATGTGGGTGAAATGATGATACCATGCCAAGTTTCAACTTTTTCAGAGTTCATTTGTAGTGCTTTTCAATTTCCAGGTCATTTAGTTCTCAAAACAAATCATTGAATGCATGAAAAATAGCAAATGAAGGCAGAAATGGTTGACAGTTGATGGCGTCGCTTTGAATGGTGCATACTGAATGCAAAAAATATAAGAGCATTTACATCATGATCTTATATTTCTTTACAGTCTAAATTGTCAATATGATCTTATAACATAAAAAATACTTTGATCATCAATGATCTTTGTGTGTACAATCTGAATTGTCAATATGAGTCATCAACGATTTATAAACCGATCAAGACTCATATTGCGGCCACAAGTTCTACACATAGAGTTCAATGAAGACCAAGTGCTTGTGATAGTTTGAGAAATAACATATTTAAGGTGGTAAAAGGCTTGTTAGGGGAGCGAGGTGGGACTAAAAACAGCCTGCCACAACGTCATTAGTACCGGTTCATGGTACGAACCGGCACTAAATGGTGATGGTGGGGCCATAGCCTGACCGCAGGCTGACACAGCCTCTTTAGTATCGGTTCGTGGTACGAACCGGTAATAAAGGTTCGGCACGAACCAGTACTATTGATCGCCGCCACGAACCGGCACTAATATACACATTAGTGCCGGCTCTAATTCAAACCGGCACTAATGTGCTTCACGTTTGACCATTTTTCTACTAGTGTTACTTTTATGCAAGAGTCAATAGTGTCCTTCTCTATCCCATTTGTCTTTTTCTTTTGCCAAGCATCATGTGGTGGGGAAAGATCCAGACATATATATCCATTTGGATGTAGGTAATCATGAGTTATTATTGTTGACATTACCCTCGAGATAAATAAGTTAGGAGGTGAAACTATAAACCCCTATATTCTATTGTGTTTGACTAAAACTTTTGCTCCATAAATATATCGTGACTGTTAGCAATCATGGAAGACTAAATGATAGTTGAGTATGTGAACTTGCTAAGCAAAGATCTTACATAGACTCTTTCTGAAAAGATGATGAATTCTAATTGCTTCAGTGACTGAGATCATAGTTTGTTAATTCTCAATGAAGTTTATGATTTGTAGTTGAGCATGTGAATGAATTATTACTTTATCATGACAATTTTTATGATGATATATTGCCACTAGAATAATGATCATGATGCTTTAATGTTTGTATTTTATTTTATCAACACCTCTCTCTCTCTCTCTCTCTCTCTCTAAGCATGTGGTCATGATTATTGAGTTTGGCTTTCGCTTGAGGACAAGCGAGGTCTAAACTTCGTGGAGTTGATACCTCCATTTTGCATCATGTTTTCCTACTGTTATTTATTATGTTTTTGTATCATTATTTCACTTTATGATGCTATTATTATGCCTTTTCTCATGGAACACTTCTACGATGGCACAATTATTTTGGAATACAAAAAAATATTGGCGGAAGAATTACCAGAAGGTGGGCCACCAGGGAGCGACGAGCTCGGGGGGCGCGCCTACGCCCCTAGGCGTGCCCTGTGAGCTCATGGGCCCCATGGCAGGCCTCTGGTGCCTATCTTCTGCTATATGAGGCTATTTTCCCTAGAAAGCAAATAAGGAGAAGACTTTCAGGACAATGCGCCTCCATCTCGGGGCGGAACCTGGGCAGGAGCACTTTTTCTCTTCGGCACAATATTCTGCTGGGGAAACTTACCTCCGGGAGGGGGAAATCGAAGCCATCGACATCACCAATGATCCTCTCATCATGGGAGGACCAATCTTCATCAACATATTCACCAACACCATTTCATCTCAAACCCTACTTCATATCTTGTATTCAATCTTTGTCCTGAAACCTCATATTGGTACATGTGGTTGCTAGTAGTGTTGATTACATCCTGTAGTTGATGCTAGTTGGTGTATTTGGTGAAAGATTATATGTTCAGATCCTTAATGATATTCGATACCCCTCCAATCTTCAACATGAATATGATTTGTGAGTAGTTACTTTTGTTCTTGAGGACATGGGAGAAGTCTTGTTATAAGTAATCATGTGAATTTGGTATCCTTTCGATATTTTGATGATATGTATGTTGTTGCTTCCTTTAGTGGTGTCATGTGAACATCGACTACATGAAACTTCAACATATTTGGGCCTAAGGGAAGGCATTGTGGAGTAATAAGTAGATGATGGGTTTCTAGAGTGACAAAAGCTTAAACCCTAGTTTATGCGTTATTCCGTAAGGGGCTGATATGGAGCCATATGTTTCATGCTATGGTTAGATTTATCTTAATTATTTTTTCGTAGTTGCGGATGCTTGCGAGAGGGGTTAAACATAAGAGGGTTTCTTGTTCAAGTAAGAACAACACCCTAGCACCGGTCCACCCACATATCAAATTATCAAAGTAGCGAACGCGAATAAAATAAACACGGTGAAAGTGACTAGAAGATAATTCCCATGTGTCCTCGAGAACGCTTCGCTCTATATAAGGGAACGTTCCAGCTTGTCCTTTACTATAAAAAGGATCGAGGTACCTTGCTGCACCTTTGTTACTATTGCTACTTGTTACGAATTACCTTACTACAAAACTACCTATTACTGCTACTTTCAGTACTTGCAGAAAATATCTTGCTGAAAAGTACTTGTCATTTCGTTCTGCTCCTCATTGGGTTTGACACTCTTACTTATCGAAAGGACTATGATTCATCCCCTATACTTGTGGGTCATCAGCGGGGTCCAAAACAAAACTAACGGATATTAAGGCCTCCTTTTAATAGAGAATCGGAACAAAGCATTAACACAAGGTGAATACATGAACTCCTTCAATTACAGTCATCCCCAAAGAGTATCCCAATTATTGTCACTTTGGGGTCTACCGATCAGAACAACAACAAGTGCATATAACTAGCAGATAGGATCAAGAACTCAAATATATTCATGAAAACATAGAGGGTTCTGATCTGAAATCATGGCGCTCGGGCCCTAGTGACAAGCATTAAGCATAGCAAAGTCATAGAAACATCAATCTTAGAAAATGATGGATACTAGGGATCAAACCCTATCAAATTGACTCGATTACATGATAAACCTCATCCAACTAGATCACCGTCTAGTAAGCATATGAAGGAATTACTCACTTCTGGTGGTGAGCATCATGAAATTATTGACGGAGGATGGTTGATGATGACGACGACAATGAATCCCCCTCTCCGGAGCCACGAACGGACTCCACATCATCCCTTCCGATGAAGAACAGGAGGTGGCGGCGGGTACATTTCGTAAACGTGATGAAACATTCTCTCCGCGAAACGGTATTTATGGAGTTAGAATTAGGGTGATCGGAGGTCTGTAGGACCCACATGCTCATAGTGAAGGAAATATGCCCTAGAGGCAATAATAAAGTTGTTATTT
The DNA here is from genome assembly GCA_032464435.1 of Aegilops umbellulata. Classification (NCBI taxonomy): domain Eukaryota; kingdom Viridiplantae; phylum Streptophyta; class Magnoliopsida; order Poales; family Poaceae; genus Aegilops; species Aegilops umbellulata. The sequence goes on along the minus strand of CP136058.1, from coordinate 563,037,576 downwards.
ATATTTCCTTATATCATGATAAATGTTTATTATTCATGCTAGAATTGTATTAACCGAAAACTTGGTACATGTGTGAATACATAGACAAACAGAGTGTCACTAGTATGCCTCTACTTGACTAGCTCGTTAATCAAAGATGGTTAAGTTTCCTAGCCATGGACAAAGAGTTGTCATTTGATGAACGGGATCACATCATTAGAGAACGATGTGATTGACTTGACCCATCCGTTAGCTTAGCACTATGAGCGTTTAGTTTATTGCTATTGCTTTCTTCATAACTTATACATGCTCCTATGACTATGAGATTATGCAACTCCTGAATACCAGAGGAACACTTAGTGTGCTATCAAACATCACAACGTAACTGGGTGACTATAAAGATGCTCTACAGGTGTCTCTGATGGTGTTTGTTGAGTTGGCATAGATCGAGATTAGGATTTGTCACTCCGATTGTCGGAGAGGTATCTCTGGGCCCTCTCGTTAATGCACATCACTATAAGCCTTGCAAGAAATGTGACTAATGAGTTAGTTGCGGGATGATGCATTACGGAACAAGTAAAGAGACTTGACGGTAACGAGATTGAACTAGGTATTGAGATACCGACAATCGAATCTCGGGCAAGTAACATACCAATGACAAAAGGAACAAAGTATGTTGTTATGCGGTTTGACCGATAAAGATCTTCGTAGAATATGTAGGAACCAATATGAGCATCCAGGTTCCGCTATTGGTTATTGACCGAAGATGAGTCTCGGTCATGTCTACATAGTTCTCGAACCCGTAGGGTCCGCACGCTTAACGTTCGATGACGATCGGTATTATGAGTTTATGTGTTTTGATATACTGAAGGTAGTTCGGAGTCCTGGATGTGATCACGGACATGACGAGGAGTCTCAAAATGGTCAAGACATAAATATTGATATATTGGACGATGTTATTCGGACACCGAATGAGTTTCGAGGGTCACCGGATAAATATCGGAGTGCTAGGGGGTTATCGGAACCCCCAGGGGGACTAATGGGCCTCTATGGGCCTTAGTGGGGAGAGAGGAAGGGCCAGGAGGGGCTGGCCACGACCTCCTTGGGTCTTAATTGGCCTAGGGGAAGGGGGCGGCGCCCCCTTTCCTTCCCTTCCCCCACTCTCCCTCCCGTCTTGGGGGCGCGCCCTAGGGCCGCCCCCTTGCTCCTTTATATACGAGGGCAGGGGGCACCCTAGAACACCAAGTTGACAGTTGTCTTAGCCGTGTGCGGTGCCCCCTCCACAAATTTCCACTTCGGTCATATCGTTTTAGAGCTTAGGCGAAGCCCTGCGTCGGTAACTTCATCATCACCGTCACCACACCGTCAATCTCAGCTGGATCAAGAGTACGAGGGACGTCACCAAGCTGAACGTGTGCAGATCGCGAAGGTGCCGTGCGTTCGGTGCTAGGATCGGTTGGACCACGAAGACGTTCGACTACATCAATCGCGTTACTAAACGCTTCCGCTTCCGGTCTACGAGGGTACATGGACACACTCTCCCCGCTCGTTGCTATGCATCACCTAGATGGATCTTGCGTGTGCATAGGCAAATTTTTTGAAATTACTACGTTCGTCAACAGTGGCATCAGAGCCAGGTCTATGCGTAGATGTTATATGCACGAGTAGAACACAAAGAATTGTGGGCGATAATAGTCATACTGCTTACCGGCATGTTATACTTTGATTCGGCGGTATTGTTGGATGAAGCGGCTCAGACCAACATTACATGTACGCTTACGCGAGACTGGTTCTATCGACGTGCTTCGCACACAGGTGGCTAGTGAGTGCCTGTTTCTCCAACTTTAGTTGAACCGAATGTGACTACGCCCGGTCTTTGTTGAGGGTTAAAACAGCAAACTTGACAAAAAAATCGTTGTGGTTTTGATGCGTAGGTAAGAATGGTTCTTGCTAAGCCCGTAGCAGCCACGTAATACTTGCAACAACAAAGTAGAGGACTTCTAACTTGTTTTTGTAGGGCATGTTGTGATGTGATATGGTCAAGACATGATTATATAAATTGTTGTATGAGATGATCATGTTTTGTAACACAGTTATCAGCAACTGGCAGGAGCCATATGGTTGTCGCTTTATTGTATGAAATGCAATCGCCATGTAATTGCTTTACTTTATCACTAAGCAGTAGCAATAGTCGTAGAAGCAATAGTTGGCGAGACGACAACGATGCTTCGATGGAGATCAAGGTGTCAAGCTAGTGACGATGGTGATCATGACGGTGCTTTGGAGATTGATACGTCTCCAACGTATCTATAATTTTTGATTGTTCCATGCTATTATATTATCTGTTTTGGATGTTTAATGGGCTTTAATATGCTCTTTTATATTATTTTTGGGACTAACCTATTAAGCGAAGGCCCAGTGCAAATTGCTGTTTTTTGCCTATTTCAGTGTTCCGCAGAAAGGGAATATCAAACGGAATCCAAACGAAACGAAACCTTCACGAAGATCTTTCTTGGAAAAAACACAATCTAGGAGACTTGGAGAGGAAGTCAGAGACGCAACGAGGCGGCCACAAGGAAGGAGGGCGCGCCCAGGGGGTAGGCACGCCCCCACCGTCGTGGGCCCCTCATAGCTCCACAGAGGTGGTTCTTTCGCCTATATATACTCTTATACCCTGAAACGTCAGGGGGGCCAGAAACCACTTTTCCACCGCCGCAACCTTTTGTACCCGTGAGATCCCATCTTGGGCCCTTTTCCGGCGATCTGCTAGAGGGGGATTCGATCACAGAGGGCTTCTACATCAATACCATAGCCTCTCCGATGATGTGTGAGTAGTTTACCACAGACCTTCGGGTCCATAGTTATTAGCTAGATGGCTTCTTCTCTCTCTTTGGTCCTCAATACAAAGTTCTCCTCGATGTTCTTGGAGATCTATTCGATGTAATACTCTTTTGCGGTGTGTTTGCCGAGATCCGATGAATTGTGGGTTTATGAACTTGATTATCTATGAATATTATTTGGTTCTTCTCTGAATTCTTATATGCATGATTTGATATCTTTGCAAGTCTCTTAGAATTATCGGTTTAGTCTGGCCTACTAGATTGATCTTTCTTGCAATGGGAGAAGTGCTTAGCTTTGGGTTCAATCTTGCGGTGCTCGATCCCAGTGACAGAAAGGGAACCGACACGTATTGTATTGTTGCCATCGAGGATAAAAAGATGGGGTTTATATCATATTGCTTGAGTTTCTCCGTCTACATCATGTAATCTTGCCTAATGCGTTACTCTGTTCTTATGAACTTAATACTCTAGATGCATGCTGGATAGCGGTCGATGTGTGGAGTAATAGTAGTAGATGCATAATCGTTTCGGTCTACTTGACACAGACGTGATGCCTATATTCATGATCATTGCCTTAGATATCATCATAACTATGCACTTTGCTATCAATTGCTCGGCAGTAATTTGTTCACCCACAGTAATACATGCTATCATGAGAGAAGCCACTAGTGAAACCTATGGCTCCCGGGTCTACTTTACATCATATAAGTTTCCAATCTACAATTCTAGTTTACTATCTATTTCGCAATCTTTATTTTCCAATCTATACAACAAAAATACCAAAAATATTTATCTTATTATCTTTATCAGATCTCACTTTTGCAAGTGGTCGTGAAGGGATTGACAACCCCTTTATCGCGTTGGTTGCAAGGTTCTTGATTGTTTGCGCAGGTACTAGGCGACTTGCGTGTAGTCTCCTACTGGATTGATACCTTGGTTCTCAAAAACTGAGGGAAATACTTACACTACTTTGCTGCATCACCCTGTCCTCTTCAAGGGAAAACCAACGCATGCTGAAGAGGTAGCAGAGATGGAGATCGGAGGCATAAGATGATCATGGCCATATGTCACATCCTAGCTAGTCATGCATTAGAGTGTTGCATCATGTTTACTTTTCATCAGAAACTTGAAATGGGGAAGGCAGAACCCCCAGCACCCCCCTGAAATCAACTAGGGTTTACTAAAAATAATTTCAATGAACCTGAAATGCCCTTCTAAAATGTTCACCCTCTTTGTCTTGGGTTAGAACCTCTGGCAAAATAGGTGCACAATTTTCTAGGTCAACAAAAGGTCAGTGGATTAAATCATATGTATGTTGCCTTTGGACATTTAAATGCTAATAAATATTTTAAATGTTCAAGCAATTCTGGATTTAAGTGAAGGCTGTTAGGAATAATACCAACAGAGCCCACAATTAATTTCAGGATTTTAGAAAGTACCTAAGTATTTTTAATAAAGCCACAAAGTTACAGAAAATTAGAAAAAGAAAACAAAATAAAAAAACTTACCTGGCGCCACCCACCAGGCCCACCTGCCGGCCCAGCCCAGCCACCGCGCCAGCGAGCAGCTTGGCTTGGCCAGGCAGGCAGCCAGGTGCTCGACGGCGAGCACCGCATGCGCGCCATGCAGCTGCCGCCGCCTCGCCGCTCCCCTCGTTGAGCTGCTGACGTGGGACGAGCTCCCTCGCTCTCCCCGACCTCCTGGACACGTCCATTCGCCCCTGGCTCCTCTCCCTCGCACCCTCTCGCCATGGCCGACGGAGCCGTCGCCGTTCCGCCATCGTAGTCGCGTCCAACGCCGTCCCCGTGCTGCACCACCGTGTCTACTCGCTCCGCCGTCGTCGACTGCTTCGAACAGGCTGAGCCCCGAGTGCTCACACGCCCTGCAACACCTCCATCGACCCCGCCTTCGTCAGCCACCGCCGGAGATCCCTTTCGACGTCGCCGCCGCATCAGCTCGTCCCTGACCGCGCCGTCTGGCTCTACGTGACCACCGTGAGCTCAGCTACCTCCCCATCCTCCCCGTTTGCCTTCTCGTGCACCATAGCAACTGCACGAAGCTCACCCGCACACACCGCCGCGGAGCTCGTCGCCGACGTGACTCCGGCCAAACACCGGCCACGCCACCCTGTCTAACAACCTTACCGCATCCTCAGGAGCTCAACGCCCCACTCCACGCACCTCGCCGTGCCCCGTAGCCTCGGGCTCACTTCCACCCGACTCCGGCGACCGCAAAGCTCGTCGCCGGCGACGTTTCAGGCCACCCCGAGCCCAACCACTGCCACCAAACACCGCGGCTCGTTCTCAGCTACGCGTAGATGCTCTCCACCGCTCGTTTGGTCGCCGGAATGCACAAATGCACTCTCACCGCCGCGTCTGGCCTCGCCGGCGGCTAAACGCCGGCGAGTTTGACTGTTGACTTTGACTGGGTGGGCCCAGGTTGACTTCCCTGAGTCAATGACAAGTGGCCCCCCTGCTAATTATCCAGATTAGTTCTAATTAAAGTTATTTAGCTTAATTAAACTACTGACATGCGGGACCCACTGGTCAGTTTGACCTGGACGACCCTGTTGACCTCTGACGTCATTCTGACGTGATGCTGACGCGGTAATTAAATTACGGGAATTATTTCTATACAGGAAATTCCAGAAATTAGTTCAAACTTCAAAAATTCATAGAAATTAATCTCTAACTCCAAATGCAAAGATTTATATATGAAATTTGATCAGAAAAATGCAATCTATCCACTGGTACTGGTTTCATCCATGTTAGAACAAGATAACCTTGATGTTTAGGCAATACAAGATGATGCACTAATATGGCCATGTTAAATGAGCTAACACTTGAACCTTGGGTTCAAACAAGCACATTCCTTCCTGTTTAGCTTGCATTAGGCCAAGACACATCCATATTGCCATGTCATAGCATGCATCATGTTGTTGCATATCGTCATGTGTTGATTGAGTTCCGATGTGTTCTTTGTGGTAGGTCCTGCCTCCGAGGATATTCACGAGTATCCAACTGAAGGGCAGTATCCCGCCACCACTCCATCAGGCAAGCAACCCATTGATCATTCCGATACAAACCCATGTTCTCGCTTCTGCTCTTGTTTACTGCATTAAGACAACGCGATGCAAACTGCTGTGTGTCATGGTAGTTGAACCCACTTCCTTTGCATGACCTGTCATTGCCACAGTAACTAGATGAAACCCACTAGCATGTGTAGGAGTTGATTGAGCCATATGTGTGTGTGTTTCCTACCATGCTATGCTTGCTATGCTTAGAGTTGTGTCAGGTCTGGCTCATCAGGATGATGAACTAGAGTGAAAGGTTGTATCGTTGTCGAGAGTGTGAAGGTGTTGAACACGATTTGGTAAAGGAATCGATGAGAGGCCATGTAGGAGTACATGGTGGGTTGTTTCATTGAGGCCGCCCTTAAGAACTGAGATCTGTGTGTGTGATTTAAGATTCAGCTACTACCACGCGTTGGGCCCGGAACCAATGGACCCTCTCGGCTTATTAACCACACTTGTCCTCTGTCCGAGAGTTGCAAAGTAGTTTCTGGTGTTTGTAGTATGCTGGGGGCCGCACGTAGCGCTGACCATAGGGGTGGGCTGTGTTGCGGTAGGCACGTGGCACGGTGTACCGATTAACCCGTTTGGTGTCTCGGGAACCCTGTTCACATCGTTCGGGGCCGTTAGTGGAAACCTTGGCCGGACTCCCTGCGGATGGAACCCGAATAGGCGATAAACCTGGACTAGGGGCTTGTGTGTTTAGTCAGGTCATGGCCGACACCCTCGCTGGGCTTCCGCTTGAAGGTTGCCGAGTACATGTCGTGTAAACGGCGATAAGTGGTGAGAGCGTGTGTGAAGAAGTAAACCCCTGCAGGGTATAAAACTATTCGAATAGCCGCGTCCGCGGTAAAGGACTACTTGGTCACCTATGCAGTTCATAGACAAGTAAATGGATACTACTAAAAATCTCAAGATAAGTGTGAGTACCGCGGATGGCCCTCTTGTAGGTTGGCGAGAGAGGATCCACGGTGGAGTATTGTGTTGGTGATAGTGGACTCATGTGCGACAAATGATTTACAAGTTGTGTCTATCGTAGGATAGCTTAGCCAAGAGTCATAGCTGGCTTGCTGCAATAACTCCACTACCTTCTTGAGAATGTGCATGTATTGTAGGATTCTGTTGTAAGACTTGCTGAGTACCTCCATACTCATGTTGCTTTAATTAATGTTTTCAGACGACAGCACCAACCCCTCCGATTGGTTCTATGTAGACCTCGACGTTGACAAGTGACTTATCACCCAGGTGGTGATCCAAGACTTGTGAAGGGTCGATGTAGATAGTCAGGCTTCGTCAAGCCTTCTTTCTTTCTAGTGTGTGTGCTCAGACTACTTTGCTTCCGCATGTGCTTGTATGCTTGTATGACTTGAGTGTCGGGTCATGTGACCCCTATCTGTAAGAATGTTATGTATGGCTCTTCGGAGCCTTCTAAATAAAGTACTTGAGTTGTAGAGTTTTGTTGTGATGCCATGTTGTATTTACTCATATCGGGCATATTGTGTGTATGATTGAAATGCTTGGTATGAGTGGGATCCGACTATCTAGTTGTTTATCCTTGGCAGCCTATCATATGGGGAAATGTAGTCTAGTGCTTCTGAGCGATAGTAGTCCGCTACAGCCCGGTTCACCGGAGTCCTGCTAGCCCAGCACTACTGCTCGGAACACTTGACTGGCCGGCATGTGATTCACTTCGTTCCTGTGTCTGTCCCTTCGGGGAAATGTCACGCGGTGACTTCCGGAGTCCTGCCTAGCCTGCTACAGCCCGGGTTACCGGAGTCCTGTTAGCCCAGTGCTACAGCCCGGATTCACACGTTGATGACCGACATGCTCGATGTGATTCATGTATGCCTGTCCTCATGGGTTAGCACCGCTTTGGGTTCATGACTAGCCATGTCGGCCCGGGTTCTTTGTCATATGGATGCTAGCGACACTATCGTATACGTGAGCCAAAAGGCGCAAACGGTCCCGGGCCAGGTAAGGTGGCACCCGTGGGAATACCGTGCGTGAGGCCGCAAAGTGATATGATGTGTTACATGCTAGATTGATGTGACTGAGGATCGGGGTCCTGACAGCGTTGGCATCAGAGCCGGACTGCCTGTAGGTTCGCTAAGCCAAACTGGTCGATGTCGAGTCTAGAAATGCTTTAGTTATATGTAGGGGAATTGATTGTGGGAGGGAACGTAAGGCTCTTTTACTCCTTTACCTTATGCCCTCTGTTTTGAGTCATTCTCTTCTCATTTCTACGTGGGTTAAGGACTAGGCTCTCTTCTCTCTATCAGGTGAAGGAAATATGCCCTAGAGGCAATAATAAAGTTATTATTTATTTCCTTACATATCATGATAAATGTTTATTATTCATGCTAGAATTGTATTAACTGGAAACATAATACATGTGTGAATACATAGGCAAACAGAGTGTCACTAGTATGCCTCTACTTGACTAGCTCATTAATCAAAGATGGTTATGTTTCCTAACCATGAACAAAGAGTTGTTATTTGATTAACGAGATCACATCATTAGTTGAATGATCTGATTGACATGACCCATTCCATTAGCATAGCACCCGATCGTTTAGTATGTTGCTATTGCTTTTATCCATGACTTATACATGTTCCTTTAACTATGAGATTATGCAACTCCCGTTTACCGTAGGAACACTTTGTGTGCTACCAAACGTCACAACGTAACTGAGTGATTATAAAGGTGCTCTACAGGTGTCTCCGAAAGTATTTGTTGGGTTGGCGTATTTCGAGATTAGGATTTGTCACTCCGAATGTCGGAGAGGTATCTCAGGGCCTTCTCGGTAATGCACATCACATAAGCCTTGCAAGCATTGCAACCAATGAGTTAGTTGCGAGATGATGTATTACGGAACGAGTAAAGAGACTTGCCAGTAACGAGATTGAACTAGGTATTGGATACCGACGATCGAATCTCGGGCAAGTAACATACCGATGACAAAGGGAACAAACGTATGTTGTTATGCGGTCTGACCGATAAAGATCTTCGTAGAATATGTAGGAGCCAATATGGGCATCCAGGTCCCGCTATTGGTTATTGACCGGAGACGTGTCTCGGTCATGTCTACATTGTTCTCGAACCGTAGGGTCCGCACGCTTAACGTTACGATGACGGTTATTATGAGTTTATGCATTTTGATGTACCGAAGGAGTTCGGAGTCCCGGATGTGATCACGAACATGACGAGGAGTCTCGAAATGGTCGAGACGTAAAGAATGATATATTGGAAGCCTATGTTTGGACATCGGATGTGTTCCAGGTGAAATCAGGATTTTACCGGAATACCGGGAGGGTTACCGGAACCCCCCGGGAGCATAATGGGCCAACATGGGCCTTGGTGGAGAGGAGAGAGGGCTGCCCTCATGGGCTGCGCGCCTCCCCCCCTTCCCCTAGTCCTATTAGGACTAGGAGAGGTGGCCGGCCCCCCTCTCTCTCTCTCCCCCTTAAAGAATCCTAGTCCAACTAGGATTGGGGGGGGGGGAATCCTACTCCCAGAGGGAGTAGGACTCTCCTGGCGCGCCAGGCTTGGCCGGCCAGCCCCTCCCCCTTGGCTCCTTTATATACGGGGGCAGGGGGCACCCCATAGACACACAATTGATCATTGAGATCTTTCCTTAGCCGTGTGCGGTGCCCCCTTCCACCAAATTCCACCTCGGTCATATCGTTGCAGTGCTTAGGCGAAGCCCTGCGCCGGTAACACATCAAGATCGTCACCACGCCATCGTGCTGACGGAACTCTTCCCCGACGCTTTGCTGGATCGGAGCCCGGGGATTGTCATCGAACTGAACGTGTGCCAAGAACTCGGAGGTGCCGGAGTAACGGTGCTGTGATCGGTTGGATCGCGAGGAGAACGTACGACTACTTCCTCTACGTTGTGTCAACGCTTCTGTTTCGGTCTACGAGGGTACGTAGACAACACTCTCCCCTCTCGTTGCTATGCATCACCATGATCTTGCGTGTGCGTAGGAATTTTTTTGAAATTACTACGTTCCCCAACAGTGGCATCCGAGCCTAGGTTTTTTTATGGTTTGATGTTATTTGCACGAGTAGAACACAAGTGAGTTGTGGACGATACAAGTCATACTGCCTACCAGCATGACATACTTTGGTTCAGCGGTATTGTTGGACGAGACGATCCGGACCAACCTTACGCGTACTCTTACGCGAGACTGGTTCCCTCGACGTGCTTTGCACATAGATGGCTTGCGGAAGACTGTCTCTCCAACTTTAGTTGAACCGAGTGTGGCTACGCCCGGTCCTTGAGAAGGTTAAAACGGAGTCTATTTGACAAACTATCGTTGTGGTTTTGATGCGTAGGTAAGATGAGTTCTTGCTTAAGCCCGTAGCAGCCACGTAAAACTTGCAACAACAAAGTAGAGGACGTCTAACTTGTTTTTGCAGGGCATGTTGTGATGTGATATGGTCAAGACATGATGCTAAATTTTATTGTATGAGATGATCATGTTTTGTAACCGTGTTATCGGCAACTGGCAGGAGCCATATGGTTGTCGCTTTATTGTATGCAATGCAATCGCGATGTAATGCTTTACTTTATTACTAAGCGGTAGTGATAGTCATGGAAGCATAAGATTGGCGAGACGACAACGATGCTGCGATGGAGATCAAGGTGCGCGCCGGTGACGATGGTGATCATGACGGTGCTTCGAAGATGGAGATCACAAGCACGAGATGATGATGGCCATATCATATCACTTATATTGATTGCATGTGATGTTTATCTTTTATGCATCTTATCTTGCTTTGATTGACGGTAGCATTATAAGATGATCTCTCACTAATTATCAAGAAGTGTTCTCCCTGAGTATGCACCGTTGCGAAAGTTCTTCGTGCTGAGACACCACATGATGATCGGGTGTGATAGGCTCTACGTTCAAATACAACGGGTGCAAAACAGTTGCACACGCGGAATACTCAGGTTTAACTTGACGAGCCTAGCATATAACAGATATGGCCTCGGAACACGGAGACCGAAAGGTCGAGCGTGAATCATATAGTAGATATGATCAACATAGTGATGTTCACCATTGAAACTACTCCATCTCACGTGATGATCGGACATGGTTTAGTTGATTTGGATCACGTGATCACTTAGAGGATTAGAGGGATGTCTATCTAAGTGGGAGTTCTTAAGTAATATGATTAATTGAACTTAAATTTATCATGAACTTAGTACCTGATAGTATCTTGCTTGTCTATGTTGTGTAGATAGATGGCTCGTGCTGTTGTTCCGTTGAATTTTAATGCGTTCCTTGAGAAAGCAAAGTTGAAAGATGATGGTAGCAATTACACGGACTGGGTCCGTAACTTGAGGATTATCCTCATTGCTGCACAGAAGAATTACGTCCTGGAAGCACCGCTAGGTGCCAGGCCTGGTGCAAGAGCTACGCCAGATGTTGTGAACGTCTGGCAAAGCAAAGCTGATGACTACTCTATAGTTCAGTGTGCCATGCTTTACGGCTTAGAACCGGGACTTCAACGACGTTTTGAACACCATGGAGCATATGAGATGTTCCAGGAGTTGAAGTTAATATTTCAAGCAAATGCCCGGATTGAGAGATATGAAGTCTCCAATAAGTTCTATAGTTGTAAGATGGAAGAGAACGGTTCTGTCAGTGAGCATATACTCAGAATGTCTGGGTATAACAATCACTTGATTCAACTGGGAGTTAATCTTCCGGATGATTGCGTCATTGACAGAATTCTCCAATCACTGCCACCAAGCTACAAGAGCTTCGTGATGAACTATAATATGCAAGGGATGACCAAAACTATGCCCGAGCTCTTCGCGATGCTGAAAGCCGCGGAGGTAGAAATCAAAAAGGAGCATCAAGTGTTGATGGTTAACAAAACCACTAGTTTCAAGAAAAAGGGCAAAGGGAAGAAAAAGGGGAACTTCAAAAAGAACAACAAGCAAGTTGCTAATCAAGAGAAGAAACCCAAGTCTGGACCTAAGCCTGAAACTGAGTGCTTCTATTGCAAGCAGACTGGTCACTGGAAGCGGAACTGCCCCAAGTATTTGGCGGATAAGAAGGATGGCAAGGTTAACAAAGGTATATATGATATACATGTTATTGATGTATACCTTACTAATTCTCGCAGTAGCACCTGGGTATTCGATACTGGTTCTGTTGCTCATATTTGCAACTCAAAACAGGGGCTACGGATTAAGCGAAGATTGGCTAAGGACGAGGTGACGATGCGCGTATGAAATGGTTCCAAAGTCGATGTGATCGCGGTCGGCACGCTACCTCTACATCTACCTTCGGGATTAATATTAGATCTAAATAATTGTTATTTAGTACCAGCGTTGAGCATGAACATTATATCTGGATCTTGTTTGATGCGAGACGGTTATTCATTTAAATCAGAGAATAATGGTTGTTCTATTTATATGAGTAATATCTTTTATGGTCATGCACCATTAAAGAATGGTTTGTTCTTACTTAATCTCGATAGTAGTGATACACATATTCATAATGTTGAAGCCAAAAGATGCAGAGTTGATAATGATAGTGCAACTTATTTGTGGCACTGCCGTTTAGGTCATATCGGTGTAAAACGCATGAAGAAACTCCATACTGATGGACTTTTGGAGTCACTTGATTATGAATCACTTGGCACTTGCGAACCGTGCCTTATGGGCAAGATGACTAAAACACCGTTCTGCGGTACTATGGAGAGAGCAACAGATTTATTGGAAATCATACATACTGATGTATGTGGTCCAATGAATGTTGAGGCTCGTGGCGGATATCGTTATTTTCTCACCTTCACTGATGATTTAAGCAGATATGGGTATATCTACTTAATGAAACACAAGTCTGAAACATTTGAAAAGTTCAAAGAATTTCAGAGTGAAGTGGAAAATCATCGTAACAAGAAAATAAAGTTTCTACGATCTGATCGTGGAGGAGAATATTTGAGTTACGGGTTTGGTCTACATTTGAAACAATGCGGAATAGTTTCGCAACTCACGCCACCCGGAACACCACAACGTAATGGTGTGTCCGAACGTCGTAATCGTACTTTACTGGATATGGTGCGATCTATGATGTCTCTTACCGATTTACCGCTATCGTTTTGGGGTTATGCTTTAGAGACGGCCGCATTCACGTTAAATAGGGCACCATCGAAATCCGTTGAGACGACGCCTTATGAACTATGGTTTGGCAAGAAACCAAAGTTGTCGTTTCTTAAAGTTTGGGGCTGCGATGCTTATGTGAAAAAGCTTCAACCTGATAAGCTCGAACCCAAATCGGAAAAATGTGTTTTCATAGGATACCCAAAGGAGACTGTTGGGTACACCTTCTATCACAGATCCGAAGGCAAGATTTTTGTTGCTAAAGTCGGAAACTTTCTAGAGAAGGAGTTTCTCTCGAAAGAAGTGAGTGGGAGGAAAGTAGAACTTGATGAGATAACTGTATCTACTCCCTTATTGAGAAGTAGTACGTCACAAAAATCAGTTTTTGTGACACCTACACCAAATAGGGAGGAAGCTAATGATAATGATCATGAAACTTCAGATCAAGTTTCTACTGAACTTCGTAGATCAACCAGAGTAAGATCCGCACCAGAGTGGTACGGTAATCCTATTTTGGAAGTCATGTTACTAGACCATGATGAACCTACGAACTATGAAGAAGCGATGGTGAGCCCAGATTCCGCAAAATGGCTTGAGGCCATGAAATCTGAGATGGGATCCATGTATGAGAACAAAGTGTGGACTTTGGTTGACTTGCCCGATGATCGGCAAGCAATTGAGAATAAATGGATTTTTAAGAAGAAGACTGACGCTGATGGTAATGTTACTGTCTATAAAGCTCGACTTGTTGCAAAAGGTTTTCGACAAGTTCAAGGGATTGACTACGATGAGACTTTCTCACCCGTAGCGATGCTTAAGTCTGTCCGAATCATGTTAGCAGTTGCCGCATTTTATGATTATGAAATTTGGCAAATGGATGTCAAAACTGCATTCCTGAATGGATTTCTGGAAGAAGAGTTGTATATGATGCAACCAGAAGGTTTTGTCGATCCAAAGGGAGCTAACAAAGTGTGCAAGCTCCAGCGATCCATTTATGGACTGGTGCAAGCCTCTCGGAGTTGGAGTAAACGCTTTGATAGTGTGATCAAAGCATTTGGTTTTATACAGACTTTTGGAGAAGCCTGTATTTACAAGAAAGTGAGTGGGGGCTCTGTAGCATTTCTGATATTATATGTGGATGACATATTACTGATCGGAAATAATATAGAATTTCTGGATAGCATAAAGGGATACTTGAATAAGAGTTTTTCAATGAAAGACCTCGGTGAAGCTGCTTACATATTGGGCATTAAGATCTATAGAGATAGATCAAGACGCTTAATAGGACTTTCACAAAGCACATACCTTGACAAAGTTTTGAAGAAGTTCAAAATGGATCAGGCAAAGAAAGGGTTCTTGCCTGTGTTACAAGGTGTAAAGTTGAGTAAGGCTCAATGCCCGACCACCGCAGAAGATAGAGAGAAAATGAAAAATGTTCCCTATGCTTCAGCCATAGGCTCTATCATGTATGCAATGCTGTGTACCAGACCTGATGTGTGCCTTGCTGTAAGTTTAGCAGGCATGTACCAAAGTAATCCAGGAGTGGATCACTGGACAGCGGTCAAGAACATCCTTAAGTACTTGAGAAGGACTAAAGATATGTTTCTCATTTATGGAGGTGACAAAGAGCTCGTCGTAAACGGTTACGTCGATGCAAGCTTTGACACTGATCCGGACGATTCTAAATCGCAAACCGGATACGTATTTACATTAAACGGTGGAGCTGTCAGTTGGTGCAGTTCTAAACAAAGCGTCGTGGCGGGATCTACATGTGAAGCTGAGTACATAGCCGCTTCAGAAGCAGCTAATGAAGGAGTCTGGATGAAGGAGTTCATATCCGATCTAGGTGTTGTACCTAGTGTGTCGGGTCCAATGAAAATCTTTTGTGACAATACTGGTGCAATTGCCTTGGCAAAGGAATCCAGATTTCACAAAAGAACCAAACACATCAAAAGACGCTTCAACTCCATCCGGGATTTAGTCCAGGTGGGAGACATAGAGATATGCAAGATACATACGGATCTGAATGTTGCAGACCCATTGACTAAGCCTCTTCCACGAGCAAAACATGATCAGCACCAAGACTCCATGGGTGTTAGAATCATTACTTTGTAATCTAGATTATTGACTCTAGTGCAAGTGGGAGACTGAAGGAAATATGCCCTAGAGGCAATAATAAAGTTATTATTTATTTCCTTACATATCATGATAAATGTTTATTATTCATGCTAGAATTGTATTAACTGGAAACATAATACATGTGTGAATACATAGGCAAACAGAGTGTCACTAGTATGCCTCTACTTGACTAGCTCATTAATCAAAGATGGTTATGTTTCCTAACCATGAACAAAGAGTTGTTATTTGATTAACGAGATCACATCATTAGTTGAATGATCTGATTGACATGACCCATTCCATTAGCATAGCACCCGATCGTTTAGTATGTTGCTATTGCTTTTATCCATGACTTATACATGTTCCTTTAACTATGAGATTATGCAACTCCCGTTTACCGTAGGAACACTTTGTGTGCTACCAAACGTCACAACGTAACTGAGTGATTATAAAGGTGCTCTACAGGTGTCTCCGAAAGTATTTGTTAGGTTGGCGTATTTCAAGATTAGGATTTGTCACTCCGAATGTCGGAGAGGTATCTCAGGGCCTTCTCGGTAATGCACATCACATAAGCCTTGCAAGCATTGCAACCAATGAGTTAGTTGCGAGATGATGTATTACGGAACGAGTAAAGAGACTTGCCAGTAACGAGATTGAACTAGGTATTGGATACCGACGATCGAATCTCGGGCAAGTAACATACCGATGACAAACGGAACAAACATATGTTGTTATGCGGTCTGACCGATAAAGATCTTCGTAGAATATGTAGGAGCCAATATGGGCATCCAGGTCCCACTATTGGTTATTGACCGGAGACGTGTCTCGGTCATGTCTACATTGTTCTCGAACCGTAGGGTCCGCACGCTTAACGTTACGATGACAGTTATTATGAGTTTATGCATTTTGATGTACCGAAGGAGTTCGGAGTCCCGGATGTGATCACGGACATGACGAGGAGTCTCGAAATGGTCGAGACGTAAAGAATGATATATTGGAAGCCTATGTTTGGACATCGGATGTGTTCCAGGTGAAATCAGGATTTTACCGGAATACCGGGAGGGTTACCGGAAACCCCCGGGAGCATAATGGGCCAACATGGGCCTTGGTGGAGAGGAGAGAGGGCTGCCCTCATGGGCTGCGCGCCTCCCCCCTTCCCCTAGTCCTATTAGGACTAGGAGAGGTGGCCGGCCCCCCTCTCTCTCTCTCCCCCTTGAAGAATCCTAGTCCAACTAGGATTGGGGGGGGGGAATCCTACTCTCAGAGGGAGTAGGACTCTCCTGGCGCGCCAGGCTTGGCCGGCCAGCCCCTCCCCCTTGGCTCCTTTATATACGGGGGCAGGGGTCACCCCATAGACACACAATTGATCATTGAGATCTTTCCTTAGCCGTGTGCGGTGCCCCCTTCCACCAAATTCCACCTCGGTCATATCGTTGCAGTGCTTAGGCGAAGCCCTGCGCCGGTAACACATCAAGATCGTCACCACGCCATCGTGCTGACGGAACTCTTCCCCGACGCTTTGCTGGATCGGAGCCCGGGGATTGTCATCGAACTGAACGTGTGCCAAGAACTCGGAGGTGCCGGAGTAACGGTGCTGTGATCGGTTGGATCGCGAGGAGAACGTACGACTACTTCCTCTACGTTGTGTCAATGCTTCCGCTTCGGTCTACGAGGGTACGTAGACAACACTCTCCCCTCTCGTTGCTATGCATCACCATGATCTTGCGTGTGCGTAGGAATTTTTTTGAAATTACTACGTTCCCCAACATCAGGTTCACGTGTTACTAAATCTGTAGTAACTTATAGGATTGTTGGATACAACCCAGTTCAGTTCTACTAAATTTTAGTATGTTGCCAGTTGAACCAGAACCTTGATTTGATGTTGTTGAGTGGATTTGCAAACTGTTGTGGATGTCTCAAACCTTTTTTTGAGCATTTACAGCCGTTATGCTGTCCAAATTCTCCTAGTTGCATTATTTTGTGCTTCCAGATGGCCACCCGTTCCCAGAACCAAGTGGTTCGTCTAACCCGTTGCATTGATGTATGTGGTCACACAGCCATGTTGGTTCGAGTGATGGTCGAGACAGGTTACCGATGGTATCCTGAATACACCGTCGAGGAGCAGTTTAGAGACTTTAATCAAAGCCAATATCTGTGCACGGTCAAGATATATCCATCTTATCCCGGAGCTACTGAACCGCTCCACTGTTCTTATGGACTTGGGATCACTATTGGGATGTCCGTGCAGGATGCAGCCTACTCGATGATGACTATCATTCGAGCCAGAACCGCCTTGCTGAGCAACACCGATTTCCGCTACATGCCAGCATCCCTCCCTGGGGCGCATGGTTACCTTCAGGGTATGTACAGTGACGCATCCCATGAGGACTCACTCCTCCGCACCACTACTGAGATGTTGGAAGACAAGGACCGTGAAAACCGGGCCTTGCGTATGGAGCTCTTTAATGCTCGTTCTGATCACTTGGCCACTTTGACTCGGTTTGCCCCTGCTGTGCAAGCCGGATACATGGACATGAGGGACTTGTACCCTGTGCGGGCTGGTCTGCCAGATTTTATGGAGTGGCGTGAGGTAGGAGGCACCACCCCTCCTCGTGGACCTCGTCTGCCGCCGTTTGTTGGACCAAGGCCACACCCAAGTCCCTATGGTCCGCAAGCTCCATAGGACCGTCCGTTTCCAGATGATCATGTTCCGCTTCCAGGCTTGGGTGGTGACTTCTATGAGGATTACTACGGAGCTGTCTGAGCTTGTAGTAGTTTCGTTAGTATTGTAACAGTTGTATGTCCACCGTCCTGGGTGACTTGTGGAATATGACTTAGTGTGTATCCATTCCGGAGGTGTAGAAAAATAATGTATAGGAGCTTGGAATGCCTCCGATGAGATGTAACGTCTTTCATCATAGTTGTACTTTAGCTGGGCTTGTACTAAACTACGTATGGTGTGTATGACCATTGGTATATATATGGCAGTTTCTATATTACCATGTCATACGGATGAACATCTCTGCATTCCGTGCTATCCATTACATTCCGCACTTCTTGCCCAGATTTTGCCATCCTGGTCTAAACCGTTGTTTTGTTTTCCTAGGATGGTCAACACCCGCAGCAACCCTGCTGCTCCGGAGCAGGGTGAAGCTAGCGCAGCTAGGGATGAAAATCTGCCTCAACCGCCTTCTCTGGCCAAAGTGATGCTGGAGGCAGAGCGAAACAAGCGTGAGACTAATCACTTGCTGGAGCGGATTGAGCAGAATACTGCACGCCAGCAGAGAAACAACCTAGTGTCAATCAATGACTTTGTCAAGCTGTATCCACGAAAGTTTAACCATTTCGTCGAACCTCTCGATGCGGATGACTGGCTTCGCAGCATCGCCCACAAGCTACGTTCTGCCAACGTAGCCGAAGATGATAAAGTCACCTTTGCTGCTTATCACCTCGAAGGCCCTGCTAGCCTTTGGTGGGAAAATTATGAGGCTATGCGCCCGGTCGGCCAAATCACTACCTGGGCTGATTTCAGTGCGGCTTTCCGTGAGCATCACATTCCGGAAGGCCTCATGGATCGCAAGAGGGAGGAGTTCTGTAACTTCACCCAGGGTAGACTGACTGTGGATGCATACAGTCGTGAGTTTGGAAAGCTAGCACGTTATGCTCCCGAAGAGGTATCCACCGACGCCAAGAAGCAGGCAAGGTTCCGCATGGGACTTAGCCCTGAGCTTCGCCGTGACCTTCGTCTGCACAATTGCACCTCTTTCCCGAAGCTAGTCAACAAGGCCATCAGTGCTGAGACAGGACAGACTGACTTTGAAGCTTCACGCAAGCACTCCCGTGACTATGGATCTTCATCCGGCTCTGGATCTCAGAAGCGCTGGGTCTGGATTCCAAACACTGCCCTGCCACCCAGGTACACCCCGAGGC
The DNA here is from genome assembly GCA_032464435.1 of Aegilops umbellulata. NCBI lineage: Eukaryota > Viridiplantae > Streptophyta > Magnoliopsida > Poales > Poaceae > Aegilops > Aegilops umbellulata. The sequence continues at coordinate 563,018,515 of CP136058.1, read as the reverse complement.
CATCCTTTGAGGCGCCTCGCCCCAACCAGCAGTATGTACCGCCCAAGACTTATGGTGGCCCCGCTGCTAATGCTGCTCCACGCCCCAATATGATAACTTGCTTCAAGTGTGGAGAGCCGGGTCACTACATCCGCGAGTGTCCCCAGAACAACCCCAACCAGTTCGGAAAGTTTGTTGGCCGTGGCAAGCCACGTCGCCAAGCCGGCCACCACTGCTCGTGGCCATGTCAACTAAGTCTCAGCTGAAGAGACTCAAGAGGACCCCAACGTCGTTCTCGGTACGCTCCTTGTTAATTGCCATCCGGCAACTGTTCTCTTTGATACTGGAGCATCTCATTCATTTATTTCTGAGAGCTATGCTCATTTGCACAACACCACATTTTGTGACATGCCCACCTCCATGGTAATTCAAACCCCTGGTTCTAAATGGCAGACCTCTAGAATCAGCCATGGAAATGAAATTCTTGTCGACAGATTGGTCTTTCTTGCATCACTAATAGCTCTCAAGTCCTCGGACATAAACATCATCTTGGGTATGGACTGGATGTCAGCCCATTACGCTAAGATTGATTGCTCTACTAGAACTGTTCAACTTACCCATCCATCGGGCAAGACAGTCAATGTTTTGACCCGAGTGTCTGAGCGTCAGCTCTACTCTCTAAATGCCAACCCCCTTCCAGATCTTGAAGATATTTCGGTAGTTCGTGATTTCCCGGATGTCTTTCCAGAGGAACTGCCAGGTGTTCCACCTGACAGAGATGTTGAGTTCGTGATAGATCTTGTTCCAGGAACCGTTCCAATCTCTAGAAGACCTTATAAGATGGCACCACTAGAACTAGCCGAGCTTAAGAAACAACTCGATGAGTCCTTGCAAAAGGGTTTCATCCGACCTAGTTCTTCTCCTTGGGCTTGCCCCGTCCTCTTCGTCAAGAAGAAGGATGGACCGGATCGGATGGTTGTAGATTATCGACCTGTCAATTTGGTCACTATCAAGAACAAGTATCCGCTCCCCAGGATCAACGACCTGTATGACCAGCTCGCTGGATCCTCAGTCTTTTCCAAGATGGATTTGAGGTTGGGCTACCATCAAATCAAAATCAAGAACGGGGACATTCTCAAAACGGCCTTTGTTACTCGTTACGGCCAATACGAGTACACCGTCATGTCCTTCGGTTTAACCAATGCTCCAGCCACCTTCTCTCGGTTAATGAACTCGATCTTCATGGAGTACTTGGATAAATTCGTCGTGGTTTACCTCGATGATATACTCATCTACTCCAAGAATGAGGAAGAACATGCCGAACATCTAAGGCTAGTATTGACGAAACTTTGAGAGCATCGCCTTTATGCCAAGTTCTCTAAGTGCGAATTCTGGTTGCCAGAAGTGACCTATCTAGGTCATGTAATCTTTGGTAAGGGCATTGCTGTCAATCCCGAGCGAGTTCAAGCCGTCCTTGACTGGACTCCACCTGAAACGGTCAAGCAAGTTCGGAGTTTTCTTGGGTTAGCGAGCTATTGCCGTCGCTTCGTCGAGAATTTCTCCAAGGTTGCTAAGCCTCTAACTGAACTCCTCAAGAAAGATAAGAAGTTCGAGTGGACCCCACAGTGCGAGTTCAGCTTTCAGGAACTGAAAATACGCCTGACATCTGCTCCTGTACTGGTACCACCAGAATTTTCTAAGGACTTTGTTATCTATTGCGACGCCTCGCGACAAGGATTAGGCTGAATACTCATGCAAGATCGTCATGTGATTGCTTACGCTTCTCGACAGTTGCGTCCACATGAGGATAACTATCCCACACATGATCTAGAGCATGCAGCTGTAGTCCATGCACTCAAAACCTGGCGACATTACCTTCTTGGTAATCGTTGCGAAATCTACACTGATCACCAAAGTTTGAAATACATCTTCACCCAACCGGATTTGAATCTCAGGCAAAGACGTTGGGTCGAGTTGATCTCGGATTACGACTTAGGAATAACTTACACCCTAGGCAAAGCCAATGTCATGGCTGATGCACTAAGTCGTAAGTCTTATTGTAACAACCTGATGTTACAACAAAGTCAACCACTTCTCCACGAGGAATTTCGTAAGCTTAACCTTCACATTGTTCCTCGAGGATTCCTCTCCACCCTGGTGGCGAAACCCAACCTTACGGATCAGATCATCAAGGCACAGAAGGTAGATCCGGGAATATCCCGCATCAAGAGAAACATCAAGAAAGGAGTTGCAGATTGTTTCTCCATTGATGATCAAGGTGTCGTGTTCTTTGGAGACCGCCTAGTGGTTCCCAAAGTATGCAACCTGAGGCGATTGATCCTTAAGGAAGCTCATGAATCCCCTCTCACCATTCATCCCGGTAGTACTAAAATGTATCAAGACCTACGCCAGAGGTTTTGGTGGACTAGGATGAAGAGAGAAATCGCTCAATACATTGCTAATTGTGACGTCTGTCATCGTGTTAAAGCAGAGCATCAACGGCCTGCTGGCACCCTTCAACCATTGGAAATTCCTGAATGGAAATGGGATAAAATCGGTATGGATTTCATTACCGGGTTTCCCAGTACCAAGAAAGGGAATAATGCTATCTTCGTTGTTATCGATCGTCTTTCCAAAGTAGCCCACTTCCTACCCGTTCATGAGAGTATAACCGCTAGCCAGCTAGCTGACTTGTACATCTCTCGAATAGTGTCTCTTCATGGTGTTCCATTGGAAATTAATTCAGATCATGGAAGTCTTTTCACCTCTCGATTTTGGGAGAGTTTCCAAAATGCTATGGGGACTCGTCTCTCCTTTAGCACCGCCTTCCATCCTCAATCAAGTGGTCAAGTAGAACGAGTCAATCAAATTCTGGAGGATATGCTCCGAGCTTCTGTCATCTCTTTCGGTATGAATTGGGAGAAGTGCCTACCATTCGCCGAGTTCGCTTATTACAACGATTATCAAGCTAGCTTGGGCAAAGCTCCTTTCGAAGTTCTCTATGGACGGAAATGTCGAACGCCTCTTAACTAGTCAGAAACCGGGGAAAGGCAACTGTTTGGCCCGGATATGATCCAGGAAGCAGAAGAGCAGGTTTGCATTATTCGTGAGAAATTGAAAATAGCCCAATCTCGACAAAAGAGTCAATATGACCGCAAGCATAAGGCTATGGCTTATGAAGTTGGCGAGATGGCTTACCTTCGGGTTACACCGTTAAAGGTAACCCATCGATTCGGTATCAAAGGCAAGTTGGCTCCTCGTTACATTGGACCCTTTCGCATTCTTGCCAAATGAGGGGAAGTTGCCTACCAATTGGAACTACCTCCGCATCTCTCCAGAGTTCATGATGTCTTCCACGTTTCTCAACTCAGGCGTTGCTTCTCGGATCCTATCCGTGGAGTGGACCACGAAACGCTTGATCTCCAAGATAACCTCACCTATCGAGAATACCCCGTTCATTTCCTTGATCAAGCCGAGCGTACCACTCGATGCCAGAATATCAAGTTTCTCAAAGTTCAATGGTCACACCATTCCGAGCAAGAAGCTACTTGGGAAAGGGAGGATCGTCTTTGACTCGAGTACCCCACCTTCTTTCCGACGGATCCTAAATCTCGGGACGAGATTCTTTCGAGTGGGGGTGAGTTGTCACATCCTAGCTAGTCATGCATTAGAGTGTTGCATCATGTTTACTTTTCATCAGAAACTTGAAATGGGGAAGGCAGAACCCCGAGCACCCCCCTGAAATCAACTAGGGTTTACTAAAAATAATTTCAATGAACCTGAAATGCCCTTCTAAAATGTTCACCCTCTTTGTCTTGGGTTAGAACCTCTGGCAAAATAGGTGCACAATTTTCTAGGTCAACAAAAGGTCACTAGATTAAATCATATGTATGTTGCCTTTGGACATTTAAATGCTAATAAATATTTTAAATGTTCAAACAATTCTAGATTTAAGTGAGGGCTGTTAGGAATAATCCCAACAGAGCCCACAATTAATTTCAGGATTTTAGAAAGTACCTAAGTATTTTTAATAAAGCCACAAAGTTACAGAAAATTAGAAAAAGAAAACAAAATAAAAAAACTTACCTGGCGCCACCCACCAGGCCCACCTGCCGGCCCAGCCCAGCCACCGAGCCAGCGAGCAGCTTGGCTTGGCCAGGCAGGCAACCAGGTGCTTGACGGCGAGCACCGCATGCGCGCCACGCAGCTACCGCCGCCTCGCCGCTCCCCTCGTCGAGCTGCCGATGTGGGACGAGCTCCCTCGCTCTCCCCGACCTCCTGGACATGTCCATTTGCCCCTGGCTCCTCTCCCTCGCACCCCCTCGCCATGGCCGATGCAGCCGTCGCCGTTCCGCCACCGTAGTCGCGTCCAACGCCGTCCCCGTGCTGCACCACCATGTCTACTCGCTCCGCCGTCATCGACTGCTTCGAACAGGCCGAGCCCCGAGCGCTCACACGCTCTGCAACACCTCCACCGACCCCGCCTTCGTCAGCCACCGCCGGAGATCCCTTTCGACGTCGCCGCCGCATCAGCTCGTCCCCGACCGCGCCGTCTGGCTCGTGACCGCCGTGAGCTCAGCTACCTCCCCATCCTCCCCGTTTGCCTTCTCGTGCACCATAGCAACTGCACGAAGCTCACCTGCACGCACCGCCGTGGAGCTCGTCGCCGATGTGACTCCGGCCAAACACCGGCCACGCCACCCTGTCTAACAACCTTACCGCATCCTCAGGAGCTCAACGCCCCACTCCACGCACCTCGCCGTGCCCCGTAGCCTCGGGCTCACTTCCACCCGACTCCGGCGACCGCAAAGCTCGTCACCGGTGACGTTTCCGGCCACCCCGAGCCCAACCACTGCCACCAAACACCGCGGCTCGTTCTCAGCTACGCGTAGATGCTCTCCGCCGCTCGTTTGGTCGCCGGAATGCACAAATGCACTCTCACCGCCGCGTCTGGCCTCGCCGGCGGCTAAAGCCGGGAAGTTTGACTGTTGACTTTGACTCGGTGGGCCCAGGTTGACTTCCCAGAGTCAATGACAAGTGGGCCCCCCTGCTAATTATCCAGATTAGTTCTAATTAAAGTTATTTAGCTTAATTAAACTACTGACATGCGGGACCCACTGGTCAGTTTGACCTGGACGACCCCGTTGACCTCTGACGTCATTCTGACGTGATGCTGACGCAGTAATTAAATTACTGGAATTATTTCTATACAGGAAATTCCAGAAATTAGTTCAAACTTCAAAAATTCATAGAAATTAATCTGTAACTCCAAATGCAAAGATTTATATATGAAATTTGATCAGAAAAATCCAATCTATCCACTGGTACTGGTTTAATGCATGTTAGAACAAGTTAACCTTGCTGTTTAGGCAATACAAGATGATGCACTAATATGGCCATGTTAAATGAGCTAACACTTGAACCTTGGGTTCAAACAAGCACATTCCTTCCTGTTTAGCTTGCATTAGGCCAAGACACATCCATATTGCCATGTCATAGCATGCATCATGTTGTTGCATATCGTCATGTGTTGATTGAGTTCCGATGTGTTCTTTGTGGTAGGTCCTGCCTCCGAGGATATTCACGAGTATCCAACTGAAGGGCAGTATCCCGCCACCACTCCATCAGGCAAGCAACCCATTGATCATTCCGATACAAACCCATGTTCTCGCTTCTGCTCTTGTTTACTGCATTAAGACAACGCGATGCAAACTGCTGTGTGTCGTGGTAGTTGAACCCACTTCCTTTGCATGACCTGTCATTGCCACAGTAACTAGACGAAACCCACTAGCATGTGTAGGAGTTGATTGAGCCATATGTGTGTGTGTTTCCTACCATGCTATGCTTGCTATGCTTAGAGTTGTGTCAGGTCTGGCTCATCAGGATGATGAACTAGAGTGAAAGGTTGTATCGTTGTCGAGAGTGTGAAGGTGTTGAACACGATTTGGTAAAGGAATCGATGAGAGGCCATGTAGGAGTACATGGTGGGTTGTTTCATTGAGGCCGTCCTTAAGAACTGAGATCTGTGTGTGTGATTTAAGATTCAGCTACTACCACGCATTGGGCCCAAAACCAATGGACCCTCTCGGCTTATTAATCACACGTGTCCTCTGTCCGAGAGTTGCAAAGTAGTTTCTGGTGTTTGTAGTATGCTGGGGGCCGCACGCAGCACTGACAATAGGGGTGGGCTGTGTTGCGGTAGGCACGTGGCACGGTGTACCGATTAACCCGTTTGGTGTCTCGGGAACCCTGTTCACATCGTTCGGGGCCGTTAGTGGAAACCTCGGCCGGACTCCCTGCGGATGGAACCCGAATAGGCGATTGTCGGTGTCAAAACCGGCGGATCTCGGGTAGGGGGTCCCGAACTGTGCATCAAGGTCGGATGGTAACAGGAGACAAGGGACACTTTATTTTACCCAGGTTCGGGCCCTCTCGATGGAGGTAAAACCCTACTCCTGCTAGATTAATATTGATGATATGGGTAGTACAAGAGTAGATCTACCACGAGATCAAGGAGGCTAAACCCTAGAAGCTAGCCTATGGTATGATTGTGTATGATGATGGTTCGTCCTACGGACTACAACCCTCCGGTTTATATAGACACCGGATAGGGTTAGGGTTACACAGAGTCGGTTACAATGGTAGGAGATCTTGAATATCCGCACGCCTAGCTTGCCTTCCACGCCAAGAAAAGATCCTTCCGAACACGGGACGAAGTCTTCAATCTTGTATCTTCATAGTCCTGGAGTCCGGCTGAAGGTATAGTCTGGCTATCCGAACACCCCCTAATCCAGGACTCCCTCGGTAGCCCCTGAACCAGGCTTCAATGACGACGAGTCCGGCGCGCAAATTGTCTTCGACATTGCAAGGCGGGTTCTTCCTCCAAGTTCTTCAAGAAGATTATAAACACCAAGAATAGTGTCCGGCTCTGCAAAACAAGTTTCCACATATTGCCATATAGAGAATAATATAAACACAAATTGGATCTGCTGACGTATTCCGCAGTGCGTCATAACACTGCGACCAAGCCTTCTGTATAAGTTATTTTCATCGTTCCACCTTGGCGCGTTTAGCGAGGCGGTTTCCTTGGCACGTCTTGTCGAAGCAGAGATCGTGTGCCCCTTTTAACGGGATTCTCATTAATACGGACGTGGGTAACCCAACCGCGCCATTTATCACGGCGCTTGAGAGGCAAGTGAGTTTTATTAGGTAGGTGGGGACGCATAACCGCATCAGCCTATATAAGGGGATAAGGATCCACCCTTTTTACCTACGCCTTCTTCCTTCTTTGCCCATCCATCTCTCGCGCACTCAAGCTCTAGCGTCCAAGTAAGCTCTTCCTTCCTCAACCTTCTCCAGCAATGTCCGGAGCGGGAGGCAAGTGGATGGTCTCCTCCGTTACGGAGGCTCAAGTCAAAAAGCTTAGGAAAGCCGGATATCTGTCCAAGGACATCCCACATCGGCTTCCTGAGGAGGGGCAGCTTCTTCCTACCCCAAGGCCCCATGAGAGGGTAGTTTGTCTTCCCCATTTCCTCCGCGGACTGGGTTTTCCACTTCACCCTTTTGTCCGGGGGCTCATGTTCTACTATGGCCTGGATTTCCACGATCTGGCCCCGAACTTTGTCCTCAATATCTCGGCGTTTATCGTCGTATGTGAGGCCTTACTCCGCATCCGCCCCCACTTCGGCCTCTGGCTCTAGACCTTCAACGTCAAGCCCAAGGTGGTGTCCGGCACCGAGGCGGAGTGCGGGGGTGCGATGGCTGGAAAGATTGCCAATGCCCTCTGGTTCGATGGCTCCTTCGTGGAGACCTTAAAGGGGTGGCAGGCCGGGTGGTTTTACATCACCGAGCCACGCGATCCGAAATGGGTCGCAGCCCCCAAGTTCCGATCCGGACCCCCCACACGCCTAACGTCCTGGAAAGAGACGGGCTTGTCGTGGGGCAAGGAAGAGGAGGTGACCAGATTGCAAACTTGCATCCAGTCCCTGGTGAACAAGCCAATCCGGCATATCAATATTACCCAGGTTATGCTCGTCCGCCGGATCCTCCCGTGCCAACAACGGGATTTTACTTTGTGGGAATTTGACCCGGCGCAGCACCAAACCCTCAATAGGCTCTTCGACACGACGTATGAAGACGTCTGGAAGGTGCTGACCAAAGGCGCCGAGTGCCCCACATCCGCCTTCGAGGATCGCGGATACAGCTCGCAGCGCGACGCTCGCGAGGTAAGCTATCTATACCTTTGACAGGTTCGTTAAGCTCTTATTCATAGATTGACTCTATGCGGGATCCAAAAACTCCCTTTGCCTTTGACAGGCGTGGCTGAAGATAGCCGGACCAATTATCTGTCCGGCTCCCCTGCCCGAAGACCCAGCCCCAGCTCTCCTACAAAAGCTACTGGCCCCGGCGCCTTATGTGGTGCCGGAGAAGAAGGTCAAGAAGAAGAAAACCACCGGTACTCGAAAGAGTTCCCGCAACATGGTGGTGTCGAGCTCGTCATCTGACGAGTCTGCGACGCCCTCCTCTCGTGAAAACGAGGAGGAGGAAGGAAGCTCTCCCCCCCAGTGAGGGGAGAAAAGAAGAAGAAGGCCACCCCAACGGGGGAGGCCGAGGGGTTGAGGAAAAGGAAGACCCCTCCGCCGGACTACTCCCACGACGCCGAAGAGGGCGGAAAGGAGTGGCCGGATAGAACCAAGCGTCCGGCGATATTGTAAGTATTTTCATACCAGAGTGACTCATGATATTGTTTAATGCACGGCTTTCCCTAACGTCGAACGTAATTTGTGCAGCCCGCCCCGGGCCAGACTCGATGATTCGTCGAGCGACTCCCTGGATTCGTCGGACATAAACTATGTCCCGCCCGCAGTCTCCCCCAGCGGGGCGGACGACGCCGAAGTGGCGCCCCGCCAAACAGGGCAGGAGGAGACGGTCCTGGAGGAGCCGCAAGGCAATCCTCCAGACCCCAGGAGTAAAGGGCATGAAACCCCCCAGGGCTCCAAGTCCGTCTTTGTGCCGGACACCGCGCCGGACTCCACAATCCTGGTCCGCGGTGGGTGAACTCCATCCAAGAGGAGTAAGCCGTCTGAGCCGGCGACCTCTGTCCAACCAGAGGCGCCGGACAATCTGCTGGAGGCGCTTGAGGGCGCCACCATCGACGAGGAGCACCGTACTATTATGAGTACGGTGGTCCAAAGGGTTCAGTCCGCCAAGAGTGTACTGACTGAAGCTTGCGCTAGCCTTCTAACAGGCTTCCAGGTAAGCAAAAATATGTCAAATTATTTACCGCATAGACAGTAGCCCCTGATGCTCTGTTCGGTGTTCGGAAAGAAAAGCCGAATAGAGGATCTAGTATTTTTCGCAGGAGTCTAACAATAAAAAGTCAAATATGCGTATGCAGGCTTCGCTGCTGTCCATCGCCGCACTGACTGCGCAAGTGGATGTCCTTAAAAAGGACCTCGGGTGGACCGAGCAAGAGCTCGATCTTGCCAAAAGGCAGCTCGAGGAGAAAGAAGGTAAGTAATACCCTAACAAAAAATAAAAAATAAAAAAGATGCCTATAGAGAGGCTTGATTGCGGAAAGAAATAACAGGAGTGTACTGCTTATTGTAGGGGCCACAACCGAGGTGGCAACCCTGAAGCAGGCGCTAACTGAGGCCGAGAAGAAGACGGTCGAGGAGCGCGCCGAGCGAGAAAGGCTTGGGGGTCAGGTCGGCGAGGTGCAGCAAGAGCTGCAAGCTCTCATGAAAAAACATGAGGGTTTGGAGCGTGAGGCAAAGGCTCAAGCATCCGAGCTCGCGTCGGCCATTGAGACCGCCAAGAACGCCAAGGCCGAAGCCCAAAAGGCCCTCCAAGAATTGGAGGAGGTGAAAAAGATAGCAGCGGGTAAGGCTTTCGCAATGCAAAGTAGGAATATAAAATTAAACTACCTGTCACTTACCCGAATCCGGAGTTCTCCAGGGGCGTTCGCCGATCTTCCCTGCAGCGTATCCGACGCCGCCGCGTTCTACCAAGCTGAAGAGGGCAGCTCGACGGAAAGTGTGTTCTGGTCTCAGTATACTGAGGCCGGACACCCTGTGCCCTTGAGCGATCAGCTGAAGCAGCTGGTTGAGCTCCACAAGGCGGCCGAACAGACCATGAAGGGGTAATTAGTTTGGCTGTGGCCAGGAGAGGCCCTGCCTGGGAGCTATTTCGGGTTAGTGCGGCGGCTGGTGGAGGCCTGTCCACGGCTCGAGGTCATCAAGCGCTCCGTCTGCATTGAAGGTGCCCGGAGGGCCCTTGCCCGTGTAAGAGTACACTGGGGGAAGCTGGACAGAGAGAAGCTGGTGAAGGACAGGCCGCCAGCAGGGAAGGAGCATCGCAAGCCCGAGAACTACTACAAGGAAGTTCTTGCCGGAGCTCGCCTTGTTGCGGATGAATGTACAAAAGATGTAATATTTGAATGAACTCGCTCGGTTGTATCCTGTGCGCTGAAAACTTTTTCATATGCACAAAGCAATGCTTACTGAATTTAACATATTATTTTCTGTGCGGCCGTTTATCAAAAATTGAGAGATGGCGAGTCGTCGGCTTCTGCCCCCATGCCGCTAGTGCTGGGGTGTTCGGGATAAACCTGAGGGCTCTTGTTCCCATAGTTGGGTCCTTCGAGGGAGGCGCTCAGCACAACGAACCAGGCAATCGGACTATAATGCTTGAACACTCTCACTTAGCCATAGAACGTTATAATTTTAAATTTCGGCGAAGCCCCTAGTTTGGAAGGCCGAATTCGGGGCGCTATCCACGCCTCTGGCCGGACTTAACCAGCTCCTCGCTCGAAGCGGCATAAGCCTTTAAGGACTCGAAAAACCTCTCGAACAGCGACCGGTCTCGCGCCTTATCATGATAGTCTGTTTTAGCTTTCTCCACTGAGGTGCTCAACCCACCTGATCTGGGGCACAATCGCAGTGGTTCTCCTAGTGCTACCTTAGCCGATATAGCGGAACGTGAGTCACCAAAACATAGGAGCCGGGCAAACCCAACATGTGACCAAAATCATGACTCGGAGCCGATGCATATAGTGCTATAAGTTCGGGGTGCCGCACTTGTGAAAGTGTACGGACTTCTCACGCCAGATAAAAGGGTAACGAAGCCCCTGGCGTGGTTTGCCGTACCATGGTGTACGGGTGCGATCATGCTATTTAATAAACACACACACACATATATATATATATATATATATATATATATATATATATATATATATATATATTAAAAGAGAGTAATGCAAAAAATAGACAAAAAGCTATGCATTGTTTATAAGGAGGCTGTTTATCCGAGCCGAACGATACAAGTAGTGCGATAAGCAAAAGATATATTAGACTATTTAACATGTCTTGACCAGGCGCAGGCCGTGGAATTTAGAAACAGATATATCGCTCGAAATAGAGCCCACCTGAGAGTTCCGTAATGCGGCGTTGCTTTGTCTGCTTTCCTGTGTCTTGTATCGTCTGTGCGGCAGCGAAGCCGAACAGTTTATCCAGAGTATGGAGTCCTAAAAGTAAAAAAGAAAAATCCGGCATCCCCTAGTACGTTTGACGCCGTGTTGTAGGCATGCCGTTAATGTGCCGCTCCCCCTGTGCCCATGGAATTTTAAGGGCATAAATGTGTACTCGAGGTACTAGCTCCGCTATGTGCGATGGCTGGGGCTGGGGCCGTATTGCTACGCTTGCTCCGAACGTGCCAGGCGGTCTTGTTGCAGGTTACTCCGGGCGCGCTTTGCATTGTCCGGCTTTTTAGCGGCCGGACTCGAGAGTTGCCTTAAAAGGCTGCTTTGCACTTCCGCTGCGAGGGCCGCCGTGTGCTCCTCCGTACGGATGGAGCGCTCGGTGTTTCCGCTGACCGTGATTACTCCTTGAGGGCCTGGCATCTTGAGCTTGAGATATGCGTAGTGCGGCACCGCATTGAATTTAGCGAATGCGGTTCGTCCGAGCAGGGCATGATAGCCACTGCAGAACGGGACTATATCGAAGATCAACTCTTCGCTTCGGAAGTTATCCGGAGATCCGAAGACCACATCAAGTGTTATCGAGCCTATGCAATTGGCCTCTACACCTGGGATGACGCCTTTAAAGGTCGTCCTTGTGGGCTTGATCCTTGATGGATCTATGCCCATTTTCCGCACTGTATCCTGCTAAAGCAGGTTCACGCTACTGCCGCCGTCCATGAGGACTCGTGTTAGATGAAATCCGTCAACGGTTGGGTCAAGAACCAATGCGGCAAAAACGCCGTGACAGATGCTAGTGGGGTGGTCCCTTCGTCGAAAGTGATCGGGCAAGAGGACCATGGGTTGAACTTTGGGGCGACTGGCTCCATCGCATATACGTCCCGTAGCGCACGCTTCCTCTCCCGCTTGGGAATGTGGGTCGCGTATATCATGTTCACCGTCCGCACTTGTGGGGGAAACCCCTTCTGTCCATTGTTGTTCGGCGGCCTGGGCTCTTCCTCGTCGTCGCTATTCAGCCCCTTGTCTTTGTGGTCGGCTCTTAATTTGCCTGCCTGCTTGAACACCCAACAATCTCTGTTGGTGTGATTGGCTGGCCTTTCGGGGGTGCCATGGATCTGGCACGAGCGGTCGAGTATCCGGTCCAGACTGGACGGGCCCTGGGTATTCTTTTTAAATGGCTTTTCCGCTGACCGGATTTATAGCCTCTGAATCCGGCATTCACTGCCGTATCCTCATTGTTGTCGCTGCTAACGCGGCGCTTTTGCTTATTCCGACGTGACCTGCCGCCTTTGTCCTTGGTATCCGAATTACCGTTCTTCTTCGATAAGTTGTTGCTGCGAGCTAGCCAGCTATCTTCGCCTGCGCAAAAGCGGGTCATGAGTGTCGTAAGGGCTGCCATGGATTTCGGCTTTTCCTGTCCCAGGTGCCGGGCAAGCCACTCGTCACGGATGTTATGCTTGAAGGCTGCTAGGGCCTCTGCGTCCGGACAATCGACTATCTGATTTTTCTTTGTTAGGAACCGTGTCCAGAATTGCCTGGTCGATTCTTCTGGCTGCTGAATTATGTGGCTTAGGTCGTTGGCGTCCGGTGGCCGCACATAGGTCCCCTGGAAGTTGTCGATGAATGCGGCTTCCAGGTCCTCCCAAGAACTGATTGAGTCTGCTGGGAGGCTATTAAGCAAGTGCCGGGCTGGTCCCTTGATCTTAAGGGGTAAATATTTGATGGCGTGCAATTCGTCACCACGTGTCATGTGGATGTGGAGGAGATAATCCTCAATCCATACTGCCGGATCTGTCATACCATCGTAGGACTCGATATTAACGGGATTGAAGCCCTCGGGGATTTTATGATCCATTACTTCGTCTGTGAAGGATAGTGGGTGTGCGGCGCCCCTGTACTGGGCTATGTCACGACGCAGTTCGGAAGAGCTGTGCCTATTGTGTTCGGCCCGGCCGGATTTATTGTGTCCGGAGTGAAAATCATCACGTATCGTCGGGCGTCCGCGCGATCCATAGATCGATCTTCTTTGCCTTGCTTTTTCCTCCAGGACGTCTCGCAGGTCTGGTTCGTCTTCCCGTGCCTTAGTTGAGCGGCGTCGGGGCATGGTTTGTTTAAAGGTTCGACAGGCTTCTCTGTCACGGCGGCGAGGTGGCCGGTCTGCCATGTCGTGTGCTTCTTCCTCAGATTGGGGTAGCGGCCTGCGCTTAGGATAATTTTTGGAGGGGAGCCCGAGTTCATACTCTTCGGCCGCAAGGACTTCAGCCCATCTGTCAGCTAGCAAATCTTGATCAGCTCTAAGCTGTTGCTGCTTTTTCTTTAGGCTGTTCGCCGTGGCTAGAAGCCTGCGTTGAAAGCGCTCTTGTTCGGCGGGGTCTGATGGTACGACGAATTCATCATCGCCGAGGCTTGCCTCGTCTTCGGAGGGAGGCATGTAGTTATCATCCTCGACCTCTCGCTCTTCCGCTCTCTCATGAGGCCTGTCTTTTCCATCTTCCTGCGCCGAATCTTGCTGGTTTTGGTGTTCTTCGACGCTATCCGGGGTAGCATTGTCTCCCGTGCCGGAACCACCGTTTCTGCTGTGGCGGGATTTAGAGCGGCGCCGTTGGCGCCGGCGTTTTGGCGGCTTTTTCGAAGTGCCATCCTCCGCTGTTCCATCGCCATCTCCATCTTTTGGAGCATCCACCATGTATATGTCATATGACGAGGTGGCGGTCCAGCGCCCTACAGGTTCTGGTTCTTGTTCGTCTCCTCCTTCGTCGTCCATACCGTCGAAGTCTTCGGAGCCGAAGTCAAGCATGTCGGTTAAATCGTCGACAGTGGCTATTAAGTGGGTGGTGGGTGGGCTTTGAATTTCTTCGTCGTTTGAATCCCAACCTCGCAGACCATAGTCCGGCCTGGGCTCTCCTGATAGAGAGAGAGACTTGAGAGAGTTCAGGATATCATCGAAAGGTGAGCACTGAAAGATGTCCGCGGCGGTGAACTCCATTACAGGCGCCCAATCAGATTCGATCGGCGGGGGCACGGAAGGCCCGGAGTTCGGAGAAGAGTCCGGCTCCTCGGAGTCATGGGCCATGCGGAGTGTGTGGCTGGCGTTCGGCTCGATCGCCTTCAAGATCGCAGACCCTGAGGTGACGTCCAGCCGTTCACCCTCAAAGGGCGCATCGGGCTCCGAGTCGAGGATCGGGGCCGGTGCGGGTGCGGCCTCCAGGACACTGTTCGGAGGTAGAGCTACATCATGCCCCTCGAGATAGTGCGGCGCGCTTGGCTGTGGCTCGAATCCGTCGAAGATCAAGTTTCCACGGATATCTGCCATGTAGTTTAAGCTTCCAAACCTGACTTGATGGCCAGGGGCGTAGCTTTCGATCTGCTCCAGATGACCAAGCGAATTGGCCTGCAGAGCGAAGCTGCCGAAGACGAAGATTTGTCCGGGGAGGAAAGTCTCACCCTGGACCTCATCGTTGTTGATGATCAAAGGAGCCATCGGGCCTAAAAGCGACGAAACAGAGGAACTCTCAATGAAAGCACCAATGTCGGTGTGAAAACCGGCGAATCTCGGGTAGGGGGTCCCGAACTGTGCGTCAAGGTCGGATGGTAACAGGAGACAAGGGACACTTTATTTTACCCAGGTTCGGGCCCTCTCGATGGAGGTAAAACCCTACTCCTGCTAGATTAATATTGATGATACGGGTAGTACAAGAGTAGATCTACCACGTGATCAAGGAGGCTAAACCCTAGAAGCTAGCCTATGGTATGATTGTGTATGATGATGGTTCGTCCTACGGACTACAACCCTCCGGTTTATATAGACACCGGATAGGGTTAGGGTTACACATAGCCGGTTACAATGGTAGGAGATCTTGAATATCCGCACGCCTAGCTTGCCTTCCACGCCAAGAAAAGATCCTTCCGGACACGGGACGAAGTCTTCAATCTTGTATCTTCATAGTCCTGGAGTCCGGCTGAAGGTATAGTCCGGCTATCCGAACACCCCCTAATCCAGGACTCCCTCAGCGATAAACCTGGACTAGGGGCTTGTGTGTTTAGTCAGGTCGTGGCCGACACCCTCGCTGGGCTTCCGCTTGAAGGTTGCCGAGTACATGTCGTGTAAACGGCGATAAGTGGTGAGAGCGTGTGTGAAGAAGTACACCCCTGCAGGGTATAAAACTATTCGAATAGCCGCGTCCGCGGTAAAGCACTAGTAGAAAACCGGCCTTTTGTCCCGGTTCATACGGGCCTTTAGTCCCGGCTCCTGAACCGGGACTAAAGGGTCGTTACTAATACCCTCACCCTTTAGTCCCGGTTCAAACCAGAACCGGGACAGATGGGCCTCCACGTGGCCGCAGCCGGCAGCCCAGGCAGGGGGGCCTTTGGTCCTTGTTGATGACATAAACCGGGACCAAAAGGCTTCCACGCGTCAGCAGGAGGTTTTTCTTTTTTTTTTAAAAAAAAGTGGTTGTTTTAGGGGTTTAGGGGGTTATTTTTAGGTTGTTATTAGCTAGCTAATAGAGAGAACTGTCCTCTCTTATATGTAGTCCTTGCAAGGACTACATATGTTCATTTCACCCTCAGATCGATATATATATATATATATATATATATATATATATATATATATATATATATATATATAAAATAACTCATGCATGCTCGCATATACATCATCATATATAATAACAAGTCCTACTAGCTAATTAATCAAGCATCATCATACAACTTCTACTCGTTATTAATAATAAGTCATACGATCATCATCCTCATAGTCATCGAACCCAACTCTACATAATTGTTCTTAGCACATGAACATCAGTATCAGGAGGATCGGACCTAAACACACTTAAGGTAAAATAGCATAAAACAATATAGACCCTGAATCTCCATTATGAAGAATGGAGATCATCCTATCTCCAATTCTTGCGCCTCGCTTCCTTTTGCTTCCAAGAAGCTCCTTACGACTGTCCATACATTTTTTCCATCCTTTGATTGTCATGTCTCCACTTCTTTTAGAAATCCGGTATGGACAGTTGAGATTCGTAGGATGACCTGGATATATGTTCAAAACATGAACGCTGCCGCCATTCTGATACATCAAATGAGGCACACAACCCTCTGGGATAAGCTATTGAAAAACATAGTAATAACTTCGTAGTTAGCAATGATGTACTAGTTTTAGAAGTATGCAAAAAGATGCACGGATGTCGTAATAGTAGAAAAACTTACCAGGGTATCTCCATGGTAGTTACCATAGTTCAACACGTGCACTAGTGGCACGTATTGACCATAATGTTCAGGAGTTTGATTGTAGATATTGTAATTCTCAATATCATTACAAAATCCAACCAGATGAGTTTTCTCCTTGTAAGTTAACTCAGAGCCATCGGTGTAGTAAGTTCTATCTACCATATTCTGCACATTCTTTGATACTTCAAAATAAGCTGTCAATGGAAATAAATTGTCAACTATTTTGAAATGAACAATATAAGTTCTATTAATAATTAACTATGTTTGAGAAACTTACATAGCGGTAGAACTGGAGGAGTATCAACAAGGACCCAAATGTCCATATTGTCTTGTTCGATTTCAAGATCACCAAGATCCATGGTGACAAGCATACCCTCATCAAAACCATACAATTTGCAAAATGCTTCCCAATTTTTGCAACCAAAATAGGTTACGCTCTCAGCATTATACAAATTTACTTCAAAATCCACATCATGATGGGTCCTTAGGTGAATTTTCTTCGTTTCAAAATTTTCATGGTCTTCAAAATCCATCCTCTCCAAGACATAGCGTCTTGCATGGCATGGGATCAACTATACTTGAATTGTAAAAGATGAAAATTACACGTTGAAATAGTTGAAGTCATGCTTAGTTATGAAAAAAAACACTTGTCGTCGTTGCGTACCGTTTCAACTTCGAAGGTCTCCTGAAGCTTAATGCTGAAGCGCCGACCATCGTCCAGGTGAGGCCTGTCGCACTCACCTCGATCGTCGTGGCACCAGTCGCACTCCCCCGGGAGACTTTCGTCGTCCGATGATGACATTTCCTATACGTTCATAATTCAAAGACTAAATTAGATCATTATTATTCAACTAATCATATGCATATGCCTTGCATAGTGCTCTCCAATTTGAGCATTCAATAAGTAGTATTCAAATTAGGATGCCTTCAATTATAAGAAAAACTACATCATCTCCATGTGTCCGTACATCGAATATTATCACTAATACACGTCGAATACTATATATCATACATATCGCTAGTACAGCTAGAACCGTAGCGCCCGGCGGGTATCGGCGCGG
This sequence comes from Aegilops umbellulata, assembly GCA_032464435.1. Taxonomy (NCBI): domain Eukaryota; kingdom Viridiplantae; phylum Streptophyta; class Magnoliopsida; order Poales; family Poaceae; genus Aegilops; species Aegilops umbellulata. The sequence continues at coordinate 563,000,758 of CP136058.1, read as the reverse complement.
GCGGTGGACACCCAAAGGGAAGGAACCATCACAGGATCATAGCTCCAGTGATATCCCTGAAGAACCTACCAGTTATTCTTGAACCTGCCCTCCAACGCAACCATGTACCGACGGACGTGCTGGTCCTCCTCGCTGACACGGTGACGTACCACCTCCGCGGTGTCCGGAAGCCTCAGCACCGTCACTGGCCCACGCGACCGCCACCAAACAAGGATCGGGTCAACGGCGGGCTGGCTCCTCACCAAGCTACGCCCCCCGGAAGGTAGCGCCTCCCAGTACCACCCCGGTGGAGCCCAGTCCCGGACATGGCCCATCTGGTCAAGCAGGTGTCGTCCGCCCCCGACTCGACGACGAGGATGCGGGATAGGCATCGTCCACGTCGATGCGGGAATAATTGCTTTAACTAAAAAAATAAACTAGTTCTATTAATTTTCTTGCTAAAAATAAACTACTTCTATAGTAAAATAAACCAGTTTTATTAAATCAACTAGTTTAACTATAGTTTTAGTTAGTTCAACTATATATATGAAGCACTTACTATAAATAAACTTGCTAAAAATATAGTTAGTTCAACTATTAAATCAACTAGTTTAACTATAGTTCTAGTTAGTTCAACTATTAAATCAACATGCTAAAAATGTAGGAACAAAAAAAATAAACTAGTTACTATAAATAGATCAATATTAGTAATCACGAGAACTACTTACTATGAATAGTTAAATAAAGTAGTTTATTAAATCAACTAGCTAGTTCAACTATATATGAAGCAGTTACTATAAATAAAATAAAATAGTACGACTTACTAAAAATAAACTAGTTTAACTATAGTTCTACTATTTTTCTAACTAATTATATTAAACACTTTCTCTTCTTATTTTTTCCTTTTTCCTCTATTCTAAATATGAACATCAGAAAAAATCATTAATAAATCTAAATTACAACACCAAAAATCATAAATACATCTAACACAATATGAACAAATTAATTACACAATATGAAAAAAATCTAACAGAAAAATCTATGAACTACACATCTAAATTACTACACATCTAACAAAAAATCTATGAACTACAAAAAAATCTAACAGAAAAATCTATGAACTACACATCTAACAAAAAATCTATGAACTACAAAAAAATCTAACAAAATCTAACTCAATTAACTACCAGTAACATTAATTAATTAACAAAATCTCACGGCGACGGTGTCGGGGACGGCGACGGCGACGACGACGGGGACGGCGATGGCGAGGTGCGGCGCGGGGCAGGGGCGGGGCGGGTCGGGGCGTCGTCGCGGGGCGGGAGGCGGCGACGGCGTCGATCGGGGCAGCCGGCGCGGGGCGGGAGGCGGCGACGGCGTCGATCGGGGCGGCGCGGGGCGATGACAGCGCGACGCGGGGCGGCGACGGCGTCGATCGGGGCGGCGCGGGGCGACGACGGGGCGGCACGGGGCGACGACGGCGACGAAGAGGCGGATACGGCGGCCGGGCAGCCTGGCCGCGTCGGGCGCGGGCGGGGAAGAACGAACTGAACCAAAATTTCACGAGTGCTGCTTATATAGGCAGAGCATTGGTCCCGTTTCGTGGCACCAACCGGGACCAATGCCCCCCTTTAGTCTCAGTTGGTTCCATGAACCGGGACCAAAGGCCACTTTTCGGCAGCCCAAAGGGCGGGAAGCGAAGGTCTTTGGTCCCGATTGGTGGCACCAACCGAGGCTAAAGGAGGGCTTTGGCCCCGGTTGGTGCAACGAACCGAGACTAAAGGGGGCATTGGTCCCGGTTCGTGCCACGAACCGGGACCAATATCCTGCACCTGCCAAAGCCGCGGTGCGGTGGGATGTTTAGTCCCACCTCGCTTGCTGAGGAGCGGCCACACCAGTTTATAAGCGCAACCTCGCCATCTCCATCGATCTCCTTAGAATTGCAGGCCTACGGGCCTAATCTCACAAAGCTATACCTGTGGGCCTACTGGGCCTTCTGCGGGCCTGAATCCTGGCCCACGGATGGGCTTCTAGTCGTATTCAGGCTGTGGTGGCCCAGTAGGTGGCATCTTTTTTTCCTTTTTCCCTATTTATTTTTTCATTTCTACTAGTTTTTTAGTGATTTCTTTTTTCTTTTAGGTCACAAAAATTATAAACTTTCTGTTAGTGATTCTAGTTTTCAAATTAGAATAATTATAATTTGAATTCTTTGAAATTTGTGTGAATCTCATGTTTGTGATTAACTTTACTAGTGCCATTAGTTTTTCGTTTCTACTTAGAACTAAATACTTATAGTTTTTTAGTGATTTCTTTTTTCTTTTAGGTCACAAAAATTATAAACTTTCTGTTAGTGATTCTAGTTTTTCAAATTAGAATAGTTATAATTTGAATTCTTTGTAAACTTGTGTGAATCTCATGTTTGTGATTAACTTTACTAGTGCCATAAGTTTTTCGTTTCTACTTAGAACTAAATACTTATAGTTTTTTTAGTGATTTCTTTTTTCTTTTAGGTCACAAAAATTAAAAACTTTCTGTTAGTGATTCTAGTTTTTCAAATTAGAATAGTTATAATTTGAATACTTTGTAAACTTGTGTGAATCTCATGTTTGTGATTAACTTTACTAGTGCCATTAGTTTTTCGTTTCTACTTAGAACTAAATACTTATAATTTTTTAGTGATTTTTTTAGGTCACAAAAATTATAAACTTTCTCTTAGTGATTCTAGTTTTTCAAATTAGAATAGTTATAATTTGAATTCTTTGTAAACTTGTGTGAATCTCATGTTTGTGATTAACTTTACTAGTGCCATTAGTTTTTCGTTTCTACTTAGAACTAAATACTTATAATTTTTTAGTGATTTCTTTTTTCTTTTAGGTCACAAAAATTATAAACTTTCTGTTAGTGATTCTAGTTTTTCAAATTAGAATAGTTATAATTTGAATTCTTTGTAAACTTGTGTGAATCTCATGTTTGTGATTAACTTTACTAGTGCCATTAGTTTTTCGTTTCTACTTAGAACTAAATACTTATAATTTTTTAGTGATTTCTTTTTTCTAGTAGGTCACAAAAATTATAAACTTTCTGTTAGTGATTCTAGTTTTCCAAATTAGAATAGTTATAATTTGAATTCTGTGTAAACTTGTGTGAATTTCATGTTTGTGATTAACTTTACTAGTGCCATTAGTTTTTCGTTTCTACTTAGAACTAAATACTTATAGTTTTTTAGTGATTTCTTTTTTCTTTTAGGTCACAAAAATTATAAACTTTCTCTTAGTGATTCTAGTTTTTCAAATTAGAATAGTTATAATTTGAATTCTTTGTAAACTTGTGTGAATCTCATGTTTGTGATTAACTTTACTAGTGCCATTATTTTTTCGTTTCTACTTAGAACTAAATACTTATAGTTTTTTGGTGATTTATTTTTTCTTTTAGGTCACAAAAATTATAAACTTTCTGTTAGTGATTCTAGTTTTTCAAATTAGAATAGTTATAATTTGAATTCTTTGTAAACTTGTGTGAATCTCATGTTTGTGATTAACTTTACTAGTGCCATAAGTTTTTCGTTTCTACTTAGAACTAAATACTTATAGTTTTTTAGTGATTTCTTTTTTCTTTTAGGTCACAAAAATTAAAAACTTTCTGTTAGTGATTCTAGTTTTTCAAATTAGAATAGTTATAATTTGAATTCTTTGTAAACTTGTGTGAATCTCATGTTTGTGATTAACTTTACTAGTGCCATTAGTTTTTCGTTTCTACTTAGAACTAAATACTTATAATTATTTAGTGATTTTTTTTAGGTCACAAAAATTATAAACTTTCTCTTAGTGATTCTAGTTTTTCAAATTAGAATAGTTATAATTTGAATTCTTTGTAAACTTGTGTGAATCTCATGTTTGTGATTAACTTTACTAGTGCCATTAGTTTTTCGTTTCTACTTAGAACTAAATACTTATAATTTTTTAGTGATTTCTTTTTTCTTTTAGGTCACAAAAATTACAAACTTTCTGTTAGTGATTCTAGTTTTCCAAATTAGAATAGTTATAATTTGAATTCTGTGTAAACTTGTGTGAATTTCATGTTTGTGATTAACTTTACTAGTGCCATTAGTTTTTCGTTTCTACTTAGAACTAAATACTTATAGTTTTTTAGTGATTTCTTTTTTCTTTTAGGTCACAAAAATTATAAACTTTCTCTTAGTGATTCTAGTTTTTCAAATTAGAATAGTTATAATTTGAATTCTTTGTAAACTTGTGTGAATCTCATGTTTGTGATTAACTTTACTAGTGCCATTATTTTTTCGTTTCTACTTAGAACTAAATACTTATAGTTTTTTAGTGATTTATTTTTTCTTTTAGGTCACAAAAATTATAAACTTTCTGTTAGTGATTCTAGTTTTTCAAATTAGAATAGTTATAATTTGAATTCTTTGTAAACTTGTGTGAATCTCATGTTTGTGATTAACTTTACTAGTGCCATTAGCTTTTCGTTTCTACTTAGAACTAAATACTTATAGTTTTTTAGTGATTTCTTTTTTCTTTTAGGTCACAAAAATTATAAACTTTCTCTTAGTGATTCTAGTTTTTCAAATTAGAATAGTTATAATTTGAATTCTTTGTAAACTTGTGTGAATCTCATGTTTGTGATTAACTTTACTAGTGCCATTAGTTTTTCGTCTCTACTTAGAACTAAATACTTATAATTTTTTAGTGATTTTTTTAGGTCACAAAAATTATAAACTTTCACTTAGTGATTCTAGTTTTTCAAATTAGAATAGTTATAATTTTAATTCTTTGTAAACTTGTGTGAATCTCATGTTTGTGATTAACTTTACTAGTGCCATTAGTTTTTCGTTTCTACTTAGAACTAAATACTTATAATTTTTTAGTGATTTCTTTTTTCTTTTAGGTCACAAAAATTATAAACTTTCTGTTAGTGATTCTAGTTTTTCAAATTAGAATAGTTATAATTTGAATTCTTTGTAAACTTGTGTGAATCTCATGTTTGTGATTAACTTTACTAGTGCCATTAGTTTTTCGTTTCTACTTAGAACTAAATACTTATAATTTTTTAGTGATTTCTTTTTTCTTTTAGGTCACAAAAATTATAAACTTTCTGTTAGTGATTCTAGTTTTCCAAATTAGAATAGTTATAATTTGAATTCTTTGTAAACTTGTGTGAATCTCATGTTTGTGATTAACTTTACTAGTGCCATTATTTTTTCGTTTCTACTTAGAACTAAATACTTATAGTTTTTTAGTGATTTATTTTTTCTTTTAGGTCACAAAAATTATAAACTTTCTGTTAGTGATTCTAGTTTTTCAAATTAGAATAGTTATAATTTGAATTCTTTGTAAACTTGTGTGAATCTCATGTTTGTGATTAACTTTACTAGTGCCATTAGTTTTTCGTTTCTACTTAGAACTAAATACTTATAGTTTTTTAGTGATTTCTTTTTTCTTTTAGGTCACAAAAATTATAAACTTTCTCTTAGTGATTCTAGTTTTTCAAATTAGAATAGTTATAATTTGAATTCTTTGTAAACTTGTCTGAATCTCATGTTTGTGATTAACTTTACTAGTGCCATTAGTTTTTCGTTTCTACTTAGAACTAAATACTTATAGTTTTTTAGTGATTTATTTTTTCTTTTAGGTCACAAAAATTATAAACTTTCAGTTAGTGATTCTAGTTTTTCAAATTAGAATAGTTATAATTTGAATTCTTTGTAAACTTGTGTGAATCTCATGTTTGTGATTAACTTTACTAGTGCCATTAGTTTTTCGTTTCTACTTAGAACTAAATACTTATAGTTTTTTAGTGATTTCTTTTTTCTTTTAGGTCACAAAAATTATAAACTTTCTCTTAGTGATTCTAGTTTTTCAAATTAGAATAGTTATAATTTGAATTCTTTGTAAACTTGTGTGAATCTCATGTTTGTGATTAACTTTACTAGTGCCATTAGTTTTTCGTTTCTACTTAGAACTAAATACTTATAATTTTTTAGTGATTTATTTTTTCTTTTAGGTCACAAAAATTATAAACTTTCTCTTAGTGATTCTAGTTTTCCAAATTAGAATAGTTATAATTTGAATTCTGTGTAAACTTGTGTGAATCTCACGTTTGTGATTAACTTTACTAGTGCCATTAGTTTTTGTTTCTACTTAGAACTAAATACTTATAGTTTTTTAGTGATTTCTTTTTTCTTTTAGGTCACAAAAATTATAAACTTTCTCTTAGTGATTCTAGTTTTTCAAATTAGAATAGTTATAATTTGAATTCTTTGTAAACTTGTGTGAATCTCATGTTTGTGATTAACTTTACTAGTGCCATTATTTTTTCGTTTCTACTTAGAACTAAATACTTATAGTTTTTTAGTGATTTATTTTTTCTTTTAGGTCACAAAAATTATAAACTTTCTGTTAGTGATTCTAGTTTTTCAAATTAGAATAGTTATAATTTAAATTCTTTGTAAACTTGTGTGAATCTCATGTTTGTGATTAACTTTACTAGTGCCATTAGTTTTTCGTTTCTACTTAGAACTAAATACTTATAGTTTTTTAGTGATTTCTTTTTTCTTTTAGGTCACAAAAATTATAAACTTTCTCTTAGTGATTGTAGTTTTTCAAATTAGAATAGTTATAATTTGAATTCTTTGTAAACTTGTGTGAATCTCATGTTTGTGATTAACTTTACTAGTGCCATTAGTTTTTCGTTTCTACTTAGAACTAAATACTTATAATTTTTTAGTGATTTATTTTTTCTTTTAGGTCACAAAAATTATAAACTTTCTGTTAGTGATTCTAGTTTTTCAAATTAGAATAGTTATAATTTGAATTCTTTGTAAACTTGTGTGAATCTCATGTTTGTGATTAACTTTACTAGTGCCATTAGCTTTTCGTTTCTACTTAGAACTAAATACTTATAATTTTTTAGTGATTTCTTTTTTCTTTTAGGTCACAAAAATTATAAACTTTCTGTTAGTGATTCTAGTTTTTCAAATTAGAATAGTTATAATTTGAATTCTTTGTAAACTTGTGTGAATCTCATGTTTGTGATTAACTTTACTAGTGCCATTAGTTTTTCATTTCTACTTAGAACTAAATACTTATAGTTTTTTAGTGATTTCTTTTTTCTTTTAGGTCACAAAAATTATAAACTTTCTCTTAGTGATTCTAGTTTTTCAAATTAGAATAGTTATAATTTGAATTCTTTGTAAACTTGTGTGAATCTCATGTTTGTGATTAACTTTACTAGTGCCATTCGCAACGAGGACCGACCATTTAGTCCCGGTTGGTGGCATGAGCTGGGACTAAAGGTGGCCCTTTGGTCCCGGTTCGGGCCACAAACCGGAACTCATGTAGGATTCTGTTGTAAGACTTGCTGAGTACCTCCGTACTCATGTTGCTTTAATTAATGTTTTTAGACGACAGCACCAACCCCTCCGATGGGTTCTATGTAGACCTCGACGTTGACGAGTGACTTATCACCCAGGTGGTGATCCAAGACTTGTGAAGGGTCGATGTAGATAGACAGGCTTCGTCAAGGCTTCTTTCTTTCTAGTGTCTGTGCTCAGACTACTTTGCTTCCGCATGTGCTTGTATGCTTGTATGACTTGAGTGTCGGGTCATGTGACCCCTATCTGTAAGAATGTTATGTATGGCTCTTCAGAGCCTTCTAAATAAAGTACTTGAGTTGAAGAGTTTTGTTGTGATGCCATGTTGTATTTACTCATATCGGGCATATTGTGTGTATGATTGAAATGCTTGGTATGAGTGGGATCCGACTATCTAGTTGTTTATCCTTGGCAGCCTATCATATGGGGAAATGTAGTCTAGTGCTTCTGAGCGATAGTAGTCCGCTACAGCCCGGTTCACTGGAGTACTGCTAGCCCAGCACTACTGCTCGGAACACTTGACTAGACGGCATGTGATTCACTTCGTTCCTGTGTCTGTCCCTTCAGGGAAATGTCACGCGGTGACTTCCGGAGTCCTGCCTAGCCTGCTATAGCCCGGGTTACCGGAGTCCTATTAGCTTAGTGCTACAGCCCGGATTCACACGTTGATGACCGACATGCTCGATGTGATTCATGTATGCCTGTCCTCATGGGTTAGCGCCGCTTTGGGTTCACGACTAGCCATGTTGGCTCGGGTTCTTTGTCATATGGATGCTAGCGACACTATCATATACGTGAGCCAAAAGGCGCAAACGGTCCCGGGCCAGGTAAGGTGGCACCCGTGGGAATATCGTGCGTGAGGCCGCAAAGTGATATGATGTGTTACATGCTAGATCGATGTGACTTAGGATCGGGGTCCTGACACCATATCATATCACTTAGATGGATTGCATGTGATGTTTATCCTTTATGCATCTTATTTTGCTTAGTACGACGGTAGCATTATAAGATGATCTCTCACTAAATTTCAAGGTATAAGTGTTCTCCCTGTGTATGCACCGTTGCTACAGTTAGTCGTGCCGAGACACCACGTGATGATCGGGTGTGATAAGCTCTACGTTCACATACAATGGGTGCAATGCAGTTTTGCACACGCAGAATACTCGGGTTAAACTTGACGAGCCTAGCATATGCAGATATGGCCTCGGAACACTGAGACCAAAAGGTCAAGCGTTAATCATATAGTAGATATGATCAACATAGTGATGTTCACCATTGAAAACTACTCCATCTCACGTGATGATCGGACATGGTTTAGTTGATATGGATCACGTGATCACTTAGATGATTAGAGGGATGTCTATCTAAGTGGGAGTTCTTAAGTAATATGATTAATTGAACTTTAATTTATCATGAACTTAGTACCTAATAGTATTTTGCATGTCTATGTTGTTGTAGATAAATGGCCCGTGCTGTTGTTCCGTTGAATTTTAATGCGTTCCTAGAGAAAACTAAGTTGAAAGATGATGGTAGCAATTACACGTACTGGGTCCGTAACTTGAGGGTTATCGTCATTGCTGCACAGAAGAATTACGTCCTGGAAGCACCGCTGGGTGCCAAACCCGCTGCAGGAGCAACGCTAGATGTTGTGAACACCTGGCAGAGCAAAGCTGGTGACTACTCGATAGTTCAGTGTGCCATGATTTACGGCTTAGAACCGGGACTTCAATGACGTTTTGAACGTCATGGAGCATATGAGATGTTCCAGGAGTTGAAGTTAATATTTCAAGCAAATGCCTGGATTGAGAGATATGAAGTCTCCAATAAGTTCTATAGCTGCAAAATGGAGGAGAATAGTTATGTCAGTGAGCATATAATCAGAACGTCTGGGTACCACAATCACTTGACTCAGCTGGGAGTTAATCTTCCAATTGATAGTGTCATTGACAGAGTTCTTCAAGCACTGCCACCAAGCTACAAAAGCTTCATGATGAACTATATATGCAAGGGATGGACAAGACAATTCCCGAGCTCTTCGCAATGCTAAAGGATGCGAAGGTAGAAATCAAGAAGGAGCATCAAGTGTTGATGGTCAATAAGACCACAAGTTTCAAAAAAAAGGGTAAAGGGAAGAAGGGGAACTTCAAGAAGAACAGCAAGAAAGTTGCTGCTCAAGTGAAGAATCCAAAGTCTGGACCTAAGCCTGAGACTGAGTGCTTCTACTGCAAAGGGACTGGTCACTGGAAGCGGAACTGCCCCAAGTATTTGGCGGAGAAGAAGGATGGTAAAGTGAAAGGTATATTTGATATACATGTTATTGATGTGTACCTTACTAATGCTCGCATTAGCGCCTGGGTATTTGATACTGGTTCTGTTGCTAATATTTGCAACTCGAAACACGGGCTACGAATTAAGCGAAGATTGGCTAAGGACGAGGTGACGATGCCCGTGGGAAATGGTTCCAAAGTCGATGTGATCGCCGTTGGCACGCTACCTCTACATCTACCTTTGGGATTAGTTTTAGACCTGAATAATTGTTATTTGGTGCCAGCGTTAAGCATGATCATTATATCTGGATCTTGTTTGATGCGAGACGGTTATTCATTTAAATCAGAGAATAATGGTTGTTCTATTTATATGAATAATATATTTTATGGTCATGTACCCTTGATGAGTGGTCTAATTTTACTAAATCTTGATAGTAGTGATACACATGTTCATAGTATTGAAGCCAAAAGATATAAGTTTAATAATGATAGTGCAACTTATTTGTGGCACTGCCGTTTAGGTCATATTGGTGTAAAGCGCATGAAGAAATTCCATGCAGATGGGCTTTCGGAATCACTTGATGCTTGCGAACCATGCCTCATGGGCAAGATGACTAAGACTCCGTTCTCTGGAACAATGGAGCGAGCAACATACTTGTTGGAAATAATGCATACTGATGTATGCGGTCTGATGAGTGTTGATACTCACGGCGGGTATTGTTATTTTCTTACCTTCACAGATGATTTGAGCAGATATGGGTATATCTACTTGATGAAACATAAGTCTGAAACATTTGAAAAGTTCAAAGAATTTCAGAGTGAAGTGGAAAATCATCGTAATAAGAAAATAAAGTTTATGCGATCTGATCGTGGAGGAGAATATTTGAGTTACGAGTTTGGTCTTCATTTGAAACAATGCAGAATAGTTTCGCAACTCACGCCACCCGAAACACCACAGCGTAATGGTGTGTCCGAACATCGTAATCGCACTTTATTAGATATGGTGCGATCTATGATGTCTCTCACTGATTTACCGCTATCGTTTTGGGGTTATGCTGTAGAGACGGCTGCATTCACGTTAAATAGGGCATCATCTAAATCCGTTGAGACGACACCATATGAACTCTGGTTTGGCAAGAAACCCAAGTTGCCGTTTCATAAAGTTTGGGGCTACGATGCTTATGTGAAAAAGCTGCAACCTAATAAGCTCGAACCCAAATCGGAGAAATGTGTCTTCATAGGATACCCAAAGGAGACTGTTGGGCACACCTTCTATCACAGATCCGAAGGCAAGATATTCGTTGCTAAGAATGGATCCTTTCTAGAGAAGGAGTTTCTCTCGAAAGAAGTGAGTGGGAGGAAAGTAGAACTTGACGAGGTAATTGTACCTACTCTCTTATTGGTAAGTAGTTCATCACAGAAATCAGTTCCAGTGATTCCTACACCAGTAAGTGCGGAAGCTAATGATGATGATCATGAAACTTCTGATCAAGTTACTACCGAACCTCGTAGGTCAACCACAGTAAGATCCGCACCAGAGTGGTACGGTAATCCAGTTCTGGAGGTCATGTTACTTGACCATGACGAACCTACAAACTATGAGGAAGCGATGATGAGCCCAGATTCCGAAAAATGGCTCGAGGCCATGAAATCTGAGATGGGATCCATGTATGAGAACAAAGTGTGGACTTTGGTTGACTTGCCCGATGATCGTCAAGCCATAGAGAATAAATGGACCTTCAAGAAGAAGACTGACGCTAACGGTAATGTTACTATCTACAAAGCTCGACTTGTTGCGAAATGTTTTCCGACAAGTTCAAGGAGTTGACTACGATGAGACCTTCTCACCCGTAGCGATGCTTATGTCTGTCCGAATCATGTTAGCAATTGCCGCATTTTATGATTATGAAATTTGGCAAATGGATGTCAAAACTGCACTCCTTAATGGATATCTTAAAGAAGAGTTGTATATGATGCAACTAGAAGGTTTTGTCGATCCAAAAGGTGCTAACAAAGTGTGCAAGCTCCAGTGATCCATTTATGGACTGGTGCAAGCCTCTCAGAGTTGGAATATACGCTTTGACAGTGTGATCAAAGCATATGGTTTTATACAAACTTTTGGAGAAGCCTGTATTTACAAGAAAGTGAGTGGGAGCTCTGTAGCATTTCTGATATTATATGTGGATGACATATTGTTGATCGAAAATGATACCGAATTTCTGAATAGCATAAAAGGATACTTCAATAATAATTTTTCAATGAAAGACCTCGGTGAAGCTGCTTATACATTGGGCATCAAGATCTATAGAGATAGATCAAGACGCTTAATTGGACTTTCACAAAGCACATACCTTGATAAAGTTTTGAAGAAGTTCAAAATGGATCAAGCAAAGAAAGGGTACTTGCCTGTGTTACAAGGTGTGAAGTTGAGTCAAACTCAATGTCTGACCACTGCAGAAGATAGAGAGAAAATGAAAGTCATTCCCTATGCTTCAGCCATAGGTTCTATCATGTATGCAATGTTGTGTACTAATGTCTACTACACAATCTTCTTCTTGTAGACGTTGTTGAGCCTCCAAGTGCAGAGGTTTGTAGGACAGTAGCAAATTTCCCTCAAGTGGATGACCAAAGGTTTATCAATCCGTGGGACGCGTAGGGTGAAGATGGTCTCTCTCAAACAACCCTGCAACCAAATAACAAAGAGTCTATTGTGTCCCCAACACACCCAATACAATGGTAAATCGTATAGGTGCACTAGTTTAGAGAAGAGATGGTGATACAAGTGCAATATGGACGGTAGATATAGGTTTTTGTAATCTGAAAATATAAAAACAGCAAGGTAACAAGTGGTAAAAGTGAGCACAAACGATATTGCAATGCTAGGAAACAAGGCCTAGGGTTCATACTTTCACTAGTGCAAGTTCTCTCAACAATAATAACATAATTGGATCATATAACTATCCCTCGACATGGAACAAAGAGTCACTCCAAAGTAACTAATAGCGGAGAACAAATGAAGAGATTATGGTAGGGCACGAAACCACCTCAAAGCTATCCTTTCTGATCGATCTATTCAAGAGTCCGTAGTAAAATAACACGAAGCTATTATTTCCATTTGATCTATCCTAGAGTTCATAGTAGAATAACAACTTAAGACACAAATCAACCAAAACCCTAATGTCACCTAGATATTCCAATGTCACCTCAAGTATCCGTGGGTATGATTATACGATATGCATCACACAATCTCAGATTCATCTATTCAACCAACACAAAGAACTTCAAAGAGTGCCCCAAAGTTTCTACCGTAGAGTCAAGACGAAAACGTGTGCCAACCCCTCTGCATAAGTTCACAAGGTCACTGAACCCGCAAGTTGATCACCAAAACATACATCAAGTAGATCACGTGAATATCCCATTGTCACCACAGATAAGCACATGCAAGACATACATCAAGTGTTCTCAAATTCTTAAAGACTCAATCCGATAAGATAACTTCAAAGGGAAAACTCAATCCATTACAAGAGAGTAGAGGGGGAGAAACATCATAAGATCCAACTATAATAGCAAAACTCGCGATACATCAAGATCGTAACACCACAAGAACACGAGAGAGAGAGAGATCAAACACATAGCTACTGGTACATACCCTCAGCCCTGAGGGTGAACTACTCCCTCCTCGTCATGGAGAGCGCCGGGATGATGAAGATGGCCACCAGAGAGGGATTCCCCCCTCCGGTAGGGTGCCGGAACGAGTCTAGATTGCTTCTCGGTGGCTACAGAGGCTTGCGGCGGCGGAACTCCCAATTCAGGTTTCTTTCTGGAAGTTTTGGGTTATATAAGAGGTGTTGGAGTTGGGAACAAGTCAGGGGGTCTCCGGGCTGTCCACGAGGTAGGGAGGCGCGCCCAGGGGGGTGGGCGCGCCCCCACCCTCATGAGCAGCCCGGGACTCTTCTGGCCCAAATCTTTTACTCCATGGCCTTCTTCTGGTCCAAAATAAGTTCCGTGAAGTTTCAACTCAATTGGACTCCGTTTGGTTTTCCTTTTCTGCAAGACTAAAAAACAAGGAAAAAAACATAAACTGGCACTGGGCTCTAGGTTAATAGGTTAGTCCCAAAAATCATATAAAATAGCATATAAATGCATATAAAACATCCATGATTGATAATATAATAGCATGGAACAATCAAAAACTATAGATACATTGGAGACGTATCAAGCATCCCCAAGCTTAATTCCTGCTCGTCCTCGAGTAGGTAAATGATAAAAACAGAATTTTTGATGTGGAATGCTACCTAACATATTTATCAATGTAATCTTCTTTATTGTGGCAATAATATTCAGATCCATAAGATTCAAGACAAAAGTTTAATATTGACATAAAAATAATAATACTTCAAGCATACTAACCAAGCAATTATGTCTTCTCAAAATAACATGGCCAAAGAAAGCTTATCCCTACAAAATCATATAGTTTGGCTATGCTTCATTTTCATCACACAAAATGCTCTTATCATGCACAACCCCGATGACAAGCCAAGCAATTGTTTCATAATTCAGTAATCTCAAGCTTTTTTCAACTTTCACGCAATACATGAGCGTGAGCCATGGACATAGCACTATGGGTGGAATGGAGTATAGTGACGGGGGTTGTGTGGAGAAGACAAAAAAGGAGAAAGTCTCACATTGACGCGGCTAATCAACGGGCTAGGGAGATGCCCATCAATTGATGTCAATGCGAGGAGTAGGGATTGCCATGCAACGGATGCACTAGAGCTATAAATGTATGAAAGCTCAACAAAAGAAACTAAGTGGGTGTGCATCCAACTTGCTTGCTCACGAAGACCTAGGGCATTTGAGGAAGCCCATTGTTGGAATATAAAGGCCAAGTTCTATAATGAAAAATCCCCACCAGTATATGAAAGTGACAAAATAAGAGACTCTCTATCATGAAGATCATGGTGCTACTTTGAAGCACAAGTGTGGAAAAAGGATAGTAGCATTGTCCCTTTTATTCCTTTTTTTGTGCCTTCCTTTTTTTATTTGGCCTTTCTTGTTTTCTTTTTTTATTTGGCCTTTCCTTTTTTTTAATTTTTATTTGGCCTTTCTTTTTTTTGTTTTTTTGG